>OY482673.1:41832019-42438686 GCA_960531455.1 Urophora cardui
CTGTACTATTTGCTAATGCGTATTAAAACTAGATCAAAACTCAATACACTAGATACCCACTGTATCCTTCCACTGGAAGCCCTTATTCATCAATGGCACCGCCAATAACATCGCCATCACATTAGCTGACGATTTGAATGTTTCGAATGTACTGTACACATCCACATCCCAACTAAATTTGAATGTTGTATACAAAAATAAATATTGATTCTCATCACGTTGGAATGTATTCAATAACATTGCGATTAGCAGCAGAATGAGAAATGGACGACGATGACCGGGACGGGGTTTAGCCAAAACACGAAATGAATCCTTGACATGTTCACGATCGAAGAAATCGGCAAAGAAGCCACAACAGCCAAGCTCACGCAGCGATCGCTGCTTGGGCGTAGTCTGCCACTGAAATGAGAGCATACAAAATTAGAGCTAGAAAGCGTTGATAAGCAAGTGGTTGACTCACTTTCAGCACAAAAAAGCTGTAAACGATGGCCAAAGCAAAGCAAGCAGCATTCACTGTAAACATATTCACGTAGGATTTGTTGAAAACGTTGTAAAAGAGATAGGAACCTGGAAAATTTGGTTGGTTTTGTTATTTGCAGCAAAACAAAAACTTTATATACATATGTATGTATTTTAAACCCTTTTTTTTATAATAATAATAATATAATACAATGGCGCTATTATAACTCTGACGAGTTTTATGGCCGAACTTCTCTCCCAATTCGAGTTGTGCTCCTTTTGTTTTTCCTACTAATTGGGGGACCTACAGTTTTATGCCGGCTCCGAACGGCGAATGCATTTTTTGTGAGAAGCTTTTTCATGGCAGAAATACACTCGGAGGTAATGCCGCCCACTGCCGAGAGGCGACCGCTGCTATTAAAAAACCCAATAATTGGATTTTTACTAATTAGAAAAATTTTTTTTTTTTGGTGTTTGCTCGGACTGGGGTTTGAACCCGAGACCTCTGGCATAGCAGGCGAGCACTCTACCCACTGCACCACAGCGGCCCTTTTTTTTACTCAGACGAAATTTCACCATCAATCATAATCAAACCCACCCAATGCCACACCAGTCGGCGCTGCACTCAAAAAAACTACTTCCACTATGGTCACCCGTAATGTACGATTCTTCAGCGTTGAAATATCGGAAACATAAGCAAAGCACGACGAAAACAACGCCACATCGGCGCCAGTTAATGCCGCTGGCAGCGTAGCTGTATAAATGACATACTCCACTGGCCACGTCTTCATGCGCGCATTCACAACCATCATCAACGCACGAATCAGCTTACCCGTCAAGCCTAAGAGTAGTGGAAATTTGCGACCGCGCCGATCGGAGAAAGAACCAACGAAGAATGCCAATATGATGGGGAATATGTGAGCTAAGATCGCATCGATTTGTAGGAATTTTGCAGTTGTAATCTGGAAGAGGAAGAACAGCAATGAGTGTGAAGAAATTGATGATTGCATGGTCTATCATGTCATAGGAAAAACCCACTAAACTTACCTGCACCTGCTTTTTGTAGTAAGCATTTTCATCTGCCTTAATGTTTGTGCAAATTTCATCGCTAAAATTATTATTAACTCGACATGCCTTTTGCACATAAAAATCTTGTTCCACCACCGAGATAATCATGTAGGCGAACATGTGGAGGAATATGGTGGGCTCCACGGAAATCTTACATAATAAAAAAAATTAAACACAAAAACATTAAAATAAAATGCATAATATTTTTTTCTTTTTTGTTCAAGGGTTAATATGTGTATGTGTGCTTGTCAATTACCTTTTTGTACCACGGTGACATGCAATTCCGTTTGGTTTTCTCCCAACAGCTGGGCTCTTGTTGCCGCTGCTGCTGTACGTAAGCTGCATTTTCTCGTTCAGCCTGAAAGTAGGCAACAAAATTTATTCTTAAAGCTGTTTTTGGTTTTACGTTCTACACAAGAGATCCATCAAGTTATATTCAGAGTTAACATTTTAGGAGCTATACGCAAATTAAAGTGGGTATTTTTTGTGTTATTTTATATTTCAGTGGGTTCTTTTAGGTTCTGTTCAAATTGGGCTTTTCCACTACAGGTGACCTGTTTTCTTTTTAATACCTTTTTTTGTATCCTTTAGCTATCAGATAATGCATTAAAATCGGAAAAATTTGGTCTTTGGCGAATTTTCGATTTCGTCAATATTTGATCCTTTCAAAAAAAAAAAAACAAAAAATGTGGATATCCTTGAAAAAGGAGCAGCTCGGATTTTAATTTCAACGGATGTTTAGTCTATAAACATCATATAACAAAACCCCAATTTCTTTTCTTGTCGACATTTTCATGCAACCTATCGTCGCTTCCTGCCCACCGTGCATAGGATCCATACCTTCCAGAATGCATGATTTTTTTCATTGTGATGTCCTAGGAAAGTTATGCATCCACTTTTCCATGCCAAGGTAAGGCAAAAAGGAATGTTTGGATGAGAGTCGCTCTTGCCTTGATCTCAGTGTCGGTTTATTTTCTCACTTAAAAATAAAAAAAATTCTTTTTTTTTGCATTTTTCTCTTCATTCTCTCTCCATCCGATTTCCAACTAGAAATACGTAACTTCACTCCAGCTTGTTCTCCTCTGCTTCTTTCATTGTCACAACATCTTCCCCTTCACTGCTTCACCCAACGCCTTCATATGTATAGTGGGAGATTCAACATTATATTGATCTTTAGTGCCGCTTTTAAACGTCCGTTTGTTCGAAATAGACTCTCTGAATTGTTGTCGTCATTGTAAAAAGCAAAACTAGAGAAAACCTGATTTTCCTAATTGTTTTTGTTTTTTCTAGATTCAATGTTATAGCTGAGAGCCGATGACTGACCTCTTCGCTTACCTTGGGTTGCATTCTAGAGTGTATCCGATTTCCTATAAGAAGGTATACATACTATAATGCAAATTTTTCGTACATCTTTTCATGCTTCCGCAAGGTCATGCATGACCACCTTTCCAACTGGGACATACTAGTGCAAATGTGTTGGTAATATTATATTTTTGTAGTGGTGGTAGTACTGTCGGTCACACAATTCTTGCAGGGATGACACTAATAATTTCAAACATTGTGCATTAAGGTGGTCCAAAAAGTTAAAACCCAACAAATCATTTTGGATCACCCTAGTTTGTATGTGTAATGCCTATATGACACAAAATTTTTTTATACTCAGCTGTACTAGTACACAGAGTATTATAGTTTTGATTTCCTAACGGTGGATTGTAACAGAATGAAATAATCGAGATAGATATAGACTTATATATATCAAAATGATCAGGGTGAAAAGAGAAATCGATTGAGCCATGTCCGTCCGTCCGTCCGTCTGTCCGTCTGTCCGTCTGTACGCACGATAACTCGCGCAAAAATTGAGATATTTTGATGAAATTTGGAATGCAAGTTGGTATCAAGACAGGAACGGACGGTATTGAAAATGGGCGAAATCGGACCATGACCACGCCCACCTCCCCTATATAGTAAAAATCGGAAATTTTGTATCTCAGTAACTAATAGAGCTGGAGTGATAAAATTTCACCCACGTATTGACCTCAGGCCCTTATGAAGAAATGTGGTGAAATTTTGGAAAATGGGCGGTGCCACGCCCACTTATTAAGGGTCAAACATTGAAAGTTGTATATGTCATAACTCAGAAATCATTGAAGATATATCGATGAAATTTGGTATGCGTGATTTACTTACCTGGGCAAACATTTGGACGGAAAATAGTAAAAATCGGTTGACGGCCACGCCCACTTTTATATATTTGTATTATAAAGTGACCTAATAAAAACATTTTAAGTCATATCTCTGTCAAATATAAAGATCTATCATTGAAATTTTGTCGCATGAGTCCAACTATGGACATAAAACAAAAAACACAAAAATTTTGGAAAATGGGCTGTGCCACGCCCACTTATTAAGGGGCAAACATTGAAAGTTTTATGAGTCATAACTCAGAAACCGTTGAAGGTATATCGATGAAATTTGGTATGCGTGATATACTTACTTAGGCAAATGTTTGGAATAAAAACTGCCAAAATCGGTAGACGACCACGCCCACTTTTATATATGGGTATTATGAAGTGACCCAATAAAAATATTTTAAGCTATATCTCTGTCAAATATAAAGATATATCATTGAAATTTTATGGCAGGAGACCACCTGCGGACATAAAACTAAAAACACAAAAATTTTGGAAAATGGGCGTGGCAACGCCTCTTTTTAAAAGCAGGGATATACGAGATTTCTGAGCCCATAACTCGATAAATAATTGATATATAATGATGAAACTTGGTGTATACACTTTCATTACTTGTGGTAATACATGTTCAAAATTTTACCGAAATTGGTTGACGGCCACGCCCACTTTTATATATGGGAACTATTAAGGGGCCTAATAAGAACATTTTAAGCGATATCTTTGTCAAATATAAAGATAATTCATTGAAATTTTGTGGCATGAGTTCCACAATAGACCGGAAACAAAAAATATAAAAATTTTGGAAAATGGGCGTGGCACCGCCTCCTTTTAGACAAAGGAATCTACGAGATTTCTTAGCCTATAACTCGACAAATAATTGAGATATTATGACGATACTTGGTTTATACATTTTTATAACTTGTGTTAATAGACACGCAAAAATTTATTCAAATCGGTTTATGACCACGCCTACTTTTTAACAGAGATATTTCTGGAACACCCTTTAGGAATTTGCAACGTGACATCGTTGTAACTAGAAGTCATAAAGGAATGAAA
This sequence comes from Urophora cardui, assembly GCA_960531455.1. Classification (NCBI taxonomy): domain Eukaryota; kingdom Metazoa; phylum Arthropoda; class Insecta; order Diptera; family Tephritidae; genus Urophora; species Urophora cardui. The sequence continues at coordinate 41,836,792 of OY482673.1, forward strand.
TGTTGCACAAAGAATAATATTCATATGATTAGTTGGATGACTGATAAAACTGTTGAAAATGGGCGTGGCTACGCCCACTTTATGCAGCACTCGCTTTATATAAAATACGCCGTGTTTGCACCAAACTCAAACAAACAATGAAAGCATACAGCTGAGTATCTAATGTTCGATTCCACTCGAACTTAGGCTTCCTTACTTGTTCTTGGTTTTTTTGGTTTTGAAAACCCACCGAAAGTCAAAATACAAAAACAATTCTTCTATAGGTTGAAAAGAGACAAATACTCCCTCAAAAATAATTTGATTGACATTAAACTTCAAACTAAATGAAAATAATATTTATTTCAAAAATTATTTTTTTTTGGAAATTTGATTTAAAATACTGAAATAAAAAAGTTATGAAACCCAAAGGGCAGGATAGCTTTGTATTCCGTGTTATAAAGGGAAGCCAGTACGCAATATAATTTTTCTTGCGGACTTCTTCTTTACCCTTACGGCCAAAGCAGAAGCTTACAAGAGGCAAAATTAAAATTTGTATTTCCATATATTTTTTTATTTTAAATATAATTTATTTTATGGTTGTCAAATTGGCAAAATTGTCAGAAAAAATGACCGAATGCCAAAAAACCTACAGAAATACAAGCTGGCTCGTTGGTTTTTAATCGCCTAGATGGTATTTTGTTTGGTTTTTATACTCAGCTGTACTAGTACACAGAGTATTATAGTTTTGATTTCCTAACGGTGGATTGTAACAGAATGAAATAATCGAGATAGATATAGACTTATATATATAAAAATGATCAGGGTGAAAAGAGAAATCGATTGAGCCATGTCCGTCCGTCTGTCCGTCCGTCCGTCTGTGAGCACGATAACTCGCGCAAAAATTGAAATATTTTGATGAAATTTGGAATGCAAGTTGGTATCAAGACGAGAACGGATGGTATTGAAAATGGGCGAAATCGGACCATGACCACGCCCACCTCCCCTATATAGTAAAAATCCGAAATTTTGTATCTCAGTAACTAATAGAGCTGGAGTGATGAAATTTTACCCACATATTGAGCTCAGGCCCTTATGAAGAAATATGGTGAAATTTTGGAAAATGGGCAGTGCCACGCCCACTTATTAAGGGGCAAACATTGAAAGTTTTATGAGTCATAACTCAGAAACCGTTGAAGACATATCGATGAAATTTGGTAGGCGTGATATACTTACTTAGGCAAATGTTTGGACGAAAAATTGCCAAAATCGTTTGACGACCACGCCCACTTTTATATATGGGTATTATAAAGTGGCCTAATAAAAACATTTTAAGCGATATCTCTGTCAAATATAAAGATATATCATTGAAATTTTATGGCAGGAGTCCAACTATGGACATAAAACAAAAAAAACAAAAATTTTGGAAAATGGGCGTGGCACCGCCTCCTTTTAGAAGCAGGAATATACGAGATTTCTTAGCCCATAACTCGACAAATAATTGAGATATTATGACGAAACTTGGTGTGTACACTTTTATCACTTGTGGTAATAGACACGCAAAAATTTATTGAAATCGATTTATGATCACGCCTACTTTTTAACAAAGATATTTCTGAAACACCCTTTGGGAATTTTTAACGTGAAATCTTTGTAACTAGAACTCGTAAAGGAATGAAATTTTGCACAAATAATAATATTCATATACTTAGTTGGATAACTGATAAAAATTTTGGAAAATGGGCGTGGCTACGCCCACTTTATGCAGCACTCACTTTATATAAAGTACAACGTGTTTCCATTAAACGCAAACAAACAATAAAAGCATACAGCTGAGTATCTAATGTTCGATTCCACTCGAACTTAGGCTTCCTTACTTGTTTCAATATAGCTTGCTCGCTTGCACCAACGCAAAACTGTATTTGACCATCTCCTTCACACAAAAAGTTGGTAGAATACCAGAAAAAAAATGTAGTGTCATATGGGCTTTAAAAGCACAAAAGCTCTTGGCTACACCCAAAAGAAACTCAAACATGGTCGAAAACTAAAATTTTTAAATTGGAAATGGATATTATTGTTATTATCAACTTCACAAAAAACCACAAACCAACAAATTTTAATTCTTATTTTTGGCACAAGTGTCTGTGAGACCATTGTGAAAGTTTCACTTAGACATTTATGAAGTTTACATGACGATATATACATATATGGATATTATTACATAAAATGATCATCAATGGCCAGTGAATTTTCATTTCAAACACCATATATCGATGTCTGAATCAGCGTTGCCATTCTAGCTTTTTTCAAGCTAGAGTAAGCTTTTTTTCTTGTCTTTAGCTGCAAAAATTCTGATTTAGCTTTGGCTTTTTTTTTTAGCTTTTTTATTTGCTAAAACTCCCCAAAAAGTGAGCGCTGCTCATACGCATACATACATACAGTCATCATAATTACCATTATTTCAATGTAAAACATTTTTTTTACATTTCGTTAGTTTTATTGTCACTGAAGTAAAAATTTACATATAGTATATGAAAATAAATAACTTATGCAAGCTCCACTAAACAGGTCGTTTCTTCAGATGAGCTGACGTCTTGTTCTTTTTCAACAGCTATCCAATTTGTTTACTTCTGCATATTCTATACATGCATTCGTGTTTACAATTCGTCAAATTCTTCATTCTCTGAGTTTATCCATCATTCGCCCGTGAGCTGAATGTCAAATTATTTCGTCTTCCTTACATTTTTGACATCGCGGTCATGAGAGTTCGACATTCAGCTCACGGCATGTATGTGTGTATGTATTTTGAACCGACTTGTTAAATTGACCTTGAATTTATGTGTGTTTTGAAAACACATTAGGCGAGTTCCCCTGGCTGTGATCCAGATCTACATAAAAATTTTGCATGTAGGTAAATGGAACAACAATTTTGTGATCCTGATGTTTATCTGAATCCATTTCGGTTCCGTATAGATTGTAATGCCGGAATCGAAATTTGGCGTTAGGTCGATCGCGCGTTGATCGTACCTCAAAACCGCTTCACACTGACAATCGATATTAGATGTTGGATGGGAAACATTTTCACTGCCACTAATATATTTTGTTGAATTTTTTCATAATTTTCATAATTTTTCATCGAAAGAAAACAATTTGAATTTATTTAATGTCAAACGCCCGACTTAGTAGAGAAATGTTCAACTCAGGCGTTATACAGGGTTGCAATAAACATACGATATTACAAAAATTTTACTATCAAACGCTTGAGGTCACAATGCGATTTGCTCCATATATTTCCATACATTTCTACTCACTTGTCAGAAGCGTGACGTGCCCCCCGGTTTTATTTTAGTCTAGTCTATGCAAATGTTTATAATTCCCACGACTGTATCTATTTTATTATTTTTTGGTTTTTAGTACATTTATCTTAAACATTGCAATGTATGTATAACATAAAACCGTTTAACTTAAAAAGTTTTTTTTACCTGTTTTTATTTTCTAGTTTTTAGTTTTTATTTCGCATTCTGTTTAATTCATTTAGTGCTTCATTATTGCAAGGTTTCTTGCCCGTTAGTTTATTGCAGTCCAACGCCTCTATACGTAGTCCCTGCAAAGTTCTTACTCTACTAAGAGCCACGTAGGCTTGACCTTCTTCAAACAGTTTCGCACCTAAGATTTTCAGTTTTAATTACCCCGATCTCAGCTCCACCTAGCGGATTTTTTTTTTAAGAAAATACATGTTCCGAATTTCAGCCAAATCGGACCATAAATGCGATTTTTGTAAATATAGCGACCCACGCGCCACCTAGCGGAATTTTTTTTTAAAGAAAATATTTCTTTTCAAGGTAGTAATACATGTTCCGAATTTCAGCCAAATCGGACCATAAATGCGATTTTTGTAAATATAGCGACCCACGCGCCACCTATCGGAATTTTTTTTTCATAATATTGCATTGTCATCGGGGTTATACATGCGTACAAAATTTCAGATTAATCGGTTGACAGGAAGAGGGCGAAATTTGAATTACTAAATTTGACCCAAGAATAAATAATAAATAAAACAAACGGGGTGAGCTAAATAAAACCGTTTAATTAAAAAAAACTGAGTCCCGTAAAATTTAGTTTTTGTTGGATACACATTTATGGGGATTGGGGCTCGATATATGTATCAGACTTGGGCATTATTCGAATAAATTTTTATTTAGATAATTATTTGAATAAAAATTTATTTTTCAAATTTTATTCAGATAAATTCATTCGAATAATTATTCTGAGGTTTATTAGTTATTTCAAATAATAAATAAAAACTCAGGGTACAACAAAAAAAAACAACTGAGTAATAGTAAAAAAAAAAAATTTGTATATTTTTTTTGTTTGTATGTTTGTTTGTTCTTACATATGTAAATGAAAATTATCTATTATTCGAATAATTTTTTGTTTGAACAAACGAAATTATTTATTATTCAAATAAAAATAAAAAAAATTTATTCATCTATTATTCTTATTCGAATAAATTTTGCCCAACTGTGATATGTATAAGGCACTTTAGTGTTTGCTGCTCATGGAAACTTAGGGGCAAATGTTTGTTTTGGATTTTTATGTACATAAATATACAATGTTAACGTTATTCAATTTCTCATTAATCTTTGGGATAAAGGGTTATTTGCGGTATATCTACTGGAAATTTTATGGGGGTTTATTTTTAAATCCAAAAAAGTATAAAATTTATTCCAATTTTCGGATTGATCTTATACCATTTCAACTATTTTTAATACCAAAAATATTCTGAAAGTAATCAAAATTTGGTTTTGATTTAATTCCAAAAAAATATTAATTTGACACCAAGAATAATTTTTGTCTCTCAGTTTCTCGCAGTAGGCAGTAGGACTTGGGATCATCGTTTTATTAATCCGGGTGTACTAGTCAATTACTCCCTGTACTTCGTGTATAAGCATACAATTTTGTATACTCGCTTTTAACATTGTATATCCTAGGAAGGGAAGTAATAAACACGAACAAAACTGAAAAAATTACACAGTAAAAATTTTAGTTTAATTTTAATACCATTTTGGTATTTATATATAACAATGCCAAAAAGTATAAAATTAAAACCATTCTGTTTAAAAACAAGTAAGGAAGCCTAAGTTCGAGTGGAATCGATCATTAGATACTCAGCTGTATGCTTTCATTGTTTGCTTGCGTTTGTTCGATATAGGTTGTATTTTATATGAAACGAGTGCTGCGTAAACAGGGCACAGCCACGCCCATTTTCAAAATTTATATCAATCATCCAAATAAACATATAAATATTATTGTTAGTGCAAAATTTCATCCCTCTATGACTTTTAGTTACAAAGACTTAACGTGAAATTCCAAAAGGGTGTTCCAGAAATATCTTTGTTAAAAAGTAGGCGTGGTCATAAACCGATTTCAATAAATTTTTGCGTGTCTATTAACACATGTTATAAAAGTGTATAAACCAAGTTTCGTCATAATATCTCAGTTATTTGTCGAGTAAGAGGCACGTAGATTCCTTTGTATAAAAAGAGGCGGTGCCGCGCCCATTTTCCAAACTTTTTTTATTTTTTGTTTCCGGTCTATTGTAAAACTCATGTCACAAAATTTCAATGAATTATCTTTATATTTCACAGAGATATCACTTAAAATGGTTTTATTAGGTCACTTTATAATACCTATATATAAAAGTGGGCGTGGTCGTCAACCGATTTTGGTAATTTTTCGTCCGCACATTTGGCTAAGTAAGCAAATTACGCGTACCAAATTTCATCGATATATCTTCAACGGTTTCTGAGTTATGACATATAAAACTTTCAATGTTTGCACCTTAATAAGTGGGCGTGGCACCACCCATTTTCCAAAATTTTTGTACTTTTTGTTTTATGTCCGTAGTTGGACTCCTTCCACAAAATTTCAGTGATAGATCTTTATATTTGACAGAGATATCGCTTAAAATGGTTTTATTAGGTCACTTTATAATACCTATATATAAAAGTGGGCGTGGCCGTAAACCGATTTTGATAATTTTTCGTCAAAACATTTGTCTATGTAAGCAAATTACGCATACCAAATTTCATCGATACATCTTCAACGTTTTCTGAGTTATGACATATAAAACTTTCAATGTTTGACCCTTAATAAGTGGGCGTGGCACCGCCCATTTTCCAAGACTTCATCAAATTTCTTCATAAGGGCCTGAGCTCAATATGTGGGTAAAATTTTATCACTCTAGCTATATTAGTGGCTGAGATACCAAATTTCCGATTTTTTCTATATAGGAAAAGTGGGCGTGGTCATGGTCCGATTTCGCCCATTTTCAATAACAACCGTCCCAGTCTCGATACCAACTTGCACTTCAAATTTCATCAAAATATCTCAATTTTTACGCGAGTTAGAGTGCGTACGAACGGACGGACGGACGGACGGACATGGCTCAATCGATTTCTCTTTTCACCCTGATCATTGTGATATATATAAGTCCATATCTATCTCGATTATTTCATTATGTTACAATCCTCCGTTATGAAATCAAAATTATAATACTCTGTGTACTAGTACAGCTGAGTATAAAAAGAAGAGAATATGAGAGACAGAAATTATTCTTGGTCAAATTAATACTTTTTTGGAATTAAATCAAAACCAAATTTTAATTATTTTTAGAATATTTTTGGTATTAAAAATAGTTGAAATGGCATAACATCTATCTGAAAATTGGAATAAATACTATACTTTTTGGTATTAAATCCAAAGTAAAAATATGTATGTATGTAGAAATGCTCATTTTATTTCACATATATGTATATGTATACAATATTACAACAATAGAAAATATCACATAAACTTTGTTGTTTGTATTCCTAGATAATATGATGGGCTCTCCCTTGTCGAGTTGTACCACCGTCAGTAAAAAAAACCGCTACAGATACTGGCCTTTGCCAGAGAAATTTCGGCACCATCGCGGTGTTGCAGAGATATTGTTGCCTCAAGACTGAAAAAAATAAAACAAAATTTACCCTCAGAATATTCACTTAATCTCCTGTATTACTTACTTGATACAATTGTTCCACCAGGCATAAAAAATTCGCTTTTCGGGAAATTTGTTTTAATAAATTTAATTTCTGCATTGTACCCATTTCACTTTAAAAATATTTTGTATATATTTACATATTTTGACAAATTTTTTTTAATATTTTTTTTTGGTTTTGATTTCAAACCAAAAGTGAGAAAGAGAGAATTTTAATACTTTTTAAGACTTTATTTTTAAACCATTTTGGTTTAAATAAAATTGTAAAACTTCTCATAGTTTCAAAATAAGAATTTTTGGTATTAAAATTCGTATTTATGCCCTTATTTTACAAAACGCCGTGACTCGTTGCGTCGCAGTCACTCACGTTCACTCACTTTCACCTTCACCTAAAAGTTGGTATTTTATAAGCTTTTACGTTTTCTCGTTCGCTCCGTTGCGTAGTCACGACGATTGTCAAACGCTTTACGTAGCCTATTTACCACTTTTCTGGTTTTCTTCATTTCCTTAGTAATTTTTAGTGTGTTTTTTTTTTAATTGAACTGTTTTATTGAGTGGTTAACCCTGGAAAGTTGGCAGCTGCTAACCCAATAAACATTTTTCTTCATTTTCAATTTGAGGTTCATTTGAGAAGTAAGCCTATTGTCAAATATCAAACGTTAGTTATCAAATGCGCCTCAAATTTCTCTTGATAGCGTTCTCAAACAAAAGGGCACATTTTTAGTATGGGATTTTGGACTGATTCTCAATTTGATAAATTTCATTTTCTCAAATCAATTTCAAAGTTGGTACGAAATGGAATGCAATCAATAGATGTATGTATGTATTACATGTTTGTACTCTAGACTCTAGAGTCTATAGTACAGAAAAATTGAAGGATAGTTAGAGAGTTTGTGTTATGAGCGCAGAAATGGAATGGAATAAATAGATGTATGTATGTATGTACATATGTATTACATATTTGTACTTTGATATGATATTTTTCATTTACCCGTGCGGGTAAATTTCGGCGGTGCCTTTTGTACAGTCACATGTGTATATTAATATCTTTTTTAATATGCATACACACATATGAGAAAAAAACTATGTTTTTAATAAAGTTTGTGTAACTTCACAAAAAGCAACAAACAAATAAAATAAGAGTAAGAAATACAGAATCATTATTACACACAATCATTTTCAACCATCATCATTTCAACCGTTAAGATACTGCTCAAGTAAAACAACGAACGCTGATTGAAATTTGCAAACATGCAAAATTTCTTCGTTCCTTGAAACCTCGACATGATGAAATTCGTGAAATGGTACAAAATGCGAAACAAGTCTTTTTTCAAATGTGTTGTAAGTTATTCTAAAATTGAGAAACAATGTTTGATGAACACTTGAAAATATCGCACGTTTTATGCAATAGGGATTTAACTCAAAAAAATTTTTTTTTGGGAAAACGCAAATAAAGTTTTATAATTTCAAATAGTTTCCTTCTACGGCTAACTGCAAAATCACTTTTATTTCCGCCATTTTTATCATTTTGAGTATTTTATAAGACTAGACTCAAAGGCACTACCCAGTTATTGAAATATATGGCAAAATCCCAGAAATCGAAAATTTCGAGTTAAATCCCTACTGCATAAAACGGGCGATGTTTATTTTCAAATTATATATCTGCTGATTCTCAAATTTAGAAACAATATTTTCTCAAACGTTTGAGAATTTCTTTTTCAGTGTTTAATGGGAAGTCAACAAAAATAAAAAAAAAATATTTGTTGACATTGTGTGTAAATACATACATTTAGCCGTTGCAAATTAAACTATATCGAATGCTCACTCGAACAAAGGGAAGTGACTCTTTTGACAGTTGAAGTGACCGTTTTCATCACTTTGCGTTTTATAAAATACCAAAAACGTAACATACTCACCAAAAAACGTAACACATTCACTTCGAGTCACTTACAGTCACTTTCAGTCACCTAAAGAGATACAAAATACGAACACGACAATAAGTGACTCTGGCTGACTCGTTGCGTCGCGTTGCGTTTTGCAAAATAAGGCCCTTAATTCCAAGAATGATTAAATTAAGTACCAAATGATATTAGAAATAAACTATAATTTTTTACTGTGTATGATATTGCTCGGAAAGGATATCAAACAGAGTACTTTTCTGCTCTCGCTTGGGGAGATCTCACTCCAAGTTCTAGTGGGTAATTTCGTAATTTTTTTAGCTTCTTTTTTTAGCTTTAAATTTTTTTTTTTTGATGTGTTTAACAATTTTTTTTAGCTTTTTCCAGGTTTTTTTTTTTTTTGAGAATCTAGTTGGAACTCTGGAAAAATTCTGGCAACACTGGCCTGAATAAAAGTTCAACCTATTTCAAACCTTGCTTCAAAAACGCCTTGAATAACATACTATTTAAGAAAATAATTAAAAAACGCCCTATTTCAGAAAAATATATATGAATACAATATTTATTTTTCGCTCTTGAAACATTCGATTGTCTTTCATACTCACCTCTTTTGTGAAAGACATTTGAAAATTTGCTGATTTAGTAGAGCCGATTTATATATTTAGTACATATGTTTGCAGGTATGTATGTATATAACACCATGTATTTAGCTGTAATCCTCAGATACACGTGTCCTCTAGCTGCCGGCCTTTTTATTGTTTTTTGTTTTTACTTCATGAATTTTATATGTTTCCTATATTAAAAGTAATTACTTTCCGTTTTCATTTATTTTTGCTGTCTCTGAGTTTTTTTGTGGGCTTTTTTGTCAACTGCATTATTGTATGTATGTATTAATATTTTAAAGTAAATGGGATTTTATTTTGAGACGTACATATACTTTATTTATGTGAGTACCTATTCCATAGTGATCAGAAGTATGTAGTTATAAGACGAAACAATACCTACTCACGATTCTTTACAGACTGTCTTGAAAATGCTATTTTTCTCTAACTTGTAGAGGATTGTTTTCCAAATCTGTTAATATTTATGTATATGTAGTTAAAAAAAAACTACTTTATAGGCGTGATAACCATAATCAAATCTAATTAATTGATAACTCTATCATTTGTCATAAAAGCAATGGTAAAGTCTAATAAACGATCAATAATTATTTATATTCATTTCAGTGGCCAATTGCCGAAATAAGTACTAAACAGATGATTCAATGTTTATAAATAATTTTTTTCTATGGCTTGTTACTCTGTGCAACAACACTTTTGGGTGCGGAATAATTTCCACACAGAACAAAAAAAACACCATCCATATATAAAACCCCCAAACTATTTGCTTCATTTTTAAAAATTTCAAATTTTTTTATTGCAAATTTTAGTTTGCGAAATTTCGCCTGGATGATTTTTAAAATGTTAAAATACATATCGTATAGAAATATGTTGTTAGGAAATATATAGTAAAATTGCACGAGCTTTATTTCGTAGACTACTTCAACCCGCTAACATCTCCACGAAGAGGCCCTTTTGACCCTTTTGTTTATAAAGTCCGGAAAAATATTATTTGAAAGTTGATAGAGGGTTTAAATGTTCTAGTAAATTATTCGCCAATTTCACTACGATTCTTTTTAGACACCTTCTTTCACAAACTTAAAATGGCAATAAGAAAAATTTGCTCTCAGGGAGCAAAAGGTTCGGAGGTTTTACTATCTGGACAGTGGTCTTTCGCTCTGTGTGGAAGTTATTCTGCCCAATAAAGTGCTGTTGCACAGTGTAATTCTTATCAATTTGCGCTGTTGATATGCATGCTTGTTTACAATGGTTTGAAGTAGCTAAGTATTTGACAAGTTCCTCTGGGTGATGTTTCTCCTTGTGCCTCTCTTCTTTCTTCGGCTCTTAAAACAATTCATGTTTTCCCCCGAAAAACCTTCAATTCTATATTGTAAGTTATTAAGTACATATCGTCGTACCATACTAAAACTAGCATACGTTTTTTTGTGACTGACGAAAAGTAACAAAGTTATATAAAATCTTTATTAAAAATAAAGTAAATATTTTGTGAAAATAAGAGTTCAAAAATTGGTTTAACTTTAGTTCTCATGAATACCATTTTTTGAGAATTTATTTTTTTACTCAAAAACCGCTTAAGAGCAAAAATAGTATACATTTGCTTAGGACAATGAATTTGGCACGCTAGAAAATTTTCATCTGTCGCTATTTTGGTTAACATTCGTCATACTATTAATTGGGGCTTGCGCGTGCTCCGGCACCACGACAGCACCGCCATTATTCACATTCGTCGGTGGTGGGTTAACAGCCTTTATTGGTTGATTGTTGGTGCCGCCGTCTATGATTCGTGATTCGTTTCTGGTGACTTCGGCAACGGCAAGCGATTGATCACCGAGCAACAAGTGAATGGAACTAAAAAGAAGAAATCAAAGGAAAAATTAAGGAATGAGGAAAAAGAAATTAAAGAGAAAAAAAAATATTCATATCGATATCTGAGTGGAACATCACTCAAGTTTAGAAATCTATTCAAAAAGGCCCCAGTTCAAAATTGGTTTCTAAAACGACTCACTGCACCGGGATGATCTTCCACTTAGCCGTCGATATATTTATGGTTTTGTAAAAAAAAATCTCCAACTCACAGTATCAACACAAAAACAGCCAACTGCGTAGCCATGGTTAGCAGAAAAACGCCCCCACCACCCTTGCCATCTTCATTCAATGTTGCACGATAGACCTGCGAATAGCAAACACCACTCACAAACGCCACAGCCTGACCACAAACGCTCAACAAAGCGAACACTTTGCCACGCTCCGATTGTGGCACAATTTTCGAGCTCATAGCACGTATCATTGGGCCTACGATGGGACCCAAGCTGCAGACGGCAGTGCCCACATAAAATAGAGTGCCCGTTTCGGCGAAATAATAGAAGAGGCGACCGATTGTGTGCGCCCAAGCGCCAATGAAAATGATTGTCTGGAAGCAAAGTAGGAAGGAAGCAAAAGGGATTTTTTTAGAAAGTAAATTGTTTTAATATTTATATACTATGTGTTGGTTGGTTAGGTTGGTTAGAGTTTGATACCACGACTCGTGACTAAATCAGTGAAAAATAAAGAGTAAGAGAGAATAAGCAGTTTGGAAACCAGGGCAGGTCCTACGCGTTAGGTATAACCATTTAAGAAGTGATCAGTCTTTCAGTTCCCAGAGATTGTCGAAGAAAGGTTTGCCAAGTAACTTCATTTAGCCTTGGCATTGTGAAGGACACTCGCATAGCAGGCGCTTCACCGTCTACTCCGCACCAGAAAGTGTCCAGCTGTGACACATAGTGTTATGGTACAATCCCAGTCGGCTCGCGTTTGTAACTAGAATCCAATGTCCTGTGAATACCGCAGTTAAGCGGGAAATATCCCTCCTGTACATCTTTAGAACGGCTGAGGGTCGCACCTCATTTTATGAAGGCGACAGAATGCTGCAGATCCCGCAACCATCTCCCTCCGTCTGGTTTTAGCCTCTTCGAACCAGTGCCGAAGCGTAGGAACCACCTTCTCCTTTGGGATATCAAGAGCCGAGCCTGTACTATTTGCTACTTCGTATTAAAATTAGATCAAGACTCAATACACTAGATACTCACCGTATCCTTCCAGTGGAAGCCTTTATTCATCAATGGCACCGCCAGCAACATCGCCACCACATTAGCTGACGATTTGAACGTTTTGAATGTACTGTACACATCCACATCCCAACTAAATTTGAATGTTGTATACAAAAATAAATATTGATTCTCATCAGATTGGAATGAATAAAAACACATTGCGATTAACAGCAGAATGAGAAATGGACGGCGATGGCCAGGACGTGGTTTAGCCAAAACACGAAATGAATCATTGACATGTTCGCAATCGAAAAAGTCGACAAAGAAGCCACAACAGTCAAGTTCACGTAGCGATCGCTGCTTGGGCGTAGTCTGCCACTAAAATGAGAGCATAAGAAACGAGAGCGTGAAAGTGTTGATAAGCCAAGTGGTTGACTTACCTTCAGCACGAAAAAGCTGTAAACGATGGCCAAAGCCAAGCAGGCAGAATTCACTGTAAACATATCCACGTAGGATTTGTTGAAAACATTGTAGAAGAGATAGGAACCTGGAAATTTTATTGGTTTCTCATTTGCAGCAGAAAAAAAGTTAAAAAAAACTTTATTTCAATGTGCATGTGCTTTAAACATTAGTGGTACTGTATGTGCACTAGCCGCCTCGAGATGATCCCAGGTCTTTAATTTTTTCTGTACAAAGATTTTGTCTGAGGAGAGCATTAGTAAAATTTTATAGCGAATAATTTTCTAGAACATTTTAAACCTCTAGCGATCTTAAAAGCACAAATTTTTTGTTTTGAACTTTCTAAAATAGCGGTCAAAACGACCTCCTCGCGGGGGTTAAAGAGGGTTAAAGTATTCTACAAAATTAATGCTCGCGCAATTTTACTATATGTTTCCTAACAACATATTTCTGTACGATATATCCTTTAACCCATTTTTTCCTTTATTAAAAAATCTAGCTGGCAACCCTTTTTTTACTCAGAAAAAATGTCGCCATCAATCATAAGCAAACTCACCCAATGCCACACCAGTAGGTGCTGCACTCAAATAAACTACATCCACTATGGTCACCCGCAATGTACGATTCTGCAACGTTGAAATATCGGAAACATAAGCAAAGCACGACGAAAACACCGCCACATCGGCGCCCATTAATGCCGACGGCAGCGTAGCTGTATAAATGACATATTCCAATGGCCACGTCTTCATGCGCGCATTCACAGCAATCATCACCGAATTAATTAGCCTACCCGTCAAGCCTAAGAGTAGAGGAAATTTGCGACCGCGCCGATCGGAGAAAGAACCAAGAAAAAATGCCAATATGATAGGGAATATGTGAGCTGAGATCGTATCGATTTGTAGGAATTTTGCTGTTGTGATCTGGAAGAGGCAGAGCAGGTGTTAAGAGGCAGAGATTAAAGGTTGAGCTGTATTGGTCAATGAGGTCAAGGAAAAAATCTCATTCAACTCACCTGCACCTGCTTTTTGTAGTAAGCATTTTCCTCTGCCTTAATGTTTGTGCAAATTTCATCGCTAAAATTATTATTAACCCGACATGCCTTTTGCAAATAAAAATCTTGTTCCACCACCGAGGTAACCATGTAGGCGAACATGTACAGGAATATGGTGGGCTCCACGGAAATCTTATATAATAAAAAAAAATTAAGTACATAAAAATTAAAATTAAATAAATAAAATAAAAAAATAAAATGAAATAAAATAAAATAAAATGCGTGCTTTTTTAGGCATTTCAAGGGTTAATAATGAACCCTTGCCCTCTTATTCTTCTCGGTGTCAACTAATCAGTCTACCTACTTTGCGTAATAGAGCAGTTATTCAGGCTATCTCGTTTTTAATGGGCATAGTGATAGGGAATGTTGACTGTCCCTCAATTCTTGAGAATATACATTTCTATATTCCCAGTCGGAATTTCCGTAATTTTAATGTTTTCAGAGTTGGCTTAAGCAGAACGGTATACAGCGCAAATGCACCATTAAATAGAACTATGTCTGAGTTTAACTATTTCTCAGGTTTCTTAGATATTGACTTTACTGATCCGATACAGACTGCTCTTGAACTGAACACATATCTTGCGCGCACTTAACTTCCGGTTTACCTTTATATTTAAGTGAAACTTTTGTATATGTATACGCATATCTCATTCAATTTTTCGTTTTCTGTTATATTTTTACTATGTATTTATTCAGATCATAAATTTATACTTATTTGTTATATTAAATTACGCTTACATGTCTATGTAAATATGAACTATTTTAGACATCAATAAATAAATAAATAATATAAGGCAATATACATACAAGTGTATGTTTGTTTGTCGTTTACCAAGGCAGATCTAGGAAGGTAGGCCCGGTGGCAATGATATTTCGCCGTGGTTAAAATTTGAATTCGTTTGGGGCTCGTCCATTCCTATTGGCCATGATGTGAATTCGCTTGGATTTTGACATTACACTACGTTTTCATATCGTGGTACCATACGAAAACAAGCATATTTAAAATTTCTGGCGAAAGCTATCAATAAAGAAATTCTGCACGAAAAGTAACAAGTTCGACTTTTGGCTGACGAAAAATAACAAAATCGACTTTTGACTGACGAAAAGTATCAGTAATTATATACTGTTTTTACATTAAAATTGATGTGGTTTAAACGAAGTTGATAGTTTTCGTCAGCCAAAAGTCGAACTTGTTACTTTTCGTCAGCCAAAAGTCGATTTTGTTATTTTTCGTCAGTCACAAAAAAAATTATGTTAGTTTTCGTATGGTACGACGATATAAAAAAAGTAGTTTCTGAATTCGCCACCAGGCCTACCTTCCTAGATCTGCCGTGGTCGTTTACCTTTTTGTACCACGGTGACATGCAATTCCGTTTGGTTTTCTCCCAGCAGCTGTGCTCTTGTTGCCGCTGCTGCTGCACGTAAGCGGCATTTTCTCTTTCAGCCTGAAAGTAGGCAACAAAATTTATTCTAGATTTACGCTGACTTTTTACGTTCCACACAAGTTTTGGCGGAAATATTGGAAAGCCATATAAATGAAAGAGACTGAGCTGCCAACAGCTTCAAAGATGGAAACCAGAAGTTAGTCAAGGGAAAAGTAGATAATTTTTATTTAACATTTTTGTCATTTGGCTAGAACAGAGTTGCCGTTTGGGCCACTAAAGTGGCAATTTGAACCTTTTTTAAAGCCAGGCCACCTGAACCCAACTTTTTGAAAATATGCAATATTTGAACCTTTTTAAAAATTCGGGCCACTTTTGGTCCTTTTTTCTTTCAAAACTATAATCTTCTATATATATATAAAAATCAAGCCCATTTCTTTGTCGCCGGCTTTCGCCCAAACGCGTGGAGGGATTTTGATCAAATTTACACACCAGCTTAGTACCTTGCCCTAGATGGTTTATATGCATATTTTTTTCAAATCCGGAAGTCGGTTCCCGAGATATACATAGGTCAAAAGGTCAAAACGTTGATCCGGCTTTCCCCTGAATATTATTGGACGATATTGGTATCAAATGAAAGGTATCCAGATATGGGTCAAAACGTGGACCCGCATGATCCTCGAATGTTCCTGAGCGATATTGGTATCAAATGAAAGGTATTGAGCAGGGATTTTAGATAGAAATGAACTAATTACGATTCCTAGGTCAGGTCCCAAGGTGTGGGTCAGCACCCGGACCCGGACAACACCGGGATATTTCTCAGGGATATTGATACCAAATGAACGTGGACCCGGATTGCCCCGGAAAATTTCTCAACGATATTGGTGTAAACTGAAAGGTAGGGCTTTTACATAGAGACGAACTCATCATGATTCCTAGGTCAGGTCCCCAGATGAGGGTCAAAATGTGGATCCGGATGGCCCCGAATAATTTCTCAGCGATATTGTTATTTAATCACGGCGCATGACGATTCCTAGGTGGGATCAAAAGATATGGGTCAATATGTGGACCCGGATAACACCGTGATATATCTTAAGGATATTGGTACCAAATGAAAGGTCTTGAGCGGACTCTCATGTAGAGCCGTACCCATTACGATTTCTTGGTCAAGTCTACAGATACCGTAGCCATTATTGTTCCTAGGTCAAGTTCCCAGATGTGGGTCAATAAGTGGACCCGGATGAGCCCGGGATGCTTCTGAATAATACTGATATAAAATGAAAGGTGTTGACCGGGTCTGCTATATAGATATTTTCATGGTGATTCTTAGTCCCGATACACAATTATGGGTAAAAGAGACGATTCGGACGCCACGGAATGTTTTTAAGCAATGATGGTATGAAATGAGAAGTGGAATGCAGGGTATGTTATGCTAAACCCAGTTCCCTAGGGAAAGGGGAAGAGTAATGAGACTGGGAAAGGCAAAGGGACGAAAAAGGAGAGGGAGAATATAATAAAAATGGAATGAAGAGGATGGGAAGAGAAGACAGGGAAGTAGAGAAGGAATAAGAGGGGGAATAAAAAGGAGAAAGACAGAAAAGGAGAGGTAAGAGAGAGAGCGAAAGAGAAAGGGAAGCAGAAATGTGACGGGAAAAGAAAAAGGAAACGGAAATGAAAGGAAAGATAAATGGAAAGGGAAAGAGAAAGAGAAAAGTAGAGGGAAAGGGAGTTGGAAACTAATACGAAGAAAAATGGGATAAGAATATAAAGAGGGCAAACTTTTGAAAATATCAATTTTTTCCTTCACTTTTTTAAACTTATCTGAATTGTGCTGAGCTCTGCAGCCCGAGGTAATTTCGGTTTCTAGATACATCCAACATATTTTAAAGTGTGCCGTTTTTCGCTTCAAGTACCTATAATAGGAAATGGGCCAAAGCAAAGCTTGGCCGGGTACAGCTAGTTATTAAATAATTTTTAGTTTTTTCTTAAATATAAGAACAAAAAACCTCTTTGTTACTATTTTACTTTGCATTGGCAAGTCTCCGTTTCGAAAGGTTCTTTATTTATGGCGTTTTCGATTCTGGCAAAAATGTCGCACTTATTCTGCATTTTTATCGGGCTGTCAAATTTGTTTGTTCTATTCCACATAGATTCCACACTTTTTTCAGGGTTGCTTGTTCTATTGACAAAAATGTCGCCCTCTGCCCGACCACAGGGCAGCATTTTCTGCCCTTAATATGACCAAGGGGTTGCATTATTTTTGTTTCATACATCACATGAAAAGTGCAACATTTTCTTAGGGCTCAGGGCGCATGTTGATAATGTTGCCTTGTAATAATGCAGCATTTTGGTTCAGAATCGAAAACGCTATTAATTTGTTTGCCAACACTACCCTTGAATACTTTGAAATTTGGGCTGTTCGTTAAGATAATTAAAACGCACGGAGCAGCCTAGACACACACAAACACATATAGCGTTCGTTGATCCGTAGGAAAGTGCAAGAAACGTAGGAATTTTACACAATTTACATTCTTTGCACTCATTTTCGCTCTTTTTTGGATAAAATTCCTACGATTCTTGCACTTTCCTACGGCTCAACCATGATTCAATAATAAAGGTTATCGCATGGGGA
Source organism: Urophora cardui (assembly GCA_960531455.1). NCBI lineage: Eukaryota > Metazoa > Arthropoda > Insecta > Diptera > Tephritidae > Urophora > Urophora cardui. The sequence goes on from OY482673.1 coordinate 41,854,875, forward strand.
TAAAATGTCATGGAAACAGGAATGTAGAAGAATTTGACAGAACGAGTCCCCTATGGAAATACTAGGGTGCGTGTGTGTGTGGCTTATGTTAACAAAAACAAAATGCTTGTGTTCGTGTGTTTTTGAAGATTGAAGAAGAAGTCAGCTGATCGCCTGCATACTCCTTCCTTTATGGGCTCAACGAACGCTATAACAGTTTTTTTTAATTCCTTGCTTTTCTCGGGTTATTTCGTCTGCTCACCGAACGATCATATTAACGCTGCGTTGGTGTAGAGAATATTTTAAATTCCATTTTCTTTAAGCATTAATAAACCACAAAAATATATAAAAATGTGTTTTAGCTAAAAAAAAAAAAAATTGGGGCCACTTTTTTTAATTTTTTGGGCCACCTTTTGAAATTTTTGAGCGGCAACACTGGGCTAGAAAATTTAATTAGTGAATAGCTTTTGGCTGCGCCATGCGTAGCTTTTCATACAATAAAGACAAAATTTGATGCTTTAATCTGCTTTAACTCACAGTGATGCCACTCCAACTCAACTCAACCGACACTTGTGCCAAAAATGATGCGTGACGGCCAGTTCTAGCAATCCATATCATAACTTTGGCCTTGGGAAGTTCTATATTTCCTTTTACGGCCTTATTCAGGCGTAGTACCATAATTTAATTTACTGGTAAAATGAAGAATCTGGAACCTTGAACACCCTTTTCGTATACTGACAGCGGTAAGTCACAACCTTAATATTAGTTAACATTTTCAGCCCGATTCCATTCCGTTCGCATGGAATTGCTTATGATCGATCATCAATGGCAAGTAAATGTTCATTCTAAGTACAATATATTGACACCTGAGTAAAAGATCACCCTGTTTCAAAACTTGTTTCAATAACGTCCTATTTCAGAATTTTCTTGAATAAGATCCTTTAACAGCAATTAATTAAAAAACGCTCTATTGCAGAAAAATATGTACATATGTATGAATACAGTATTGAAACATGGCGTTATTGAAACAAATTTTGAAAATCTTTTACTCAGGCGTCGGTATGTGAATAAATTCAGCACATAAACAAATCTTGTCAGAACGTTTTCTAAATCTTTTAAGAAAAGTTATTTCCTGTGAAGAAAATGTGACAAAGTGGCAATGTGTCATTAATGCTCTTAATGCTCTTGGGCTCTTATTTCGCTCTTGAAAAATTCGATTGTCTTTCATACTCACCTCTTTTGTGAAAGCCATTTGAAAATGTGCTTATTTAGTAGTAGAGCCGGTTTATATATTTATATATGTTTGTAGGTATGTATGTATGTATATAACACTATGTATGTATTTGGCTGTAATCCTCAGATACACGTGCCTTCTAGCTGCCGGCTTTTTGTTTTTATCTTGTTTTTTACTTCATGAATTCTAGATGTTCCTTATATTAAAAGTAATTCATTTTCTGTGTTTTTTATGGGCTTTTTTGTCAACTACATTATTGTATTAATATTTTTAGTTATAAAGCGAAACAATACCTACTCACGGTTCTTCACAGACTGTCTTGAAAATACGATTTTTCTTTAACTTGTAGAGGATTGTTTTTTAAATCTATTAATATGGCCGCTGTGGTGCAGTGGGTAGAGTGCTCGCCTGCTATGCCAGAGGTCTCGGGTTCAAACCACGGTCCGAGCCAAACACCAACAAATTTTTCTAATTAGTAAAAATCCAGTTATTGGATTTTTTAAGAGCAGCGGTCACCTCTCGGCAGTGGGCGACATACCCTCCGAGAGAATTTCTGCCATGAAAAAGCTTCTCACAAAAAATGCATTCGCCGTTCGGAGCCGGCATAAAACTGTAGGTCCACCCAATTAGTAGGAAAAACAAAAAGGAGCACACCTCGAATTGGGAGAGAAGCTCGGCCATAAAACTCGTCAGAGTTATAATAGCGCCATTGTATTATTATTATTATTAATATTTATATACATATATGTAGTTTAAAAAAGAAACTACTTTATAGACGTGATAACCATAATCAAATCTAATTCATTGATAACTCTGCCATTTGCCATATAAACGATCAATAACTATTTATATTTATTGCAATCGCCAATTGCCGAAATAAGCACTAAACAGCTCATGAAATGTTGATAAATAACTTTCTTTCTTTGACTTGTTACACTGTGCGACAACACTTTTGAGGGCGGAATATTTTTCGCACAGAACAAAAAACCACTATCCACATACATATAAAACCTCCAAATGCTTTGTTATATTGGGTCAAAATTTTTCTTTTATTACCAATTTAAGTATGGGAAATTTCGCCTGGATTAAAATACATACATTTCATATTTCATATTTATTAAACATATATCATTAGTACATTAAGAACAAACGTCTTTTTTTGTACAACCGTGTAGGAATATGTTGTTAAGAAACATATAGTAAAATTGCAGGAGTTTAATTTCGTAGAATCAGTGGCGTAGCTAGAGAATTTTTCGGGGGGGGGGGAGGGGTCACAGCCAATGTAAAAAATTTACCAAAATTAAAATTGCCAAAAAAAAACTAAAATTTTTTTTACAAATGATAAAAATCGCTAGCTTAGAATGCAAATTGTGTAAGTCCTTTTTTAAAACTTTGTAGGAGACACAAAAAACAAAAAAAATTCGAAATGAAAAAAAATTTCTGTTCATATAAATATTTTGGACTTACACAATTTTTTCGCTTTTTGGACTTACACAATTTGCGTATCACTGAATAACAACGAGTAGAAATATGACAAGTATCTCAGACTTGTTTAGCGCCGTGCGTATTTGATTTTTCTAGCGTTCTACATAAAAATACACTTTTTCATAAAAGTGGACTTACACAGTTTGCACTCTAAGCTAGCGAAAAGTAATTTTTTCAGACTATAATTTAACATTTTAGTACACAAATATCGCTTGTAATACATATATCAAACTCTTAAGGCCCTTGGCCACTTAAAATCTGGAATGTTAAGAAGTGTATACATATGTGTGAGTGTCGGGTGATTTACGCAAATATCTAAAAGATTTGATTCTCATCAACGCGAGCCCGAATAAGAACGTGTAGCACTACGACTGCCGATTGCACTAACACACACAAAAAAACTCACACATACACACTGCTTGACATGCCAGATTGTCAGTTGCCAAGGGCCTTTAACTATACTTCAAAAGTAAGTCTCATATTCTCTTCTGGAAATCTACGCGCATAGGTAGATTTTCAAATTTTATGCGCCCAAAATTGAATTTTGTAAAATTGTTACAATTACAGAAAAAAAACATACCCACATATTGGAAATAGAATGGGGAACAATAATTCATCGCTTTTTTCCCGACCCCATACTCTGCACTTGCCCCAGATGGTCGTAACTTAGCATATCTGAAGTTAATTTTTTTGTTTTTTTCTTACATATTTTTAAGTGCTAGTTTCAACTTGAATATTTATTATTTAAAGCATTTCATTTAAGTAATCGTGATGAATCCTAAAGGTTCAAGTAATTATTAACACTCTTCAATAATATCCTTGGTGTCCAATAATTCTAAGTTTATAGTTTTAAGCTTTTGAAGTTGGGATATTTAAAAAAAAATTATCACTCTTTTCCATGTTAAAAATTGGTTTTCTTATGTTGCTCTGTCAGACTCAGTCAAATTAACCCTCGGACATGATATCTAGTACAATTAGTAGTTGGCCGACAAAAAATTACGTCGCACAAAGCCGCACTTCACTACTAGATACAGGGTTTTTCATATGTACCTACAATAATTTTCTTTTTGTGCTTTATATTTAATTTTAATGTTTATATTTCTAACGCATATCTTGGTTAATGTAGGTGATGCTCGAAAGTAACCCAGATATTTAGCAGCGATTATTGTTAACTTTTTAGGCAGTGTTTTTAGTATTTCCAATTTTTCAAAGTTAAGGAAGTACTTATCATAAAAAGGGGCTAAGAATTATAAAGCTACATTTTTTAGAAGATTTTTGAGTATGCAATTTTGCAGCTCATTCAATTGTAATACAATAATATGCAACATTCAACTTTTTGAAAAATTTCATTGGCTTTTCGGAAATTTTAATTGGAACGGTCTCACGTACATATAACGCAAACACCCTACAGAAAAAAATTACTAAAATCGACGGAAATTTTTACAGCATTGAGAATAGCACTTTTTACACTAAAATTGGTTGGCTACATAACAGTACACTTAGAAATCTCCTCAAAATCTTCTATAAATTCTGGCCGCGCTTTGAAATTTTTAATCCACTTTTAGAAATTTCTACGATTTTTCGAATTTTTTCCATAAGCTTAGAAATCCTGCTTAAGGCGATTTTTATTGAAAAATTGTTTACATTTTTAAACGAAAATAAGAGAGTCAAATTTTCGACAGAATTGTTTGAAATAAATTTAAAAACTCTCGCGTATGATTTTTTTTTTGAGTCACTGTATATATTTTTCAATAAAATCGACTTTTAACTAGAGCCCTAGATACCCGGGTATCGAGCAATTCGATCTGATCGTTTTTGTTTGAAGCCCGTTTGTTGTTCAAATGCCCGTACAAACATTCGAGCATTCGAGATTACAAAGAAAAAAATGTGTATCGGAAAAACAAAAATAAAAAAAACAAGTAAGGAAGCCTAAGTTCGAGTGCAATCGAACATTAGATACTCAGCTGTATGCTTTCATTGTTTGTTTGCGTTTGTTCGATATAGGGTGTATTTTATATGAAACGAGTGCTGCATAAACAGGGCGCAGCCACGCCCATTTTCAAAATTTATATCAATCATCCAAATAAGCATACAAATATTATTGTTAGTGCAAAATTTCATCCCTCTATGACTTTTAGTTACAAAGACTTCACGTTACAAATTCCAAAAGGGTGTTCCAGAAATATCTTTGTTAAAAAGTAGGCGTGGTCATAAACCGATTTCAATACATTTTTGCGTGTCTATTAACACATGTTATAAAAGTGTATAAACCAAGTTTCGTCATAATATCTCAATTATTTGTCGAGTTAAAGGCTAAGAAATCTCATATATCCCTTTGTCTAAAAAGAGGCGGTGCCACGCCCATTTTCCAAACTTTTTTATTTTTTGTTTCCGGTCTATTGTAAAACTCATGTCACAAAATTTCAATGAATTATCTTTATATTTCACATAGATATCGCTTAAAATGGTTTTATTAGGTCACTTTATAATACACATATATAAAAGTGGGCGCGGTCGTCAACCGATTTTGGTAATTTTTCGTCCACACATTTGGCTAAGTAAATATATCACGCGTACCAGATTTCATCGATATATCTTTAACGGTTTCTGAGTTATGGCTTATTAAACTTTCAATATTCGCTCCTTAATAAGTGGGCGTGGCACCGCCCATTTTCCAAAATTTTTGTAGTTTTTGTTTTATGTCCATAGTTGGACTCCTGCCACAAAATCTCAGTGATTGATCTTTATATTTGACAGAGATATCGCTTAAAATGTTTTTATTAGGCCCCCTTATATTTCCTATATATAAAAGTGGGCGTGGCCGTCAACCGATTTTGATAATTTTTCGCCAAAACATTTGACTAAGTAATTATATTACGCGTACCGAATTTCATCGATATATCTTCAACGGTTTCTGAGTTATGACTCATAAAACTTTCAATGTCTGCCCCTTAATAAGTGGGCGTGGCACCGCCCATATTCCAAAATTTTTGTGTTTTTTGTTTTATGTCCATAGTTGGACTCATGCGACAAAATTTCAATGATAGATCTTTATATTTGACAGAGATATCGCTTAAAATGGTTTTATTAGGTCACTTTATAATACACATATATAAAAGTGGGCGTGGCCGTAAACCGATTTTGATAATTTTTCGTCAAAACATTTGTCTATGTAAGCAAATTACGCGTACCAAATTTCATCGATATATCTTCAACGGTTTCTGAGTTATGACATATAAAACTTTCAATGTTTGACCCTTAATAAGTGGGCGTGGCACCGCCCATTTTCCAAAACTTCATCAAATTTCTTCATAAGGGCCCGAGGTCAATACGTGGGTAAAATTTTAAAACTCTAGCTATATTAGTGGCTGAGATACCAAATTTCCGATTTTTTCTATATAGGAAAAGTGGGCGTGGTCATGGTCCGATTTCGCCCATTTTCAATACCAACCGTCCCAGTCTCGATACCAACTTGCGTTCCAAATTTCATCAAAATATCTCAATTTTTGCGCGAGTTAGAGTGTTTACAGACGGACGGACGGACGGACGGACGGACAGACGGACGGACGGACGGACGGACGGACGGACGGACGGACGGACGGACATGGCTCAATCGATTTCTCTTTTCACCCTGATCATTTTGATATATATAAGTCTATATCTATCTCGATTATTTCATTCTGTTACAATCCACCGTTATGTGATTAAAACTATAATACTCTGTGTACTAGTACAGCTGAGTATAAAAACTACATATAAAGAAAAAATAATAATAATAAACAAAAGAAAAAAACAAACTTCAAAATACCCGAATTGTTCAAATGCCGTACAAACATACGGGTAATAAACAAACAACTCTTCGAGCATTTGAACAACAACTGTTCGGGCTACTCGAAAATGTTCAAAAAAAATCGAGAGCTCTACTTTTAACACAAATTATTAAAACTTTGCATTAAACAAGCAATTTGGAATAGATGTACACAATAAAATATTTCTATCTATGTGCTACGGTTATAAATAATAATTTTCTTATATAATTTAGTTTTTTAATATTCCATTTTGACAGACATTAAGTAAAATCTCAAGTTCAGATACTCTTATACATTGCATATTTATTCCCATTGTAGTTTATACTAATATTATTTGATTAAGATGATAAGTAATTGAAAGAAAACTTGAAATTTAAATAACACTGCTCTACAGCCAAAAAATACTCTGAACGCGACCATCCTATTTATATGTAAAATCGGTCGCTGATTCCGAAAATCGGGTTCATTTTTAATTCTATGGGAAGGTTTTTGAGATATCGGCAATTTACCGTTATTTGGCTAATTGCTCCACTTAATCCTTTATACCTCTTTAACGCAGTAAGCTATCTTCCTTGGAGTGACACCAAACGAAAGAAAATTAAATTTCCTTTTCATGGCTGCTATAACATTTTTCCCTAACTCTTATAGTTTCTGAAATATTAACGATTCAATTTGAATTTTTTCGATTTTTTACGATTTTTTGAAGAAAAAATTGACTTTGTCAGGCAATATCTTTAAAACCAATGTTTTCACCTTCGGTTTTACTCCTTTACGTGAAGCTCCATTCTATTGGGAAAAAGATAAGCTATCAACGAAGAAAATCCATGGTAAAATGGAAAAGTTATAGGCGATCAAGTAAATACAGCCAGGTCGCGCAATGCCTCTGCACGGGTATATTCTATGCATGTTATACCCGTAAATGCGCTGTTACCTACTGCGCTGCCAATGTGCTGCTACTGCAGATGTGTAGGTATTGGTATAATATGCATAGAATATACCCGTGCAGAGGCATTGCGCGACTTGGGTGTATTTACTTGATCGCCTATAACTTTTCCATTTTACCATGGATTTTCTTCGTTGATAGCTTATCTTTTTCCCAATAGAATGGAGCTTCACGTAAAGGAGTAAAACCGAAGGTGAAAACATTGGTTTTAAAGATATTGCCTGACAAAGTCAATTTTTTCTTAAAAAAATCGTAAAAAATCGAAAAAAATCAAATTGAATCGTTAATATTTCAGAGACTATAAGAGTTAGGGAAAAATGTTATAGCAGCCATGAAAAGGAAATTTAATTTTCTTTCGTATGGTGTCACTCCAAAGAAGATAGCTCACTGCGTTAAAGAGGTATACAGGATTAAGTGGAGCAATTGGCCAAATAACGGTAAATTGCCGATATCTCAAAAACCTTCCCATAGAATTAAAAATGAACCCGATTTTCGGAATCAGCGACCGATTTTACATATAGGTAGGATAGTCACGTTGAAAGTACAGACAAAAAATTTCATTTTGTGATCCAGTGTAATTGGCGTTACTTTTCTGTTATTAGCATGTTAATAACAGCAATACCGTATAATAATTGTAGCGTTTGTTGAGCCGTAGGGAAGTGCAGGAACCGTAGGAATTTTACCACAAAAGAGCGAATATAAGTACAAAGAATGTAAATTGTGGTAAAATTCCTGTGGTTCTTGTACTTTCCTACGGCTCAACAAACGCTAGAATTATAAGTAATACTTCGTGGAAAAGCGCTAAATTTCGAATTACCAATTTCGAAAAATTACTATTCTCATTGACTTTTTCCTGAAAAAGAAATGTATGCTAATAAAGTCAAAGATGGTTTTATGGTCAAAACGAATCTTTCGGGGGGGGAGGGGGGTTTGTCCCCAAAACCCCCCCGTTACTACGCCACTGCGTAGAATACTTTAACACGCTAACACTTCCACGAAGAAGCCCTTTTGATTATAAAGTCCGAAAAAATATTATTTGAAGGTTAATAAAGAGTTGAAATGTTCTAGAAAATTGTTCGTCACTTTCAGTAGGAGTCTTTTCAGACCACTTCTATGTAGACCACAGAGAGAAAAAAGCACATATTTCTCAGACTATTGACGTTCAAAATACTATTTTTTCGAATTATATTAAAAAAAGGGTCAAAAAGGCCTCTTCGCGGAGGTGTTAACGGGTTAAGGTATTCTACGAAATTAAAGCTCGTGCAATTTTACTATATGTTTCTTAACAACATATTTCTATACGATATGTATTTTAACGATTTTTTCCTTTATTAAAAATCATCCAGGCGAAATTTCCCATACTTAAATTGGTAATAAGAGAAAAGCTTTGACCAAATAAAGCAAACGATTTGGAGGTTTTATATAATAATAATAATACAATGGCGCTATTATAACTCTGACGAGTTTTATGGCCGAGCTTCTCTCCCAATTCGAGGTGTGCTCCTTTTTGTTTTTCCTACTAATTGGGTGGACCTACAGTTTTATGCCGGCTCCGAACGGCGAATGCATTTTTTGTGAGAAGCTTTTCATGGCAGAAATACTCTCGGAGTGTATGCCGCCCACTGCCGAGAGGTAACCGCTGTTCTTAAAAAACCCAATAATTGGATTTTTTCTAATTAGAAAAATTGTTTTGGTGTTTTACTCGGACCGTGGTTTGAACCCGAGACCTCTGGCATAGCAGGCGAGCACTCTACCCACTGCACCACAGCGGCCAGGTTTTATATATGGCAATAAAAAAACAACATATTTCTATACGATATGAATTTTAACCCTTTTTCATTTATGAAAAAAAAAAAAAATCGCTAAGATAAAATGGCAATAATAATACTATCTGGACAGTGGTCTTTCGCTCTGTGTGGAAATTATTCTGCCCTCTGAAGTGCTGTTGCACAGTGTACCTAATTTTTATCAATTTGCACTGTTGATGGATATACTTGTTCGGAGTGGTTTGAAGTAGGTAACAAGTTGCTCTGAGTGATGTTTCTCCATGTGTCTTTCTTCGGCTATCAAAACATGTATGTATTCTACGAAAAATCTTCAATTCTATATTGGAAGTTATTAAGCATATTCTTCACATTCAAAAATTATATAAAATCTTTATTAGAAATGAAGTAAATATTTTGCGAAAATAAAATTTTAACAATTGCTTTAACTTTAGATCTTATGAATACAATTTTTTGGGAACATATTTTTTTGCACAAAAACCGCTTAAAAGCAAAAATAGTATACATTTGCTTGGACAATGAATTCTACACGCTAAAAAAATGTCATCTGTCACTATTTTCATTAACATCCGCCACACTATTATCTGAGACTTACGCGTGCTCCGGCGCCACGACAGCACCGCCATTATTCACACTCGCCGCTGGTGGGTTAACAGTGTTTGAAGGTTCATTGTTGGCGCCGCCGTGTATGAGCTGCGATTCGTTTTCGGTGACTTCGGCAACGGCAAGCGATTGATCACCGAGCAACAGGTGAATAGAACTAAAGAGAAGAAATGAGAGGACAAAATGAGGAATGATGAAAAAGAAATTTAAAATAATATATATTCATATCTCAGTGGAAAATCACTCCAGTTTGGAATTTTGTTCAAAAAGGCCACAGTTCAAAATTTGTTTTAAAAATGACCCACTGAACTGTGATGATCTTCCACTCAGTTGTCCATTAAATTTATAGTTTTGAAAAAATAAAATAATCTCCAACTCACAGTATCAACACAAAAACAGCCAACTGCGTAGCCATGGTTAGCAGGAAAACCCCCGCACCGCCCTTGCCCTCATCATTCAATGTGGCACGATAGATTTGCGAATAGCAAACGCCACTCACGAATGGCACAGCCTGATCACAAACGCTCAACAAAGCGAATACCTTGCCACGTTCCGATTGTGGCACAATTTTCGAGCTCATAGCACGTATCATTGGGCCTACGATGGGACCCAAACTGCAGACGGCAGCGCCCACATAAAATATAGTGCCCGTTTCGCCGAAATAATAGAACAGGCGAGCGATTGTGTGAGCCCAAGCGCCAATGAAAATGATTGTCTGGAAGGAAGGAAGGAAATGATAAAATAGGAAATTTTTTAGAGTGTACACTTTAAGTCTTACGCGTTGTTTACTCTTTACCTGCAATCTGCTACTGAGTAACAGATTAAAACTAGCTCAAAACTCAATACACTACTCACCGTATCCTTCCAATGGAAGCCCTTATTCATCAGTGGCACCGCCAACAACATCGCCACCACATAAGCTGACGATTTGAATGTTTTGAATGTACTGTACACATCCACATTCCAACTAAATTTGAATGTTGTATACAAAAATAAATACTGATTCTCCTCACGTTGGAATGTATACAAAAACATTGCAATTAGCAGAAGGATGAGAAATGGACGGCGATGACCAGGACGTGGTTTAGCTAAAACACGAAATGAATCCTTTACATGTTCGCGATCGAAAAAGTCGACAAAGAAGCCACAACAGCCAAGTTCACGTAGCGAACGCTGCTTGGGCGTAGTTTGCCACTGAAATGAGAGCATAAGAGATGAGAGCGTGAAAGTGTTGATAAGCCAAGTGGTTGACTTACTTTTAGCACGAAAAAGCTGTAAACGATGGCCAAAGCCAAGCAGGCAGAATTTACTGTAAACATATCCGCGTGGGATTTGTTGAAAACATTGTAGAACAGATAGGAACCTTGAAATTTGAAAATTTGGTTGGTTTTGTTATTTGCAGCGAAAAAAAAAAATAGTTTTATTTGCACGAAAGTTCTTTAATTTTTAGTGGTACATACATATGTGCGCAAGTCGCTTCGAAAGGGTTAATCAAACTCACCCAATGCCACACCCGTCGGCATTGCACTCATATAAACTATATCCAATATCGTCACCCGCAATGTACGATTATTCAACGTCGAAATATCGGAAATGTAAGCGAAGCATGACGAAAATACCGCCACATCGGCGCCCGTTAATGCCGACGGTAGCGTAGCTGTATAAATAACATACTCCAGCGGCCACGTTTTCATGCGCGCATTCACAACGATCATCACCGAATAAATCAGCTTTCCGGTCAAGCCCAGGAGCAATGGAAATTTGCGGCCACGCCGATCGGAGAAAGAACCAAAAAAGAATGCCAATATGATGGGAAATATGTGAGCTGAGATCGCATCGATTTGTAGGAATTTTGCAGTTGTGATCTGAAAGAGAAAGAGCAGGTGTTAGAAGGGAGAGATTAAAGGTTGAGCTGCATGGTCTATCAAGTGAAAGAAAAAAAAACCAATTCAACTCACCTGCACCTGCCTTTTGTAGTAAGCATTTTCATCTGCCTTAATGTTTGAGCAAATTTCATCACTAAAATTATTATTAACCCGACATGCCTTTTGCATGAAGAAATCCTGCTCCACCACCGAGGTAATCATGAAGGCGAACATGTAGAGGAACATGGTAGGCTCAACAGAGATCTTACATTAAAAAAATGAAATACATAAAAATTAAAATAAAATTCATGCATGATATTTTTGTTTAGGTATTTCAAGGGTTAATATAAGGCAATATACATAAAGGCGGATTCATCGTTCGAGTTCAGAACTTTTTTGCCATGTGGTTGTTGTTGTGTTTTCGGAGTGTGAGAGGAATTCCGAAAAGTTCTGAACTATTTTTATTAGTTAACTCAAATTCAACTTTAGTTCAGAACTCGAACGATGAATCCGCCTTAAGTGTATGTTTGCCTGTCATTCACCTTTTTGTACCACGGTGACAAGCAATTCCGTTTGCTTTTCTCCCAACAGCTGCGCTCTTGCTGCTGTTGCTGCTGCACGTGAGCGCCATTCTGTCTCTCAGCCTGAAAGTAGACAAGAAAGTTTATTTTAAAGTTTGGCACGGGAGCAGCTGTTTTTGTTTTACGTTCCACACAGGAAACATTGGGCATGCGCCTTAAATAAAGGAAACTGAGTTGCCAACAGTTTAAAAAATTATTTAAGCCATCGTAAAACGCAGGTATATTTATGTAGATAATATTTTGGTAATTTGACTAGAAAAGTGAGTTAGGGAATAGCCTCTAGAACTTTTCCTAATAATATCAACACAAATGCTACTATTTATGTGAATTAATATTACACCAATTTAAAATAAAGAATACAATTGCTTTAAGATCACAAAAGCATATTAAGCAATGCGATATAACACACAAATTTGTTGTTCCAAAAGATGTTATATGTAGATCTATTTTGGAGAAAACTACAACCCTTCCAGACCTTTTTCTCACCGATAATCGAAAGGTATTATCAATAGGCTACCACCATTTTTTTCATAAAATTTTTTCCTTAAAATATTTAAATGATACATAGACGAAAAATAGTTCATGCAAATATTTTCTTTGTTTGATAAACTTCATATGTATATGGTGAACTTACACATTCTTCTATATTGGTTGGGTTATATCTCACTTGCGTGCTATTTGTCATATCAATAAACGTTACTTGGCAACCCTGATACGTTATCAAACACAACAAAGTAGCAGCACGAATTAGCTAAACTTTTTTGTTTTATTTTATCATTAAAAAAAAAACTATCTAGAACACACTATTTGTGTGGCAAAAAATTAAAAGAAAAAACACTTAAATATTAATTCAAAACCTTTGCATATTATTATAATAAAATCACTGAGCACAAGTTTTTCATACTTTTATTTTGCTTACACAAATCTTTATTTAGTCAACTATTCTGCCCTCTGCTTAGCATTTCATAACAATAAAGAAAAATTGTTGTACTTTCGCTCTCTCTTAATGCACAGAGTTGCCACAGTAACTCAGTTTTTTTTTTCTTTTTGACGTTTATTTTATTTGATAGTAACTTATACATATGTACAACAAAATTTCGAGCATTAGTTGGCGCATGTATTATGGGATCAAGTCGAAAATTATTTCATATAAAATTACCCGCCTTAACAAAACTTGTCCAAAGCATTAATATTTAATAATCTCCAATTATGGAGCGACAAATGTGGTTGGTTTATAAGCAATATCAGCAATCTGAATATGACTTGATGTGATTAAAATAATAGATAAGATTCTAGATCTTTAGCAATAGCCAAGCGGTCATTAAACACACTGGCAGTCATACGTTGAATTCTTTACAAACACTAAACTGTTGCCGATTTCTACATAAGACGGTCAGGTAGAACTTTTCGCAGCTCAAGCAAGTTTCAAGGCATAAACTTTCTTTCTAAGTACCATATATACGTATGTATGTATGTGAATAAATGATGAAGTTTTACTTTCATTTCTTGCGGCTCATAGACAAATCTTGTCAGACGGTTCGTATATCTTTCAACAAAAGTTATTTTGTGTAATAATTTTGGGTCATTTCTTGTAAAGAAAATGTTGCATAGTGGCAATGTCGTTAATATTTTTAGGCTCTTATTTCGCTCTTGAAATATACAATTCTCTTTCATACTCACCTCTTTTGTGGACGACATTTCAGCAGTTGCTAATTTAGTAGAGCCGGTTTATTTATTTACATATGTTTGTAGATATGTATGTATATATAACAGCATGTATTTGGCTAAAATTCTCAAATGCACGTGTCTACTAGTTCCCGGCCTTTTTATGTTGTTTTTGTTGTTGTTTTTACTTCATGAATACTATTATTATTATATACGTATAGTAATTGGCTAGCGTAGAACTAAACTGGTCTATCTAACAAAATACAAAATTGGAGAAAACAGATGAAACGCGTTTTAATGCGGTGTGCGATTGTTGATGTATGTATGTTAAGTGAATATTGTAAATTATTATGTTAGCTTAATAATTAACTTAACATTCTGCATTAAAAAAAAATTATTATAGAAACATTTTTTATATAATATTTATATGTAACAAGAAAACTTGTTACATAGACAACTTTAGAATTTTCAATTTTTAAGGAAGTTTGAACTAAAAATTGAAAATTATATGAATAAAGTAAAAAATATGTGAAAGGAAGTACTTTAATTACAAAAATAACATACACATGTTCGTAAATGATCACCTCTGCATGAAAAGCAACAGTAACCTAGTTTTCTCCACGGCGGGCTGGTAGAAAATCTTCTGGATTGTTTTCTGTTTCATCTCTGAGGTTTACATGTGGAGAGACAGGTAAAAGGGGTGATGAATCGGTGGTACAAATTTGAACATTTTTTTATGTCCTGCATTTTTTTAAATTTCAAAACGCGTATGTCGCTGCCCTGATCTGGTGTAAAATTCTGCAAGAACTCTATGAAATCATGTAGGTTCACGCTAGATTTCTTTATATCGACGGATTTATTTGTTCCACAATAATCATCATTAAACTGCATCACAGATTCACCCTTGACAAATTTTGCCTTTCGTATTTGGGAAACTTTTGCACCGACGCGTCGTCTACTATACTCTGGTAGTCCCTGAACATTGGCCGTCGTTCGTCAAATGACATAAATTTCCCCACCATATTATTAACATCAAAATTTCTACAATTTTTAACCAATTCCATCCACTCATCTGGTGTAAGGTCATACTGGTCTATGGTAGTCTATGCTAGTTGGACCACTTTAGAATTTCTTGAAATGACAAAAGGACGTGAATTCTAAAGTGACATTTTTATCGTTTGGACACTTTGGTGAAGAAATAAGACCTACATCAATTTTGCACGGATAAATTTATGATTTTCAAGTTCAAAAATGTGCATAACTCGATTTCTGAAAAAATGTTAGATAGACCAGTTTAGTTCTACGCTAGCCAATTCATTTTCTGTGTTCACTCATTTTTGCTATCTCTGTGTCTTATGTGGGATTTTTTGTCAACTACATTACTGCATTTATATTTTTAAGTAAATCGGGTTTTATTTTAAGAATTGCATTTTATTTACAATGTAAATTTTACATATATGTACATATGTATGTATGTGAGTGCCTATTAGACTGGGTTGGTCCCCATATGAAACAAAATAGTTGTCAAAGTTCGTCCCTAAATTTTAAGCTTATGTTGAGAGGGTTAAGGACCACAACAAATTTTTTTTTTTTTGACACCTCGAAATTCCGCCAAAATTGTTTTTTCATTATAACTTTGTTATTTGATATCAGATTTTTAAAATTGATGTCATTATTTTGGTATTGAAACCATAACTTTTATATAAATTCTTTCTTTATTAATTTAGTAAAACCGCTCAAAAGCAATATTGTAATTAATTTCGAAGTAGGTACGTTCCTTTGGCAAAACAAAAAGGATAATTTGTAGACGTACAGCTAAGTTAACTGACACAACTATGTGAAAACGACTTCAGAGTTCAAAAGGACATTAGACAATTTTGGCGGTATTATGCGTGATCAAAAAAGCATAACCCTCTCAAAACCATTGCGAAACAAGGCTATTTTTTTATTCTGTTATTCCTAAAACATAGTATGTTCCCCTTTTAATAATAAACACATCGCTAGCTTAGAGTGCAAATTGTGTAAGTCCTTTTTTCAAACTTTGTAGGAGAGACAAAGAACAAAAAATAAAAAAATTTCAAAATGAAAAAAAAATTTCTGTTCATATAAAAATTTTGGGCTTACACAATTTTCTTCGCTTTTTGTACTTACACAATTTGCGTATCACTGAATAACAACGAGTAGAAATATGAGAAGTATCACAGACTTGTTTAGCGTGGTGCGTATTTGATTTTTCTAGCTTTCTACACTTAAAAACACATTTTCATAAAAATGGACTTACACAGTTTGCACTCTCAGCTAGCGACATTTTGCTTGTTTATTAAGGACTTTCCAAAAATTATGTATCATCACTGATGTAAAAGGAGAAGGAAATTTCGAGGCATTTGCGGCGCAAATTTTGCGCAACCTCTAAACATTAATATACCTATTAAGGCAAAATTTTCGGTATATGTAGAGTTCCGGAGAACAGTCGCATGGAATGCGGGTTGTTCCACGTATTTCTGGATAGAACTTTACTTTCTTCATACAATTTTGGACCACCCAAACTGACGTAATAACTATGACGAAACCTAATTTACTGATAACTCAGCCATTTGCCATTAAAGTCAACCATAGTTAGGTATCGGTTGTGGCCGCTGTGGTGCAGTGGGCAGAGTGCTCGCCTGCTATGCCAGAGGTCTCGGGTTCAAACCCCAGTCCGAGCAAACACCAAAAAATGTTTCTAATTAGTAAAAATCCAATTATTGGGTTTTTTAAGAGCAGCGGTCACCTCTCGGCAGTGGGCGGCATACCCTCCGAGAGTATTTCTGCCATGAAAAAGCTTCTCACAAAAAATGCATTCGCCGTTCGGAGCCGACATAAAACTGTAGGTCCACCCAATTAGTAGGAAAAAAAGGAGCACCAGTAGGCAATTGCCGAAATTATTATTAAACAGCTGATTAAATTTTGATGAATGATTTTTTTTTTTCAATTACTTGCTATTGTCCACCCTGTGTTAACTATTATAAAAATAGCGTCTCATTATCAGTCAGAGATTGATTTTATGGAATATGTTTGTTGATTAAATTAATAGCCTAATCGACTTAATGTTTATTTTTGATACAAAATAAAGTTAGGGCCGGTTTCACCATTTCCGGTTAAGTGCTTAACCGGAGGATTTGTCCCGGTTAAGCAATTTATTTGACAGCTCGCCATACAATTTACGTCAAATTAACCACCGGTTAAATTAACCGGAGATGGTGAAACCGGCCCTTAATAAAATATTATTATTTTCTTTGGTTTGCCTACAATTACATTTATTATCAGATTGATTTCTGTTTTTCTGTCTTTTGTTACTAATACTCGTAGGTACACAAAATCCAATTGCTAAATTCCCTTCTTTCAGGTGCAAGCACTTGCCATTTATGCAAAACGATAACGTATCTTTTTTCTAAAAAAAATAAACCAAAACAATACACGATATTTCCTTTTCTGTTTTTCTTTATTTTTAATTTACGCTGAACAGGTTATTATTTCTCAGAGCCGCGGCGCCGATCTGCTCCACTTCACCAACCGTTCGCGGCATTGATCGCGTCCGAACTAAATAAAAAATGCTCACTGAAGTCAATTAAAAATTGAATGAATGTGACAAGAATTCTTATGCTCGTATTACTATTTAGATTAAATAAAGAATACACAGCCATACAAATATACATATAACTATACATTTTATATGCAAACTTTATTGTGCGCCTAAATGCAAAGGGTGTGTGGTTCGGTTTTGTTGGGAGCTAACTAGGAGCTTACCTACTTGCAGAAAAGAGCATTAATGATTTTACTAATTTGTTGTTAACGTTTTTAGTTTAGTTTTTTGTGGCAGCAAAGTTCGATCTTTGTAATTTTTTTCTCTCTTTATTTTGAGTCCATCCGCTTTGCTTATACATATAGCTAGCTTAGAGTGCAAATTGTGTAAGTCCTTTTTTAAAACTTTGTAGGAGAGACAAAAAACAAAAAATAAAAAAAATTCGAAATGAAAAAAAATTTTCTGTTCATATAAATATTTTGGACTTACACAATTTTCTTCGCTTTTTGGACTTACACAATTTGCGTATCACTGAATAACAACGAGTAGAAATATGACAAGTAACTCAGACTTGTTTAGCGCAGTGCGTATTTGATTTTTCTAGCGTTCTGCATAAAAATACACTTTTTCATAAAAGTGGACTTACACAGTTTGCACTCTAAGCTAGCGATATACTCCTTTTATCCAGCAGTCTCAGCACTTGTGATTGAATAAGTTTTTATTTTTAATTTGAACAAATTTGGCACAATTTAAATTTTAATTTTTCATCACTGTATTGAATCCCCCTTTATTATACTCAGCGTAAATATTAGCTCTCTCAGGACTTTTATGTATAAGAGCGTAAGACTATGATGGTTAAGACATGCTTTTAATTGACTATTAAAATTAATTAAAAGCTTAATTGAGCTCCATTTACTATAAAAACAACTCAATTTCATTTAATATTCAATAAATTCATCCGTAAATATTCTTTGCTAATACAATTTCACAGTTATGAATATATGTAACAATGAAATCATAAAATAATAACAACAACAACCATTTCCCTTGTGAGTTTGATTTTCGCAATTAAAGCCGATAATATTTAATCAGTGTAAACAAATCTTTAATTAGCAATTCGTACTGATAAGATCACTTGTAATCACATGTAAAGGCAAATAAAGCTTAATGCCAAGCTCAAGAATATATGTAGATTAGGGTGTCCCGTTCATGTATGAAAAAAAGTTTTTTTTCGAGCTACGCTATCGCAAGAGGTATCAAAAGTTGCGTAATTGAATACTGATCACAATAAAAGTAAAAAACCCGGAATTGAATTCGATCTTGAAGGCTCTACCGAGATCTGAAATTTTGTTAATTTCATATATTTAGAAACCTAAAGTTTAGAGCTGAAATAATAAAAATGTCAAACTCAAAAGTTATTTTATTATTGAGATTAACCATATAAGTACGGAGAAACAAATTTATTGCATTTAATTAATTAAAAAAACTTAGAATCCAAATATATTTTTCTGTCCAAATTTTGGTATTTCTGCTTGAGATTGCGACTGTAATATTTCTTTGAACCAGTGGGGATATTTTTGGCTTCCGTCCGCGTGTTTATACTTTTGGATTATATTTTACAGCATTTTCCAATATTACTTCAAAGCAATTTCACATTTCGTCATTTCCGGCACGAAAAACACTTATTTTGGAGATTTTTTCTTTTTGCTATAAGTTGAATAGTGCAGGGGTCTCCTCGACCCATTCTGAGTCCCTGATGGTATTATAGGGTTGAAAACCTAGTATATTATAAAACCCTTATTTGATATTCAGTGAATTAGTTTTTTATTATCTACAAAAATCTCCACCCTTTCGAAAAAAATTTTAATTGAAGTTTGGTGTCCCTATTATTTTTCACAAGCTGAAACGAACTCACTCCACAAAATCATCAGCCATTATGAAACGACGCAAAAAATGGCCGATTAAATAACTGTTCCTTACTTCGGAGACATCTGAGCAGGAAATTAATGTATAAGTTTGACCATTGTTTAGAAATTGAAGCAGGATCGATCTTTAAAATATTTCAAGGCAAGTGTCCCTATTATTTTTCATATGACTGTACTATCTAAAAAAATTAATTGAATAAAGAATTTTTAACTGAATTATTTTTAAAATTAAAAAAAAAAGTGCTGCAAACCTATTTCTGTGTTCAGAGGATTTTTGTTTATCTGATATGACTTTCGTTTAAATAAATTAAATGAAATAATTTTAACATAATTCGTTTTAGTAAAGTACATTATTCATATAATTTTGATTGCGAATTCTGTAAGGCTGCGAAAGAAAAATTTGTACACCTATTTGAGTGTCAATATGTGTATATTTGAATTTGATGGATTTTTTTTTTGCATGTTAGAAATAATAAAAAATAACATATCGTTAAGAAGTTAAAGCATTTTATTTTATATGAAGTTTTAATAGTTTTTCTCTGAGATGATACTTAAAAACAATATACATATATTATTCTGTTTTTACGACCCAAATTATCTTGACCTCGCGGGAACACTGAACGTATGAAAACCCATTTTGCGGTGACAACACTGCATACTAGTACCTTCGCCCAGGGCTTGTAGTCTCTTCTAAATCTTTTCTGATTCCAGAATATTCGTAACGTTATAAAATTAAACTTTAGGCAAATAAGAACTTTATGTTTTAGTTAAAGAACCGTATTGTTTTTCTTATCGAACTGATTCTCCACGATTGAAAGGCAAATAAAATGCAGAAGCCGAATTAAACCCATTGTAGAAAATATGTGTATGTACGAGTATTTTCATTGTAACTACATGGAATTCAGATTTTTGCACTTAAAAGTAAGTAGCATAAAAAATTAAGCGAATAGAACTTATAAGAACGAAAAGAATTACATAGTAAGCATGCAAACAATATGCGGATGTAATATATGTTGTGGTGAGTGGGCGTTTTGCATGAATGACAAAACCGCAAAACTTTAAAGATCGGTAGAGCCCTGAAGATCTAATTGTATTTAGTTTTTAAAACTAGTTTCGTAATTTGCGATCAAAACCGCAAATTTTGAGGGGTCTTGCGTTAAGGAAATCCAAAAAAAATATTTCGGGACACCCTAATGTACATATGTACATACGTATGTATATGTGTATGCACATATATACTGCTATTATTTTGTAGCAACAAATTTTGTGGGCAACGATTAAATTATTATTAAGCAATTAAATAAATTCTTAGTGCCTTTGGTGACATGTCGTCGCCTGAGAAAACGAATGTCGTATGTGAAAATCGACGATTTCTAGTTTTTGATGCAGATTAACTAAATCGGACCTAATCTTTTAATTTTTCCAATCCATTTTTTTCTATCTCTTTTAGTTTTTGAGTTATTTAGTATGCATTTGTCGTATGTTACAAAATTACTACCATTTGGGTAAGCTTTTGTCGTATGTAACACACATACGACAAATTTCCATATAAATTCGTGTTTGTTTACTTTAAACAAATGTCGTATGTGCCGCTGAGCTACTGAGAATAAACCAAAATATTGTATCGGAGCTATAGGTTATAGTGATCCGATCTGAATGATTTTCACTGACATATTTTATTGTAGTATAATACCAATTACTGCAAAGTTTAGTATAACTTGATCCTTAAATATGGAAGTTATACCCGAAAACAGCTATATCTGAACAATCGGTTGTATATGAGCTATATTCTATAGTGGTCCGATCTTGACAAATTTCGGTGACATTTATTAGGTCCATATGGGTACAAATACCTCAAAGTTTCATGCCCTTATCTGTTTACATGGAGATATTATATCCCAAAATGTCCATATCTGAACAATCAGTTGTATGGGAGCTATATGATATAGTGGTCCGATCTTAACAAATTTTAGTGACATTTATTAGGTTCGTATGGGTACAACTACTTCAAAGTTTCATATCCTTATCTCCTCAAATAAAGAAGTTATACCCGAAAACAGCTATATCTGAACAATCAGTTGTATGGGAGCTATATCTTATATTAGTCCGATGTGGTGGATTCCGACAAATGATCAAAGTATCATCAAAATATATGCAACTGCCAAATTTCAAGTCGATATCTCAAAAAATGTGAGCCTCATAACCATTCCGGTTTGAAAAAAGAGAATAATTTTTGTCGTATGTGCTATCATAAACAGGTATTGTTGCTCAGACGTCACATACGACAAATGCATACTGAATGAAAAGTCGTTTATCTCCCATAATTTTAAAGATATCCAACTTTTGCAAATTGCAAGTTAAAATATATAATACTCTCTACGGCTCGTCCAAATAACAGAAAAATCTGTTATACAGTTTTTGAGAATTTCCAATTTAAACTTCAAAGTCGATTTTCTCGAAACTATGTTTTGCTACATACGACATTCGTTTTCTCAGGCGACGATGTACAGACAATTTTTATTAGCCCTGTTTAGTATTATGCTGTTATGGTAGCAGAACATTTACAGTCACTGTTAATAACAGCAATTTTTCTCTGCCCAAATGGAGCAATAGCAATAATGAGCCATTGGCGAGTGCAAGATGCCGTTTTCTTTTCTCGAAATAGTGTTGCCCTGTTTGATTTTGTTAGCCATCTTGTTAGTTTGTCTGCTTATTTCACTAAATATTGTCGCCTAAGAGGGCATCGGTATCTAAAAATTCAGCCATTTTATAGAAAGCCAGGTAAAGTAATTCGATTGGCATGTACTTAGAAGAGACACATGTTTTCTCAGAAAAGAAAACGCCATTAGATGATCGAAAGAAGCGCCATCGTTGCCAAATCACAATCGAATAAATAGTTGACTAGTTCATCGTCTACAAAATCGAGCTTATTTTTGTGATTATTTCGAGTCGGAGGTTATTTCGATTAGTTTATGGCCAAGTGCGAGAGGTTTTAGGTTTGCTTTGAAGGTGAGAGGAATCGTTGATACGCCTGTGCTTCGATTGGACTCGAATACTAATGCATTCGAAATATTTGAACAATCGAATAAAACGGACTCTGTTTTTTTTTCTATCGCATCTTGTTATATTTTTTAATCTGCTATTTTATCTGTGCTCTAAAACCTTAATTATTAACACGCTTTTATTAGCTTCACCTGTATGTATGTATGTATGTATGTATGTACATATGTATGTATGTATGTATGTATATATGTATGTATGTATGTAACTTCATCCAATCCTAAAAGTTGTAACATTTAACTAAATTATTATATCTTTCAAACATTCACTTTTATTGTGTTCTCTCTATTATTTCTATTCTCCTCCGGATTCGAAACATGACATCAACAGCCCAACGGCATCATATAGTAGGACATTCAACATTATACTTCATGCTTCATTGCGGCTTTTAAGTTACCTTTCCTCAAAATAACCTCTATGAATTTCAATTCACTCCCGTATATAAGCCAATAAGTAACAAGCTTTCAGGGTACGGAAAAACTCACTCACGAACGCTCAAAAATACATTCTTCTCAAATCACAAACAAATGTTCAAAGAAAAACGTATAACCACTCAAATAGCGAGCGAACTAACGCACAACAGCCAGCGATCACTCATAGCGATGGCGATAAACTCAATGCATAAATTCACTCAAAAATGAAGCTTGAAGCTTTCTGTTTTGGGTTTGTTGTATTTGCAATGAAATCAGCCGCATGTACATACATACGTATGCTTGTTTGTAATTCATTTAATAGTAAGTGCTGAATCAACGAAAAGGAACCCTAATTCTATAATTGCATTTCACGTTTGGAAAGCAATTTTTATACAATGTTTTGTAAACGTGAGGTGAAAAAAATTTCTCTAAAAATAAAAAAAAAAATAAATAAAAAATAAATAAATAAAAAATGCGCCACTCGGGACTCGAACCTGAGCTCCTTGGTCCGTAGGCAGCATACCTCACCATTACGCTACAAACGTATTCGGAACTTTGTTGTCTAAATTCGAATTTATTCAATCAGGTTTCTTTTTTTTGTTCTTTTCAAATGCTTCACCTCAACTTCTCTTCACTTTCTGATTGTAAAATATAACAAAACGTTTGGGAAATTTTGTATTTCCAAACTAGTTTGGAAAACCTTGAATAAAAGGGTTTGGAAAATATTGCATAATAAGCTAGTTTACTTCACTGCATATTGGGATTTTTGGTAGAAGTTATAAATACATATGTATGTAGATCTATTTCGGAGAACACCACATCCCATCAGACTTCTTTTTACTTTTATTCTTGCGTCCGCATAAAACATCCTTTAATGAAAAATTTCACTAAAAAGTTGAAAATAAATAATAGCTTAAAAAAACTAAAAAACACGCTTTAATCTTAAAAATCGTACTAAAAATTGAGAAATAATTTAATTATAAACAAAATGATGAACGAAAATATAAGTATTTAAGGAAAAGCGTGGGGGTGCTCAATAATATTTGAACATGAAAATATTAGATTCGTACAACTAGTACAAAAATGTACCTACCCAATAAACACAAAAGCGAGGATGATATCGTGGCGAATTCGAGAAGAATTCGCGGAGGTGAATGTAATTTTTCGGACTCGTATCGAGTTCGAGATGGACTCGAGAAAAATCAATTATCGCAATAGCATTTATTAATTTTATTAAATCTTGCTTTACACGAAGAAATTCCCTGTTGGGCTTTAATTTAATATTTTAAACCCTACTCAAGAGATTGAAAAGCTCAGATGATATCGTGGCGAATTCGAGGTGGATTCGCAGAAGAAGATTTTCTAGGATGTATTCGCCAATGGGCATAAATCTCGAATCGGCAACGATCCGAGAATATAAAAATGCGCGTATCGCTAATGAGGGGTGACTCGCCTGGGAATTCGGATTCGCCGATCTATCGTCGCGAACTATCGCCGCGATAATATAATCAGAGAAGCGAATTCGTCTCGAATTCGAGGCGAATCCGTTGTGTTTATTGGGTAGTTGCGAAATTAAAGAGTACGATATATGAAATCTCAAAAAAGTCAAAATAAAATTATTAGTAAAAAAACACCGATTTTAAATATTTTTTGACATACTGAGCACCCCACGCTTTTCCTTAAATACTTATATTTTCGTTCATCATTTTGTTTCTAATTAAATTATTTCTCAATTTTTAGTACGATTTTTAAGATTAAAGCGTGTTTTTTAGTTTTTTTAAGCTATTATTTTTTTTAAATCATACTTTTAGGCAAGTTGAAATAATATAAAAGGTTTGAGAGTCAATGATGCGAATCCAAAAACAGAAATCTAAAGACCTATATATATGTAAAGTTGTAAGGGGTTTTTGTGTGAGGAAATGACTTAAAAACTACTGAACGGATTTTTGCCAAACTTTGATAGTTTATTCTTTGGATAAGTCCGCTCGAAATAGGCTATATTTTTTCTTGCTATATCCGTATTTATGATCCTATTCTGTTCGTTTTTGGCACGTATGTTTGTTATGTAAACAAAACTCTTCTACAAAATATAAACAAGCTAGAGAATTTATACCATATTTAATTTCGGGATCTCAACCCCTTTCCGAGATATAGGCCAATATATTGACCCAGTTGGCTCCGAAATATTTTTGAGCAATATTGGTATCATTAAAGGTTTCAATCATAGAGAGTTCACTCCATTCCAACTTTCAAGTGGGTTCTCCAGATAGGGCCAACACGTGGACTGGGACGGGTCCGAAATGTTTTTGAGCAATATTGGTGTCAAATCATAAGAGCCGATTTGGGCTTCCATATATACATTATTCATTACATGTGCACATCTCAATCGGTTCTCGAGATACTTGAACTGATTCCAATGATATAGTTAGAACGATATGTGATATGTGATGGCCACGAAGGGGGAGGAAAAGATAGAGGTAATGGGATATGTAGATTGATAAGTAGTGGCATAGTGTGATTTGTTGCACCGAAGCGGGACGGGTTTTGCTAGTAAATATATAAGACAGAAATCTAATGACCGAAAGGCAACGATAACAGTAAATCCAAAAGACAAAACTAAAGAACGATAAATCAAGGACACAGAAATCGAAAGGCAGAAGACAGAAATAGAAAGGCAGAAGACAGAAATCGAAAGTCCGATCGTCTGATAAATCCAAACGATCTTCTTCAAACTATTGGCCATTTGGTTGCCTAGACCTTAAACTTTTTCACTGCGAACATGTGACTACGGCTTACATTACAAAGCAAAATGTATTTTTCTATCCTACAAGGTTTCCGAGTGGACTGTCTTGGGTGTTGCTGTAAAGCAGAGGAAGTTCAAATCGAAAAGTTTGTACTACAATTGATGGCGTCTTAGTTAAAATCTTTCACTTTAACACATTTGAAACTTGCACTCTTTTGTTTTCTTCTAGAATGAAAACTTGTGCGATTTCGCTGCTGGTTATAAAAATATATATATACGCGAAAGTTACTGGATACAGTTAAGATATTTGAACATAAGTAGATATACATCATTCAAATGCTGCAAAGCACATTTGCAAGAAGCCCAACAATCAGTTGCTCGTCAAGCGCGAGACGCGACAAACACGCGATAGAAAAGCGAATGAATTAAGCTTTAAATTGTGGTGTGTCTATGAAGTGCTGAAGTGCAAGCAGAGTAATTGATAAAGAAGTGACAAAGAAAAAACCTTATCTAAAAATAGTGATATATACGCTTTGAAAGGAAACTATAAATAAAACAAATACAAAGCATGTCAACGGATAAACTCTACGCAAAATGCGCAAACGTCAACGCAAAAATAATTGAAGGCGGCGGCGAGCAAATTGAATTGCAGGATGTTGCAGGTATGCCGGGCGCTAATGGCGCTAACAAATACAAAGGCAACGAAAGCAGTGGCAATGGCAATGGCAATGGCAATGGCGTTGATGCGGCTGAAACTTTAAATGGCGCAACAGGCTATAGTTCTATTGGCAGCGGTGGTGGTGTTGGCGGCGCCGCTAGTCTTCTTGCCATTAACACCGACATCTCCAACACAACGACGCGCACCACCTCCGCACGCAACAGTTCGGAACGCAGTTTACCCTTGCGCAGCTATAGCAAATGGTCGCCGACGGAGCAGGGCGCCACTTTGGTTTGGCGCGATTTGTGCGTCTACACGACAGGCGATCCGAATGGGTCGAACGGTGGTGGCAGCAGCGGCGGCGCAGGCGGTGGGCGTGGTGGTTTGCACAATATGAAACGCATCATTAACAATTCGACAGGTGCGGTGCAGCCGGGCAGTTTGATGGCGTTAATGGGTTCCAGGTGGGTGGTTTTGCACAAAGAGTGCTGTAATGTAAAGTAATGTGCGACTTTTGTGTGTGCGTGTGTGCTGGAGTGTGAGAGAATGTTAGTGCGTTTTGTGTGCGCCATTTATGGACTCTTTTTTAGGCTTGTCTCTGGCAATTTGCACCGCCGATGTGGTTAATATACTCCATTTGGCTTTTTATTGGCGTTTTTGCAGCTTTTCTTTGTGTTGTCAGTTCGCGTTATGAGCTGCTAAAAGCGTTAAATCGCACCCTAAATCAAAAAGTGGCACAACTCAAAATTTTTCGAAATCGAGTTTTTTTCATAAACGGATGTACGGAACATATCTCTAGCGATTGCCAAAAAAACTTTTGGAATAACTGTCACTTTCGACCGAAAAATAACCATTATACCTGGCCCTTTGCCATACGATTGCTTGTAATGAAAAAAAGTTTTTTGGCTCTCCTGAAAATTTTTGAATTTTGAGTTGTGCCACTTTATGATTTAGGGTGCGAAATGTTGTTTGATGAGCGATTTAAAGCTTAAAGTTCTCTTTGCAACAAAAAAGCATTGAAAAATCTTGCTTAGAACCAAGGATACCTAAGCAAGTTTACAATTGCCCAATTTTTTATCTCCTTCCACATGCGTGAATAACACAGATAAGTGTAATTGATAGACTTGCTAGTTGGCACTGTGTTGTGTTTACTACTTGTTTATATTGGAGTTGGTTTTATGATGGTCGCACAGTGGGTTCGTGTGACGAAAAAAGCCTTTGCGCAACTAAAATTGTTTTTGATGTATTGTGCAACGATCTTCCGTCATCCCTTGTCAAGTTTGACAATATCGACAATACATCATATTCCTACCCTGTCGGAAAAACAAGCAACCAAAAAAAAAATTGTTTTTGAAAAAAAAAAAAACAAAAAAAAATGTTTTAAAAAATTATATGTAATGCTCTAGTGAAAGATTTTAAATTAGAGCAGTTCTAATTCTGCATAGGAAGTTTATAAGCCAATTTCTCTTATTCTGATTCAGCTTTTAAGTAGCAACTGTAAATCAGCATTACTTTAATTCGATTTCAGCCTTATTTTTCTGCCACCAATTCACCTTATTTGAATTTCAGTATAAAATAGGAAGCTAAAGTTCGCTCTCCCGACCAACAAAAATCACGCGCTACAAGACTCCCATTGCTCCTGTCCTGATATACGGCATAGGCAAGACAACCTTGTTTTGTTTACACGGAAGAGAACACAAGAAGGTCTCTGCTTCCCTGTTCTCATGGGTGTGAACCTAAGCTTTCCGAAGTGGTAACATTTCTAGGAGTGATTCTACATAAGAAATTGACCAGGAAAGCTTAGGTCGCGTTGAAGTTAAACAAGGCATTGAAAGCTTTCGAACAGTGTATAAGAACCTTCAGCAAGAACTGGGATTTGAGTCCAGCATGTTTATTTGCACAGCCTTGGTCAGAAAGATTCTCACGTACTCCGATGTAGTTTGGTAGCGTAGGATGATGGTTAAGTCCACGGTTAATATGCTGAGCAGTCTGCAGAGCAGTGTGTGTATCAGCATTACACGTGTAATGAGTACAACATCAGCAACAGCCCTTAATGCTCTATTGAACCTGCTCACTCGGTATTTGGTGATCCAAGAGGAGCCTAGACAACGATGTGTCGACTACACTCCTTCGGGTTGTGGCACGACGATTGGAGCACGGTGCACGGGGATTTGTTTAGCAGACTGTTACCCCGAGTAACCTTTGGTAAACGATACACCATCGATTTTCCCACAAGAGATCAATTGAGAGATCCAGAAATTATACTGGGAAGGCCGTAGAAATAGATCTACATGGACAGATCATTAACAGAATATGGTACTGGATCCGGCTGGCACCTGGAGAGCGACTTCTGGTGCCATTATGCTTTAGACGCATGGACGATGTCAAACTCAGATGAGGCGGTACTTGAAGTATTCGATAGAAAAGTTCCTCGTAATATTTATGGACCTTTGCGCATTGGCGACTGGCGACGGCGAATATCGACGGTGATTTAACGATGAGCTTTACGAGCTTTACGCAAACGTCGACAGACATAATTCAGCGAATAAAAATTCAGCGGCTGCATTGGCTAAGGCATGGATGAAGATGAGTAGAAATTACATAAATAATTTCCCTCGCAACCCGCTAAAGGCAACAGAGAACATCAGTTGGTGAGCGACTCGCCCACATTTATTATATCCAATTGGCGCCAGGCAGCACAAATAGAAGCGAATGACGCGCTTTACTGGAGCCGGTCGAAATCTTCTAGACGGTTAAGCGTTTACTAAGAAGAAGAAGAAGAAGAAGAAGAAGAAAGAAGAAGAAGAACAGGGAGAAAAAGAAGAAGAAGTAGAAGAAGAAGAAGAGATATTCTTTAACATTTATTTACTTCTTGTCCATTGAAAATCACAATACATTAAATTTTATCAACACCAAATACATACCAACCAACCCACAGTACCTAACTATGTAACTCTAAAATTCAGAGCATCATTCAAGCGTGAATTTTCACGAATTGCGAAATCTTCTAACATGTACACGTTTATACTTGTAAGCACATATTATTATAATATACAGTCATATATAAATTGCGTTCTTCAATTTTAGCAAGTGAAAGTAATAACTAAGTAGATATGTACATACGCAGTCTATCTACTTGTATTGCAAAGAAATCATAATTTCAGCCAGACATTATTTGCTGATAATATTTAAGTTGTAGGTATGTTTAACTGTGATATAAAAAAAATTACACATGCACAAGCCATTAACCGTTACTTTATTTCCATTCATTCAATGAGTTTCTTGACTTTGCAAAATTTCTACTGCTTCTTCTTCTTCCTACTTCTTAACTTTGCCTTTGTTGGTGCCTACGCAGAAAATGCGGTCAAGTTTCAGATTACAAGCAGTTTGCACAGTTTTGTAGGGCTTCCGTGTTTGAAAAAAAAAAAAAAAACGAAACAAAACAAAACATAAAACGCATAAAAACGACAAGTCATTGCTCTTAAACCGGGAAAAGTTTTGATTTATTTGTATTTTTGAATTAATTTAATTGTTCCCCAAGAGAAAAGTTATAATTAGTCATTATTAATTACTTGATGTGAAGTCTCAGTTTGTCTGTTAAATGAGTACTTAATCGGTGTAGAAGGAGCAGCAACAATAAATCGATATTTCAGACAGTTAGCTCCGCTAGTTTTTTTTTTTATTTCTAGCTAGTTATTTTTATTAGCACATCTTCAGCAATTTTATCTACTCAGTCTGCAAAGATTGTTGTTTCAAAAAAAAAAGAATATTCTACGAGTACTACATACATATGTACATTTTCATGTAGATTTTTTAACAGCAAAAATATAGAAAATTTACCATTTAATCTTCAAGTTATCACAGTCTTGGACAAATGCCATAATCATGGTAGATATGACTACATGATAACACTTGGTATATCTTATTTATTTAAGACGTGGTATTCTTATTACTCTTATTTATAAATGAGTGTAAACATATATTTTATCTACACACAATTTCTAAATCTCACGAGCACAAAAATATTTAGATATATTAAATATATAATAGAAAAGCAAGTGTTAAGAAAATCCATCAAAAAATCTACGCCTTATTTAAGACTTATTACAGACAATGACAAGGCTTCCAAATAATGCCTTAAATTTCCAAAGGTAATAAGTTGTCACTAGACCATACACTCAGGGAAAAAAAAATTATATAAACATATGAAAACGTGCTCAAAATGGGCAAACACGTATTTAAAAGTGATGTAAATACCAATATTTTTATTTCAAAAATGTTCATTGTAATGAGAAAAAAAACGCCGCAGTGTTCTCTATATCATTTTCTCTTCCGGATTAGAAATTGTATCCAACGGCATTCTCTTTATCTTCTCTCAATCCGAGTCCCCGCTGTGGCCGCTGTGGTGCAGTGGGTAGGGTGCTCGCCTGCTATGCCAGAGGTCTCGGGTTCAAACCACGGTCCGAGCAAAACACCAAAACAATTTTTCTAATTAGTAAAAATCCAATTATTGGGTTTTTTAAGAGCAGCGGTCACCTCTCGGCAGTGGGCGGCATACCCTCCGAGTGTTTTTCTGCCATGAAAAAGCTTCTCACAAAAAATGCATTCGCCGTTCGGAGCCGGCTTTAAACTGTAGGTCCACCCAATTAGTAGGAAAAACAAAAAGGAGCACACCTCGAATTGGGAGAGAAGCTCGGCCATAAAACTCGTCAGAGTTATAATAGCGCCATTGTATTATATTATAATCCGAGTCCCAACTACAAAAATATAGCCTCCGCTTGCTCTCCTCTTCTTTTCTACTTCGTCTTAACTGTTTGCTATCTTTATTTCTTATTCTCCTTTTCTTCTGTATTTTATATTCTCCTCCGTATTCGAACCATGATATCAACCTGAAATTCAATCCAACGCCATCACATAGTGGAACATTAAACATTATATTTAATTGTAGTAACTTATTTATACTTCCCTTTTTCTAAAAAAGAATCCATGAATTATATGAATCATTGTAAAAACAAAATTAAAAAAAATCGATTCTCATTATTGTTTTTGTTGGATTTCTCACAAAAAAATATTTTCTCACAAAAAAATTTTGAACAAAGAGCGAGTTTTTTGAATCAACATTCATTTTCATTTTTAATTTAAGTATGTTTCTTTTTAAATCCAAAATGCATTTTTACTTCAAAAATTTCATTCTTAATTCAAAAATTTCATTATTAACTAAAAAATTTTCATTGTTAAAATAAAAATTGTTTGGTTTAAAACGTGCGTTATGAAAACAAAAATTTTATTTCTGATTTTAAAATGCTGTTTTTCCCTGAGTGTAATTACTACTCTTTATCTCTCTCCTTCTCTTTGAGAGGAAAGCCTATTCCCACGGCATATTCGGCATGGGAAATAAGCTTTAGATAATCCCTTAAAATTAAGATTTATATGTTGTTTAAATACCTTAAAATAAGGTTTATACGCCATGGGAAATAAGCTTTAGATAATTCATTAAAATAAGGGATTATGTTGAGTTTAATTATCTTATAATAAGGCTCATATAACGGATTATAACAATGCGTTTTTTTTGTTTAGCTGTATACTCGTAATTCCATGAAAACAAAATAAATAAATGTATCTAATAGAAAATCGAGAGTTAAACAAGTATATATGTACATTTTTCATAAATAGTGGCATCATCAGCAGCAGAAAACTTCCAACTAAACTAAATAACTTAACTTGTGTCAAAAATTAGATTTGAATTCCTGAAGCCCTGCCCTATCGCCATCCACACCCAAAACATTAGTATTGGGAAACTATATATTTCCTTCTGAGTTCCTTTTGAGCTCTGAAGTCGTAGCATCGTGGGTTAACTCAATGGTTAATTCAATTGTTGGCGAATCTCATTTTCGGCACAAGTGTTGGGTCAGGTGGTTATGAAGTTTAAACAACGATATGTGGCATTACTTATACGACACCTGATTTCTCTTTCTAATGTCAAGAGATATAAGTTCCAACCTCTCTCTCCCCCTATCTGAGGCTCAATCTTATATGTAAGATTGATTGACCTTTTAAAGTAAGCTTGAATAAGGCCTTCTTATAACATATTACTTGAAGTGTTTTAACCTTATTTTAAGAATATTTTAAGAATATTTTAATAAAATGAATGTGAATAAATTACTGCACTGAAAACATTTGCTATCACCAGGGCAACACGTTGAACTCTCTTTCTCTCTGAAACATACTCTCTCTCTTACATTTGCTAGACCGACAGACTATGTAAACTTTACATTGTAAAGTAAGGCTTACCGAAGGTCTTTCAATAGAGAGACAGAGTAAAAATAGCCCTTTTATAAAGCTTAGCTGTTATTTTCATATAAAAGAGAGCAAGTATCGCTTCTAACGTACATATTCCTTATTTGTTATGAACGCTTACAGCATTTTCTGCTGGGTATGCAAATTTGTACGCATTTATTTATTTATTTGCATGTGTACGCACTTGACATTAACAGTGGCTCTGGCAAAACAACATTGATGTCTACGCTCGCCTTTCGACAGCCAGGTAAGTAACTACAATTTTCTTAATCTTATCTTTTTAACTGAAACTGAAGATGGCATGTATACATACATATTTATATATGTACATACTAGCTGTACACTACCATGCTTTGCTGTGGCACACACCTTATTATATGCATTAGAAATGAAAAACGATAATTCGTGTCTCTATTTTTTTTTTTTTTTTGATTTCCACCAATTTTATGATCAAATAAATTTAGTTTAAAATTAGAAAAAGTGGCCATCCCAACAAAAATATTTTCAGCGATCAACTTTTTTAAACACCTTCAAATTGATACCCGTATTTTAATATTCAATTGATTTTTACAAATTTTATTGAGCTGAAAATTTCTAACAAGTGACAACCCTCAAAAAAAATAATTTTTCCAATGAGAGTTAATAAATTTTATTAAACATACACAATATGCTGCAATTTTCGTAATAGAAAATTTTAAGAAGGTGGCAACCCTAACAAAAAATATATTTCCACCGATCAGCTTTCGTAAATACCTTCAAATTGATACCCATTTAATTGATTTTCAAAAATTTTATGGAGCTAGTAAATTTCAAACAGGTGGCAACCCTCAAAAATATATATTTTTCATATACATATATTTTTTTAACACACACGATATGTTATAATAGTTTTATTTTATTAATTTTCTTAATAGAAATTTATTAGGAAGATAGCAACCCTAAAAAAATATTTCCAGCGATCAACTTTCTTACAAACCACTTTTTTTTAAATATACACGATATGCTATAATATTTTTATTTTATTAATTCACCTAGTCAAATTTCTTTAAGAAGGTGACAACCCTCAAAAAAGGTTTAGTTTGGAAACTAGAGTTTCTACATTTTTCAAAAAAATAGACGATTTGCTGTAATATATTTATTTTATTAATTTTTCTAGTTGAAATTTTTAAAGAAGGTGGTAACCCTAAGAAAATATATTCAGCGATCAGCTTCCTTAAACATCTTCAAATTGATAACCACATTGTAATATTTAATTGATTTTTATAAATATTATTGAGCTAAAAAAATTCAAACGGGTGGCAACCCTCAAACAAATTTTTTTTCTAACGAGGATTATTACACCTTTTCGAAAATATACACGATATGCTTACTATTTTTATTTTATTAAGTAAAAAATTTCTAGTAAAATTTCTTTAAGATGGCAACCCTAACAAAAATATTTCCAGCAATCAGTTTCCTTAAGCACCTACATATTTATACCCATATTGTAATACTTAATTGATTTTTAAAAATTTTATTGAGCTAAAAGTTGCAAATAGGTGGCAGCCCTCAAAAATATTTTTTCTTCAACGAGGGTTACTACACCTTTTCGAAAAAATAAACTATATGCTATTATATTTTTATTTTATTAATTTATCTAATGCAATTTTTAAGAAGGTGGCAACGCTGATTTTTTTGTTTGCTAAAAATTATCGCGGTGTTATAGGAAACAATCTGATACCACGTTTTAAATTTTTAATTTTTACTTTTTCATATCCCTCTAACAGCCGGCACCATAGTACAGGGTGACATTTTAATAAACGGTCGTCGCATCGGTCCATTTATGCATCGCATTAGCGGTTATGTGTATCAAGATGATTTATTTATTGGCTCATTAACAGTGCAGGAGCACTTGACATTTATGGTGAGAGCAAAGTTAATCAAATTTAAGCCTTTCTCATCTTCAATACATCTCTCCAACTCCACTTCTTCTAGGCCCATCTGCGCTTGGATCGCCGCGTTAGCCGTCACGAACGCAAAACAATCATCAACGATCTATTGGAACGCACCGGTTTGCTCTCAGCCGCACACACGCGCATCGGTTCGGGTGATGACAAAAAAGTGTTGTCGGGTGGTGAACGCAAACGTTTGGCATTCGCTGTCGAACTGCTCAACGATCCGGTCATTTTGTTTTGCGACGAACCCACCACCGGTCTCGATTCGTTCAGCGCACAACAGCTGGTACAAACGCTGTACGATTTGGCCAAAAAGGGCACCACCATACTCTGCACCATTCATCAGCCATCCAGTCAGCTCTTCGATATGTTCAATAATGTTTTGCTGTTGGCCGATGGACGTGTCGCCTACACCGGTTCACCACAAAATGCGCTCAACTTTTTTGCCGCCAACGGTTATCACTGTCCGGAGGCTTACAATCCGGCGGATTTTTTGATTGGCGTCTTGGCCACCGATCCGGGTTATGAGCAGGCATCGCAGCGTTCGGCACAATATTTATGTGACATGTTTGCGGTGAGTAGCGCCGCCAAGCAACGTGATATGTTGGTCAATTTGGAGATACACATGGCCCAGTCGGGTGATTATCCGTTTGATGCGCAAGTGGATGCCTTCAAACCGGCTGCGTGGTATAAGAAATTCCATGTGGTTTGGTATCGCACTTGGTTGGCGCTGCTGCGTGATCCGACCGTGCAACGCATGCGTTTATTTCAGAAAATTGGCATTGCCATTATAATGGGCATTTGCTTTGCCGGCACAATTGCGCCCTCGCAGTTGGGCGTGCAAGCGGTACAGGGTGCGCTGTTTCTGATGATTTCCGAGAATACCTTTCATCCGATGTATTCGGTGCTGAATGTTTTTCCGCAGGGGTTTCCACTGTTTATGCGCGAAACACGTTCGGGCATGTATTCGACGGCGCAATATTATGTGGCGAATATATTGGCAATGGTTTGTAGTTTATAGTCAAATTAACCCATTCACATGCATATTACACCCTTTTCCAAATTTCGTGTTTCAGCTGCCCGCCATGATTCTCGAACCGCTGCTTTTTGTCATCATTTGCTATTGGATTGCCGGTTTGCGTGCAACATTTTTCGCCTTTAGCATAACGGCAATTGCCATCGTTTTGGTTATGAATGTGGCAACGGCTTGCGGTTGTTTCTTTTCCACCGCATTCGATACGGTGCCGGCGGCGATGGCATATTTGGTGCCGGTCGATTATATTTTCATGATAACATCGGGCATTTTCATTAAAATTAGGTGAGTTTTTTTGAGTTTTATGTAGCTAAGCAAAAATTAATTAGCGTAAATAAATACATACATACTAGCTGACCCGGCAAACTTCGTTCTGCCCAAAATAGATTTTTATACCTTTCATGAGAATGAAATGGTATTATAACTTAGTGCCAAAAATTTTTTGTCGAAAGTACCAGAAGGAAGCGTGGGGGACCCACCAAAATATATACCGATATGATCAGAATCACGAGCTGAGTCGATTAAGCAATGTCCGTCTGTCCGTCTGTCCGTCCGTCCGTCTGTGTGAACGCAAACTAGTCCCTCAGTTTTTGAGATATCTGAATGAAATTCGGAATACAGGTATGCTGTTATATGCAGCTGATCATTTGTCGGAACCGGCCGAATCGGACCACTATAACATATAGAAAACAACCGATTATTCAGATATACATGAAATTTTTGGATGTAATTTGTGCATAACTTCCCCATTTAAACAGCTAAGGACATGAAACTTTGAAGCAGACGTGCCCATTTTGGCCCAAACAAGGTTACCGAAAATTGTCAAGATCGGACCACTATAACATATAGTTCCACAACATCCGATTATTCAGATATACACATTTTGGTGTATAACTCCTCCATTTTAACAGCTAACGGCGTGAAATTTTGAAGTATTTGTACCCATATAGGCCCAAACGGGGTTACCGAAAATTGTCAAGATCGGACCATTATAACATATAGCTCCCATACAACCGATTGTTCAGATATGGACATTTTGGTGTATAACTCCTCCATTTAAATAGCCAAGACACCATTTTTTCTAATAAGTCTTTCCATAAATAACCCACAGAATTAAAATTATAAATTTAGCTTAATCAGGCTATGTACATTAAGCCGTATCACGTTATATGGACAAAATAAAAGTTTAGTGTGTGTCAGTTTTATTTGAACACTTATGTCGAAAAAATATTTTTGGTGTAAAAATTTTTTTTTTAGGCCCGCGTTAAAAACAGCTAAATCGCGTTTTTTGTAATAACTTCCTTATTTGATGTCGGATCTCAATGATCTTAATGTCGCAGAAAAGGTCTCGCTCAGCACTATATTTGGCCCATATAAAGTTTCGACCTCAAAGGTTGTCCTGAGTTTTACCTTTAAAAATTTTGGAGTTACTATCCCTAGATTTTTTTATTTTTATCACTAATACAAAGCTCTCAAAAAACCATGAGGAATCCCCCAAAAAAATTCTAGCCTTTATTCACAAACAAAAAAGTTATAACGTTGTAAAATGAAACACTTGTTTTTTCCTATAAAAAGTTACCACAGAGAAACGGCGAAACACGCCAGCTTAATTTTTGGCTCCAGATTACGATGACGTTTTTAGAAAATTCGGATTAGCTCCCATTTTCGAGATATTTAAGAAAACATTTTCAGTTTTCACATACAAAGCGATCCGATGGGGGGCGTATGAGTAACTATTGTTGAGGTAATAAAAATAAAGAAGAGGGGAAAAAACTATACGTACATATATGTATATAAAATGCATATGAGAGGGAAGAGAATACCCTGCACATAAATTCCAATTTGTTTTAAACTTTCGAAACCTGCACTGAAAAAACGACTTACTCAGATTATGGAAAAATGGGAATGTTTCGGCGCTAAAGACACATTTTCATTGTTTTGATGTACAATTTTCTTTCAATCAAGGAATAAAAACCACGTTTTAAAGAAAATTGTATTCAAAACAATGAAAATATGTCTTTAGCGGCGAATCATTCCCATTTTTTCCATAATCTGAGTAATTTTTTTTGAGTGTGAGCAAAGTAATATAAGCGACGAAGAATTCACTTTCAGAGCTCTGAAACTTCTTTCATAAATATCTCAAAATTTGGAGGACATCGTCATTTTCGGTCTCGGTTATCATAGATAAGAAGATGTTTTCGGGATTTAAGTAAAGTGCGTTGTTTTCAATTGTAGGCTGAATAATTAACTGCATTTCTAGGGACAGACGACGCATCCAGCGCAAGTATTGATAATATATTTAGACTTCCGTTGTCTCTTTAGGCGCGTATAATTTTACAACAAACTCTAGCAGTTTTTCTAAATAACTTGGATAATTTTAGGATACGCACGGATGCAGAAATCGTGAAGCCATTGTAAGCCAGCGCGCTGTGCTTAGAGATCCCACTTGAATACTTACCAAATCTTCACAACAGCCATTATATAATATAAATAACGTTGATCAGCACGAATAGTCCAATCATCAATAATTTTTTGCATATCATGTATCCAGTATTGGTAGCTGTTCCATCGCGGTACAACATTCTCAAGTCAAGCGAGGACTTAGAATACTTTTTAATCAAAAACTCATACTATATGGCGTTACTGCCTCATGTAAATAAGAACTTGGGATAATTTTTCAAAAAACAGGTTCTCTGATTTTAAAACGGTATAACTTTTTTGTTTGTGAATAAAGGCTACAACTTTTTTAGCGGAGTCCTCATGGTTTTTTGAGAGCTTTGTATTAGTGATAAAAATAAAAAAATCTAGGGATAGTAACTCCAAAATTTTTAAAGGTAAAACTCAGGACAACCTTTGAGGTCGAAACTTTATATGGGCCAAATATAGTGCTGAGCGAGACCTTTGCTGCGACATTAAGATCATAGAGATCCGACATCAAATAAGGAAGTTATTACAAAAAACGCGATTTAGCTGTTTTTAACGCGGGCCTAAAAAAAAAATTTTACACCAAAAATATTTTTTCGACGTAAGTGTTCAAATAAAACTGACACACGCAAACTTTATTTTCGTGATACGGCTTAATGTACATACATAGGTAACTTTTCATTTCCCCACTCATGAAAGGTATGAAGTCTTCGGTACGGCCGAAGACAGCCGCGCTTTTACTTGTTTTTATTAATTTCATTTCAAAAATTGTTATTACACCAGTATTGTTTTTAATAGAAAATTAACGATTTTTCACTACTTCATTGTGTATACAAATTCAAAAATATATAATTTTAGTATTCAGTTTAAGGCTGCGCGATACACAACATTTTTAGTTTTCTGTTCCGGATATTTATTCCTTATATTTATTTTCACTGAGTATTGGCTATTTGAACCAAGTAAGTAAGAGTATTGATACGTATAGTATACCTCCATAATGGTTTTCAGGCCTCTCCTTCAACCCTTTTAGATATATTCAGCATCAAAAGTTTAGTACGTATGGGAGGTGCAATGCCCCATTTTTCGATAAATCTTTTCTTTTTTTTTGGGTGAACATGGTATTGATATCGTATATCTGCATAGTGATTTCTACATACATGCCATGAACGCTTTTAGGGATATTAGCCTTAAAAATTAAGAACGCATGGGAGGTGCTACGCCCCCTTTTTCCAAAACTACTGTTTTTTTTCATAAGCATGCTATTGATATCGTTAATCTCCTGATCAATTTTCAGGTCCCAACCTTAAACGCTTTTATAGATATTCAGCTTGAAAAATTAAGTTTGTATGGGAGGTGCCATGCCCCCTTTAAATATTAAGGTTGTATGGGAGGTGCCAAACCCCCTTTTTTGATAACCCCCACTTTTCTGAGTGAGAAGGGTTTTGATATCACCTACCTCTATACCAATTTTCAGCTCCCTACCTTAAACTGTTTTAGAGAAAATCAGCTTTAAATATTAAGGTTGTATGGGAGGTGCCACACCCCCTTTTTTGATAACCCCCACTTTTCTGGGTGAGAAGGGTTTTGATATCACCTACCTCTATACCAATTTTCAGCTCCCTACCTTAAACTGTTTTAGAGATTATCAGCTTTAAAAATTAAGGTTGTATGGGAGGTGCCACGCCCCCTTTTCTGATAACCCCCAATTTTCTGGGTGAGAAGGGTTTTGATATCACCTACCTCTATACCAATTTTCAGCTCCCTACCTTAAACTGTTTTAGAGAAAATCAGCTTTAAATATTAAGGTTGGATGGGAGGTGCCACGCCCCCTAACATTTTTTTAATTTTTTCTTCGTCTAAACCTTCGCGGGGTAACAACAAACAAACCCCCCTAAGGAAGTATTTGATTTGGTTCAGCCGTTTTCAAGTTTTAGCGTTACAATTAAATACCAAATCATTTTTATATATATAGATATGTATTGCTGTACATCAGGGTGGTCCTAAAAAATAAAATTAGCGATTTTCTTCGGTCTCACACCCTGCATCGGTAACAGGGCACGTAGAAATGCCAAAAATTAGATTTTGGTCCCGTTCGGAGATGGGGTAGGGTTGTCGCACAGGGGTCACGTATGCTAATATGAATTTTGACCCCTTCGCGACAACCTTAACCGTCGCCGATTGGGACAAAAATGTATATGTGGTATCTTTGACTAAATTAGCATCGATCTAACGGGTGAGGTTGAGGGAATATTAAACAAAATTTGTCTACATACATTTGGGGGCCACCCTAGTGTATATAATTGGTTATTACATATATATAAGTTGTATATTTTATATATAAACTCTACTTTTTCCACCTGCCAGCACTTTGCCAACGGCCTTCTACTGGACACAATTTCTTTCATGGATGTTATATGCAAATGAGGCCATGTCGATTGCCCAATGGTCTGGCGTACAAAATATAAGTGAGTGCCCATGCATACTCGTACAAGCAAATAAAATTCACTTTGATTTGGGTTATTTTAAGCATGACTACGAAAGGACATTGAAACTAGGGTAGCTTCACAAATTTTCGACAAATTTTCGTACAGAAAATAGTTGTAGATTTAATTACACTGTGCAACAGTATTTTCACACATAAAACATAGCAAAATTGCACAAGGTTTAATTTCGTAGAATACTTTAACCCACCTCCACGAAGAAAATAGTAAGTATTGCAGGTCGACAGACGACTAAAATATTCTAAAAAAAATTTTCCCCATAAATCTCACCGGGGGTCTCCTCACTCAAATCTACAAAGCACACAAAGGATAAAGATTTTGCCCTAATTTTCTTGTAATTCCCATTCCTGCGATCATACGAGCCTTAAATGCTTACAAGTGCTATCGAACAATTGCTTACTCTTAGTGAAAGAGCTTTTCGTCAGAGTGAGCTTGCGGGTAGCGAGTTTTATACTGTTAAAATGACGAAAATTGAGTGGATGAGTCTTTTATACCAAGTCCACAGAGCTTCTCTGTCATTGAAATCTTTGAGTAGTGATGGAAGAGTCTAAAATGTTTGGACAATCGAGCGAATCGCCAACGTTGCAAAATCACAATTAAGGTCAAAAGTTTACACGCTCCTCGGCTACACAATCGATATGTATTTGCGTTTGTTTCGAATCAGAGAATGTTTCGATTTTTAATGGGCGTGTACAAAATGTTTTAGAGTTGCTTTGAAAGCGAGAGGAATTGTTGGCGAGTTCGAGATATTAAAGCGAATGCTTCGACTGATGGCCATTTACGACTTGACTCGAGTACGAATGAAAATAATAGAGAGTTTTCAATATATTTCCAGAATAGAAACAATCGAATAAAACAGACTCTCGGATTCCCCAATCACTACACAGAGCCAAAAGGCCACCTAAAATGCCCTATAAATTAGAACAAAGTTTAGCGGATTTCTCTACGCTTTCTCTCCAATAAGATGCCCGTCTTAATATGACTGGATGTCTCATTTTAATAAAACTAAGTAAGTAGATAATCAGTAAAACTAATATGAAAAACTTTTCAATATAATTAGGAAGATGACCCGTGGATTTAAGATGAAAACCTCTTATATAAAATTAAGAAGATGATTCCTAGAATAAATATGGAAACCTTTTCACATATATTTAGCAGATAACCTGTAAAATTAAGAAGAAACCCTGTTTAATATTATTAAGAAGAGAATCTTGATTTTCATGGGAAACATAATTAGTCAACTAGTATTTTCCTAGGACTTATTCAGACAAAGGGCAACATTTCATTTCATATAAGTGCAGATGGACATAATAAACTCTTTATACCAAGTGCTTCACTAATCGTTTGAGAATTGTAGAAATGTGCAAAGCCGTAGTGAAATTGACGAACGGAGGAAACACATACGAGCTCTTTTAAAAATAAAAAGTTCTCCCTTTTAATTTGTTGAACATGTTATTGCACACATACAAAAAAAGTGGCTGATGCAATAACTGTTATGCATATTTCTAGTATGTACGAGTATATCTATACATGTACGTACGTTAAGACGTTTATAGCAAAATTTTAATTAATAAGGGCTCTTTTAAAAATAAAAAGTTTTCCTTTTTAATAAATTCAAAAAGGTTCTAGTAAAAATTAGAGGATGTTCTTATTGATTTGCTTTATAAAAATTTGCTCATAAAAACAAGCAGATCTCTTCTAACAATTTAATTTTTTTGACAAAATGACATAAAAAATTAATAAATAAGAAGTTATCTCCTCGTTTTCAGACGGTATCCTTTTCAATAAATTTAAGAAGAAATTCAAGCTAAAATCTAGAAGATTTTCCAGCAAAAATTTCTTCAATTTTATCCCCTCTCACTCTCCTCGGCCATATAGCATTTTTAGATGGCAGTCTCTTTGATTATAGGTGAACTTTTTGGCTCTGTGTATAGTATTTGTGATAGCTCTTTACGGTTCCGATCCTGTTAGTGGCTGTTTGGAAAGCTCACCTGTCGTACCAGAGATCCGCAAACAAATCGGAATCTCCTACGAGTGTTTTATGGCATCAAATGCCAATGCCTATCAATCTCCCTACCACTCT
Source organism: Urophora cardui (assembly GCA_960531455.1). Lineage (NCBI taxonomy): Eukaryota > Metazoa > Arthropoda > Insecta > Diptera > Tephritidae > Urophora > Urophora cardui. Next base: position 41,897,456 of record OY482673.1, read on the forward strand.
ACATCTCTCGCTTCCTTTATCTTTCTCTTCCTCTCCCTATACTACTCTCTCTCTCTCTCTCTCTCTCTCTCTCTCTAATCCTTTTCCGTTCCCTATCAACAACATTCCGTGGCCATCCGGTTTCACATATCGCTCTACATAATTTTAATCGGTTCAGATATCATGGGAACCGATTGAGATATTCACATAGTATGATCTATATATGGTATACACATGGAAACCCTAATCGGTTCCTTTAGTTTTATACAAACATTTCCCGAAAATATTTCGAGGCCATACCGGTCCACGTTCTAACCTCTATCTGGATGACCGACTTGGAAGCTGGAATGGAATGAACTCTTTAATTAAGCTCTGATTGAAACCATAAGAGCCCGTGCACAATTGGCTTTGTCTGCTCCAACTTTGATAGAAAAAACCTTAAAGCAAAGCGAAATTTCAGATGCTTGCTACAATTAACACTTTGACAATTTCCACTTCACTTCTTTGCTTTAATTTATAAATCTGATTTTTGGTAAAATATTTGGGAAATTTGCTTTTTTCTGCTTATTCGAATGTTATTTTTTACCTTTCTCTGTTCACTTTTCACGAAATTGCGCGAAATCGCTAAAATAAGTGTAGTTATACAAACATACACACACACACACACAAGAGGAGATGTTTGTCAAAGTGTAAAAAAGTTGAGAGATGGCTAACTTTATACTTTGCTTTACTCGCTTCATCTCAATTATGAACCTGTCCCTTTGAAAAGCACATGCTGAACGAAACTGTCAAAGCAAAACTCTGAAGCAAAGCGAGGTAGAAGTCAATTGTGCACGGGCTCTTAATTTGATACTAATGTTGAAAAATATTGCGAGGCCAATAGACCCAGAGGGCTCGGGAAGCGGTTGAAATACCGCAATTAAATATGGTTTAAATTCTCTAGCGTATTCATTTTTTTGAAACCGACTTCTCCATTACATAACAAACATATAAGTGATAAAGATTAACAAAAACAGACCATAAATACGGAATTTCTGAATAGCTTAAGCAGCTGCTATTTACATACATATATACATATTTACTTACTTTTATACACACATTTACCACATTTCCCAATGTCCATCTCACATTTCATGCCTTCAATTAATTCCTCACATTTATTTTACAATTTTTAATTGTGATTTATTTTCGTTTAAATTAATTTGCGGTTATTTTTCAATTATCCATTTATTTTCTTTTTCTTTTTTCGTTGCTTTTATTTATTTGTTCTTGATTACTTTCTCTGCATTAATTCACTGGCTTTTGTCATTTATGTATGTATGTATATACATACTCGTATTTTCAGCTTGCTTTGAGGAGAGCGAAAATCTGCCGTGCCTGCACACCGGCCAAGATGTCCTGGATAAATACAGTTTTAATGAATCGCATTTGTACAGAGATTTGTTGGCGATTTTGGTCATTTACTTTGCCTTTCACATTTTGGGTTATTATTGTTTGTGGCGGCGCGCTAAGCGAATTTAATGGACATCGAGCCGAGACAGCAAACTGATGTGCCCTCATAACTTTGAGTCTATGTTTGGTTGTGTGTGAATACATACAATGCCACTGTTGGCTGGTTTACTTTCGTTTGCAGCAGATGAATTTCATATCAAACCCAATATGCGTTGAACCCGACCCCCTCAGAATTTGATGAAATTTTGCACAGGGGTACATCTTACCTAACCAAACACAACCTCATTTTTAGAAATTGCATTTTCGAAAAATTGTGGGCGTGGCAAGGTATCGAAATATTCAAAAATATTCGAAAATATTCGAAAAATTACGATAATAGGTACTTTTAAAGTGTTATTACTAGGGAACGGCTTTACCGATTTCAAAGATCTTCATACCATTAGAAAGGTATTGAAATTAGCTTTCAAAAAAATACACTGTAAAATTTTTTTTGTTTTAGTACACTGAAAAAAAAATGTTTTCCAAAATAAAATTTGAAACTGAAAAAACACTTCAAAGATCAAGAGATTTTGAAAAATACAAATTTTTTTTTAGAAAGGTCTATTTAATATATATAACATATCTGAAAACTAAAATGGCCTTTTTCTTTATTTTTTTTTTTTAATTTATTTAAGTAAATGCATCTCTTGGCTCTCTTATATTTTGATATCACGCATAAACTAATCAACCGATTTCAAAAATTTTTATACCGTTAGAAAGGTATTAAAATCACCTTTTGAAAACATATACTGTAAAAATTCTATATTACATATTACACCTAAAAAAAATTTTCAAAATTTTCAAAATTTTTTTTTTTCAATACCTTTCTAATGGTATAAAGGTCTTTGAAATCGGTAAAGCCATTCCCAAGTAATCACACTTTAAAAGTACCTATTATCATCATTTTTCGATTATTTTCGGATATTTTCGAATATTTCGATACCTTGCCACGCCCACAATTTTTCGAAAATGCAATTTCTAAAAATGAGGTTGTGTTTGAGTAGGTAAGATGTACCTCTATGCAAAATTTCATCAAATTCTGAGGGGGTCGGGTTCAAAATGTTCGTTTTTTCAGCCTTTGATATGAAATTCATCAGCAATATTTTGTATCAGATGCTTTGTATTATTCATTTACTTAGTCTTAAATTTTATAAATTGCCGGGCAAACTAAATGAGATTTATTTGTTTAAAATTTATAAATTACGAATATTTCATATATCTATACAAATCTGTGTTTTTATTTGTGCATCTTTTTTTTTGGATTCTTTCCTGCGTCTGCTAAACAAATTTGGAATGTGGGAAGTTTAAACAAATGTACATAAGCTTAAGTAATATTGAGGGTTTTGGATCCAAGCGAGAAGTTAACAAAGAAAGTACCACCAAAGAATAGGACTGTTAAAGTATATTATGATTACTAAGGTCGAGTAGTTAATTTTTAGGGGATAGAAAGAAGTTTTGCACAATGACAAGGACATTTTAAGCAGCAGAAAAACAGATATGTTGCTGTGATATCAAGGGTAAAATGTTGCTGGCAACATGTTGCGCTATGTTTTTAATGCGTGCATTTGGAGGATTCGCGCTTTGTTAGCGCAACTTCTTTTATAAAAAAATATGTGTACATATATCGAAAATATTCTTATTGATGAAAAAAATAGAAATATACCATAATTCGCCAAAATAACAGATGGTTTTTTGCTGAGAAGCATTTTATAACGAAAATATCTTAATTTGTTTGTCATGGAGCTTGAAAAAGGGACACTGAAAATTTACTATACTAATTTCTCTGTCTTTTCTCTCTCTCTATATATATATACTTTTCTTTACCGCACTCCCTCTCACACACTTTCTTCTTCCTTTGTCATAAATATTACTCTTTTGCGCTTACAAAGTGAATATTACTTTCCATAGTTCAACATAATCCGGAAAAAGATTATTCCATCATCGAAAATCAATCAATATATCTTCTTCTTGATTGGCGCTTAACCGTCTAGACGATTCTGGCCGAGTCCAACAGAGCGCGCCAATTGCTTCTGTTTCGTGCAGCATGGCGCCACTTGGGAACACCTAGGGAGGCAGCATCGCTGTCCACCTGATTTTCCCAACGCAGTGGAGGTCTCCCTTTTCTTTTGCGTTCAGCGGGTTTCGATAGAAATGCTTTCTTGGCCGGAGCGCCTTCGTCCATTCTCACGACATGACCTGCCCAACGCAGCCGCTGGATCTTTATTCGCTGAACAATATATCACGTCCTCTAAAAATAAACATCCTATGCAAATTGGTAGTATTGCAAATTTAACAAATAACCAAAAAAAATTTCGACCGAACTATATACGAGTAGTCCACTTTCAAAACTGGCTATGTGAAATTTTTTCGGTATAGAGTTTTTGATAGATTATGTAGTAGTATTTAAAGGTGTATAATGTCCATTAAGAATTTAATGCAAAAACCTTCCGTATTATGGAAAAAATAGCATTAACTACGATTACACTTCCAAACTATTCTATAGATTTTATATGCACACATTCAAAATTCTATTTTTGTTTTTTCTAGTTTGTGGCTTAATATGAAAAATTCACATAGGGACTTTTGAGAGTGGACTACTCATATGTACTGTACATAAGGATCTATCCATCTTCAGCAGCAGCCAAGCAGCAATTAAGTCTCTTGGCTTCCTAAGGACATAGGAAATCTCTAACCTGGTTGGGGTACTCACACGACACTGACTCATGGGGAACATGCATATAGGCTAGCTTTACACTACAGCAGATGCTGCAGAAGCTGTAAGGTTGATGAGGCAGAGGAAACGATCGACCACCTCATTTGCAACTGTCCGGCACTTAAAGGTGCCAGACGGCGCATTACTGGGACTACTTCTCTAGATATTGTTTGGCTGGAGTTGCATGCATCGACTAAAAAAACTTCATCAGATTGTTCAACTGGTTCCAATATGTTTTCTCGTGGTGTCACAATGGGCCTCCATACTAGCCTAAGTGTTGCGCTATGGCGGCAGTCAATTCGGGCTAACCTAACCTAACATACTTTTTACACGGTGGGCAGGAAGGGACGATAGGTTGCATGAAAATGTCGACAAAAAAGGAAAGTGGGGTTGTGTTATGTGATGTTTATAGATGAAACATCCGTTGAAATTAAAATCCGAGCTGCTCCTTTTTCAAGGATATCCACATTTTTTGTTTTTTTGAAAGGATCAAATACTGACGAAATCAAAAATTCGCCAAACTCCAAATTTTTCTGATTTCAGTACATTATCTGGTAGCTGAAGGATACAAGAAAAGGTATTAAAAAGGAAACAGGACACCTGTAGTGGAAAATCCAATGTGAACAGGACCTAAAGGATAACCACTGAAATATAAAATAACACAAAAAGTACCCACTTTAATTTGCGTATAACTCCTAAAATGTTAACCCTACGTGAAAATTCCTTATTATATGTTCCATTCAGAATAAATAAAGAAATATTTCTTTAATTATTTAATTTATTTAATTATTTGAAGCAATCATTGTTAATTATCTGAAGTACTCTATTTCCTCATCAATATCGCCATCTCAACATGGGTTTTCTACTGGAAAATCTACCACAACTAATTTATTGCAGTTCACAACTTATGTTTCAAATGGATTTAGAGAAAATGCTCACACAGATGTAATTTACACGGATTTTAGTAAAGCTTTTGACAAAGTATGTCATTCATTGCTCATCCGTAAACTAGGTCTAATAGGTCTTCAACCCAGTTTTATTCGATGGATATCTTCATACCTACATGGTAGAACTCAAAAAGTTATTTTCAAAAACTGTTCTTCCGATGTCATTTTCGTTCCTTCGGGCGTTCCCCAAGGAAGCCACCTTGGGCCAATTCTGTTCCTGCTATTCATTGATGATATTTCGTCTGTAATAAAACATTCTAAGATCTTATTATATGCTGATGATGTAAAACTATTTAAATCATTTTCCTCTATAGAAGATAGATCTTTCTTACAAGCAGATCTTAACAACCTTGTTCATTGGTGTAAAGCAAACTACATGCCGCTAAACTTAAAAAAATGTAAAGTTATGTGCTTTTCTCGTAGAACAGTACAACCAGCTTCTTATAAAATATCACAGCATAATCTAGATCAGGTAACTAATTTTATCGATCTTGGCGTCACAATGGACTCCAAACTCACCTTTAACCTCCATATAAACTCCACTGTCAACAAAGCTAAAGCTGTCTTTGCATTTATAAAGCGATGGTCTAAGGAGTTCAATGATCCTTACGTCACAAAAGCTCTATTTACAAGCTTAGTTAGACCTATCTTGGAATACGCATCTATTATTTGGAATCCCCACTACCAGTGTTTTTCAGATAAAATAGAATCTGTCCAAAAGCAGTTCCTGCTTTTTGCTTTGCGGAACTTTCGTTGGGACTCAGATTACATTCTTCCACCTTACACTTCTCGTTTAAAACTCATTAATTTGCCTTCACTTTCTAGTCGTAGAGAGATGCTTGGTATAGTTTTTATGGTTAAATTAATCACTGGACTTATAAATAGCCCATGCCTTCTAAGTGAGTTATATTTTAACGTTCCATGTAGAGTATCGAGGCATTTCAAGCCACTATTTGTGAAACCTTGCAAAACAAATTTCGAATTAAATGAACCATTCCGCCGCTTATGCCATGACTTTAATAATCACTCCAGCACGTTTGACACTTCAGACTCGCTTTTTATTATAAAAAAAATAGTTCTAGCCTCACTTAATAAATGATATACAATCAGCTGATGAATTTTGTTCTGTAGCTGAATAGTTTTAGATCTCGACACCTAACAAACCCCTTCCTGTACGACTCGGCACAAAAAAAAAAAAAAAACAAAAAAAAACATATCCGTGCGTCATGCGGATTGGCGCCCCTCGCGTCGGTCGGGCGGGATATGGAGGGTAAACCGTTGGGTATTATTATTATTAATATACAATTTTGATCTTCCATGCCGTGCTTAATGTACTTTGGTGCACCTAAAATGAAAATTTCAAAAAAAGTACGTTTTTTTTATGGTGCTATTTTAAGTTCAAATATTTTGCTAGCTTATGTAAATATTTTAATCTAATGATCCAACTCTCATTCCTACATATCTATACGTTAATACTCAAAAAAAGTTAGAGCTGAGATACACGCTAGCTGTGCACGGTGGGCGGTAAGCAACAATAGGTTGCATGAAAATATCGAAAAAACCATGGCCGGCTAAAATCTTACGTAAAGTGATATTCTAATCTACCTCATAAAGGCACAGCAAACGTAAGTAACATCTCCAACATTTTTTTAAACGAAAATTAGTACCGGCGCACAGCTAGGCACATATTCGTTGGGCCATAGTTTTTTCGATATTTTCATGCAACCTATTGTTGCTTCCCGCCCACCGTGCACAGCTAGCGCGCATCTCAGCTCTAACTTTACTTGGTTATTAACGTATAGATATGTAAGAATGAGAATTGGATCATTAGATTAAAATATTTACATAAGCTAGCAAAATATTTGAACTTAAAATAGCACCATAAAAAAACGTACTTTTTTTGAAATTTTCACTTTAGATGCACCAAAGTACATTAAGCACTGCAGGTACATCAAAATTGTATATTAAAGAAATATTTCTTTATTTATTCTGAATGAAACATATAATAAGGGATTTTCGTGTAGAGTTAACATTTTAGGAGTTATACGCAAATTAAAGTGGGTACTTTTTGTGTTATTTTATATTTCAGTGGTTATCCTTTAGGTCCTGTTCACATTGGATTTTTCCACTACAGGTGTCCTGTTTCCTTTCTAATACCTTTTCTTGTGTCCTTTAACTACCAGATAATGTACTGAAATCGGAAAAATTTGGAGTTTGGCGAATTTTTGATTTCGTCAGTATTTGATCCTTTCAAAAAAAAAAAAATGTGGATATCCTTGAAAAAGGAGCAGCTCGGAATTTAATTTCAACGGATGTTTCATCTATAAACATCACATAACACAACCCCACTTTCCTTTTTTGTCGACATTTTCATGCAACCTATCGTCGCTTCCTGTCCACCGTGTTTACTCTCTAATTTTGTAAGTTTTATGAATTTATCTTTTTTTTTGTTAAATGTAATTTGTTTTTAATGCTACATTTACTTACCGTTCAAACTAGATATTAAACATAAATTTCCATTATTAAAAACAAAATAAATTTCCCTTATTAAAAAACAAAAACAAAAAATTCTTTTTCAAGACATAAATTTTTTCTTTTATTGTTCTTATACCTTTTATGCATTTGAAATTATTTATGTATGTACATGTCTGCTCTTGCCCTGCAAAAAACCAAATAATGCAATGATTTGTTGCAGGGTGTCTATTAACTAACACATACACATATATATATGTATATGCTTAAAATTTAGAATGCTTTTATTTACAACAAGAAAGCAACATTCAAGTTAACATATTTATGTAACTTATTCTAATCATAGTAGACAAAGTATTTATTATTATGCATCAATAAAAAAATATAGTAATAATTTATTTAATAGCATATATAAATAATATTACAAAAAAAGACTAGCAATAATATTAATATTTATTTAGCATTATTTAAGCAAACGTAAAATAACTAAAGCAAAACAAAATATTATTTTTTACACAGTAAAAAATGATAGTTTATTTCTAATATCATTTGGTATTTAGTTTAATCATTCTTGGAATTAAATTTGAATTTTACTGCCAAAAAGTCTTATTTTTAAACTATGAGAAGTTTTACAATTTTATTTATTCCAAAATAGTTTCAAAATAAAGCCTTGAAATGTATTAAAATTCTCTATAAAGAAGTTTAATCATTTATGGTTTAAAAACAAATCCTGAAAAGTATAAAAAAAGTTGAGAAACTCTCAATGTATATTACTATCAAAGCTTTTTTGGTTTGAAATCAAAACCAAAAAAAATATTAAGAACAAATTTTCAGAAAAAAAGTCAAAATAAATAAACAAAATTTTTCTAAAAGTACAATGCGAAGGAGTAATTAAATGGCCGAATCGAATTTTTTACGCCTGATGAAATAATTGTATGAAGTAAGTAATTCAGGAAATTAATAAAATAGCATGAGGGTAAATTTTGCTTTATTTTTGCAGACATAAGGCAGTTGAAGGTCTCTCTTGCAGTATCACTGCAAGAACCGCGACGGTGCTGAAATTTCCCGGTACATCTGCAAAATATTGGTGTAAAAGTTGAAAATATGTATATACATATATCGAGTCCTAACACCCATAAAAGTGTATCTAACAAAGTTATCGATTTCAGCTTTTTTATGGAAATCAAAAATTTATTATAACATGCATCAACTCCCAAAAATTTCATAGCTGTGAAATATGCAGTTTCGAAGTAAGAGACTAAATATGTAAGTTTTAAGGCTACATAAAAACTGTATGCAAAACAAATTAAAAAAAACTGAGTCCCGTAAAATTTAGTTTTTATTGGATACACATTTATGGGGATTGGGGCTCGATATATGTATAAGATACTTTAGTGTTTGCTGCTCATGGAAACTTAGGGGCAAATGTTTGTTTTCAATTTTTATGTACATAAATAAACAATGTTAACGTTATTCGATTTCTCATTAATCTTTGGGATAAAGGGTTATTTGCAGTATATCCACTGGAAATTTTATGGGGGTTTATTTTTAAATCCAAAAAAGTATAAAATTTATTCCAATTTTCGGATTGATCTTATACCATTCAACTATTTTTAATACCAAAAATATTCTAAAAGTAATCAAAATTTGGTTTTGATTTAATTCCAAAAAAATATTAATTTGACACCAAGAATAATTTTTGTCTCTCAGATTCTCTTCCTTTTTTTAAACCAGAATAGTTTTAATTTTATACTTTTTGGCATTGTTATATATAAATACCAAAATAGTATTAAAATTAAACTAAAATTTTTACTGTGTAGAAAAAAATTTAATTTATTATTAAGCCGTTGAAAGAAGACTCCACACTCGAAAATTTATACGAGACATCCTTTGCTTTGCTTTGCTTTGTACGTGTCAAGTGTCTCACCTTAATTAAGTTATCGCTTGATAAAGCATAACTCAATTAAATTCCATTAACAGCTGTTGATAATTCAGCGACATTAATTCATGCATTCATTCATTAATTTATTCCTTTGCTACTTCATGCAAGCAGACGCATTAAAAACAAAGCACAGACACAGAGACAGACATACATTCATCAGACGAGACAATCATTGACAGATGACTGCGCTAATACCGTTATGCATCAGCCAGTGGTTTGAGTCTGAGCTAAGCAAGCAAATATTTATGTACACGCACAAAAAAATCTTGCTGGCGGCAATTTGTGCAAAGAAATGTGGAAAAAAATTATTTTAACATGTAAAAGAGCAACGTGCTTGTTTTTTTTATGAAAAAACAAATTCGAAATGTTCAAAAAGTTAGCAGAGATTAAAATTAATTTAATACGTTTAAATGCACAATTTGCAGCAAACAAAACAAGTTGTTTACATATTATTCTTATTAATTATCGCTTTAAGTGCTGTACAATGTGCACTGCACATGTCCACTATGTATAGTAGATGTACACACATATTTGCATATTTAAATAGACATAAAAACATAATATTTTTATTAACGAATAAGTTAACAATCACAGTAAAGTTTTTTTTCTATGCTGTATAGGTACATACATACACACATTTATTTTTTTTTTTTTTTATTATTTTTTTAAATATATACATAAAAAATTATTTTAATCTACTACTTTCACATTTAATTTCATTTTGTAATTTATATTTACATTTTTTTTCATTCTTTTTTGAACATAAATTTAAGCTTTGTTTGCATTTTAAATTTTTTCTTTAAATGTTTTTTTTTTTTTTTTTTGCTTTGCTTTTTTGTTGTGGTATTAAATACGCTAATTATGTATAATAACAATTTAATTTTTTTTTTGTAATTTATTTACATTTTTCTCATTATTTTTTGTACATTTAAGCTTTGGTTTAATTTTCAATTTTTTGCTTGCATTTTTGTTTGTTTTTGTATTAAATACATTGATTATGTTTCATAACAATTTAATATATTTTTAGTATAAATATGTACGCATGCATTAATTAACATCACTTATTTGCATAAGCAAATATTTTGCACTTTCATTTAATTATTAATTTAATTAATTAAATATAATGCAAGTATATAATTAAATTAAAACTTTCTGTTTTTTTTTTCTTCTTGTGCTTGTAACTTGAATATTATTTTACAGTTAATAAAATAAAATTAAATATAACAAAAAGTTTTCAACGTACGTCACAGTTAAGCTGCTGCAGGAAAAATATAGCAGACAGCCACGCAAAGCGATAGACTCGCACTAAAGAGTTCATAATTCACTAAGAACTGCTTCTAAAGCGATATAGGGTGGGACAATAGAACAGCGTGCGGGCGTAGCTATGGATGGCAAAAAAAATGAAATAACCGATTAACCGCTTTTTAGGTTAATGGAAAGCGTTCGATTATTAATCGCGAATAATTGTGGGGAACAAGGGCGAACGCAGGGGGGTTGGGGTGTTAAACCCCCCCCCCCCCCCAAAGTAATTGAATTTTTAAATAATAGAATTTAGTTCTACATAGTCATTTGAAAAATTGTAATTTGTTGTTTTCAAAGCAATCTTTCTGCCGACGATGTATGAATATGTAAAATAAATGAATACATTAGTCACTAACAGCCTTGCCGTTTTGATACAATTGTATCTTTTTTGATACTTTTTTTTCTAAATTTTGTGATTTGATACTTTTTTGTTCACAAACGGCTTATTTTGATACTTTTCTGCTGATAGAATTTAATTTTTTGAAACTATGAATATGTTAAATTAAAAACAAACCTATTGTATCTGGATATTATTAAAAAGTTGTGGGAATATAGGCCAATTAAAAAACCCAGAAAAATATAAACTGGACAGAGACATTTTTTTAATTTGCTTCAAAGTAATGAGTTTGCCTTATAACTCTGTGGCTGCTGAACTGGATTTTTTTAGATTTAAGTTGAATTGTGAGTCGAAAATGGACATGGAACATTGAAAGTTTTATAAGCCATAACTCAGAAACCGTAGCAGATATATCGATGAAATTTGGTATGCGTGATTTACTTTCCTAAGCATATGTTTGGACGAAAAATTGCCAAAATCGGTTAACGGCCACGCCCATTTTTATATATGGGAATTATAAAGTGGCCTAATAGAAACATTTTAAGCGATATCTCTGTCAATTACAAAGATATATCATTGAAATTTTGTGGTAGAAGTCCAGCTATAGACATAAAACAAAAAACAGGAAAATTGAGGAAAATGGGCGTGGCACCGCCTCTTTTTAGAAGCTGGAATATACGAGATGTCTGAGCCTATAACTCGACAAATAATTTATATATTATGACGAAAACCAGTTTGTACACTTTAATAACTTGTGGTAATACATGCTCAAAAATTTAGCGAAATCGGTTTATGACCACGCCTACTTTGTAACAAATATATTTCTGGAAACCCTTGGGAATTAGTAACGTGATTAGAAGTTGCAAATTTCCACTAATAATAATATTTATATGCTTTGTTGGATTGATTGATAAAAATTTTGAAAATAGGCATGTCTGCGCCCACTTTGTGCGGCAATGGATTCATATAATCGAACACACGCAAACAAAATGAAAGCATACAGCTGAGTATCTCGAACTTAGGCTTCCTTACTTGTTAGTTTTAGTTTAAATACAGAGAAAATGCAATGAATTGAGATTTAAAAGGTGCCTTTGTTTAATCTGTGCATATGTAGGTCCACTCATAAATTTAAGTAAAAATTGTTTGGACGAGTTTTAAGTATTTTTTTTTTTAATTTTCCGTTGGATATTGAAAACCCAACCCAAAATATTCTTCTGTGTGCGCCACTGGTGGGGAACTAACCGATTATAACCGTTTTTCGATTACAATTATTCCTTAAAAAAAATATATAAAATAAACCAAAAAAAATCGTCATTTATTATGAAAAATCGTCAAAATGACGATAAAATCGTTTATTCGGGAACTGGAGGGAACATTTATTGCGGTTTTTTGGATATACTCACAAAACCGTAGGTAACCGAATTCGGACTCGGATGAAAAGGCGGAAATTCTCAACATCGATTATTTCCTTTCGATTATTTTCGACTTGAGAGGAAAAATGTTAATCGAAAAAATAATCAAAAGGAAGAAACCGATACATTTTAACCGTTAACCGAAAGAAATTAACCGATTATAATCGTTCTTCCGGTTATTGTTGCCATCCCTAGGCGTAGCTGTAATTTTATTTAAATTAGTAATGTATAGCTCGCCTACTAAATAGCTTTGATTTTATATATAAGCAAGAAGAGGATATATATAATAATGTGTTTGTGTATATGAATATTAAAATTTTTTGCAATTAGTGCTAGAAATAATTTTTAAACTTTTTAAAATAATTTACCTTTACATATTTAACTTTTTTTCTAATACAAACATTTATTTATTGATTAAGGTACACATAATACATATTTACTTCCGTTTTTTGCAGGTATTTATTTTTTTGCTTTGTACAAACATTAAGTTTAGGCATTTGTTTTGTTTACTATTTTATTTTATTTTATTTTATTTTATTTTATTTTTTATTTGTATTTTTTTTTACATTTTTTTGGTTTGTTGGAATTTAATATTTACTGTTTTCTGTTTGTCAGTTCAGTGTATGATAAAAATTGACAGAGTTGCCTTTAATGGAAAATTGTTTTCATGCAATTAACTTAATTAAAAACTGCTCCAACTGCTTACATATGTATATTTATGTATTTCGTAAAATTATTTGAATTAAATATTTCGCTATTATAATTTCGATTTGTTTTTGATTTGTTTAACAATCTTACTAACATATGTATGTATATGTACAATTTAATAAGATTTAAGTGAGTGGTTTTTATCTTTTTTAGTGTACATACATATATGTAGGTACAGTGACGGACAGTAATTTAGGTACAGTAATGTGTAGGCAAGAACCATGTATGTATAACAAAACTTTGCTCTTTTTGCTTTTCTATTCGAAAGGTCAGCGCTATTTTTACTTGACATCACACAAGATTAATGGACATAGGTATTTTTGTAGTAAAAAAAAACTTGCAATTTTCTTTTGTTATAATTCGAATTAGCTAAACTGGATTAGCTGAAACAGAAGCTAGCATGTACATTAGACCGTATCGCAAAAAAAAAGTTCGCCTTACGCCCCCCACTCCACTTTTTGAAAAACCTTTCTGGAATCAGTTTTTTTTAGACGCCGCTTTTACTATATAAACTTATTAACCATATACCACCCAATACTTAGTTTCTACGACCCTAATGTACCTTCTTTATACCAGTATGTTACACATCGTCAAAAAAAAAACTATTAATCTTTTGTGGAAGAAGTATTTCAGCCCTACTCCATAAGAGTCTGAAAAACTAATATTTTTAAGGTCGGTTTGGTGCGTATAAGCCGATACGGCCTAATGTACATATGTATGGTTTTCGAAATAAATTTAACGTTGCATACTGTTAGGCTCAAATGAAAGCTTTAACCCGCTAGTGGTTAAAGCAAACCTACAATAAATATAAAATATATAATTCCAAAATTGGCACGGCAACCTCTAATGGGTTAATTGTTTAATTGTTTAATTGGTGCTTATTGTATTTTTTACTATTTTTTTATTTTAATTTTGATAAAAAAAAAATTAACGACATTTACATAATAAATAATTTAAGAGCCAATTTCACGAATGAATTTATTTAATTTTTTTGACTTCAATTTTAAATAATATCTGACTGGGAAAAAAATTATTTTTGACTTAAATTCAAAAAGGGTTTTTTATGCACAATTTGACTAGGATTTTGCTGAAACATTATAAGGTTAGAACTGTAGTTATTGTACTGCAAGGTGCGCAAGTTCGAGTCTTGGCAGAAGCAAAAGTAACCTGATGAGTCTTAGAGGGATCTAAGGTGAAACAGCTGTAGTTACATCCATGCTTAAAAAGTTTTTTTCTAGTTTCTAAAAAATAAAAAATAAAATATAACCTGGGCCTGTGCTCGTTAAATTAAATAAATTATAAGCTTAATTTGCACATATACCTATCTGCGCAAGGGTTCGCCTAAGCTTATAAATAAATGGAAAATATTTTTAAGAATTTTAATTTGTTTTATTTTTTTTTTTTAATTTCTTTAATATTCAGCTCTGCTAAAAGCGAAACCTAACACATATATGTACATTAAGGCGGAGTGAAATTTTTTTTTTGGAAATTCAATTTGTTCCAAAGTCAGAACGGCACCTTTCTAGCCCAGAAATAAGCCCGTAAAATTTTATTGACCTACTCCCATGTTTAGAGGCGCCCCCAGCCCCACAAAGTTGAAAAAATAGCACGATCTGGTACAAATGTGAAATTTCTAAAAATACAAAATCAAAAAACGAAGTATGAGGATTGATAAACATGGCTAAGCTGAGTATTAAAGTGAATTTTTTTGTTGGAAACAACAACAACAAAAGTTATTAAAGGTCAAAGTTTATATTATGCATTCTTTAATTTGTGTTTACTTAAAAACTACTGAACCGATTTCGAATATTTTATACCATTCGATAGGTACTTCGATTCCCTTTAATTTGATGTATATTTTATATATGAAAATTAGGGGTGATAAAAGGGGTATTGACCACCGTAGGGGGGTTACTTTTCATATATAAGATGTATGTCATATTAAAGGGAATTAAAATACCTATCGAATGGTATAAAAATATTCGAAATCGATTCAATAGTTTTTAAATAATTGCAATTTAAAAAATGGATAATATAAACTTTGACCTTTAATAACATTTGTTGTTGTTGTTGTTTCCAACAAAAAAAATCACTTTAATGCTCAGCTTAGCCATGTTTATCAATCCTCGTACTTGGTTTTTTGATTTTATATCTTTCAAAATTTCACATTTGTACCAGATCGTGCTTATTGCTTTCAACTTTGCGGGGCTGGGGGCAGTTCAAAACGACATCCTATCACCATAAAATTTTGTGGGGTTCATTAACTCGTATAAAGGCAACTTTTCATTGCTGTTACGTTCAAAAAAAAAAAAACAAAAAAATCTCCATATGTTTTCACTCCACCTTAATATGCATACATACATATATAAGCGCATTTGTATATAAGTACTTTTATATTTACATATTTATTAAAATTTCCATTCTAATCTAAACTAATTTACCTGCACTGGTCCCTTTGTTATGGTTTGATTTGCTGCTGCATTAACTATTTACAAACTTTCGCCAATTCATGCTTAAGATTTATTTAATACTTACGAAACATATGTAGATATGTATATATGTATGTATCTATGTATATTGTATGCTAAAATTTCTCACTGTTTACTTAAAAGTGCTTATTTTCACTTATACAACATTTATGTATATATACATTTGGCGTTTTCGATTCGCCATCATACAAGCGAGGTCGAATCGAACAAAAATGTTTGAACCCATATTGAGTAGTAGCCATACTCGCTAACTGGTCGATAAAAATTTCCCTCTGTTCGCTATCATTCACATATAAATTTGACAGAAGGAAATTTATAGCCAGCAGAGAAATTGTGAATCGAAAGCGGCTATTATTTGCAGCTTAAAAGTTAATTAAAAAAATAATAAACAATTTACTTACACTTTAATTGCCACTGTATCATTACATTGTTCATCGCCACTCTAAGTGCTAATCACATCCTGCAGCATATAAGCGATTTTTGTGCCAGTCGCCGTTGAGCCGCCACAGCCACCGCTGCCGCCGTTGCTGCTTTCCGTTGTCGCACTATCTGTGCTGCTGCTGCTGCTTTTCGTGCTGTTGCTGGCGCTACTGCTAAACACAATCATGCTGCGACTATTGGGCAGCACAAAGACTTCGCCACCAGCGTCGCCACCTACTCCACCACCACCACCAAAGCCAATCGGGCTCATCGATTGTGAGCAACGTATGGGACTGCGATGGGCGGGTTCGAGGCGTTGACGTGTCGACGTGGCGGTCGTGGTAGCGGTTGCTGAGTAAGGCAACCAGTTGTGCGGACGTTGTTGTTGTTCTACGTCTTCACTGTGATTGCCACTCTTCACACGTCTACCGCCATTCTGCTGCTCATACCCCTCCTGCACGCACTCGCCACCTCCGCTTATATTGACCGCGTGCGTTTCTACGCTGAAGTGCGCTTCTGGGCTGACGTGCGGCGCTGAATTGGCTCCCGCCGGTGCTGATGCTCTCGCTCCTGCTGCCGCGTGCTTCGTGTCAAACAGCGATGAACTGCCGCCATTCACACTCATCACACCTTCATCGAAGCTACGCAGCTGCGTTGTTGCTGTTTGGGCGATCGTTGTAATCGATTTGCGTTGTCGGCGCGCCAGCGTCTCGGTGCGCAGCATGACAATCGTGTCCTTTTTCAATTGTTGCAATTTCACTTCGCTCGGCCGCAAATTCAATTGTTGCTTATTACTTAAGTCCGAGAGGCTGATGTTGTTTTTGAGCAGAATTTGTAAATTCTCTATGGAGTCCTTTAGCGGTGAAGATTTGTTGTCGTTTGTTGGCTCCTTCAGCATAAATTCCTCCTTCAACTCGCCAACATAAGTACGCGGTGGTGGCTGATTGTTGCGCTGTCCATTACCTGCACCACCGGTAGCTATCGGCGTTGTGCTGTCGCTAGCGCTTTCCATTGACGACGCCGTATCCAGCGATGATGAGCAAGTTTGTGGTATGGCGGCGGCAGGTAAAATGGCAATTGTCACCGCACTTGAGCTGCTCGAGCGTGAGGGCGTGGGCGTTAGGACCGATGTGCAGGCGGAGGTTGAGCTGGTGTTGGTGCCAAACGAGGAGGATATGTTGTGTTGGCGGCAAAGTGATTTACGCCGTTGTGCTGTGGCGCTTTGCATGTACGAGTTCAGCTCCGAATCGGGCGAGAGATCATCGTCGTCGTTGGCGTCACCGTCACCGCCTTCTGAGTCCATGCTGCTGGTGCCCTGTCTTGCTGTTTGTTGTGACGTTGTTGGTGTAGGGGCGGTTGGTGGTGCTGGTTGTGGTGATTCCAAAACTTTGCTTGTTTTCGCGGACGGCGGTGAGTCAAGCTTCATCACTGCAGTCATTTCAGCCGCCAGCTGTGTGTTGCCTACAATTTCAACGCCGCCTTTGGTTGCTTCTAATATGCTGCTCGGTGCTAGTGGTGCTGAAACTGGTGCAGTTGCTGGTGATGTTACTGTTGCTGGCGCTGTTGTTGGTATTGATGATGTGCCTGTTGGCTGCGTCAATGTGTTAGTATTCTTGTGATTCGCCATTAATGCCATTTTGTTATCAGTTACTGTTTCGTTTTCTTTTGTTGCTCCTGCTGCTGGCAATGCTGTTGTTGTTGGTGTCTCTGCAACATCTGTCAACTGCGCTGCCATCAGCTGTTGCGTTGATGCTGCTGCTGCTGTTGCTGCCGCCTTACCTTTGAGAAAATATGTAATCATAGAGCCCTTCCCTTTGACATTAACGCTGCCACGACAGTCCAACTCAAAGCCGCGTCCAACTAAAATTTGATAAATTTCTTGTGTGACCTTGTGCGACGAAAGCGTTCAACGGAGAAGTCATAACAAAGAGAAGAAGGAAAAAGAGAAAAAAAGAAAAAATAAAAGCAAAACAGTTAAAGGTGAGTTAAATGGCGGAAAATGCATTTTGGCGGCAAATCTCTTGCTTGTGCGCTTGGTTGTTCGTTTTCTGTCATCAAAGGCATTTGCTTAGTGCGTATAAGATTACGTATACGCCGTGTCACACAAATACACATGCTATTCTAACGCAAAGTAGCAAGAAAGTTTTATAACAATGGGCAAACACGCAAAAATAGCCATTTTATTTACGTTAAATTATTATTAGTGCATTTATTATTTGTCAAATAAAACGTGTCTTATACTTAATAAAATGTGTATTTCGGTTAATGCCTGTCTGTCTACCATAACATTTGGGCAAATACATTTCATTTTACTGTCACCTGAGTGTGATTAAGTTGACAACAAATTATTTATTATTTCAAACGCATGTTTTGGATGCTTTTAACCCATACTCTATTTGGACTACACCATTTCCAGATGGATTTTAGAAAACATCAACTGGATGTTAGAAAGAGAAAATTGGATTTTAGAAAAGTTGATTTGAAAAACAATTTAAATTTTCCAAAATCCAATTAACTCTTTCTAAAATCCAGTTGATGCTTTCTAAAATCTACCTGGAAATGGTGTAGACGTTATGAGTTTTATAAAAATACAAAAATGTTTCAATTTTTAACAATTGAGTAGTCCACTTTCAAACATCGCTATGTGCAGTTTTTTCGATTTCGAATTTTTGTTGGATTGTGTACCAGTATTTAAAGGTGTATAATGTCCATTAAGAATTTATTGCAAAATTTTTCCCGTATTGTGAAAATATTAGCATTAAATACGAATAAACTTTCAAAAGTCTCTATATGTTTTTTTCTAATTTATGGCTTCATATATTATGAAAAAATTACACAGCCCTCTTCGAAAGTGGACCAAAGGGAGATTTTCAAAAATGCTTACTCGTCTATTATTAATGTTACTTCAGGAGTTCCTCAAGGCAGTCACCTTGGCCCGATTCTGTTTTTGCTATTTATTAACGATATAACTACTACAATTAAACACTCAAAAATTTCATTGTATGCGGACGACGTAAAGCTTTTTAGATCAATCTCTTCATTTGATGATAGAACTTTGCTTCAGGAAGATTTAAATTCCTTAGTTTCTTGGTGTGACACTAACTTAATGCCACTTAACCTCAATAAATGTAAATTCATGCCCTTTTCCCGGAAAACCGTACAGCCAGCTTCTTATGCAATAAATGGCTTAGGTCTCGAACAAGTTAATGAGTTTGTGGATTTAGGTGTAATAATGGACTGCAAACTTAGTTTTAACATTCATATTAATGCTACAGCAAATAAGGCAAGAGGTGTCTTAGCGTTTGTAAAACGTTGGTCAAAGGAATTCAGCGACCCATACATAACTAAAACACTCTTTACAACTTTAGTAAGAATATGGTTCCAGTGGCGTAGTAACGGGGGGGTTTTGGGGACAAAACCCCCCCCGAAAGATTCGTTTTGACCATAAAACCATCTTTGACTTTATTAGCATACATTTCTTTTTCAGGAAAAAATCAATGAGAATAGTAATTTTTTGAAATTGGTAATTCGAAATTTAGCGCTTTTTCACGAAGTATTACTTATAATTCTAGCGTTTGTTGAGCCGTAGGAAAGTGCAAGAACCGCAGGAATTTTACCACAATTTACATTCTTTGTACTTATATTCGCTCTTTTGTGGTAAAATTCCTACGGCTCCTGCACTTCCCTACGGCTCAACAAACGCTACAATTATTATACAGTATTGCTGTTATTAACATGCCAATAACAGAAAAGTAACGCCAATTATTTAAATTTCAAGTTTTCTTTCAATTACTTATCATCTTAATCAAATAATATTAGTATAAACTACAATGGGAATAACTATGCCATGTATAAGAGTATCTGAACTTGAGATTTTACTTAATGTCTGTCAAAATGGAATATTAAAAAACTAAATTATATAAGAAAATTATTATTTATAACCGTAGCACATAGGTAGAAATATTTTATTGTGTACATCTATTCCAAATTGCTTGTTTAATGCAAAATTTTAATAATTTGTGTTAAAAGTAGAGCTCTCGATTTTTTTTTTTGAACATTTTCGAGTAGCCCGAACAGTTGTTATTAAAATGCTCGAAGAGTTGTTTGTTTGTTTATTACCCGTATGTTTGTACGGGCATTTGAACAATTCGGGTATTTTGAAGTTTGTTTTTTTCTTTTGTTTATTTTTTTTTTTTTTTTCTTTATACATATGTAGTTTTTTTATTTTTGTTTTTCCGATACACATTTTTTTTGTTTGTAAGCTCGAATGCTCGAATGTTTGTACGGGCATTTGAACAACAAACGGGCTTCAAACAAAAACGATCAGATCGAATTGCTCGATACCCGGGTATCTAGGGCTCTAGTTAAAAGTCGATTTTATTGAAAAATATATACAGTGACTCAAAAAAAAAATCATACGCCAGAGTTTTTAAATTTATTTCAAACAAAATTTGACTCTCTTATTTTCGTTTAAAAATGTAAACAATTTTTCAATAAAAATCGCCTTAAGCAGGATTTCTAAGCTTATGGAAAAATCCGAAAAATCGTAGAAATTTCTAAAAGTGGATTAAAATTTCAAAACGCGGCCAGAATTTATAGAAGATTTTGAGGAGATTTCTAAGTGTACTGTTATGTAGCCAAAAAATTTTAGTGTAAAAAGTGCTATTCTCAATGCTGTAAAAATTTCCGTCGATTTTAGTAATTTTTTTCTGTAGGGTGTTTGCGTTATATGTACGTGAGACCGTTCCAATTAAAATTTCCGAAAAGCCAATGAAATTTTTCAAAAAGTTGAATGTTGCATATTATTATATTACAATTGAATGAGCTGCAAAATTGCATACTCAAAAATCTTCTAAAAAATGTAGCTTTATAATTCTTAGCCCCTTTTTATGATAAGTACTTCCTTAACTTTGAAAAATTAGAAATACTAAAAATACTGCCTAAAAAGTTAACAATAATCGCTGCTAAATATCTGGGTTACTTTCGAGCATCACCTACATTAACCAAGATATGCGTTAAAAATATAAACATTAAAATTAAATATAAAGCACAAAAAGAAAATTATTGTAGGTACATATGAAAAACCCTGTATCTAGTACTGAAGTGCGGCTTTGTGCGACGTGATTTTTTGTCGGCTAACTACTAATTGTACTAGATATCATGTCCGAGGGTTAATTTGACTGAGTCTGACAGAGCAACATAACAAAACCAATTTTTAACATGAAAAAGAGTGATAATTTTTTTTTAAATATCCCAACTTTAAAAGCTTAAAACTATAAACTTAGAATTATTGGAAACCAAGGATATTATTGAAAAGTGTTAATAATTACTTGAACCTTTAGGATTCACCACGATTACTTAAATGAAATGCTTTAAATAATAAATATTCAAGTTGAAATTAGCACTTAAAAATATGTAAGAAAAAAACAAAAAAATTAACTTCAGATATGCTAAGTTGCGACCATCTGGGGCAAGTGCAGAGTATGGGGTCGGGAAAAAAGCGATTAATTATTGTTCCCCATTCTATTTCCAATATGTGGGTATGTTTTTTTCTGTAATTGTAACAATTTTACAAAATTCAATTTTGGGCGCATAAAACTTGAAAATCTACCTATGCGCGTAGATTTGCAGAAGAGAATATGAGACTTACTTTTGAAGTATAGTTAAAGGCCCTTGGCAACTGACAATCTGGCATGTCAAGGAGTGTGTATGTGTGAGTTTTTTTGCGTGTTAGTGCAATCGGCAGTCGTCGTGCTACACGTTCTTGTTCGGGCTCGCGTTGATGAGAATCAAATCTTTTAGATATTTGCGTCAATCACCCGACACTCACACATATGTATACACTTCTTAACATTCCAGATTTTAAGTGGCCAAGGGCCTTAAGAGTTTGATATATGTATTATAAGCGATATTTGTGTACTAAAATGTTAAATTATAGTCCGAAAAAAATTACATTTCGCTAGCTTAGAGTGGAAACTGTGTAAGTCCACTTTTATGAAAAAGTGTATTTTTATGTAGAACGCTAGAAAAATCAAATACGCACCGCGCTAAACAAGTCTGAGATACTTGTCATATTTCTACTCGTTGTTATTCAGTGATACGCAAATTGTGTAAGTCCAAATATTTATATGAACAGAAATTTTTTTTCATTTCGAATTTTTTTGTTTGTCTCTCCTACAAAGTTTTAAAAAAGGACTTACACAATTTGCATTCTAAGCTAGCGATTTTTATCATTTGTAAAAAAAATTGTAGTTTTTTTTGGTAATTTTAATTTTGGTAAATTTTTTACATTGGCTGTAACCCCCCCCGAAAAATTCTCTAGCTACGCCACTGTATGGTTCAATAGTTTGGAATCCATACTATCAGATTCACTCTGATCGCTTAGAGTCAGTCCAAAAACAGTTTTTGCCTTTTGCTTTAAGAAATTTGCCTTGGGACTCTGGTTACAATCTTCCACCGTATACTAGCCGTTCAAAACTCCTTAACCTTCCGACTCTTGCAAGTCGACGAGAAATGTTAGGGGTAATATTTATCGTTAAGCTCCAACCCTATCTATTTAAAGCAGTGTAAATCAAACTTTGAATTGAATGAACCTTTCCGGGAAAACAAGCAACCAAAAAGTGTTTATGTAAGAGCTTTAATTCCTATTCCAGCTTTTTAGATATTTCGGACTCACTTTTCATTATAAGGGAAAAAATACTGTCTTATCTTAACACATAGTAGCGATTATTCTGTTATAATTCTCAAGACTAACTTCAAATGTACTATACTCAGCCGATGATTTTATTTCTCTGTAGCTGAGTAGTTTAAGATCTCGACGCTTAACAAACTCCTGCCGCTCAACACCTCGGCATTTTATGTAAATAAAAAATATCCGTACGTCATGCGGGTGCGCCTCTCGTGCGGTCGGGCGGGATTGGAGGGCGTGGGTTATTATTATTATTATTATTTTTCTTTACTTTGCTTTTTTTTAATATGCTTTCTTTTGCAAGTTTTTAGCAAATATTATTACGCAATTTATTTACCTGTATATGATCTGCTAAGCCCGTTGAGTCCATACGCGATGCCACATTTACGGCATTACCCCATATATCATATTGTGGTTTGCGTGCGCCAATAACACCAGCAACGACTGGTCCAATATTGATGCCTAAGAGCAGATAAATGGAGATAAAAAGAAAATATTTAAAAAAATATGCAATTACTGTTATACAATTTGAAATAGTTTCTAAACAGAGGGAAATACCACTACCCATACAGTAAAACCACAGAACCGTTTTGCTTCATTTGCTCAAAAAATTTTTTATTGCAATTTGCAAAATTTCATCTGAGTTTTTTTTTTAAGAAATGTAAAACAGGGTTGAAATACATACATATGTACATATCGTGTAGAAATATATTGTTAGGAAACATATGGTAAAATTACAGGAGCATTAATTTCGTGGAATACTTTAACCCTCTAACACCAACAAAAAGTGGTCGTTTGACCCCTTTTTTAGATAGTCTGAAAAAAATTGTAATTTGAAGATCGCTAGAGGGTTAAAATATTCCAGAGGCGAGACGGCCTAATATGTATATGCACATGCTGTCTTCTGGCGCAGTTAATCCGTTCCCACTAATTCGAATTATAACATAAGAAAATTAGCAAATTACTTTACTTCAGAGCAACTATGATCATAAATATTGTATGATGTAACGTCAAAATAACCCTGACCTTTCGATACCCCACTATTGGGTTTGGATACATAGAAAAGCAGAAAAAGGGGCGATTACGGATCAGGATTAGGGATTTTTGTACATTAAGTTTTGAAAAAAAAAATTTTGCTCTCTTCATTTTTGTCAGCATTTTAGAGTTGCTTACCTATGCGCAAGCGAAAATTATTGAATGAGTGCGTATTGACCTCTTCGATTTTCTCAAATAATTGCAATGCATACTCAGCCATGGCGGTCACATGGCAATAATTTACTAAATCACAGGTATTTGCTGTCAAACCGGAGGCGGCCATATATGTAGCGCCGGTGCTTTTGATCTTCTCAATGTAACTGCAAAAAAGAAGAGCAAAAAAAAAAAACATAGAACAAGAAAGAGAGAGAGAGAGAGAAGGAAAAGGAGAATGAGAAAGAAAGGGAGAAACAGAAAGAGAAAGAGAAAGAGAAAGAGAAAGAGAAAGAGAAAGAGAAAGAGAAAGAGAAAGAGAAAAAGAAAGATAAAGAGAAAGAGAAAGAGAAAGAGAACGAGAAAGAGAAAGAGAAAGAGAAAGAGAAAGAGAAGGGGAAAGGGAAAAATAAAAATTGCATACAAACATTTTATAGCAAATTTACTGGCTTGACTTTAGTATAATGTACCAGACGTAGAATTATAAAATTTCGGTTAGGAGCTAAAGCGTGTCTCAAAAAGCACAAAAATTTAATTTGCAGCTAGAGGCAACTTCTAGTTTATTAGTAATTTGTGGCTAAAATTTCGAATTTTATTTATTTTTTTTTTTTATTTATTTATTTATTTGAAGTCAATTCAATTTAACAATTGTTTACAGACTACTTAAAGATAATAATTACATTTCATATTATATTTCTCATATAAAAATGTTTTGATAACAAACCAATTTAAAACCGTATAAATAAATACACAAAACAAGTTAATATCACTAATATTGCAGTCGTGTACACTATACTAAAGTCTCGCTAAATTCAAAAAATCAACTTACCGAAAACGTTCCTCGCTCAGCAATTCATCAAAATCGGCAATGATTTCATTCAATAAACGTAAACATTCGACGCCCTCATTATTACCCTCCAATTCAACATAAAATTCGGAGAAATTCGGTATTGAAGCAAACAATATGCAAACGCTTTCGCATTGTTCATGGTAGAGATCCTGTGGAATGCATGAAATTGAAATTAATTTTGACATAAAGGCCATCCATCAAATGCAATTCATAATGCAGAGTTGAGAGTTCAGTAGACATAATCCATGTGAGCCAGAGCATTAACGAGAAATAGTATAAACAGCAAACAGTGCAAGCAGCAAAAACATGAACAGCAACAGCAACATACAACAACATTCCACATGCCACATAAAACATTGTAAAATCCATGAAGTGCCAACAGAATCGACAGCAACAACAGCAAAAGCAAAAGCAAGTTGTAAGTTTACATTTGTTGCCAATGTTGTTATTGGTTTTTGTTTTGTTGTTGTTGTTGGTAGGGGTTTTTATTGTTGTTGTTGATAAGGCGTTTTTTATTGTTGTTGTCAGGGTTTTGTTGTTTTTGTTGTTGTTATTCCACCATTTTCCCCCAGTTATTTATTGGCAGTTTATTGAGTGACAATGAATGTGCGAACGCACGAACGAAGGAACGAGTGACGTGTTGCCGTTGGTTGATATGTGACGGCGGCGATTGATGTGGTCGTCAGAGTGTTAATGGCATACACAGTTCAATGGTTCAACAGTTCAATAGTTCAACGATTTCAATGGATCAAGAAACACATACAAAAGTAATCATGTAAATGTTCAAGTAAAATGTTCGTAACAACACGTTGCGTTTTGTTGCGTTGCGTTGCGTTGCGTTGGTAGGGAGGGCAGCATGCAAAGACGGAGAAGAAGAATTTTTAGTCACAGACATCCATGCATACATATTTTTATAAGGAAATCGAAATGCTTTGGAGTGTGTATGTATATGTGCGTGTGTGGGGGATTACTTTGAAATTTCACCAACATTCCACCAGAACAAAAAAAAATTATAAAAATGCTTAAGCTTTCAGCACGAAACACGGGAATTGTGAGTGCTCTTTTGAATATTTTACAGAGAATTTATTATTTATAATTTGTGTTTTAAAAACTGCACATTTTCTTAGATCATAGTTCATGGAAATAACTTCAGGCAATATAAGATTGCTTTGATTAGTGATGGGCTAGTCCGGGAGTCTGTTTTATGCGATTCGACTCGATTGTTCAACACCTCGAAAGCTCTCGATGATTTTCATTCGTATTCGATTTCAGTCGCGAATAGCCGTCAATCAGTGCAATCGCCAAAAACCCCCTCTCGAACTTACCCACAAACTAATCTAAATAACCTACGACTCGGAACAATTGCGAAAACCTCTCGGTTGTGTGGTCGAGCAGTGAATCAACTTTTGACACGTATGATTATGACATTGCAGCGTTGGCGATTCTCTAAACATTTCGATCTCGCCCATCACTGGCTTTGGTGCGTAAAGTAAGTTTCTCGAGTTCGAGTTTTAAACCTCTGTCCGAGACTTTAAGATTGGTTGAGAAGCTTGGATCTATGGATAGATTGTGGGTTTCAATGGTGATGCATGTTTCGCAGTAGTGGATATGGGTCCATTGCGAAGCATATCTTTATTTTTAACCTTCAGGCTCAGTTTAGACAACCTGCATAACCTGCAGCCAAATCTCAAACTAGTCAGCAGACATTATAGTTAATTAACGCGCATATTTAGGACAATTTATTGAGTAGTTTGCAAAGTGGTATGATGCTGTTGCAGAGGCTGATAGTTCGACCGACTTATAATGTGTACTATTTAATCCAGCAATTCCCAGATGTTTCATAAAACATTCCATATACGCAGTACATTATTGCAGCTTACGGAAAAATGAGGTGGGTCACTGAAATTACATATTTCGAAAGCAAGTATGCCTGATCAACATCGGCGTCTTCTATGCCTTTGATGAAAATATTGACTGATATGAATACTGACTAGTTAGTTAAGTGGTCTGACTTTAATGTAAACACTGTTTAGTCAGCAAAGCGATATGACTCTGATGCAAAGGCGAGAAATTTTCATTTCGTCGGACTTCACCCTCTTAAAAAACAGTTGCTAATTTGGAAAAAATGTAAATGGCTGACTAGTTACATAACCTCTCCCCCCCCCCCCCCCCTCTGTCTGAATTGAATCCAAAACAAGTAAAAGCGCGGCTGTCTTCGGCCGTACCGAAGACTTCATACCTTTCATGAGTGGGGAAATGAAAAGTTACCTATATATGTACATAGCCTGATTAAGTTTAATTTATAATTTTAATTCTGTGGGTTATTTATGGAAAGATATATTAGAAAAAATGGTGTCTTGGCTATTTAAATGGAGGAGTTATACACCAAAATGTCCATATCTGAACAATCGGTTGTATGGGAGCTATATGTTATAATGGTCCGATCTTGACAATTTTCGGTAACCCCGTTTGGGCCCATATGGGTACAAACACTTCAAAATTTCAGGCAGTTAGCTGTTAAAATAGAGGAGTTATACACCAAAATGTGTATATCTGAATAATCGGATGTTGTGGAACTATATGTTATAGTGGTCCGATCTTGACAATTTTCGGTAACCTTCTTTGGGCCAAAATGGGCACGTCTACTTCAAAGTTCCATGTCCTTAGCTGTTTAAATGGGGAAGTTATGCACAAATTACATCCAAAAATTTCATGTATATCTGAATAATCGGTTGTTTTCTATATGTTATAGTGGTCCGATTCGGCCGGTTCCGACAAATGATCAGCTGCATATAACAACATACCTGTATTCCGAATTTCATTCAGATATCTCAAAAACTGAGGGACTAGTTTGCGTTCACACAGACGGACGGACGGACAGACGGACAGATGGACAGACGGACAGACGGACATGGCTTAATCGACTCAGCTCGTGATTCTGATCATATCGGTATATATTTTGGTGGGTCCCCCACGCTTCCTTCTGGTACTTTCGAGAAAAAAATTTTTGGGACTAAGTTATAATACCATTTCATTCTCATGAAAGGTATAATTACCGGAAATCATTCAAAATTGCACTAGGGACTATAAAAATTTGTCAGCGGATCATTTGTGTGCGCGCTTTTTTGTTGTCCAAAGTTGTCGCTGTCGTTTTTCAAGAGCATTGAGTTATTCACAAACTACCAGATATACTCGTACATACATATACATACATATGTACATTAGGCCGTCTCACCTTATATGGACCTAAAAATACTATTTCCGGACTGTATTAAAAGGGGTCAAAATAAACCATTTAGGCGTGCTAGATGGTTAAAATGTTCTAGAAAATTATTCGGCATAAAATTTCAGTAGAAGCCTCTTCAGA
The DNA here is from genome assembly GCA_960531455.1 of Urophora cardui. Lineage (NCBI taxonomy): Eukaryota > Metazoa > Arthropoda > Insecta > Diptera > Tephritidae > Urophora > Urophora cardui. The sequence goes on from OY482673.1 coordinate 41,925,761, forward strand.
AAAAATCTTTGTAAAATGAACCTAAAAGACCACAACAAGCGAAAAACTTATATTCCTCGGAATGTTAAATGTGTTTTATTTCGATCGAAATACTTCTTATGCAAAAGAATAATGGTTTTTACGGCGAACTTTTTTTTCGCGATACGCTCTAATGCACATATGTGTATAAAAATATTCGTTAAACATTTGCGTGCTCTTAAACTTTCTTGTCCGTAAAGTAAGAATGCATATTTTCATAAACGAAAAATTCATTTTAGTTTTTCCCTTGTTCTTTTTGTTTCTTTGTTGTTGTTTTTGTAAAATATATGAGCATATTTAGTAGATACTTACATCAATATTTTTGTCCCGACTCAAAAAATGTTCAGCAACATGCACTGGCAAAATATTCTCCAACAATTTGCGATTGTAAGCTTGCAAATGTTCCATATCCTCTTTCTCCTCTGCGGCAGGGCATGTGTGGCGCATTTTCATTTATTTATTTGTTGTATGTGTGCGATAAGAGCAACGCGAGCGATTTACACGGTTGGACGGTTAGTGTTGCAAATAAAACGCAAAAAAAAAATGTTGTAAAACGGAATGTTGATGCAAAATTCAAGGGAATGTGAAATATAAAATATTGTAATCATAGGAGTATGTACATTGTACATGGATATATGTATGTAAAAATGCGAAAAAGTAGCAGCAGAAAAATTTCTAAATATAAAATTAAATGCGCACTGTTGCACACAGCCATTATGTTTATACTTAACATGATAGACGTTGTTATCTGAGCGTTATAGCAATAACAACAAAAATGAAAAAGAAACAACAACAATAAAAACTGTTTAATGTAAGCATTTACTGCTCAAACATTTGATGCACGGCCGAAGGGAACGAAAGTGTCAACCAGCCAAGCCACCAACACACCGAGCGCTGCATTTAATGCGACGGAAGTTGGGGGTCAGGGGACGAAGATCAAAAAGGAAATGTTACACAAGAATGCTGCTGAGTTAAAGTTGTTGTTTTTGTTGTTTAAACTGTTATTTTTGTTGTTGTAACAGTTATTTTTTTTGCTATTGTTTAGTTGTTGTTATTGTAGTTGCTTTTGTAGTTTTTTCTTTTGCATTTTTCTCGTTGAATGTGGCGCATCTGTTGCCAGCGATGTGACATCTGCCAACACGGTTTGTTGTCGCTTAGTTGGTTAGTTAGCTAGTCTGTCACACAGTCTGTTACACAGGCATAATTACATAGTTACATTTACTTAGTGGTTTGTCTGCTTTGTTGACTTGCTAATGTAAATTAAATAAGAATTTCTACAAAATGCCTTGCGGTAACACAAACAACATTAAAAGCACGGAATTAGTAATTCTGTTTGGTTGGAGAGAAGGCGAGTGAAATAACTTAAAATTCTATGCTTGATGGCGAAAATAGTGAATTCATCACAAAAAATTTTGACAGACATTTTCCTTGTAAATATTTTTATCGTAGTAAATTTTTTGTATGTTGGGAAAAAATGTTTAAATTTCATAGCTGCACAAGAGTACAAGCATACATATTGGTAAAAATAAATCGTTTATGCAATTCATTTATACACAAGAGAGAGCACCACGATTTGACACACTTGGCTGAAAGTTTGAATAAAATAAATTTTTGTGGGCGTTAGAGGGTTAAAATACGACACAAAATAACTTACAAGCAAATTTCATTCAAATTAAAAGAAAATAGAAACCAAGAGCTTCCGAGGACCTACTGCTGGCAACAGGGCCGCCGAGAGAAAATCCGGGCCCGGGGTCAAAATAACTAAGGGCCCCCATACTAAATGAACAAATTCTCAAAATCAAAATTCAATGAATATATAGTTACGAACTTTAATTTATCTATACATGGCCGCTGTGGTGCAGTGGGTAGAGTGCTCGCCTGCTATGCCAGGCTTCTGTTTTAGCCACTCAAAAAAAAAAAAAAGAGTCGACGTGTTTTTGTAGCGTCCGGAACGCAGTTTAAGTGGCTAAAACAGAGGCATTAAACTAAATTTCTGTCGCTAACATACTTTAATCATTAGCTGTGGCCTAAATCTTTCCTTTTATCATAAAACGATACAATATTTCGCGATATTTCTGCCTCAAAAGTTCAAAAAATCGTGCGAACATACCGTCCGAAACGCCCAGGATATACCCATATCGCTGTATAAGAATTTGCATCATACCGAATTTTTCTGTTGCAACAGAAAACGAATTCAAATTTATGCTGCAAAGTCGACGCCAAAAACCAACAATTCCTTAAGTGGGGTGCAGACACTTTAAGAGATTTATAAAATTTGTTGAAATTTAAAATGATTGCTATCTACGAAAGGTGATTAAAGGTGTTGTTCGTTTATTTTCTGTAAGCAAAAACTTGGATATCATTTTGAGATTCCCGGGCCCTCTAAAGCCCGGGCCCGGGGCAATTGACCCCTCAGCCCCCCCCCCCCTCTCGTCGGGCCTGGCTGGCAACACTTAAAGCTAGCATGGCCAACCAATTGCTCTTTTGGCTCTTTATGACCCACAACAACAACACCGTGGCTCATTTTTGCTCCCAACAACAAACGCATCACGCGGTGCTGCTATTGGAAACGCTGTTGTTGTAAAGTTATGACGTTGTTGTTACAAAGCTATAACGTTATTGTTGTTATTATTCAATTCGTCTGTGGCTACCCTTACCATAAAGCATATTTGGTTAGAGGTTTTGCAGCCCCAAAAAATTCCTCCTTGTTACGCCTTTGCGTACATTTTCAGTCTAAGAGTAAGCGAACAAAAAACACAAATGCAATAGTGTAACTGCAATGACAACCAACTTCGAGTGCTAAGGCAACGAAATTAATAGCGAAATGCGTCGAGGCGTGACTGGCATTTGACGCTGCAAACGAAAAGAAATCGGAAATGTTTGCAAGTTTACTTTTATTTTTTTGGTTTTAGCTTTTGCTTTTGCCATTTAAAAATATATTCTGCAACGAAGTTCTTTTTTTCTTGCAATTTTATTATTTTTCTACTATTATAATTTTATTTCCTCCCACTCTGCGTCTCCACTTATCCACACTTAATGCCACAGTCGCTGTCTGTTTGGAGCGACAGTTGTCATAGCTACTTGCGCGCTTGGATAATTTACCCAAGGCATGATGGCAACTTGGCAGCTTGACTCTGCATTCGTAGCGTTCATAATTGAATTTTTAATAAAGGAAGTGCTGAAAAAAAGTAAAGGAGGAGCAACTGCAAGGAACTCAGCCGCAAGCGTCGTTCTTAGTTAATCTGACTTCGCGATTTTCCGCTTCTCTGCTTTCCCGCTTTTCTGCTTTGGGTGGCGCGTGGGCAAATCGCCTTTCTACACATGAGTAAATCTTTAATGTTAATTGTAAATTTTTTATATGAAATGTAATTGTTATTATTCTTCTCATCCACGAATGCGAACCAGGGACAGAAAATAATAGTTTTTTTTTGAATTTTCACTCAATTCGATGTCTAGACCATTTTGGAACGTGGGCATCTTCGTACACCCTCATCCCCCTCTGTGCAGAATTTTAAATCATTATAAGTCTGAGTTCATTTAACATAAATATATCAATACTATTTGGTATATGGTGAGAAGGTCTAGACAATACTGGAATAGTGGGTAACGACGAATACCAACACAAATACGAATACACATATCGAATAGGAATATCAAATACGAATACGGAGTACCGAATTTTAATACCGAATACCGAATATTAATACATAATATTAAAACCGAATATGTATACTAAATATGAATACTGAATTTTAACACCGAATACCGAATATTAATGCCGAATACGAATATCGCATATGAATAGCTTCTGAATACCACATATTTATACCGAATATGAATACCGAATAGTGAATATTATTACCGTATAGCAAATATTTATACCGAATACGAAAAGCGAATATAAAAACCGAATACCGAATATTAACACCGAATACCAAATATTTCTGCCGAATACTGAATATTAATACTGAATACCAAATATTTCTGCCGAATAGGAACAGCGAATATTAACACCGAATAATTATGCCGAATAGGAACAGCGAATATTATCACCGAATGCCGAATATTAATACCGAATATTTATGCCGAATACGATTACCGAATATCAAATATTTATACCGAATAAGAACAGCGAATATTAACGCCGAATAACGAATATTAATACCGAATATTTATGCCGAATACAGGCGCGGATCCAGGATTTCGGCAAGGGGGGGGTTTTGAAAATTTCTTTTTTTGGAAGATGTTTTTTAAGGGCAGACGCTGCACATAGGTAGATTTTACGAATTTATGCGGCCAAAATTGAAAATTTTAAAATTGGTGCAAATACAAAATCCAAAATCGCTCTACGTTTATAATAGACCGGGCGATAATAAACCGGTCTTCTCGGCTTTTATAGACAACGGGGGTGTCCCTGCCGCTAGTCGAAACTTATTATTCTCCCACTTTTTCGATTTTTTATTTTTTACGTATTTTAAGTAACCCGTTTTTAGTTTTAGTTTTAAGACAGTTATCAAAGTAAACATCATGGATTCGAGTGCTTCAGGTAAATATCATTATTTTTTGAAGAAATCGTCAACCTAGCATAATAAGAGACCCACCATTTTGAAGCTTTTAAGCATATTGGCCTTTCTTGAAAAAATATTGTTAATTTTTTAATTCAAAAGCATTTTAGTTATATTATCGCCTCCGATCGATTACCCGTCAATTTCTCTACGGAAAAATGCAAAGCCAGAAATTATCTACAATGGATTAAAAATTGGCCTATTTGGAAAATTACCTGCTTTCGTATTTTTAGTATTTCCAATTTTTCAAAGTCAAGGAAATACTTATCATAAAAAGGGGCTAAGAATCCTAAAGCTACATTTTTTAGAAGAGTTTTGAGTATGCAGTTTTGCAGCTCATTCAATTTTAATATAACAATATGCAACATTCAACTTTTTGAAAATTTTCATTGGCTTTTCGAAAATTTTAATTCTAAAATTGACGGAATTTTTCACAGCATTGAGAATTTAACTTTTTACACTAAAATTTGTTGGCTACATAACAGTACACTTAGAAATCTCCTCAAAATCTTCTATAAATTATGGCCTTGCTTTGAAATTTTTAATCCACTTTCAGAAATTTCTACGATTTTTCAGATTTTTTCCATAAGCTCAGAAATCCTGCTTAAAACGATTTTTATTGAAAAATTTTATATATTTTTAAACTAAAATAAGAAAGTAAAATTTTCGACAGAACTCTTTGAAATAAATTTAAAAACTTTGGCGTATGATTTTTTTTTGAGTCACTATATATTTTTCAATAAAATCGACTTTTAACTCAAATTATTAAAATTTTGCATTAAACAAGCAATTTGAAATAGATGTAGACAATAAAATATTTTTGGCCGCATAAAACTTGAAAATCTACCTATGTGCGCTGGTGAAAATATGGACTAATACCACCTACTATTATTATTCTATATACTAGTTGCGCCATTTCCCGCACCTTAAACACAACAAAATCAAAACCCTCCAAATTAACAATATGTATGTCATCACATAAAGTGCAGGAGATTTCAATTGAAGTTCTAAATAACATGTATAACGTATGTATACATATATATTTTTGCATTGGTACGTGCGAATGAGTATCGTATCGTATTGGTGGCAAATTGATCATCAATTTCACTTACCCTTGCATTTAAAGCCAAAATAAATAAGAATATATGTATGTAGTACTTTTTGGTTATATTTATATTTTTAATACATAGAATTTTTACTTTATTGAAGTTCTTGTGTTTATATACTCAAATTTTTAAAAGATAAATTTAAACAAGAATTGCGAAATGCCTCTGAAAAAGGCAATTTCTCCAACGATCCAGACATTTCTGACCAAATTAATTCTGTACAATCCCGATAAAAATAGGGATAAGAAAGAAAAGAAAATAAATTTGCGATTTGGCAATTTGCGAATAGCATTTGACAAATTTGATTTTATGCGCGTGCGTCCAAAGGTACCTACATGAACTTTTTTCGCATGTAGGTACATATTTTGGATGTTATGTGGTCCAACCATTGCTTTTGGAATCATAGAGTTTTCCTTGATCACTTTGGGAAATTTTGGGCGCAGAATCTATAAAGGCATTAATTTGGGATCTATGATAAACCACAAGGGGGGGTTTGAACCCCCAAAACCCCCCCCCGTGGATCCGCCACTGGCCGAATACCAAATATTAATACCGAATACACTGTAATGATAACCCATGGTTGTTGTGTTTGTATTAAATAAATAAAATACGAATACCCAAAACGAATACAAATACTGAATCGATACACTACAACGAAAAACAACAACAAAAACCGGTTAACTATCGTAATTAATGGAACTGCGCATCATTGATGGAACCGGTGAATGCAAAATATCAATGAAATTGGTGAATTATCATAATTGGTGGAAGTGCTCAAAATTAGTGCAACCGGTTAATGCAACAAAAGCGATGAAATCGGTGGGTTATCGCAATTGGTGAAAGTGCTAAAAATTGGTGGAACCGGTGAATGCAAAAAAATCAACGAAATCGGTGAATTATAGTAATTGGTGGAAGTGATCAAATTGGTGGAACCGGTGAATGCAAAAAATCAATGAAATTGGTGAATTATCGTAATTGGTAGAAGTGCTAAAAATTGGTGGAACCGGCGAATGCAACAAAAGCGATGAAATCGGTGAATTATCGAAATTGGTGGAAGTGCTTAAAGTTGATGGAACCGGTGAATGCGAAAAAAATCAGTGAAATTGATAAATTATCGTAATTGGTCGAAGTGCTTAAAATTGCAAAAAATCAATGAAATTGGTGAATTATCGTAATTGGTGGAAATGCTCAAAATTTGTGGAACCGGCGAATGCAACAAAAGCGATGAAATCGGTGAATTATCGTAATTGGTGGAAGTGCTAAAAATTAGTGGAACCGGTGAATGCAACAAAAGCAATGAAATCGGTAAATTATCGTAATTGGTGCAAGTGCTCACAATTGTTGGAACCGGTAAATGCAAATGAATTTGGTGAAATATCGCTACTGGTGGATGTGCACATACACAAGTGTCCATATGCGATTTATTCTAAAAGGATGAAACCGTTGTTTTCGACCAATAACTTTTGCTTTCGGCTTAAAAAGTCAAAATTTAATAGTAATTTTTTTTTCGGTAAAACTCATAACCGTTACGAGCACTGATGCGAAGCATACATTTTCTGTAAAATTAAAAGCTTTATTTTGTGTGGCAACAACACTGAGGTGGTATTGTTTACATTAGACAAGAATGGAAGCGAAGTTTTCGCTGTGGATCTTGTGCGCTTCTTCAGCGCCAAGAAACATTTATGCAGCAAGCAAAGACTCAATAGGGGTATTCGCTATCCATAGCATAACCCTAGCACGTAGCACGGATTGCACGGATTGCAAAGTTTTACAACGCACAACAACAAAATATAGGCGCGCAGAAATATGCTAGACCTCAAAAATATGCTACACCAAAACCTATGTATATTTATTTGCTATGAAGTGTAGGAAATTAATTGCGACCCTGTGTCAGCTGACATTTACCAATTGCTAATTTCAATTTCAATTTGAGCATCCGAATTTTGCTTAAAATGTTGTGTTTTGTGTGTATTTATTAAATTTACTAAAATAAAATGATTTATTTATTAAAAAGTGAGTGATGAACGCGTCCCTTTGGCTAAAAAGAAAAGCTGCTTCTTAAACTTTCCTACGACTGTGCAATGGGGTGCTCTCGATGTGTAGCATATTTTGGTCTAGCATATTTGCAATCCGTGCTATCTTGCTATCTTGCTATCTTGCTAGGGATAGCGAATACCCCTAATGATATTAAAAATTCACAAACTAATTGCTAATAACAATAGTTGCCGTATGCATTGCACTCAGCTGCAGCTGTTTAAATAAAACTAGCAATTACGCACTTATGTATTTGCATTCAACCAGAGATGCTTAACGAACGAACGGATTCTATTTCGTTTTGTTAATTCACAATGCTAAATTATCAAAATGGTTTTGTTTCGTTAATTCGCAACGCTAAATCATCAAAACAATTTCGTTTCGATAATTCACAAAACTAAATTATCAAAATGCAAGCGGTAACGTTGAAACGAAATAAATCAACAAAAAGATTGCCTGCACGAGGCGCATACATACACAGCTGTCACTCAAATCGTAGCAGTTCGTGTGCATATGCATATATGAATGTATGCGAGTACTCGGCCGATTGTTCGCGACAGCATTGCGAGCGCACTAAGCATTTCAACGTTATAAATTTGGTTATGATAACGCTAATCAACGAAATGAAATCATTTTGATAATTTCTTTTCGCTAATCAACGAAATGGTATTATTTCGATAATTTCATTATCGTTATTTTGCGACTATAAATTATTTTGATAATTGTGTAAACGGTAAAAACCTGAATATTTTCAGCGGAAACGATTGCTTTTTTTCGGTAAACGATAATATTAACGTTACGATGCATCCTTGCATTCAACTCAACTGCTTATTTAGGTTACTCATACGCCCCAACGCACGCTTTAAGCTTTGGCAGCTGCAGCAAGTTGAACTTTTAAAGACAGAATTGTACATACATACATACAGATGTACACATTTTATAACAACAAAATTATGTAAATTAAAATTTCGACTTTCAATTAATTATCTCTCTTTTCTTTCTCATATGATTTAATAGCACTTGCTTTTCATTTTCTTTTATGTAATTTCTTTTTGTGTATGTACTTACCTGTGGCTTGTAATTTCCAAATGAAGTCAAGACGATAAGTGGCCTCCGTTTGATGACTGTGAAAAATCAAAGCCAACATGAAAGCGAACAGGAAAATCGAATCAATTATATAACGCAGCAAAACTTCATCCGTGCTGAATGGTGTGCGAAGAAAAAAAAAATCAATGCGAGTATTGCGAGCGATTGATTGAGTGATTGAGTGGGTGAGTAGAAGAAGACGAATGTGCGGTAAAAAAGCCATAGCAACGACACACAAGCGGCAGCGCAAGAAGTCGCAAAGCGGATCGTATTGCAATATATGCCATTAATTGAGTGTGTTCATATGTGTTTGAGAGTTGCGTTGTCGATGCATTCGAGTTGATAATTGTTGTAAAGTGTGCAATAATTGCGTTATCGCAGCGAAGTGCAGCAAAGTGTAAAGAGAGAGAAAGAGAAAAAAGAGAAAGGGTATATGAATAAGAAAATATTTTCATTTAAGGCATTTTTTCAATGTTTTAATTTTCTGCAAAATAAAGTTAAAATAAAAGTTTTTCGGGAAAATTTCCCTTTTGAGAAATTTTGTAAAAATTAAATTTTAATTGATAAGTTGTTAAAATACATTTAAAAGACAATCGCTTTAAAATAAAGTTAAAACAAAAATTTTATGCAAAATTCTCTTTTGGGAAATTTAAAAAAAATCTAAGTTTCAGTTGAAAAGTTGCTTAAACATATTTAAAAGACAATTGTTGTAAAATAAAGTTGAGCAAAAATTTCCATTTTGGTAAATTTTTAGGCATTTAAATTTTTTTATTAAAAAGTTGCTTATACAAATTTAAAAGGCAATTGCTGCAAAATAAAGTTAAAACAGATATTTTTTGAAAAATTTCGCTTTTGAGATTTAAAAAAAATTTTAATTTCAATGAAAAGTTGTCTAAAAAATTTAATATACAATTACTGCAAAATAAAACAAAAGAAAAAATCGGGAAATTTCCCTTTTTGGAAAATGTTTAAGAAATTTGCTGAAACAAATATAAAAGACAATTACTGCAAAATAAAGTTAAAATTAAAAATTTCGCTTTTGGGAAATTCTGAAAAAAATTTCATTTCAATTCAAAAGTTGCCTTAACAAATTTAAAAGACAATTACAGCAAAATAAACTTAAAATAGCCGCTTTCGATTCACAATTTCTCTGCTGGCTATAAATTTCCTTCTGTCAAATTTATATGTGAATGATAGCGAGCAGAGGGAAATTTTTATCGACCAGTTAGCGAGTATGGCTACTACTCATTATGGGTTCAAACATTTTTGTTCGATCCGACCTCGCTTGTGTGATGGCGAATCGAAAACGACAAATATATATTTTTTGTGGAAAATCTTACTTTTGAGAAATTTTTTGAAAATTTCAGTTTCAATTAAAAATTGCTTAAACCAAAATTTAAGGTGTCATAATACGGCTTAATTAAAAATTTTCGTTGATGGAAAATTTAACTATAATGGTTTTTTGATATAAGAAACGCACTACAAACCAATTACTGCAAAATAAATTTAAGTTACAAATTTTCCAAAAAAAAAAAAAAATCATGTCTGTTTAGGGATTATTTGTGTCAAAACTGATAATTTCCTTTTTTCAATTTAAAAGTTGCTTAAACAAATTTAACAGGCAATTAGAGCAATATTGCGGCCTAAATAAAAAATTCCCAAAATAGGAAATTTAACTAAAATGTATTTTTATATGTAAAACAAGTCACTAGCAACTAATTAACGTAAAATGCAGTAAATTTCGAAATTTCCCAAAAAATTTCCCATTAGCGAAATTTTTCCAAAGTGTTTGATTTAGCAAAAAACATGCTGCTAGGAATGTTTCAAGCCTATTTAGAGAATATTTTTGTCAAAGCTAAAAATTTCCCTTTTAAATTTGGAATAATTGACCATGAATAGGCATGAATGTATGCCAAATGTATGCCTAATTGTTCCCATACTAATCCACTTATAACACTCAAGCAATTTCAAACTCCATACTCCGTAAATTCTTCTTCTTCTTCTTGATTGGCGCTTAACCGTCTAGACGATTCTGGCCGAGTCCAACAGAGCGCGCCAATTGCTTCTGTTTCGTGCAGCATGGCGCCACTTGGGAACACCTAGGGAGGCAGCATCGCTGTCCACCTGATTTTCCCAACGCAGTGGAGGTCTCCCTTTTCTTTTGCGTTCAGCGGGTTTCGATAGAAATGCTTTCTTGGCCGGAGCGCCTTCGTCCATTCTCACGACATGACCTGCCCAACGCAGCCGCTGGATCTTTATTCGCTGAACAATGTCGATGTCTGTGTAAAGCTCGTACAGCTCATCGTTAAATCTCCGTCGATACTCGCCCACGCCAACGCGCAAAGGTCCATAAATCTTACGAAGAACTTTTCTCTCGAATACTCCAAGTGCCATCTCATCTGATTTTGAAATTGTCCATGCTTCTGCGCCGTACATGAGGAGTGGAACGATGAGCGTCCTGTAGAGTGTGATTTTTGTTTGTCGAGAGAGGACTTTACTTTTCAGTTGCCTACTTAGTCCGAAGTAGCATTTATTGGCAAGCGTGATTCTTCGTTGGATCTCCGTGCTGACATCATTCTTGGTGTTAATGCCGGTTCCCAGATAGACGAAGTCCTTAACAGTTTCGAATTTGTAGCTATCAACATTGACGTGGCTGCCAAGGCGTGCTGTTTCTTTGTGTGATGACAGGAGGTACTTCGTCTTGTCCTCGTTGACCGCCAAACCCATTTTCTTAGCCTCTTTATCCAGCTTGGAGAAGGCAGAACATACGGCGCGCGTGTTAGTGCCAATGATGTCGATGTCATCGGCGTACGCGAGCAGTTGCACCGTAAATTCTAGAGGCTTTAAAAATTCAAACTTGACTTGAATAAAGAAAAATTTCATTTAAAAAAAGAGACCGTATTTAAATTTCCATTTTTACTAAAAATTTATCTTCCACATAAGAAACAACAAACTTCAACAAGTTTTCGCTGTCATCTGTCATCTGTCGCACGTCAATTTGTCATCTGTCGGCCATTCGGAGTAAGTGCACTCAAATCTACACCGCTAACTCAAATTGGAACATACTAATACCCAACCAAGTGAGCCTGACAAAAATGATCGACATCATGATCATCTTTTATGAACATTAACAAACACGCCCATCCATTTAATATGCAATAAACCCATACAATTTTACTAAATTAAAATTGATATCTGATAGCTTTTTCGCTCACATTAAATTACCCAAACACAGTATCAGGTTTTAGAGAAACAAAAAAAGAACAAAAAACATCAACAACAACAACAATATGAGACTCACTCCAACATTGAACGTATGTCCTGGCGCGTGTACAGATACAATGAGAAGCCCGTGTAGAAGGCGGCAATAAGTAATAATAATAATAATTTCAATACAATTCGTAGCACTTGATAGATGGCACAAGTCATCATGGACAAAAGCGTCAGCAGCAGGAATGTCTGTGAAGGAGAATAAAAAAAGAAACGAATATATGAGAGCAGAGAAAAAAGAAACATAATAAAAGCAAATACTTGTATATTAAAACGGAATACTTATTATATATTGCTATTTTTGTTTTGAGCGTGAAAAGTGTGCAGCAGCAGGGGAAAAATCGTCTAAGTACAACTCAAGCAGTTCTTAACTTAGCCTACACAAAATGGCATGTGATAAATAATAATGTGTAGCAAAAACAATAACAACAATAATTAATGTTAAAGTAATGGTTATTCCATGTTTTTTTTTTGCTTGTAACGCGTAAATTGGCTGCTATTGATTGATTGATTCTATGGTATGCAAAAAAAATCTGTTTCCTTTTTGTTTTTTTTTTTTTTTATAGAAAATAATAATAATGGATTTATGTATTTGCTGCTTTTGGTTCTTCTTTTTTCAACTTAATTTTTCTACCTTTTTCTTACTTTCAAGTCTTGCTTTACTGCTAAGGTGTAGTAATTTGAAGGGCGTTTGTGTAGATAAAAACTGTTCCTTTCTATTTATAGCGCACAATAAAATGGTAGAGGGGCGATAAATGTACATTTCACTTAACTTTATGTGCTGTTAACTTAACACATACGCTTGAAACACATACACAAATGCATACATTCACATAATTTTATAGGAACAAAAGGAAATTTTTGGTGTTAAAAATACCACTTAGTTAACATTTTTATAGCATTGTATACTTTTTGTGGGAAAGTATAATTTTAGGGCACTTAATGTTATAGCCCTTCCTTTCTACGAAAATGTGTTGCCATTTTTAGTTGCATAATTCTTTAAAAGTTTCACTCTACCCTAGCAAATGACTGCCTTTTAAAGGTTCATCGCCAATCTACATGATTTTAAGAGAACGATAAACTTGTGCCTAAATGTAGGCTTTGTAATTTAAAAGGGTACAGTATGTGCTTTAACTACCTGTACCCTAAAAATATGCAGCAATAAAAAATAAAAATAAAACTTAAATTGATGCACATCTTGTGCAGTGCATTCATTTAAAAAAAATTGTGTTAGTGCTTTAAGCCTGTGGAAAGCACTTTTGCGATCACGACAACACAGTTTTGACTGTTGTGCCAATTCATTATTTTCAGTGAGTAGCTTTTCATACAATAAAAAAAGCGCAAGGACCTTGACAACCACTACCGAGGGCCAGCGAAAACAATAGCTGAAATCTGATATATTGCAATTTAAGGCCAAGCATCTATAAAATGGTCAAAAAGAGAAACTTTTTTTAGCTTTTCTTTCGACCGACCAAAAGCTCTCTTGATCATTTAAATAGCTGAAATCTTTTATTAAATACTTTTAGGCTGATTTCTGATTTTCAGTACGAATTTCCACGTTACCACATGTATAAGCTTTGATGGGAGAGAGGAAGACGAGTCACGCTTTTTAGGTGGAAAAGATTCGGGTGTACAAGGTAGTGTAACATGTTCTGGGTTTTAGATAGAGTGGGTTTTGTGCCATCAACAGTGTTATTGCTCTTCGTTTCATGGGTAGATGGCACAACAGGGCAACCATTTTGCCTACAAAGCTCAACTTTGAAAAAGCATAACGTAAACTTTTTACTTAATGCATAGGCTTACTTTTTAATTTAGCACAAATATAGTCTTCATAAATATAACATATTTAATTTTAAGCAGAATTGCGTATAAAAGTGTTTGACTTGTATTCTAATGAAACGAAATTAATTAAAATTCGTAGCACTTAGTCTTACCCCCTACCCTGTAAACAAATACGTACAGCTTTTACTTACATTTATAGCTAAGAGATAATCGCAATTGAAATCGTTTACGGCATTGCTCGGCGCCGAATCATCATTTGTCATGATGCTGAAGTCATCGTCGTTTGAAACCGTTGCCCGATTTAATTCCTCAACGTAGGCGGATTTTCCTGCATTACGCTGATTGTTGTTTGTTGGTAAGCAAAAATGTATGCTGTAGAAGATTTCATAGGCCTATTAATAGAGAGAGAGAAAAAAAAACAAATACAAATGTTATAATAAATAAAAATTCCGCTGAAATTAAATTAACTCATTTGTAATATATTAAATTATAGAATTTATGTGCATTTAATTGAATAAGAAATACCAGGTGAGCTGATATGAATAATAATACTGTACTAGTAGAAAATTGGAACATTGATGAGTCATATGTGGTTAACATTCGAAAACACTGATGCCAGTGAGCATAGTCATTTCTCCTGTTTGGGTCTAATTTACGAGTTATGTAACTTCGAGATTGGACTTTTTGCAAATACCTCGAAAAAAATGTCTGCAAAATAAAGTTAAAACAAAAATGTTCCTTGAAAATTTCCCAGTTGGAGAATTTTGTTAACATATAAATTTCAATTGAAAAGTTTGCTTAAACAAATTTAACAGTCAATTTCAGCCTAATTTCGGCGTAATTAAAAATTTCCTCACATGGGAAATTTAACTAAAATATATTTTTTGATGTAAAAAAAAGTCAGCGACAACCAATTACTGCAAAATAAGGTAAAATTAGAAATTTCCCCCCAAAAATCCCATTAAGGAAATTTTGTAAACATTTAAATTTCAATTAAAAAGTTCCTGTAACTAATTTAAAAGACAATTTCAGCCTAATTGCGGCATAATTAAAAATTTCCTCACATGGGAAATTTAACTAAAATGTATTTTTAGTTGTAAAAAAAGTCAGCAACCCAAATTCCATTAGGTATATACAACTAAAATATGTTTTTAGATGTAAAAAGCGCCATCAAAACAAATTACTGTTAAAATCAGTAAAATTAGAAATTTCCCAAAAAAATTTCCCAATTGGGAAATTTTATAAAAATTTTTGCTTTATCAAAAAATACGTTGCTAGAAAATGTTTAAGCTTATTTAGCGAAATCTTGTGTCGAAACTGAAAATTTCCCTTTTTCGATGAAAATCGTTTGAGAAGTGTATCTACACAAAATTCTGAAAAAAGGAAGGAAATGAAAAAGGAATCAAGTTATCAAATACGATGAGCCCATGAAACTTTGCTTTTGTATAAAGGAAATGCCAATGAACGTTCAGGAAGAAAATTGTCAATAAAATCAAAGAAATAATAATAATAAAACTACGCTATGAGTGAATTTTTCAAAGAAGAGTATATACATTAGGGTGCGGCGATTTGCTAACCTATATCGCGCCATCGAAATTCGTATTCTTCTCATTTTTCTGACGTATGTCTAAAATTAATTTTGAGCTTCCGGAATTTGGTTTTTATGGACCAAAAAAAACGGATTTTTGAAAATAAAAACTGGGCCGAAATCGACAAAAAATAACCAGGCCAGTATGCACATCACATTGAAGCAGAATTTTATGCTGAATCCAGATATGAAATCAGAATTAAAATGGGATGATCTGTTTCCGAGATATGGCTTGATTTCCGGTTATGGAGGCTTTGTGTACAATAAATACTCTAAATCCAAAATTTCAGAATTGTTCTGCAAAAATTTAAGAGGTATACGCTAAAACGTAGACATATGCTGTTTGGGATCCGTTTTTTACTTTATTCAACTCTAAGAAAACCCGAAGTTACTCATACGCCATGGGGTACTATTGGAAGCAAAAAACAGTTACTGGCCTGGTTATTTTTTTGTCGATTTTTGCCCAATTTTTATTTTCAAAAATCCGTTTTGGTCCATAAAAACCAAATTCCGTAATCTCAAAATTTATTTTAGACAAATGTCGCGGAGGAGTTTTCTACTCAGAAAAATGAGAGGAATCCGAATTTCGATGGCGCGATATCGATTAATTTCCCTCCATACAAATCGCCCCACCCTAATATACATAGGGGTAAAAGTTTTTAAATTCTTTAAACAACCACACTTCTGACACCGTTTGGCACTAGCACTTATACTATGCATATAAACTTTAACAATTGCTACTAAGTTTTCGTGTTTGAAGCAACTAAAATGTGCAGCAAACCAATAAAACTGTTTCTCATTTTCTCTCAATTTGTTTATTTAAAGCGATTTGAAACTAATTATGAGTTCAAACCACTTTTTATTACGCTTAACTTTTTCTCGAAATGTGAACACGTTTGTACAATTGTATAAATTAAAAACTTTTCTTCGCATAACAATCACAAAAGTGCGCGTGTTATGTTTTTTTTTTTTTTTTTTGCTTTTGTCTGTTGAATTTTAGATTTTTGTTTCCCCATTTAATTTGAATGCTTCAGTTGAGTTGCATATAGTTTGAGTGCGTTTTTTATTATTTTATCAGGGGAGATATGCAAATTATGACGCATCAAAGTGATATATCAATGTGCAGAAATATATACATACATATACATACATATGTGCATATATAGATTTTATTGCCTCAAAGCTTTCTAGTTATAAATACGTTTTTCGAATATTACTGCGCTTTTTTCTTTCAGTATAGATTTGAAATGTATAGAAAAATATGAGCTGTCAAAACTTCACTTGCTACGGGCATAAGCCAACGGGCTTATTACATACTTATAGATATGAATCGATATCGTCGTACCATACCAAAACTAGCATACGTTTTTTTGTGGCTGACGAAGTCGATTTTGTTACTTTTCGTCGGCCAAAAGTCAAATGTGCTACTTTTCGTACAGAATTTTTTTATTGCTAGCTTTCGCCAGAAATTTTAAATATGCTAGTATGGTACGACGATATATAAGGACTTATTAGCTGCTATGAATTCTTGTTATCTGTTAAAATATTTTCTCACTTCGTTTTATGAATTCAAAGCGCCTTCTGATTTTGTGAACTACTCTAGTGGTGTCTATTTAAAGGCACCGCCATTTCGGCTACTTAGTTATGGCCTGCCCCATCTCTCTTTTGCTTTTCCCACCGCCATCAAATTGCTATTAACTGCTCTCTAAAAGCATTACCACTATTAAATTCCGCCCTAAACACTTAATCGCATTTATTGTATGAAATGGCAGTGTCATTTGAAGTCAATTAACAGTTCAAATCGCTTGGGAAAGCAAAGAAGAACTGTCATAGAACTACATGCATACACACATAATCCAAACTATTAGATAAATAAAATTAAGTTAAGGTTTTTTTTATTGAATAAAGTGCAAATGTATACTAACAACAATTTCAAAAAAAATTTACTAACATCAGCGACGAACCGCAAAAGTTATAATCAGTTGCTCAACTTTTGGTGGGCAACTTTTAGACAGTTTGCATCTCTTTGGCTTATCAACTAAGTAATGGCAATGACAATTTCATACATATCGGTGGTCTCCTGCCAGAAACATGAATGTGAACATTTTTTTAAGTGCGATCTCTGCTCTTTATCGGGTATATATTGATCTAATAACAATTAATATTTGTATATATGCTTATGTACATACAAGTACATATTATGCATGTATAAGAATTTATACAAATATTAATTGCTATTACATCAATATATACCCAATAAAGAGAAGACATCGTACTTAAAAAAATTTTCACATTCGTGTTTCTGGCGGGAGACCGACGATATATGAACGCAAATATAAATAAACAGAGGCGATTTCGAGGAATCACATAATACATATAAAGCATATGCGTATGGAAAGAAAATTGATAATTAATAAAAATAATAAAAAGCGCCAACAGCATGGAAAGTTTTTTCCATTAAAAATCTATAAAATCATCACACGAGCCACAAAAAAAAACCAATATATGTACGTAACGTAAGCTTGAAGTGAAATGAAATGTATGAACAAATAAAAGAGCAAGTCATTGCCAACAAGTGCGCGATTTTCCAAATAAAACATACAGAGTTGTATTTAAAGCGAGAGAATAAAAAAATTTATCTCTTTTGATGCTGCCAATTTCCATATTCAAATTTACTTCTTGGTTTGCGTAAAAATGTGTGTGAAATTAAGTATATGCCAAGTTTTTAGGTGTTATAAGTGGCTGTTGCGGACATGAGTGAGGAAGAGGATCTCATGCAATTGGATAAAATAGGCCTGATTGAACTATAATAAATACAGATGAATACACACAAACATATAAATTATTTTATATGTTTGTGTGTATTCAATATAATTTATATGTTTGTGTATTCTAGTGTCCGACCGAAGCTGGAATTTTAGGCCGAAGCCGAAGCCGAATATTCGGCATAATCCTTTATTCGGCCGAAAACCGAAGCCGAAGCCGAATACCAAAATAAGAAAAATATATACTTAAGTATGAGATTTTTTTTATTTCATAACTAGAGCTCGGATAATAGGTGAAAATCAAACGCCTAAAATTATGCTACGTAATGTTTGTGAGCACATCCAGTGGCAAGTTTAAGGGTGGGTGAGGTTCATTCAGGTCTAAGCCCCCGTGAATGCAATTGGATTTTTTGCTTACTAGGATGCCAGAAAAATAAATTATTAAGGTTTTTTATGGGTTGCACGTGAAAAATTGCAAAGAAAGCTACAATAAATAAATATAATAATAAAGAATAATAATAAATAAGGTATATTAAATAAATATATAATTATGAAGAATAAAGAAAAAAATTAAAAATTTGTAGTGACTCGCTTAAATTTGAGACAAAATCTTCGCATGTGAAGGAAAAGCAATTACAGTTTCAAACCAAATATATTTTGAATGAAAATGAGGCAAGTGCATATTAGCAAATGGAATATATAATACAGATTTTTAATTTGTAGTGGTCTGACTTTAAACATTTGCATATTTTAGGTAAAAAAACTTGATTTGAACTTTCCTATTTTTTCTTATGACCATTTCAGGGTTTACAATTTTCCAATTGGATACTCGGCATAATTCCATATCTGTAAAAATGCAAATTTCTGTCGTGGTAAAAACCGTTCTGCATTTTTGTTTATGAGTTATTGGAACATTAACTATGCCATAATTTACTTACTTTTCCCAAATTTTATTTTCATTACAGCTAGTTTTGTTTTGCTTTCAAAAAGCTTGACGATATACAAAAACATAAAATACAAAATGTGTTCTTCATACTTTTTTCAGTAAAAAATGTCAAAGAAACTAAATCCCTCCTTGGCTTTATTTCATCACAGACCACTGTATGTTTATTCAAACTGCAAATTTGTGTAACATGATTAAGAACTTTTCTAATAAAATCTTCACCATACCAATATGCTACCCCTTTATAATTAAATTGTAATCCCGCCACTGAAAACAACCAAAATTTACAAAATGTAGCATTTTTTAGGCGCTTGATTTCACCTATTTTCCGAGCTCTCTTCATAACAATTAATTTTTTTTTTTGTTTTTTGAATAAACAAAACACCTTACAAAAATACATACATAGTTGTAAACAAAAATAAAAAAAATTCAGTCTTTATGTAGGTAAATAAAATTCAATACTTAAAGTTCAACAGCTTTATGTTGTACGCCAAAAAAAGAGTTTATCTGCTTCGGTGTATTGTTGACCAGCAACTAAGGTTAAGTTAGTCGAACAGCTGGTTGTGTATGTATACTCAAATTGTATTCCGCCAATCATGGTCTGCGACTTCCGCGAAAATAATTTTTAATGAAGTGATAACCAAGAAAACACAAAATTACCATTATCTCAAAAACCTAACCATAAAACAATAGCAGTACTTGAATTTCTTGGTTATTTTTTTGCTGTAACATAGTATTATACATACATAAAACTATTTTTTTTGAAACTGTATTGAATTTTTACTTATGATCTCTTTGTTTTTATGGCCAATAAGTGAATAAACCAATTTTGCGTGTAATAAACTATGTTTAATTTAATGACACTTTAAAAGAATTGATCGACACACTAAGGTGACGATATTTAATAATTAGCGTAAGTTATCGTTCGGAATCTTAGGCCTATTCAATAACAAAAACATATTACTAGAAGTTACGATATTCTGTCGCTTATAAAAAATCAAAAATTCGTAAAATCCAGTCAATTTTTTGTTTGTTATTAAACACATCTATTATTCGGCCTCGACTATTCGGCCTTTTCAGCCGAAGGCCGAAGCCGAAGCCGAATAAAAAATACTAGCCGAATAGGCCGAATACCGAAGCTTGGCCGAATATTCGGTCGGACACTAGTGTATTCATCTTTATTTATTATAGTTTAGTCAAGCCTATTTAATTGAATATTTATGTGTATCCACTTTAATAACATTTTTGCACAAAAAATTCGAAAAAAGACAACAATAAAAATAGAATGTGTACCGACAAATTGTATGGCTTAGCCGGAGAATTGAATGAACATTCCCTTTCGCACAAATATTCGGCTGTCAACACAAAGGTAAAGATAAAATCGGCAAAAAGGACAATTTAAATAAAGTGCAAATGTACAGAAAATAATCGTTCAATTACAACCGCAAATGCCATCCGCAGTAATTATGTAGATAAAGTGGCGTATAAAAAAGTTGAAAAAAAAAATCTGCATAAGTACTAAACGCGCTTGATGATGTTTGTGAGGTTGCGAAGCAAAAGGTAAATACGTATACATGCGTGCTCTTTACTTTTTCACAGCTTTCACTTTCGAAAGTGGCTCTTAAACGGTTTTATGCTTCAGTCATTTTTTCTTTCACTCAAACGCACATATATCTGTGTTCATATGGAACAGTAGCTTAAGTGTACTTAAGGAAAAAATGAGTTACTTTCCCAAAAATTGAAATAATTCATCTCAGAGAGTACATTCTGCAGTTTTTGTTTAAAATATTTCTCAGGCTTTCAACCAGCTTCAGTCTCAATGATTTCACTTAGAAATCATGCGCGGGGAACTGCTACAAAATTACACCAACCTACGAGTATCTTGAAAATAAGCTACTGTTCGATATGAACACAGATATTTATAAGTGCTTTTCCCTCTCTCGTGATTTTTTTTTTTTTTTCGAAAAATGCTTATTAATATGTCGACATTTAAAGGTTAATGTTCCTAAAGTGCGCAAATTTGCACAACAACAAAATGAAAAAAAAAACAACAAAAACAGCACAAACAAGTAAGAGTGCGGCTGTCTTCGGACGTACCGAAGACTTCATACCTTTCATGAATGGGGAAATGAAAAGTTACATAGTCTGATATTGTTTAATTTGTACTTTCAATTCTGTGGGTTATTTATGCAAAGATTTCTTAGAAAAAGAAGTGTAATGATTTAAATGAAGAAGTTATACCCCAAAATGTCCATATCTGAGCAATCGGTTGTATGGCAGCTATATGTTCTGGTAATCCGATTCGGTCTATTCCGACAAATGATCAGCTTCTCCTAAAAATACACCCACATTCCGAATTTCATGTAGATATCTCAAAAACTGAGGGACTAGTTTGCGATTAAACAGACAGACAGACAGACAAACAGACGGACATGGCTTAATCGACTCAGCTCATGGTCCTGATCATATTGGTATATATTTTGGCAGGTCTGCAACGCCTCCTTCTGATACTTTCACCATTCGTGTTTCGGCACAAAGTTATAATACCATTTCATTCCTATGAAAGGTATAAAAACGGCAAACAATAAATGGATATTTGTAATTTAAATAACGAATATGTGATGAATATGTGCGTGTTTGAGAGCAAAAACAAAACCACAAAAAAAGGAGAGAGAGAGTTTTGCTTCGCCAATAATATGTATTGTCTTCGAAGAATACCTGAGGCCCAAATTTACGGCTTCAGAGCTGAAAAGGGCTTTAGAAGGAAATATAGAACTTTCCGACCTACTCGAGCTTCCCAAAGACCAAATTTTTGGTATGCATTGATAGAGCTGGGCGCCAGGGGTTAAAGTTTGACAAATCTCAATTTTGGTATGGGCCATTATGAAAGAGGTTATGAAGTTTAAACGACGATATACATATATATGTATGTATGTTGATACTTTTATCTGTTGGTAACCTGCAGGTGATTGCCTCGGCAAAGCGAGAATCTCGCCCTAAATTGTTCATAACTGGGTCAGAACTGGTTCTAAAAGCATATATAGTGGAATGGTTGAATAGCGTAGGGTTTAAGCTATAAATAAATGTAGTATGATCTCGCTAGGACATCAAAATGTTACAAAAAAGACTGCTGAAAGCATTGCGTTGGTATAACTCGAGAAGTATGTGGGTAATCCTGTCTCTTTGTGAGCTAGTGCTGCGCTAGTCTTGAAATGGGTGTATTTGCTGAAGGATAACGGTTAAGCACACACACGTAAACACATCTATACATGAAACATGAAAGTTTAATTCGCAAAAGATACATAATTTTTCATATATACATATATTTATTTTTTTCCCAAACTACGCACATAAAGATGTCGCAGAAAGTTGTTTGTTCTTCACACCAAATTTTCTTTGCAACGCAATTTCTTCATTAAAAATCATTCTCCGTAAATCCATATATATGTATATATATATATATATATATATGTAGATATGTACATATGTACATAAGAGCATATACGACTTCATGCCTGAATGCATGCATGCCCTACATACACACATTCATACATATGTACATATCTGTGTACAAATATTAAATCAAAACTTTGTTCCTTATACGCTCCCGAGGCACTTAATCTGAACGTGTTGAAATGCCCGCGAGAACCGGTGAGCCGCAGACAAATAACTTTACGAGTTTATTTTGTATTCCTTGAATTATTGTTATTTGTGTTTTTTTCTTTATTGTTTCGAAGTGGATATTGATGCGTACAGGAACTGTATCCATGTATAAATGAGTGTATATTATTGGCGCCAGAGGCGCGTCCTACAAGAACCAATCAATTTCTTATTTTCATTTTGTTTTCTCCATACAACTTCAAAAGAAATACATGGCGTTTTCGATTGGCCATCGAACAAGCGAGGTCGGATCGAACAAAAATGTTGGAACCCATAATGAGTAGTAGCCGTACTCGCTAACTGATCGATAAAAATTTTCCTCTGCTCGCTACCATTCACATATAAAGTTGGCAGATAGAAATTTATAGCGAGCAGGGAAATTGTGAATCGAAAGCGGTTACAAGTAGACAGGAACGGCTTTATATTAGCTTTAAAAATTCAAGCTCTATCTGGCCTAGAACACGTTTTATAAATTTGCATAAATTTTTAAACAAAAATCGCCAACTTTTAGCTGAATGTACATAC
The DNA here is from genome assembly GCA_960531455.1 of Urophora cardui. Classification (NCBI taxonomy): domain Eukaryota; kingdom Metazoa; phylum Arthropoda; class Insecta; order Diptera; family Tephritidae; genus Urophora; species Urophora cardui. The sequence continues at coordinate 41,949,103 of OY482673.1, forward strand.
ATACATATGTACATACATGCATGCATAAGTAGCTCACTTATATAAGTTAGCCGCCCTTGTGTTCAAAAGTAAAGTTTTCTCATAATATAAATATTTAAAAAACTTATCTAATCTGTAATACAAATCTACGAACAAAATTTCTTCTATTTGCATATGTATTTCTCTCAAAAAAAAAAAAAATAAATAAATAAAAAACTTTTACCTTTGCCATTTCCATGTTTAAATTTTCTACCTCAAAAACCCAAAAAGTATGCAAATACCAAAAACATACAATTTGTAGGTGTACCAACAGACAAACGCATTTAATATGTACATATGAATTAGGCTTGCGGCCATACTATTATATTTAAGGTGTTACAAATTGTTATGCATGTGTACGTATTTACATATTTATATATGTATATATACCCAGCAAACATTCTCGGTGTCCTTATATTTTTGGAGTCCGCCAGGAGTCCGAAATATGTCTGAAATATCGACGCTTCCAAACAAAACTGTACTAAGTCTAAAAACTGTGTTTTGCAGGTGAAGCTCTCAAAGTTTAAACTCGATATGAAACTTCGGTTGTATGCTAAGTATATTTTCACTTGTAACTTCTGTTTGGATTGAACGATCAACACCAAAACTCGACAATATCAAAGTCAGGGTACGCTTTCTATAAAACCGTAAAAAAAATAAAAATTTGCTACGTGGTTTTTCATGGCAAGCTCTCAAAATTTTTATTCTGTAAAAATCTCGAGTTGTGTTATATCGCCCATTTTATGCAATAGGGATTTAACTCGAAATTTTCGATTTCTGGGATTTTGCCATATATTTCAATAACTGGTTAGTGCCTTTAAGTCTAGTCTTATAAAATACTCAAAAAGATAAAAATGGCGGAAATAAAAGTGATTTTGTAGTTAGCCGTAGAAGGAAACTATTTGAAATTATAAAACTTTATTTGCGTTTTCTCAAAAAAAAATTTTTTTTGAGTTAAATCCATATTTCATAAAACGTGCGATATGTAAACTTTTGCTTATAACTTTTGATTGGATTGTCCGATTGATACCAAAATTAGACAGCATCTAAATTAAGACACGCTCTACTTGAAAACGCCAGTCGACTTAGTACAGTATTGTTTGGAAGCGCCGATATGAGGTTAAGAATTTTTTTGTCTTTTAAGCAGGGACCGAAAATAACGGTTATTTTTTCTAGTGTGGTGAAAAGGTTACGCAAAAATAACCTTTATCTTCTTTTGGTCCTTAATAACCATTATAAAAACCAAAAAACCGTTTTGGGCCTGAATAACCGTTATGGCAACCAAAAAAGTGTTTTGGGCTTGAATAACCGTTATGGCGACCAAAAAACTGTTTTGGGCCCGAATAACCGTTATTCAGATTTTTATTTTTTTTTTTTGTCAACTATAAAAATCAAGCCTATTTATTTGTCAATATTTCTGGACGATGTTGGTATCAAATGAAAGGTGTTGGGCTTTTACATAGAGGTGTATTTGTTAAGATTCGTAGGTCGGGTTCCCAGTTATGGATGAAAAATGGACCCGGATGCCATAATGGTTATTCAGGCCCAAAACGGTTTTTTGGTTTTTATAATGGTTATTAACAGAGACATAACTGTTATAAGAAATATTCAAAAAAATTGCTTCATAACAATTAAAAAATTCAAAAATCTTTTTCTTTCATTTCTTAAGAGTTATTTCAAACCGAAAAAAAATATTTTTCAGTCGTAACTATGGGTACGTTCGCAACGGCAATCAGAACCGCAGTGTTGCAAGTATCACGTTCTTCGCGTGTTTGTGGCAACACCTGCAAAAGTCAAACGTTCGTTTGACACATCAACCGTGCAGTTTGTTTGAATAATCGGCAACAGAAAATTTGTGTCTGCAATTTTTGCTTAAAAAAATGGAAAGAAAAGGGTAAGCATGATTGCTATATATTTAATGGAATATGCAATAATGTAATTTTAATAACGCAAATTAATTGCAAATACTTTTAATAATGCTGTTATAGCAATATATCAGCTGAGTATCAGCAGGCAAGTGCAAAATAAGCAAGAGGGTTGCTGTACTGCTGCAATTATAAATTTTCATGAACGTACCCTATTATAATATATAATACAATGGCGCTATTATAACTCTGACTTATAACTGTTATTCATGAGAAAAAATTTTTTCCGTTGCTCGTAACTTTTATTTTAAAATTTTTATTTTTTCCGTTGCCTCATAGCTTCTACATTTCAAATTTTTTAATTTTTTCGTTGTATTGTGAGTATTATTTTGCAGAATATGTTTCTTTTTAACACGCTTTTATTAGCCTCACCTGTATGTATGTATGTATGTATGTATGTATGTATGTATGTATGTATGTATGTATGTATGTATGTATGTATGTATGTAACTTCATCCCATCCTAAAAGTTGCAACATTTAACTAAATTTATTATATCTTTCAAACATTCACTTTTTTGTGTTCTCTCTATTATTTCTATGTACTCTCCTCCGGATTCGAAACATGACATCAACAGCCCAACGGCATCATATAGTAGGACATTCAACATTATATTTTAAGCTTCATTGCGGCTTTTATGTTACCTTTCTTCAAAATAGCCTCTATGAATTTCAATTCACTCCCGTATACATGCCAATAAGTAACAAGCTTGCAGGGTACGGAAAAACTCACTCACGAACGCTCAAAAATACATTCTTCTCAAATCAGAAACAAATGTTCAAAGAAAAACGTATAACCACTCAAATAGCGAGCGAACTAACGCACAACAGCCAGCGACCGCTCATAGCGATGGCGATAAACTCAATGCATAAATTCACTCAAAAATAAAGCTTGAAGCTTTCTGTTTTGGGTTTGTTGTATTTGCAATGAAATCAACCGCATGTACAATGTACATACATACGTATGCAGAGCAAGAACTGGTTTTGTGTTTTGTGTAACAAGTTTTCTGTTTTGTCGTTGTTGTGTTTGCAATAAAAACAATCGCATGTACATACATATGTATGCAAAGCAAAAACTGGTTTTGTTTGTAATTCATTTAATAGTAAGTGCTGAATCAACGAAAAGGAACCCTAATTACATTTTTATACAATGTTTTGTAAACGTGAGGTGAAAAAAATTTCTCTAAAAATAAAAAAATAAAAAATAAAAATAAAAAAAAAAGAAAAAAAAATGCGCCACTCGGGACTCGAACCTGAGCGCCTTGGTCCGTAGGCAGCATACCTCACCATTACGCTACAAACGTATTCGGAGCTTTATTGTCTAAATTCGAATTTATTCAATCAGGTTTCTTTTTTTTTTGTTCTTTTCAAATGCTTCACCTCAACTTCTCTTCACTTTCTGATTGTAAAATATAACAAAACGTTTGGGAAATTTTGTATTTCCAAACTAGTTTGGAAAACCTTGAATAAAAGGGTTTGGAAATTATTGCATAATAAGCTAGTTTACTTCACTGCATATAGGGATTTTTGGTAGAAGTTATAAATACATATGTATGTATGTAGATCTATTTCGGAGAACACCACACCCATCAGACTTCTTTTTACTTTTATTCTTGCGTCCGCATAAAACATCCTTTAATGAAAAATTTCACTAAAAAGTCAAAAATAAATAATAGCTTAAAAAACTAAAAAACACGCTTTAATCTTAAAAATCGTACTAAAAATTGAGAAATAATTTAATTAGAAACAAAATGATGAACGAAAATATAAGTATTTAAGGAAAAGCGTGGGGGTGCTCAATAATATTTGAACATGAAAATATTCGATTCGTACAACTAGTACAAAAATATACCTAGTTTCGAAATTAAAGATTACGATATATGAAATCTCAAAAAAGTCAAAATAAAATTATTAGTAAAAAAACACCGATTTTAAATATTTTTTGACATACTGAGCACCCCACGCTTTTCCTTAAATACTTATATTTTCGTTCATCATTTTGTTTCTAATTAAATTATTTCTCAATTTTTAGTACGATTTTTAAGATTAAAGCGTGTTTTTTAGTTTTTTAAGCTATTATTTATTTTGGTTATAGGACTTTATTTTTTGGTGAATGATATGAGATACATATGTACGTGAATGTACGATTAGATGGCTTAGTGTGGTAGGAATTTTTTGTCCATGCTAAAGGTCTTCGGTTGTGATTTTTAAAAACAGCGTTTACTCCTCGCAAGTGATTTTTAGATAAGCGTTCGTGTAAATCATATATGGTACACAGAAAAGTCCCCCTACTTTCCTTTCCCTTCAGTAGAAGTCCTTAAAATCCTTATAGCTCGGAGTCTATTTGCGTAAATCAATAATATTTGGAATATGGGCCACTACATCGAGCTTATACAACTTTGGAAAAGTGTGCGTTGTCACCCATCCTTCTTAGCCCATCTGACTTTTTAGCTAAGGAAAGTGAAAAAAAATTGATATAGGGATAGGGATAGTTAAAGATTTAAGTGGGAGAGAGAGGGAATAGGAAAGGGAAAGAGAGAGAAAGAGGGAGAACTGAAGCTTGGTGGAAGATGGAAGATCATAAATTAATTCGATTTTAATTTAGGTTTCGAATGGATTTCGCTTGGATTTTTATTTTGGTGTATTGCCAATTTTACTTTAAATATTTTATAATTTAAAAAAAAAATATTGAATTTTCTTCCGCGGAAGACTTCGCGGGTATGGATAAGTCAATAAATATAATAGAATGTTATATGTATATATGTACATTAGAGTGCGTTTAATTTGTATGAAAAAATTCAAAGTTCATAAAAAGACTGTATCGCCCCTCAATCGGTAGTAGCATGGGCAAGGATATCACACATAAATTTTGTTCCCGATTGGTGACGGTTTAGTGGAGTGTCACAGGGGTAAAAAAATGTAAGTTCTATGGCCATCTGAAAGACCACTAAACCTTTATCAATCGGGACCAAAATTTATATTTGTTATCCTTGGGTAAAGAAGTATTGATTTTGGGTATTAGATAATTTACAAAAATATTTTGGTTTTTTTAACCTTCATAGATTTTTCACCACAATGCACCGCGCCTTAACCGCCACCAATCTGGACCAAAATTTATCCGTGATTTCTTTAACCATGTTGAGGGGGCGATACAGTAAAATATCGTTAATTTGAATTTTAAACGCACTCTAATGTACATACATATCGAAGCTTCCGGACAATATCGTGCTAAGTCTGACTACCACAATGATTTGTGTTCTTATTGCTATCGATTCTTATCACGAGATCGATTATTTTATTTTCGAAAAATCGTTTGCTCGGAAAAAAATCCTACCGATTTCTAATCAGCATTTTTTAATTTTAGTTAAGATATATTTACAGCTAGTACCAATTGAAACATTCTAGCTTCGGGTTTGGGAATAAAATAAATATACTGTATTACATAGCACCATCCAATTACATACACTAGATACCGAAAGATGAAGTCCTATGAGCAAAAAAAAGGAACCAATTCCACAAAATAATACTCACAATACAACGTAAAGATCAAAAATCTGAAATAAAAATTAGCTATAAGCAACAGAAAAAATTTATTTTCATGAATAACTGTTATGAGGCAACGGAAAAAATAAAAATTTCAAAATAAACGTTATGAGCAACGGAAAAAATTTTTTTTCATGAATAACAGTTATGAGGCAATTGAAAAAATAAAAATCTGAATATAATCGTTATGAGCAACAGAAAAATTTTTCTTTCCCATAATAACTTTTAAATGTAAGGGACAAATTTTTTCATTGAAATGTGCCCAATGTTTTTGATTTCAAAAAATTCAATAAGAGTTATTTTTCGTCTCTGGTTATTAAAGACCAAATAAAATTTTTTTCTCATGATAATGGTTAAATATGACTTTTACCCCATTTCTCTTATAGCCGTTACGTCTCTGCTTTTAAGATGATAATTGTAATTCATAGATGCTGTTTCGAAGAAGGGGATGTATAGAAAAGTATCACTATATCATATAATGTATCATATAATGTTTAATGTCTCACTATATAATGGAATTGGATTGAATTTCAGTTTGATGTCTGGTTCGAATCCGGAAGAGAATATCAAGTAGACAACACTATAAAGCACGCAGTGAAGGCGAAGAATGTTCCACAATGAGAGAAGAAGAGGAGAGCAAACGGGGCGCAGCTGCATATTTGTGCTTGGAAACCGAATGGAGAGAGAATATAGATAATTGGATCAGGGGTAAGAAAATGCAAAAAAATACTTTTGGGTTTACTAGTCATAGAAGAAAGAAAAAAAGTCATAAATATGAGTACAATATGAGTATTTTATACCTCTTATTCAGGCTCATATGATCCATGAAATAAGACTCATATCGGGCGACCACCTTAATAACAGAAATACATACATTTCAGACTCCACAATAAGCTCATAATGAGTGTGAACGTTCCAGTTTAGGACTCCTTTCTGATTCTTTTCTGACACGGAATGTTTGCTGGGTATTTGCTTAAATAGGTTTATGTATGTATGTACGTTCACAAGCGAATACAAAAGGTATACAAATTGAAATGCCATTTGCTCAACTAAGCAAATAGTCGAACTAAGAGAGTCAGAGTGATGTTTTCGGTTACAAATTTAAACTGTAAAACTTTAAACTTTGCGCAAATAAATTTGCATGGAAACATACTTTTAAACATATACACAAACATGGGAATCTATTATATATGTATTTATATATGCATACATAGCAACTTGGGGACCAAAAACATGGAGATTCATATAAGAGAATTTTAGGGGGTTTGGCAGTCTGAGAGAAAAATTCAAATTTTGCGCTAAAAGCTGCTAGATATAATACTTTTGCATTTTGTAAAATGTGTACATATAACACATGCAATGCAGATGTTGATTGGTATATAACATATAGTCATACATATGTATTACATAATCATACATATGTAAATGTTACACTCACCATTGATAAAATGATTGTCAAGGCAATCAGCGTAATAGTTAAAAAGGCAAAACATTGCGCCAACAATCGATCGTTATGTATACGTGTTGAGTATCTTTTGATGCCAAACGGTAGCTGCAAAAAAATTGAATAGAAAATAGAAAAAGAAGAAATGAAAACATAGAAATCAAAAGAGCATTTAAAGGGATTGTTGTAGTTGTTAGGTGAAAGCGCGTTGCTTATACAAACGTGCGCTGAATCTGAGTGTCAGAATAAAGCTACTTTTTGAAAAAAAAAAAAAACACTTAAATTGACACAGTTAAATGTACAACATAGAACTGTTGAAAACTGGAATATACGCGTACAATGAAATTGATTTTCTATTGAAATCTCGCGCGCAAAATTACAAAAAAACGGCATTTTAATATATTGAGAACCGTATACTTTGTTGTTGTTGTTATTTTTGCACATTTTTTTTCCAGTTGCCAATACAAATGTACAAAACGAAAAAATGCAATCACTTGTTAACGTTACATGACAACCACGGCGTATACGTTACCTTTAAATTGATGGCAGGCGCAGCGGCGACCAGAAATGAAATTAGCAAGACAATTAAAATGATCGCAATGGAAGTACTAAGTGTTAATAAATTCCTGCAAGTAAAAAAAAAAAAACAAATAAAGCAATAAAATTAAAACTAATTTAATTTAATGAAGGTGGTGAATTTTTAATTGAATTTGTAATGAATATTATTATTTTTCAATAAATATACATACAATAAATACACATTTCTAAAAGAAATTTAGATTTCGCTTGACTTACGGTTTAAATATCAATAGTCTTATAATTGTTGTTGCCACTAGCACAACCAAACTGCAATAGAAGTAGACGCCCAACATGCGATCCGGTTCGGAGGCATACTAAATAAATGGTTTGAAAAATGAATTGAAAAATAATGGGTTGAAAAATTTAATAAATCATCAAGTGTCAAAAGAATTAAAGGTACATATCTGTGCCCTCAAATTAAAGTAGCCTAACTCGAGATAATGCGAAATTGAGTTATTGTTATAGTGTTAATCTTTGGAGGAAAACCCATCGATCTGTCTTATCCCCATTTAAATTGGAGTAATATTTAAAAAGTTATTAAGATATAAAGATTGTGTACACCCATGAAAATAGGAAAAACAGCTAAAGTTCTCCACATACAGCATAAAGGAAGACGACTTAACATATTAGAAAATATGGAGATATACAAACAAAAAACATTCGTAGGTAAAATAATAAATGAACAAATAAACACCGAATCGGATACATTATTTGAACCTTTTAAGCTACTATACCCGAAAGAGGACAAAAGACCTAAAACCGACATAAACAAAACAACACACAAACGGACAATAACGGACTTTTACCTACTTGGTTAATGAGGGTACAATAATGAAAATATGACAAAAAATAGATTTGCATACCTAAACACACAACACAGACTCACACACACACACGCACGAATGCACGAACACATCACATGAACACGAAGTACCTGAACAAAACGATGGAAGTTAGTTACTATAAATACTATCGAACTTACACAAAATAACTCAGAACGAAAGAAGACACTGAAGATGGCGCATATTAGCCGAAACCGGTTTGTCTCCAAACCAAACTTGACAAGGGATGACGGAAAATCGTTCCACAATACATCATATTCCTACCCTGTCGGAAAAACAAGCAACCAAAAAGTTATATAAAGATTATCCTAACTCAGATTGTAGGAAAAACAATAGTTAAGAAGCACACCTCGAATTGGGAGAGAAGCTCGGCAATAAAACTCGTCAGAGTTTTAATATCGCCAGTGTATTATTATTGTTATTTTTTTATTTATTTATTAATATTGATAGTTAAGCTTAAAAGCTAGAAACTAACAGATATTTTTTTATATAGCACTGGCAACTCAGGCCTTCGGCTAGTAATTATTGTTATTAAACTTTAATCGTGTAGCGTTGTACAAGGTATGGATCCTGGTAACATGGAGGAAGAAGACTTTCTAAATATGGATTATAGTAGCGACAACTCAATTAAGGACTCATTTTTTAACGATAGTCAGTCGGACACGGGGTCAGATAGTGCTGATTAGCCTATGCCTTCCTACACCTTTTTGCGATCTTCTGAATATTTTTATAAACGCTTTATACACTTTTTATTTAACTGTACATGACTGTGTTTCCGGACAACCTACGTGTTATATGTGGCATGAGACCCTTGCAAATTGTGGTGGCAATGGAATAGCATCGTGCTTATTCAAACACTTAAATAGTTTACCATTCAATATTAAACATGTCGTTTTTTATAGCGATTGCTGTCCTGGCCAAAACCAAAACTCTTCTATTAGTACTATGTTTTAAATCTTCATGCAAGGTGATACTAACATTGAGAAAATTTATCACAAGTTTTTGGTTCCTGGTCATACGCATATGGAATGTGCTGTAGACATGCCTTAATTGAACGAAAAACAAAAAAAAACAAACGAATATAAAGATTCAGCACTGGGTATATAAACATATGTATTTTGCACATGACTCTATATGTCGATTCCATCACAATTACCAGCTGTTTTCTATCAAACAGTAGTGCTACCGCGCCCCTTTTTCGGCGGTTCCAGCTGTTATAGCTTTGAACCTCTCGCGTGGGAGTCTTCATTAATCATTTCCGGATAAACCAAGCTTCTTGTGGTGATTTCCCTAGTACCATGACTTTTTCAGTATTCGGTAAAATAAAATGCAAATTCAGTTCGGGTTGAAAACGATCCGCGGCGTAGGATTATGGATTATTTTTTTCAGGCCCAAACAACAATGATTAGCGAAACGATTTTTATTTCATTCATTTCAAACAAAAATTAAAAGTCAAAAACTCTAAGACTTCTAATTCCACTACTTAGCTAGTTATATCCACTTAAATGGTCGTTTATGGTCGTTTTCGACCCGAACGTAGATCTACGCTTAAAAACACTTAACTCGAGTTAAATGGAAATAAAAACCTTATTGGGAAGAATTCGACACAATAAAAGAACTTAACTAGAGTTAATTGTGCTTTTCGTGAAAATTGCATCCAATAAAAGCACTTAAGTTATAAAAGAAAATTTTTTGCAATTAACCTTGCTTTAAGATTTCTGGTTCACAACTATTCCTTCTCTAACACTACAAATCCATTATTTCACCTTTTAAAAATCCGAATTGGTCCAATGGTTTGAATTTTGACAAAAAATTGAGTTTTCTCCGTTCACCATATTTTGAGTTAGGCTACTTTAATTTGCGGGCATAGATATATACATAAATTGTTAGTATAATAATAAGTCACACAAAGTCACACACACACACCTTTCGTTCCAGCTCATGATCTTTGAAGCATAAAAACATCGATTGACAGTGTTCGGCACGCAAATGATCAATGCTCCGGGCATCAATTGCACGCATCAAATATTCATTTACCTCATCCTCGGGATCTTTAGCACACTCGGAGCTATCGCCGCCGAAACCAAATCTGTGCGCAAAAAAAAGGAAGGAAAAAAAAGGAAAAGGAAGTTAATAAAAATATATACATAAGTAGATACAAGAAGATGAAAAGAAAACCATTTAATGACAGCTTTTACGTGTGTGCTAAATGTGATTTTTGAAGAAAATTGCTCAACACAAATGGAAATAAAGGAAATGTGTAAACAATTGTTGGATAGGGCACGGATGGCTATTAGAATGGGAATGCAAATGCGAAAGGAAGCGAATATTTTATAGAGTGATGTGGACAAAAGTGTTGCTTTAACTGGAATATTTGTTTAGTTTAATATAAGTCTTTTATAAATGTAACTTTAGTCGATTTAGTCAGCAACACTTAAGCCCAGAAATATTCTGTATAAAAAACAAAAAAAAATGGTGATAAAAAATACGTAATGTGTATATTAAACTGTGAAACAGCATTTTTGGTGGCAGAATAATTCTCACACAGAACAAATGGACACTATCCATATAGTAAAGCCCCCAAATCGGTTTGCAACCTGAGGTCTAAATATTTTTTTTTTTTTGTGATTTTAAATTTGCGCAAATTTGTCTGAGAGATTTTTAAATAAAGCAAAGCATGGGTTAAAATACAAATCTTATTGAAATATATTCTTAGAAAATAATAGTAAAATTGCATGGGCCTCAAATTCGTAGAATACCACGTAGAGGTCGTTTTGAGCCCTTTTTTGGGAAGTACGAAAAAATAGTAAATTTCACTGGAGGTCTCCTGAGACAAAATCTTTGTACAACGAACGCAAAAGACCACAGGCCGTGCTATGCGGGAATTATTCCACCCAAGATAACAAGCCAAAACTTGTATTACAGTGTTATAAATCGAATAGGATATGAACACACACAAAATAAAATATGTAATTTCGCTGTCAATTTCCTATTGTTATTTTTTTTTTTTGTTCTTTTCCTTTTCTTTTCTATTATTTTCTTTTGCTTTTCTTTTATTTTCTTTTGCTTCTCTCAACTCACTTTGATGTATTCTTTTGTACGCTGGCATGTCCCATCATCCGCAGCTCCTTTGAAATGTTACCGTTTACTTGCAAGCGATTGCGTGATTTTTTGTGCTGAAGAAACGTGTGCAAACACATACGGGAACATGTAAAGAAAGCACCGAAATGGAGAAAAAAGGTGAAGTAATTCTTTATGCTGTATATCCATGTACTTATTAGGAAATATTATTTTTATAGGTACATATGCTGTTTTATACGCAAATTTTCGTTTTTTGCAAATACAAGTAAGTGTATTCCCTGCAGGAAGAAAAAATCAATTGCTAAAAGTAGTTGACTTTTAACTGGCTATTTTGAGACAATTGAAAAAAATAATCAATTTGTATCAAACAGCAAGAAACCCATTTTTAATTAGTTGCTTTGTCATGCAGGAAAATCCAAAAAAAGGAGAAAGTGTGCATTGACAAAAGCTTTCAAATGCCTGATGAAAATATTTTTATTCAAAAATATTTAAACTGATAGAATTTTGCCGTGAAAATTCCTCTTTTTGGATTTGGGAAGCAAAGCAATGGAAGAATATCGAAATTTTTGCGAATTCCATGAATGTAAACATGTATGTATGTAAGAGCTACATCTGCAACCATTTCCCTTGCATTTTTTGTATAATTTTCTAAAAATTAATGATTTTATATTTTGGGATCAATTATTTTTCACCCAAAAAAAGTTAGTTTATAGTTACCCTCAAAGTAATGCAAAAGTACACAGGATTGACTTTTTTATCGCCATTCCCATACAAAAGTAGTTAGATTTTTTCAAAGAAAATATACAATTAAAAGTCACCACTAGTGTCTTTGTAAACAATTTAAAGTCAGTTTTAAGTTAGATGCACTTCCTGCAGGGTTATTTAAGGGTATATACCCATCAGCAAATTACTCTTGTTTAAACTTAGCACAGAACAAAGTAGCTCATAAAGAGAAAGTATACGTTCGCGATTGATATTCCAACGCAATGCTTTCAACTGTTTTTTTTTTAGCTTGGTGATGTGTTACGAAGTTCCAATTGCCCCCCTACTGCAGAACGCTTACTGAAAGTTCTCTAATATGGGGGATTTTAAATCTGAAAGCCGATATTTGTGCTGCTAATATAGCTACGGTTCGAATACAGCTGAAACTAGAACTTTTAGAATTTTATAGCTTAAATTGTACGCTGTCCAACTGCGCCGCTCTATATATATTCCTTCAGAGCCAGTTTTGTGCCATTTGTGAACTCTTAAATGTGAGATTATCGTTTTGCGTGACTGTCAGCTATATTTTCTGCAGGGGTATATACAAATATATGCATGTAAGAACTTGCTTATTTCCTCTTATGCTCAATATTATTTTAGCCAATTACTTATTTTATGATTTCAATGTCTCTTTAGATTTTATGTGCACACTTGCTCTTCCTTGTCGCTTAAAGAAAAGCTTACATACATTGTGCATACCCAGTAGGACTGCCGATCATCGATTTACTAATCCGGGAGTACTCCCTTACGAGTACCGTATAACTCTCGATTACTCCCTGTAGTACTGTGTATACTTGACTCGTTAGCTATCAAAACCAGCTCATTCCATTTTTTGGACATTTTGCAGGGTACACAAAACACTTCTCACGTCCACAATTCTGAAGCTAATATTTTTTTTATTTTTATACCTTTCAAGAGAATGCAATGATATTATAACTTAGTGCCAAAAAATTTTTGTCGAAAGTACCAGAAGGAAGCGTGGGGGACCCACCAAAATATATACCGATATGGTCAGAATCACGAGTCGATTAAGCCATGTCCGTCTGTCCGTCTGTCTGTCTGTCTGTCCGTCCGTCCGTCTGTGTGAACGCAAACTAGTCCCTCAGTTTTTGAGATATCTGAATGAAATTCGGAATACAGGTATGTTGTTATATGCAGCTGATCATTTGTCGGAACCGGCCGAATCGGACCACTATAACATATAGAAAACAACCGATTATTCAGATATACATGAAATTTTTGGATTTAATTTGTGCATAACTTCCCAATTTAAACAGCTAAGGACGTGAAACTTTGAAGTAGACGTACCCATTTTGGCCCAAACAAGGTTACCGAAAATTGTCAAGATCGGACCACTATAACATATAGCTCCCATACAACCGATTGTTCAGATATGGACATTTTGGTGTATAACTCCTCTATTTTAACAGCTAACGGTGTGAAATTTTGAAGTGTTTGTACCCATATGGGCCCAAATGGGGTTACCAAAAATTGTCAAGATCGGACCACTATAACATATAGCTCCCCTACAACCGATTGTTCAGATATGGACATTTTGGTGTATAACTCCTCCATTTTAACAGCTAACGGTGTGGAATTTTGAAGTATTTGTACCCATATGGGCCCATACGGGGTTACCGAAAATTGTCAAGATCGGACCACTATAACATATAGCTCCCATACAACCGATTGTTCAGATATGGACATTTTGGTGTGTAGCTCCTCCATTTAAATAGCCAAGACACCATTTTTTCTAATAAATCTTTCCATAAATAACCCACAGAATTAAAATTATAAACTAAACTTAATCAGTCTATGTACATACATATATAGGTAACTTTTCATTTCCCCACTCTTGAAAGGTATGAAGTCTTCGGTACGGCCGAAGACAGCCGCGCTTTTACTTGTTTTATTATTGATGAGCTAAATCTCTTGATTTCAGCTATATTCCATCGTCAAGTTATGATGTATCCTTTAAACTTTCAAAACATGCAAACAAGTGGATTTCGCAAATAAATTTGAATCAGATTGATATGGAATGAGCTAGTTTTGATAACAAATGCCTTAAGTATACAATTTTCTGTACTCGCTATTAAACTTGTTTGTCCTAGAAATGTAGTAACAGTTAAACTCGCTTTCTGCTCCCGAAATAGTAATGAGGGAATTTTTGCTAATGATTCGAAATGGAGTAATGGGGGATTTTTGGAGAGCCTTCTGATAACCTCCTAAGCGAGTAATGAAAGTGATAAAATATGCATTTCTAGTCAAATTAATTATTTTAATTTTTTTTCAAATTTCACTGATAAATTATAATTTAAAGTCTTTCTTGTTCATTAAGTACTTTCCAAAAAATTATGTATCATCACTGATGTCACAGGAAAGGGAAATTTAGAGGCATTTTCGCGACCTCTAAACTTTAATATTTTATTCGGTAGTACAATCGCATGAACTGCGGGTTGATTGATTTTCAAATAAAATAATAATGATTCCCTTTGATTTGATATACATATTATATATGAAAAGTAAGCGGGGTAAAAGGGGGTTGACCCCCCAAAAAAAATTTTCACTCCACCTTAGTATGCATATCATCTCAGATGTGAGATAATTTGTGTACTATGAAGGTAAGAGTGTTTATTTCGTAAATGAATTAGATGTAAGTTACCTCCAATTGTATTCATATCAGCGTAAATATGAGTTAATTAACCTTGACGGTAAGCTATAAAAGTCCCTGTCAAAATCTGCAGTAATGAGAAAAGTTTGAACTTCTTAGTTAATTTTAATTAAGCTTAAATGTCGGCCTTCAGATGACCAGACAGAAAAACAGTGGACGAATATATGTATGTATGTATGTGTGCTACCTGGAAATTTTCTTGTTTTTCTCAGTCTCAGCACGTAAACAAATTTATCTTGTTGACAGAATTTTTGATAAGCACATACATATACACACATAAATATTTGTTAGCCCAAAAAAATATGTTTCTTTTGTTTTGCAGCACAAAACACTCACTCACACACCCACCCATAAATGCCACTTACCGGTCGATAAATATCACCTGGCACTATCAAATATGTTTCGATTTGATGATCCTTTAGATATGCATTACGTTCGGCGCCTTTACCATCCTCCACTTCATAATCGCCATCCAGACATTTGAGCGTTTCCTTGGTGATGTGAACGCGTCTGTGTGTGTGTTTTTTTTTTTTTTGACAGAGTGTACGTATTGCATGTGAAATGGAATAATAACAATGGAAAAATTTAATGTACATAAGTACATAAATGGAAATATAAAAATATGTATGTAAAAAAGTGTATAATACATGAATATACGCGTATGGAGTTATGTACGTATGCATACTTATGTAAATCAAATACATTCCACAAATTGAATAGGTAAACTGCATGATATGAAATAAATTTGCATATTTTGAACATATGTATACAAGTATGAACATATGTGGGTAAGCGAAAAAATCCTTCCCAGCAGTATTTGAGGTAAGGAGGTGCATATTCAGTAGAATATTCAGTATGAAAAATACCCTAAAACTGAGTTCAAAATTCATGGCTGAAAAAATAACTGAACACGCAGTGAAGACATCAGGTGTACTGAAATATATGATATGGAAGTTCTCCCTGCATATTCAGGCCTTTTTTCATACAGAAACTCTCCCTTCTCGTTTGGTAGTTTTTAGGTAGTTGATTTTCGACGCCACCTCTATATATAAACGAAAGGAAGAGTTCAGATTTTAGAACTACATCTCTACTGAATATTCGGTAAGAAATATGTGCTGTTTTCCAGCTAATAAATACTGCTGGGTTGTACCAAATGTTTTTATTTTTTATTTATATTAAAAACATGAAAGCACCCCAGTTGGAAAATGTAATGTTTGGTAATCTATAAACGGATATAAAGCCCATACGATCTATACATGCCAAAATGCATTGTTTTTTTCATTGTGATGTCATAGGAAAATAATGCATCCACTTTTGCCTTCTAGGTTAAGTAAACCATACATACTTTTTGGTTGCTTGTTTTTCCGACAGGGTAGAAATATGATGTATTGTGGAACGATTTTCCGTCATCCCTTGTCAAACTTGGTTTGGAGACAAACCGGTTTCGGCTAATATGCGCCATCTTCAGTGTCTTTTTTCTTTTTTTTTTCACGTACAGGTACGACGGAAAATCGTTCCACAATACATCATAAAACATACATATTGATTTTCATTATTCATCATTTACATATTTCACAAGTTATAGTTGACAGCCGATTCCTGAACTCTTGGCTTACTTTGGGCGAAGAATTTTTAATGTATGGTTCAACGGCTTCCTCGAGGCAGCAAAATTCACCCCACAGTGCGGCGAGCTAGGCCTGTGGAAGCGTACCTGTACGTGATGTTCTGGGCATGCCACATAAGGTGGTGGCCATGGTAATAAGTAGGGTAGCTAAAAATATGGACGAAAAATTTCAAAATATGCATGCTAGTATGCCCGAAAAATAACTGAAATATGCTCGTAAATATGCAGGAAAAAATCTCATAATATGCACATATGCCTAAAAAATACCTGAAATATGCTCACAAAATGTATGTATGTATTTCATTTCAAGCTTACATTTTTTTTTAACAAATTTTGCAAAGTAATAATAATATAAGAATTGAAACGTACAATTCACATTTTCCCCATTTAAAAGATTTGTTTAAATACTATAAAATACTTTTACTTAATTTTAGATTTGTATTTATGTAAATACATGAGATCTTTTTACAAAGCAAGCGAAACCATTCCATTAGCATTGCGCAGGGTTGCATTGAATTATTATATGTTTTACTATATTTTCCAGGGTAAATTTTTAGTGGCTTTCCGAGAAAAAAACTCTTGTATGCGGAAAACGATTAATATTGACCGTGTAGCATCGAAATTTTGAAATCCGCAATCCGGATCGCAATATTGACAACACGGATTGACTGTGTAGCATGAAAATTTTGCGACCCATTAAATTGAATTGAAAGTGAAAGTGTGAAAAGGACGGAAGTAAAATACTTTAAACCTCAGAGCGAAAAAATATCGCAATATTCATATTGAACGTGTAGCACTAGCCTGCGATTCATCAGACCATCAATATGGATCGCGATCCAAATATCGCGATTCATATTGACAGTGTAGCGTATGCCTATGTATGTCGATACATATTGCATATTATTGTTCCCTTAATAGGAGCAAAGTTTTTTGTTTACTCTGGGTTTGCTTCGAGGCTCTGATCAACAGTCAAGTAGCCTTGTTTGTATGCATACAAGAACTTTGTGTTTGGCGTGGTGAATTTTTATATGGGAAAATGCTCCGCTCCGGGGTCTAGATCAATAATTAAATAGCCTTGCTTGTATGTATGTATACGCAACTGTCTGAATTAACCACAGATAAGATGTTTCCAGCTTAATATTTTTCGATATTGCTCGATTAAGTGCCAAAATAAGCACGAAATGCATTTTGACCGTAAATATGCATTTTAGGCCGAAATATGCATTTGCATATGCAATATGCATTTGCATATTTTTAGCTTCCCTTATAATAATATAATACAATGGCGCTATTATAACTCTGACGAGTTTTATGGCCGAGCTTCTCTCTCAATTCGAGGTGTACTCCTTTTTGTTTTTCCTACTAATTGGGTGGACCTACAGTTTTATGCTGGCTCCGAACGGCGAATGCATTTTTGTGAGAAGCTTTTTCATGGCAGAAATACACTCGGAGGGTATGCCGCCCACTGCCGAGAGGTGACCGCTGCTCTTAAAAAACCCAATATTTGGATTTTTTCTAATTAGAAAAATGTTTGGGTGTTTGCTCGGACTGGAGTTTGAACCCGAGAACTCTGGCACAGCAGGCGAGCACTCTACCCACTGCACCACAGCGGCCACTACATCCATACATATCTGCTAATATCACAACCTCCGGAAAACATGATTGTATTATTTTTTGAATCACTATTTTTGTGTAAATCTCGCCTTTTCTGCTTTTCTATGCGACCAACCCCAATAATGGTGTATCGTTCGAAAGTTTAGAGCTATTCTGACTCGACATCACACAATATGAATCGAGCATAGTTGCTTTGAAGAAAAGAAATTTTGTTATTTTCTTTTGTCATAATTCGAATTAACTGAACCGGATTAGCTGAACTAAAAGCTAGCAAGTATGCATGGCTTTCGAAATAAATTTATCGTTGCATACTTTTAGGCGCTAAAGGTTGCTTTAGAAACTCCTGATACATTTCCAAATACTCGCTTTTAAAAGAATTTTACAGTTTTTTCGCTTTAATCTAAACATTTAAGCGAATTTAAGTAAATGCTGATTAATGCATTTTTCCATGCAACCACGGCATTCGTTCAACTACAAGAAACATACATACAACAACAATACTGTGGGTAAAAGTATTTAAAAAGAATCTTATCGCAGATGTACCAATTACTGCAAATAGCATGAAAAAAATAATAAAAAGAAAAACAAAAATATAAACAAAATAAGCATAGTAAAACTGAAGCAAAGGCAAAATAAAGCGAATGCCGCAAGCGCTGCTGTCATTCAAGTCACTTGCAAAATACGAAGCGAATACTAAGCAAAAAAATTAGAAAAAGAATTAAGAAAGAGAAATAGCACAATCGAGCATAAACAAGCATAACAACAACATAAACAACTTTGAGGGTTCTTCAACTTTCAAGCGCACACAAATACATAAACACACATACACCCACAAAAGTGGGTATTCACGTCTTGACGTGCCTGTTGCCGCGGCTTGGATTTCAAAATCGTGCTCGTCGCATTTTTCGTATTTTCCATATCCTAACGGTGTACCTACGTCACCCTCGCTTTCGTCTCTAGTCCGCCGTCTGCTTACCACTTTCCTCGTCACTGTCTAACTCACAATTCTAGTCCTCGTTCATCGTCATTCTCATCGTCCTTCTTTTCACTATCGTTAAATTGTGTTATATCCCTTCTTTTATAGTACTTTAATGGCCATTAAAGTACTTGAACGCCCAACAAGCCAGCAAAATTGATTTCGTGCCGCCGCTGCCGCCGACAACAAGCCCCCAACGCGAAAGTCTAAGCTAAAGCCAGCGAATACAAGGAAAAGAGTTGGCATAACAACCCACCAAACAATCTAAGCCTTATTTAAGAATTAAAACATCAGATTTAAAGGCTTACGAAATAAGGCCTAGATAAGTATTAGAAAGTTATGAGCAACAAGTAAGGAAGCCTAAGTTCGAGTGGAATCGAACATTAGATACTCAGCCGTATGCTTTCATTGTTTATTTGCGTTTGTTCGATATAGGGTGTATTTTATATGAAACGAGTGCTGCATAAACAGGGCGCAGCCACGCCCATTTTTAAAATTTGTATCAATCATCCAAATAAGCATATACATAAATATTATTGTTAGTGCAAAATTGCATCCCTCTATGACTTTTAGTTACAAAGACTTCACGTTACAAATTCCAAAAGGGTTTTCCAGAAATATCTTTGTTAAAAAGTAGGCGTGGTCATAAACCGATTTCAACACATTTTTGCGTGTCTATTAACACATGTTATAAAAGTGCATAAACCTAGTTTCGTCATAATATCTCAGTTATTTGTCGAGTAATAGGCTCGTATATTCCTTTGTCTAAAAAGAGGCGGTGCCACGCCCATTTTATAAACTTTTTTTATTTTTTGTTTCCGGTCTATTGTAGAACTCATGTTACAAAATTTCAATGAATTATCTTTATATTTCACAGAGATATCGCTAAAAATGATTTTATTAGGTCACTTTATAATACCCATATATAAAAGTGGGCGTGGTCGTCAACCGATTTTGGTAATTTTTCGTCCACACATTTGGCTAAGTAAATATAGCACGCGTACCAAATTTCATCGATATATCTTTAACGGTTTCTGAGTTATGGCCTATAAAACTTTCAATATTTGCCCCTTAATAAGTGGGCGTGGCACCGCCCATTTGCCAAAATTTTTATACTTTTTGTTTTATGTCCGTAGTTGGACTCCTGCCACAAAACTTCAGTGACAGATCTTTATATTTGACAGAGATATCGCTTAAAATGTTTTTATTAGGCCCCTTTATAGTTCCCATATATAAAAGTGGGCGTGCCCGTCAACCGATTTTGATAATTTTTCGCCAAAACATTTCTCTAAGTAAGCAAATCCCGCATACCAAATCTCATCGATATATCTTTAACGGTTTCTGAGTTATGACATATAAAACTTTCAATGTTTGCCCCTTAATAAGGGGGCGTGGCACCGCCCATTTGCCAAAAGTTTTTTTCCTTTTTGTTTTATGTCCGTAGTTGGACTCCTGCCAAAAAATTTCAGTGACAGATCTTTATATTTGACAGAGATATCGCTTAAAATGTTTTTATTAGGCCCCTTTATAGTTCCCATATATAAAAGTGCGCGTGCCCGTCAACCCATTTTGATAATTTTTCGCCAAAACATTTGTCTAAGTAAGCAAATCCCGCATACCAAATTTCATCGATATATCTTCAACGGTTTCTGAGTTATGACATATAAAACTTTCAATGTTTGCCCCTTAATAAGTGGGCGTGGCACCGCCCATTTTCCAAAACTTCATCAAATTTCTTCATAAGGGCCTGAGCACAATACGTGGGTAAAATTTTATCACTCTAGCTATATTAGTGGCTGAGATACCAAATTTCCGATTTTTTCTATATAGGAAAAGTGGGCGTGGTCATGGTCCGATTTCGCCCAATTTCAATACCAACCGTCCCAGTCTCGATACCAACTTGCATTTCAAATTTCATCAAAATATCTCAATTTTTACGCGAGTTATCGTGCGTACGGACGGACGGACGGACGGACGGACGGACGGACATGGCTCAATCGATTTCTCTTTTCACCCTGATCATTTTGATATATATAAGTCCATATCTATCTTCTATCTCGATTATTTCATTATGTTACAATCCACCGTTATGAAATCAAAATTATAGTACTCTGTGTACTAGTACAGCTGAGTATAAAAATGCACGCTTCACTTGCATGTCGAAATGCGGAACAGTTTTGTGAATGTTTTTGACTTTGCTGTCAGAATTGACGTTTATTCGATTCTAAATTTAGTTTGCACGAACACGCACGAACTTAACTTTGAAATTGAGGTTTGATTAGTTTTAGGGTGTCAATAAAATTTGAAGGTTTAAGAGAAATGTTTTAGTATTTTAATAAAGCAAATATGTAAAACATTACGAGTTTATGTGGAATGGCATAGATTAAGTGTACATATCGATTGTTATGTCATATTATAAATGTATATGTAAGTATATATCTACTTATATACATACATATGTATTTACAAATACATTACAACACACTTACCCCGGTATACCGCCACTTTCCATGTGGTTAGCCAATGTCACATCATTCGACCACACATCAAATTGCCACTTGACCAAGCCAAGTACACCGCAATGTACACGTCCAGTGTGTATGCCAACGCGCATATTTACATTGACAGCCATCACTTCGCGTACAAGCCTACAAAAAAATTTTGTTAATGAAAAAAAAAAATCAAAGGAAAGAAAAAAATGTTTAAAGAAAATGCCCACATAATATATATTATGTATGTAGCAATTGAAAGATTGTTTTATGAAAACTGATTATACTGTGACTTTTTCGACCCCATATTTTGATAAAAAAAAAAACTGGTTAATCACACTCCGCGATTAGAAGGAGACTCGAAAATTAGTCATACCAGCCACGGAAAAGTTATTTTATATTTTATTGTATAAGAATCCATTTGCTAAGTATTTTTCGTCCCCCCTTAATCAATAGAAAAGTATTTATCACATTGACGATTAAAAGATTTTTTGAACCAAAAGTGACACAAAAAAGATTCGACAGAGACCTGAAATTTATCAGAAAAACGATAAAAAACTGGCGCAAAAATGTTCTAAAAACGATTGGGAAAATATTGAAAATTTTCTTAAAAATATGTACATATGTATGTAGGTATATTCGAAAGAGCCTCGAAAATTATCGTAATAGAAATAAGACTCGAATACGAGTCCACAAGAGGAGTAGCGCACAGTGTATAATTTTCTATCGAGAAGTGACTCTTTTGTGATCAGAAAATGAGCACACTTATGATTATTTTAATCGTGTAGAGGGGTCAAAACAGACTAGAATATGATTAGAGCTCGGATAATAGGTGAAAATCAAACGCCTAAAATTATGCTACGTAATATTTGTGAGCAATTCCAGTGGCAAGTTTAAGGGTGGGGTTCATTCAGGTCTAAGCCCCGTGAATGTAATTGGATTTTTTGCTTACTAGGATGCCAGAAAAATAAATTATTAAGGTTTTTTATGGGTTGCACGTGAAAAATTGCAAAGAAATCTACAATAAATAAATATAATAATAAAGAATAATAATAAATAAGGTATATTAAATAAATATATAATTATAAAGAATAAAGAAAAAAATTAAAAATTTGTAGTGACTCGCTTAAATTTGAGACAAAATCTTCGCACGTGAAGGAAAAGCAATTACAGTTTCAAACCAAATATATTTTGAATGAAAATGAGGCAAGTGCATATTAGCAAATGGAATATATAATACAGCTTTTTAATTTGTAGTGGTCTGACTTTAAACATTTGCATATTTTAGGTAAAAAACTTGAACTTTCCTATTTTTTCTTAAAGCCTCCGCACACGAGCATGATTTAAGGGTGTTTTAGGCAAAAATCGTGTTTTCGGCGTTAATTACCCTTAAATAACGTTGTTTTGCCATACAAAAATGCCAGCTGAAATCACCCTTGAAATGCGCATTTCGGCGAAAACACTCACGAAATTACTCTAGAATCGGTCTCTTCTCTAAATTTTATCGATTATAATCGAAAACACCTTTACCCATCGCTAATATTTCACATTAGCTGAGTTTTATTTTAGCGCATATACATCTGCGCTAAAATAAAAACGGCTATTAAATTTGTTCGCGACGGTTTCTTAGATATATTCTCATTGTATATTGCATTAGCGATTCCTTAATTATAAAAAATTTAATTTGGTGGGAGTATTTTATTAATGATATTTTCATTTAAGTTGACCATGTACAAATTTTTATTTGGCGCAGGAACAGCGTAACTGAAACCCGACGAAATGAAATTACTCAAAAACGTGTGTGAATGCGCGTGATTTCGGAAAGTGATTTCGGCTAATCAACGTAATTTCAAATGCTCGTGTGCGGAGGCTTTTATGACCATTTTAGTGTTTACAATTTTCCAATTGGATACTTGGCATAATTCCATATCTGTAAAAACGCAAATTTCTGTCGTGGTAAAAACCGTTCTGCATTTTTGTTTATGAGTTATTGGAACATTAACTATGCCATAATTTACTTACTTTTCCCAAATTTTATTTTCATTACAGCTAGTTTTGTTTTGCTTTCAAAAAGCTTGACGATGTACAAAAATATAAAATACAAAATGTGTTCTTCATACTTTTTTTCAGTAAAAATGTCAAAGAAACTAAATCCCTCTTTGGCTTTATTTCATCACACACCACTGTATGTTTATTCAAACTGCAAATTTGTGTAACATGATTAAGAACTTTTCTAATAAAATCTTAACCATACCAATATGCTACCCCTTTATATTTAAATTGTAATCCCGCCACTGAAAACAACCAAAATTTACAAATTGTAGCATTTTTTAGGCGCTTGGTTTCACCTATTTTTCCGAGCTCTAAATATGATCAATAATTTCATAAAATACTAGGTGGGTATATAAAGCGCAGAATGAGCTTAAATTAAGCGCTAAATCATGTTTGGTAGCCTAAAAGTATGCTAAATTTTATTTTTGTTTATTGCGCAGCACTTCTAAACAAATATATTTACGTTAAACTTACTTAGCAAAGCAAATGCAAATTGATTGAAATGCAAATTTATTTAATAGGTAAATGCTACTGTTGTTTATTTATTTGTTCTTCTTTACTTCGCCTTTCACTTACATTTCTATTTCCGCCTTTTCTTCTTTTTTCCATTTTTCCTTTTTTTAATTTTTTATTTAATTTTTTTTTCTTTTCTTCATCTTTTTACTATTTTTTTTTTTTTGCACGTATTATTTGTTTAATACTTACGCAATCGCATCAATCATATCCAAACCCATTTCAACGGCACAGTGAGCATGATCCGGTCGTGGCTCGGGCAAGCCGGATACACAATAATAACAATCGCCCAAAAGTTTAATACGCAGGCAATGATGCTCGGCGGCCAATCGATCAAATCTATGAAACGGAAATTGGAGGATTGGAATAAAGGTTAGCATATACACAAAGGTATATATAAAAAAAGAAATAGTGAGTTATATTATTAGGGTTAGCTATATATTGCAAAAGTTTAAAAATATCCTCTGTGAAAAGTTCGAAAAGTTTTGCAATGGACATACACATATATGTACATTATGGTGGCCCCCAAAATCAAATTAGTATTTTCTACGGACTAATTCCCTCCAAAGATGTCATATATAAATTTTGCTCCCGATCGGAGATGGTTAAGGGGTCTCGCACACACATACGTATGGTAATCTGAATTTTGACCCCTGTACGACAACCTTTAGCGTCTTCGAACTGGACCAAAATTTACATTTGGTATCCTTGAGTGCAGGGCTATCGATTTGGGCATTAGATATACAAAAAATTAAATTAAATTTTTTGAGTCTCCGTAGTTTTCTGAACTTTAATCCTTGTGCGACACCCCCTTAACCGTCACCGATGGGAACAAAATTTTATTAAATATCGAGCTAGGGGATGACGTTGGGGAAATATAATATGAAATTTGTCTCCATACATCACCCTAATGTAGGTACATTGGCTCATACACATATATTTTTCGTTGTATTCTCTAATGTAGAAAAATGTATCAATGAAAAACCGACCTAATGCGCCTTCAAATTCCTTCCACATTTGCTTTCTAAGCCAAATTTGACCCCAAACCAAAAAAATGTTGCATTTCATTTTGCTTGGCTTCGTTCAGCATTGAATTATTAATCATTTTATAGGCGAATTGATTATTAAGATTAAAAAGATTAAGCGGCTTCTATGTAACGTTATTTATGTATGCATGCATTCAGCTGTTATCAATTTAGCAGAGCGTAAATAAAGCCGCCATAAGATGTGATTTAATTATTTATTTTTGCTTGAGGTTTTGGTTTTGGTTTAAGCTATTAATTATTTAATTTAATCATTGCGGAATGGCATTGTATAATAAGCATGCTTGATTTGCGAAGATTATGTTGTTTCTTTAATTAATAAAAACTTAAATTAACCAGCTAAACTGATTTTCTGCAAACATAACAACTTATTTATGTAATATTATAATTTGATTTTTTTCAGTTTTACCTTGCGAATAGTTCGTTAAGCAGTCGTACTAACTCTTCGGCGGTGCATTGATCGGAGAGGCTGGTAAAGCCGCAAATATCTGCAAAGAGTATGCTGCGAAAGATAGAAAATTGTGAAAAAGGCATTAAAGTAGTTATTAGAAAATGGAAAGTAAGTGAAATGTAATTAAAAAAAAACTACATGCGTATTTTCGCATATTTTCATTTTTCCCAATTTTGACGATTATTCTAATTTTTTCCATTCCATTCCATTAAAATTAATAATGATGAATTTTTTGAATTTTTTACAATAACCTAGCAATTAACATAAAAAATTATAAAAAAATAATCGTGATTAATAGCCAAAAAAAAAATAAAAATAAGTATATAATCGAATAATTTTTTTGAATTGCGTGATTATTTTTAATTGCTCAATTTTTTTTAACTGTTTGATTACTTTTAATTGCTTAGTTATTTTTAATTGCTTAATTATTTTTAACTGTTTGATTATTTTTAATTGTTTGATAATTTTAAATTTTTTGATTATTTTTAATTGCGTGATTATTTTTAATTGCTTAGATATTTTTGATCGATTATTTTTAATTGCCTAATTAATTTTGATTGTTTGATTATTTTTAATTGCTTAATTATTTTTGATTGTTTGATTATTTTTAATTGCTTAATTATTTTTAATTCTTTAATGATTTTTAATTGCTTAATTATTTTTGATTGTTTGATTTTTTTTAATTTCCTTAATTATTTTTGATTGTTTGATTATTTTTAATTGCTTAATTTTTTTTAATTCTTTGATGATTTTTAATTGCTTAATTACGTTTGATTGTTTGATTATTTTTAATTGCTTAATTACTTTTGACTGTTTGATTATTTTTAAAACTAATCGTATTTAATCATTAAAGAGTTCCAAAAGCAATGCATTCTTTAATTAATAATCATTAAAATTTTATATAATATGTCCGTTCCGCACATATTTCACACATTTTTTCATGGTTCGGCAACATTTTCTACTCTTAACACAATTAACGGGAAGGCATTATTTTTGTTTCATCACAAGCAAAATGCAACATTTTTTTACCAACTTAATATGACCGCCGACACTTAATATGACGATCGACACTGAAACCACAAAAATTAATCACAAAATGAAAAATTTCAGTTGTATTATACATATTTTACTTTATTACCCGCTGTGGTGCAGTGGGTAGAGTGCTCGTCTGCTATGCCAGAGGTCTTGGGTTCAAACCACGGTCCGAGCAAAACACCAAAAAAATTTTCTAATTAGTAAAAATCCAATTATTGGGGGTTTTAAGAGCAGCGGTCACCTCTCGGCAGTGGACGGCATACCCTCCGAGAGTATTTCTGCCATGAAAAAGCTTCTCACAAAAAATGCATTCGCCGTTCGGAGCCGGCATAAAACTGTAGGTCCACCCAATTAGTAGGAAAAACAAAAAAGGAGCACACCTCAAATTGGGAGAGAAGCTCGGCCATAAAACTCGTCAGAGTTATAATAGCGCCATTGTATTATTATTATTACTTTATTACCCAAACCAACAAAAAAGCCACAAAAATAATTGCCAATCGCTGAGCAATTTCGAAAGAAATGAAGCAATCGACATTTTAAAGTTAATAAGCTAAAAAGCAAGCAAAAGTCACCTGCAAACAAACACAACAACAACAATGAAGAAACGATACGCTGGCGCTGTTGCCGCCGCGAGCTATCTGAGCTTGGCATTCTCGGTATAGGTAATCAAATTTTATGCTGCTATGCGACATTTTTAACGGTGTAGCCAGATCAAGGAAAGAGAAGATTGTGTTTTTTTGCATTTTTTTTGTATGTTCATACGTATGTTTGTACTTTTCTACGGAACTGCCATTTTTCTGTTGAATAATTTTCCAGTTTTCATTTCATGTTTTTATTTCCCTGCCTCTTATTTTATCTTGCTTTTTTATTTTTCTCAAGCTCAAATTTTTTGCTCATACTTCTTCATCTCTTATTGCCAAAGTGGCAATTCTGCGACAGGAAAATTGCAATTCATTTGGTAATCACCTTGGCGCGATTTATTTTGCGTTTTTTTCTGTGTGAACGCCCTCGTCTATGACTCCATCTGCGCGCCACCCCTTAAGTATGCTAAAACAGTGTGTGTTAAGGGACATAAAAACTTAACCTGTTACATTTTGTGTATATATGTACATACACATATATACATAGGTATACATACTTGGTACATTTTAAGGTTCATGCTGGCTGGCAATAGGAAATTGTCACAAAATTGTCGCTTCATATTTTTTATGGGCGACAGAAAAAAAACGTACAAAAAAACTTGATTTTTTGTGCGCCAAAATGCGTGTGGGTAGCAGCGAAGATAATGATGCCCAAAGATATTTACCCTTAGCCATGTTCTATGTCAGCTTAGATGATGACAAGCTCAATTACTCACAGAAAAAAAAAACAACATTTATGTACGTTATTTGGTTTTGTAAGTGGCAAAGTGTGGTGACATTTGGTTGTGGTTAAGTAGCCGACACTTTAATGGAATATGTGACTAATGATCTAAGTGAATGAAAAGCGAAAAAAATAAACATTTTGTACTGAACATGAGCTTGCATAAGTGAATGAGATTAGTGTTAGTATATGATGTGATTTGGGCAAGATAACTGTGGAACAGAATTTGTCTTTTTTGTTGGTTTATTCTTTTTTATTTTTATTTACTTAAGTTTTTATTTTTATTGAGTTTTCTTATTATTATTCCAAAGATTTGAATTTTTAGTTTTTTTGAGATCGATATAATAATTAAATTTATTTTCTTTATTTAATTTTTTTTTGTTTTGTTTTTTTTATTTTTTTCTTATATAATTTTATTTTTTTTTTTATTTTTTTTTTATTTTATTTTTTTTTATTCTATTTTATTTTATTTGTGGCCGCTGTGGTGCAGTGGGTAGAGTACTCGCCTGCTATGCCTGAGGTCTCGGGTTCAAACCACGGTCCGAGCCAAACAAAACAATTTTTCTAATTAGTAAAAATCCAATTATTGGATTTTTTAAGAGCAGCGGTCGCCTCTCGGCAGTGGGTGGCATACCTTCCGAGTGCATTTCTGCCATGAAAAAGCTTCTCACAAAAAAATGCATTCGCCGTTCGGAGCCGGCATAAAACTGTAGGTCCACCCAATTGGTAGGAAAAAACAAAAAGGAGCACACCTCGAATTGGGAGAGAAGCTCGGCCATAAAACTCGTCAGAGTTATAATAGCGCCATTGTATTATATTATTGTATTATATTTTATTTTATACACTAAAATTTTTTTTATTATATTTTTTTGTATTTCTTATGTTTTTTATATTATTGTTATTTTAAGTTATTTTTTTCATTTTCTTTCTCTTATTGCTTTTTTGTATATTTCTTGTATAGTTTTTGTATATTTTTTAATTTTATTTTATTTAATTGTTTTCTTTCATTTTATTCTATTTTCTTTTATTTTATTTTATTTTATTTTATTTTATTTTATTTTATCTTATTTTATATTACTATTTTTTATTTAATTTAATTTAATTTTTTCCTTTTATTTTATTTTATTTTATTTCAGTTTATCTTATTTTATATTATTTTTTTTTATTTTATTTAAGTTAACTTTTTCCCTTTATTTTATTTTATTTTAGTTTATCTTATTTTATATTATTTTTTTTATTTTATTGAATTTAACTTTTTCCTTTTATTTTATTGTATTTAATTTAATTTAATTTAATTTAATTTAATTTAATTTAATTTAATTTAATTTAATTTAATTTAATTTAATTTAATTTAATTTAATTTAATTTAATTTAATTTAATTTAATTTAATTTAATTTAATTTAATTTAATTTAATTTAATTTAATTTAATTTAATTTAATTTAATTTAATTTAATTTAATTTAATTTAATTTAATTTAATTTAATTTAATTTAATTTAATTTAATTTAATTTAATTTAATTTAATTTAATTTAATTTAATTTAATTTAATTTAATTTTTTCCTTTTATTTCACTTTATTTTTTCCTTTTATTTAATTTAATTTTTTATTTTATTTTATCTTATTTTATTTTATTTTATTTTATTTCATTTTAGTTTATCTTATTTTATATTATTTTTTTATTTTATTTAATTTAACTTTTTCCTTTTATTTGATTTTTTTTATTTTATTTTATCTTTTATTTTATGTTATTTTAATTTGTTTTATTTTACGCACATTTCTTACTTACTTTACTTGCTTCTTTATTATTCAAATTTAATAATCCTTTATTTAAACTTCTATTTTAGTTTTCTTATAGTTTTATGTTATTTTTATCTTAAGTTTTTCTATTTCGTCATTTTATTTTGTTTTTAAATTATTTCTTAATATTATTTCATGCTTTTATTTTAGTTTATTTTATTTTATTTTTTATTTCTATTTATTTCACATTTTTTTAATTACTTTACTTGCTTCTTGGTCATTGAATTTTGATAATACATTTTCTTTTAAGTGTTGCTGTTTTTTTATTTTTTTTTTTGTAATTTTTTTTTTTTAATTTATTTTTTTTTTATATTTCTTTCATATTATTTTATTTTTTATTTTTTATTATTTTGTTTTATTTTATTTTATATTTTTATCTCACGTTTAAACTCACTCACTCACTTTTATTTTTATTTTCTTATATTATTTCGTTTTCTATTTTTATTTAATTTAATTTAATTTAATTTAATTTAATTTAATTTAATTTAATTTAATTTAATTTATTTTATTTTTACATTTTTTTAATTTTTTATTCTATTTTAGGTCTATATTATTTTGTTTTATTTAAATTTTTTGATTTTTTTATATTATTTCTTTTCCTATTTCAAGTGAACTCATTTTATTTATTTTATTTTTTGCTTCTTTTTCTCTTAGCTTTAATACAGTACAGTTATTTTCTCGAAAATCCCCCATTGCTATCTCACTTACCTCACATTCTCATGCCTTTGTATGTAGATTTTGTGGAATTGTGTGTCACGCGGCTGTCCTGCAATATCATCTTTCATTTCCATGGCGACGTGACGCGGCAACACAGACAACAGCAAACGCTCCTGCGGCAATTCGTGGTAAAAGTAAAAAAAAAAATAAAAAGTTCAATATATTTGTTATAAATTAAATATGAATTGGAAAATTAAAGTATTATATTCATGATGTATTGTGGAACGATTTTCCGTCATCCCTTGTCAAGTTTGGTTTGGAGACAAACCGGTTTCGGCTAATATGCGCCATCTTCAGTGTCTTCTTTCGTTCTGAACAGAAGAGCAGAACGAAAGAAGACACTGAAGATGGCGCATATTAGCCGAAACCGGTTTGTCTCCAAACCAAACTTGACAAGGGATGACGGAAAATCGTTCCACAATACATCATATTCCTACCCTGTCGGAAAAACAAGCAACCAAAAAGGTATTATATTCACTTGCACGAAAGAGCTGACACACACACATACATCCACACACAGATACATACTTTTATACAAGTTTGGAAATACTTTTATATGTACGTACACAAAAGCACTTGTAGCCATGTTGAGGTGTAGTGTACATAAAAGCTCCATCATCTCTTTGGCTTTGTTCACGTTAAATACTAGCGGCGAAATTAAATTTTCGTTCATGCGAGAAATTCGCATACACGTCCAAATAAAGAAACAAAAACATGAAACATCTTTGCTCATGCAGGTAGTTATAATCAATACATGTACACATACCCTGCAGCAAATACTATAGGAGACAGTGACGCAAAACGATAGTGTTGCACCAAGGAGTTTAAAATTGGCTCAAAACTGGTTCTAAAGGGATATATGTAGACAGTAGCACAGCGTGTGGTATAAGGCTTGGAATCTAAGCGATACATTTTTTAAAGGTAGTATAATTTCAATTACTCAGACCATAGTTCTATTAGAAGTCGGTTTTCTAAAGCTTAAACTATCCCAGAACTCCCCACATTATATAGCGAAAACGCGTTCTAAAGTTCTGCATAGGCGGATATATTGTAATTACCACTTTCTAGAACATCATCGTGTTACAGGAAAGATAGTGAAAGCATTGCTTTGGGAAAAATCGAGCACGAACCCTTGCCTCTTCGTGCGCTAAGTAGTTGAACACTAAATTTGAACTACCGTGATTTGCTGATGGGTTCATACAAAAACTCGTGTGTGTGTGTGTTGCAACTTTTGAAAGTTTTATTAGTTTTCCTTCCGCTTTTTTTCTTTCACTTCCCTATTTCTTTTTCATTGGCACAGCAACTTTGTGACTTTTAACAACACTTGCCAATTTTACTTTCATGTGAAACTGAAGCTCACCTCTTCGTTGCTTTAATTTTTTGTTTATTTAATTTCTTTTGGCAGGCTTTTTTGCTATTAACATTTTTTTCCACGTTTTATTTTCTCTTCTAGTTTTTTAGTTTTTTTACACAAAAACTTGTAAATTGCCAAAGTGAATTTGATTTCATATTTTTCGTGTGTGTGTGTTTGTTTCTTTTTTTAAGCAAATATTATACGTTCTGAGGTTTAAAATAATAGCAAGTTTTTCTACTTCCTTTAAAGTCTCTTGTGTGCTTATATAGCTTTGCTGAATTTATATTGCGATAAAAGTGTGTGTACATTAGACTGACCACAAATGCAAAAGTGCTGATTTTTTTCGCTCCCCGCGCGTTTTCTGATAGCTTGACAATAGAAAATAAGATCTGCATAAAAATCTGACCATCGGTAGTGGCAAATAGCCACGCGCATTTGAACTAAAGTTCAAAAATTGACCTAAAAATTATGCATTGCTTTAGAGACCAATATCTCTTTAAACAATGATTTTTGGAGAAATAATGTAATAATCATTTATATACTAAATGAAACTGGGAACATATTCTCCATATGATAGTTATACCTACCGTTATCCTTTCAGAACATATTGAGTCCTTAAAGTGAAATTTAAATTTTTTGTTTGTTAAAAACGCAAAAATAAATATTTAAAAAATAGAGAATTGTATAAACTATGCATCATTTAATAGGTTATTTAAAGTAGTTTTACACATCATAAATTTTTTTTTGATTTACATGCACTATTATAGTCAAGAAAATGATTTAGAATAAGCAAGTCGCATTTTTTCAAACTTTTTTTTTTACTAAACTGAAAACATCGTAGTAGGATTTACAATAAAAAAAAATGTGGTATAGTTTCATATTTCAGCCCATTCAATAGTTTGTTGAACTTTCTTTAAAGTGAACTTGTAGCGGTAGTGCTCATAAGTGTGTTATATTCAGTTCAAAAAAGTTTTTTTCAAATTTTTTTAAAACTATTATTGTAATGGCATTAAGATCCAGATGCATTCCCTTAATTGGTAATTATTTAATAACATATTACGAGCTAAGTGCTATGTAAGGCTTTTCTATTGTATAATGTAAGAGTATCTTTTTTAAACACAGGCTTGAAAAAACTCTTTGAATGGAAATATGCTTCCAAGCAGAAGAAATTGTTAAGCTATTTATTTTATTTGATTCGTGATGAACATTAAACGGCAAAGGAAAGCATTCCTATTTTGTCCAATAGATTGATTGAGGTCTATACGAAATTCGGAGTTCCGACCAAAAGAAAAGATGGAATAGAGAAAATGATTAAAAGGCGTTTAAATCAATACAACAAAATTATTAAATTGAAATGTGGTAAGGCAAAAAACATTTTACTGACCGTCTGGACGTGTTATTTGACATATCTCATGCAAATGCCATTAAAACATTGCAAAAGAATAAAAATACTGTACTTCAATTTCTAAAGCCAATTTTGAACGCACAGCTTTTATTGATACGCGATGTAAGTTTAAAAAGTTTATGGCTTTCGTATTTTTATTCTTTTGCAATGTTTTAATGGCATTTGCATGAGATATGTCAAATAACACGTCCAGACGGTCAGTAAAATGTTTGAAAAAATGCGACTTGCTTATTATACTCAGCTGTACTAGTACACAGAGTATTATAGTTTTGATTTCCTAACGGTGGATTGTAACAGAATGAAATAATCGAGATAGATATAGACTTAGATATATCAAAATGATCAGGGTGAAAAGAGAAATCGATTGAGCCATGTCCGTCCGTCTGTCCGTCTGTCCGTCTGTGAGCACGATAACTCGCGCAAAAATTGAGATATTTTGATGAAATTTGAAATGTAAGTTGGTATCAAGACAGGAACGGATGGTATTGAAAATGGGCGAAATCGGACCATGACCACGCCCACCTCCCCTGTATGGTAAAAATCGGAAATTTTGTATCTCAGTCACTAATAGAGCTAGAGTGATAAAATTTTACACACGTATTGAGCTCAGGCCCTTATGAAGAAATATGGTGAAATTTTGGAAAATGGGCGGTGCCACGCCCACTTATTAAGGGGCAAACATTGAAAGTTTTATGAGTCATAACTCAGAAACCCTTGAAGATATATCGATGAAATTTGGTAGGCGTGATATACTTACTTAGGCAAATGTTTGGACGAAAAATTGCCAAAATCGGTTGACGACCAAGCCCACTTTTATATATGGGTATTATAAAGTGACCTAATAAAAGCATTTTAAGCGATATCTCTGTCAAATATAAAGATATATCATTGAAATTTTATGGAAGGTGTCCAACTATGGACGTAAAACAAAAAATACAAAAATTTTGGAAAATGGGCGTGGCACCGCCTCCTTTTAGAAGCAGGAATATACGAGATTTCTGAGCCCATAACTCGACAAATAATCGATATATTATGACGAAACTTGGTCTATACACTTTCACTACTTGTAGTAATACATGTTCAAAATTTTAGCGAAATCGGTTGACGACCACGCCCACTTTTATATATGGGTATCATAAAGTGGCCTAATAAAAACATTTTAAGCGATATCTTTGTCAAATATAAAGATAATTCATTGAAATTTTGTGGCATGAGTTCTACAATAGATCGGAAACAAAAAATAGAAAAATTTCGGAAAATGGGCGTGGCACCGCCTCTTTTCAGACAAAGGAATCAACGAGATTTCGGAGCCCATAACTCGGCAAATAATTGAGATATTATGACGAAACTTGGTTTATACACTTTTATAACTTGTGTTAATAGACACGCAAAAATTTATTGAAATCGGTTTATGACCACGCCTACTTTTTAACAAAGATATTTCTGGAAACCCCCTTTGGGAATTTGTAACAAGACTTCTTTGTAACTAGAAGTCATAAAGGAATGAAATTTTGCACAAAGAATAATATTCATATGCTTAGTTGGATGACTGATAAAAATGTTGAAAATGGGCGTGGCTACGCCCACTTTATGCGGCACTCGCTTTATATAAAATACACCCTATATCGAACAAACGCAAACAAACAATGAAAGCATACAGCTGAGTATCTAATGTTCGATTCCACTCGAACTTAGGCTTCCTTACTTGTTTTAAATCATTTTCTTGACTATAATAGTGCATGTAAATCAAAAAAACTACTTTAAATAACCTATTAAATGATGTATAGTTTGTATAATTCTCTATTTTTTAAATATTTATTTTTGCGTTTTTAACAAACAAAAAATTTAAATTTCACTTTAAGGACTCAATATGTCCTGAAAGGATAACGGTAGGTATAACTATCATATGGAGAATATGTTCCCAGTTTCATTTAGTATAAAAATGATTATTACATTATTTCTCCAAAAATCATTGTTTAAAGAGATATTGGTCTCTAAAGCAATGCATAATTTTTAGGTCAATTTTTGAACTTTAGTTCAAATGCGCGTGGCTATTTCCCACTACCGATGGTCAGATTTTTATGCAGATCTTATTTTCTATTGTCAAGCTATCAGAAAATGGGCGGGGAGCGAAAAAATTCAATACTTTTGCAAATCCCATATGTTTTGTAGTCAGTCTAGTGTACATTCATATGTTCAAACATACGTATTTTTTTTGTCTTTTTTTTCTTCCCAAATTCTAAGTTCAAGGTTTTTGTACAAAGCGCTAAGCTATTCACAACATCCTTCTTTAGAGAATTATTTTATTATTCTTTCTTGTTACATGTAAAAGTTTTGTATTACTGTACAATTTCACTGAAAATCGATCGTTTCTGTGAATCCAATTAATGCTGCACAATTTTGAAATTTTAAATTTTATTTTAGCACATACAAATTGCTTGAATAATTTAAATTAGATTCAAAGAAAGTTTAGTGAATATATTAAAAAAGCTTTCCAAGCAAATCCCAAAACTTTAGAAGAAAGAATTAATATTTAATATCATCATAGAATATTATTTACTTATAAAATATTTGTAATTTCATTTACATACATATATTATTATTTAATATGACCCCAGCAGCCGAAACAATTTCAATGGGGTTTAATTTTTGGCAAAGAGCGAACTTTAAGGTACGCTTGAATAAAGATTCGTGTTTTTAACTACAAGAATTTGAATAAAACATACACCAGCCGGAAATATACATTAAAATATAACTAGAACGAACGCTTTACAATTTATATACTGCATACCATTACATGCATCTGTTGTTTTTTGGTATGTAAACTCAACTTAATAAAACATAAGTTCTTTACAATGCGGCAGCATTAAAGGCATTACAATAAGGTAAAGGGTTTTCTCTAGGAAATAACATATAAAAATAGAAAGATATTTATGTACATACATATGTTCACAAACATACCTTCCCTTTTATATACGCAAACCATATCTATTTTTAGTATCAAAAAATTCAAAACTCAAATTTCAAAGGTTAGTTGGCTCGCTGGCCTTGAATGTGAAAGAAGTTTGTTATGTATGTATTAGCATAAATGCCTTAGTACGGTAACCCTTCAGCAAATATAGGGGAACAATCACGCAAAGCGATAATTTCGCACTAAAGAGTGTGTAACTGACGCAGAACTAGTTTAAATGTACCTAGTAGGTACCTAGTACAATTTCAGCCGTACTCGGACCGTAAATCTATTAGCAGCAATCGGTTTAACTATCTCAGAACTATTCGACGCTTCCAAACAATACTGTACTAAGTCTACTTAGTAGATTTTCCCGTTTTTGGCGTTATTAAGTATTACGTGTCTCAATTTAGATGCTGTCTTATTTTGATAGCAATCGGACAATCCAATCAAAAGTTATAAGCAAAAGTGTACATATAATACAACTCGAGATTTTTACAGAATAAGAACTTTGAGAGCGTGCCATGAAAAACCAAGTAGCAAATTATTATTTTTTCTTACAGTTTTATATAAAGCGTACCCTGACTTTGATATTGTCGAATTTTGGTGTTAATGTTCCTGTTACAAGTGAAAATATACTTAGCATTCAACTGAAGTTTCATATCGAGTTTAAACTTTGAGGGCTTCTCCTGCAAAACACAGTTTTCAGACTTAGTACAGTTTTGTTTGGAAGCGTCGTATTGTTTTTTAAACTATTGCAGGACACGCCATATTAGTCAACAGTTCAAAACGTATTCTAAAGTTCTGCAGCGAGGGGTAATTGGAATTTCGTAGGGTATCTCCGTGTTAGAAAAAAAGACAATTGAAAGACAGTTGCGTTCGAATAGAAGGAGAACCAATCATATCCCTTTATGAGCTGAATCCGCGCTAATTTTAAACTATCGCGATTTGCAGAAGGCAATGTGTATGTACGGGTCGGTATGTATATATGTATTTTAGTAGGTACGCTGCAAAAACCACGACTAATCCGGGATGTGTTCGGGATCACTCGAAAGGCAGCATGCGACTAATACAACTGGTGGTCTCTTTATATGGAATGAAGTCTTTCCTTTTGTTTGAGAATGTTCTATGTGGAGACTAATTGTACCTTTTTATATCTTATGGAGTACGAAAGTATACTAATCCACTTTGATGCCAATCGGATATCCAATGGCTGTTGTACCCTTTTATACCTGAACAAAAGCATATTTCGAAGTTCGTTTATAACCTTTTTAGTGCAATTGCCAACAATTAGTCTACATTTTTAGCCTTCTGGAACAAATCTCTTCCGAAACTAATCGCACAATTTTTTACAGGGTATGTATGTGTGCTGTGTGCATATGGAACTGTCGCCTGAAAGCAGTAATGTGTGAAACCGCAGTTTGCAGATGTTCCTCATTGGATTGTTGTTGTTGAATATAATGAAGTGTGTGACCCAGCAAACAAACACCCAAAGACACATAACCTAACTACCGTATCCATACAAAAACACTCGCCTGCAGCTAGTGGTGCTAATATTTCAAATTGTGTGTGTGCGAGTTGTAACGAAATAGAAAGGTAAGTAAACTTGCCAGCAAAAACAACAAGAACAGATGAAGTGTATGCCTATATGTATGTATGTTAGGGTGGGGGGATTTGTATGGAGGAAAATTAATCGATACCGCGCCATCGAAATTCGGATTCCTCTCATCTTTCTGAATAGAAAACTCCTCTACGACATTTTTCTAAAACTAATTTTGATGTTCTCCGAAATTTTGTATTTAAAGCATTTATTGTACACAAAGCGCTGTCGGCGAAAATCATCGGTATCGGATGACTATAACATAGAGAACCCATACCGCGCTTTTGGGCCAAGGAAAAAAGAGTGCATTCTAGTTTTCAAATACAGGAAGATAAATTAATATTTTAAAATACTGTTCATATATTGTATTGACTTATCTGAAAAAATTTTGCAAAAAAAAAAATTAAGATGTATTGTACACAACAAGAGATAATCGCGAAAATATGCGATTTTCGGCATTCAGCCTCCATAACCGGAAATCACGCTATATCTCGAAAACGGATCATCCGATTTTAGTTTCGATTTCATATATGGAGCATAAAATTCTGCTTCAACTCGATGTGCATATTGGCCTGGATATTTTTTGTCGATTTTTGCCATATTTTTATTTTCAAAAATTCGTCTTGGTTCATAAAAACCAAATTCCGGAACATCAAAATTAATTTTGGACAAATGTCGTGGAGGAGTTTTATACTCAGAAAAATGAGAGGAATCCAAATTTCGATCGCGCGATATAGGTTAGTAAATCCCCCACCCTAATGTATGTATATGTTTTGTCGCCCGCTTCTGTCATTTAGCAAATTTTCTAAACAAAGTGTGCGCACCAAAACGACGACACAACAAAACAGAGCCCAAAGCAGCCTCAGTAAAGTAGTGTGCGGTTTGTTTGGTTTGTAAATATGGTAGCAGGTACATGCTTACATATCGGCGCTTAAACCTCATAAGCGCGTAAGTGAAACTTTTATAAGCGCTTGTGCCAAGAATTAGATTTGCCAAACTTTTACTCCTGGCACCCAGCTCTATCGGGCCATAGCATAAATTTATATTTTAGGAAAGCTCGGCAAGCTCTATATTTGCTTCTAA
The DNA here is from genome assembly GCA_960531455.1 of Urophora cardui. Taxonomy (NCBI): domain Eukaryota; kingdom Metazoa; phylum Arthropoda; class Insecta; order Diptera; family Tephritidae; genus Urophora; species Urophora cardui. The sequence continues at coordinate 41,988,033 of OY482673.1, forward strand.
TGTACTTTTTAGCTCTGAGGCCGTAAAGCTGGGCGTCAGTAATTCAATCATAATTTTTGGCACAAATTTCGTTTGAGCAGTTATAAAAGTCTCACTTAGACGGTTATGAAGTTTAAACGGCAATATGTATGTAGATTTTAATAGCCCAGTTAGTCGAGAACGTGTGGTCCGCTCGCTGACGCAAACGCCCGTATGCAATTTTTAGGATTTTTTGAGCCCGCAGCAATCTGCTGTTTTACTCACACATATTTCCATATATATAAAGTTTGTTTACATTTTGGCAGGGTTGCCATTTAGTCATTTTTGAGCAAACAAGATTTTTACTAATCTTCAAAGTGTTATGCGGATTACTCTGTAATACAAAACTGTGCATTATTTGCCAAATGATAAGAAAATACTAATTTAATCGTTTTTAAAGTTGTCGTTGACGACTTTTTTTTTTATTAATTTTGTTACTTTTTTACTGCTTAGTTGGTAATTAAAACACATTTTTCTTGTAATTTTGTTGCTGCCCAATATATTTCCATCACACCTTGGCGATAGTTATCAAGGGCTAAAACATAAAATAACAAAAAACACAGTCAGAACATTAAATTTACAATTGAAAATCCATAAAAAAAAATTAAGGGTTTTCTCTGTGTCTAATATTTTTGCCGAGATATCATGATATCTTGAGAAATTTGCCACACAGAGAGAGCGCACCTTTAAGAAAATAAAATTCTAACTGACTTCATTGTGAACTAGCATGTTAGTCATATTCTTTCCACTCTTTATACAACTGTTGTCGCTTTGCTTTGCTTGCTTCAATTTCGAATTAATTAATTTTTTATCTGAATAAAATAAAATACTTAAAAAAAAAGAACTAGAAACATAAATTCAAACTCACTTCTCATAGAAGACCATTGTGAATGTAATAACATGGTTGCATTTCCCGTGATATTTTTCTCATGATATCACATATCACGGGTTGGGGTATGAGAAATTTGCCGAAGCTCCAAATTTGACAAGACGTGTATTTTGTTGTTGTGCTCGGCAAATTTATCACACTTATGTCATCTCGGCAAATTTGCCAGGCCAAAATCACAGAGAGAGAACAACCTTATTATATTGGGAAGCAACAAGATTCTCACAAAAATCTGTGTTTAATTAAGAAATCTGTACTGAGTTTCTGTAACTCATATCTTTTCTAGTATAAATAGGTGGTGACAAAGTGTGGATCGTATTAGTGTGACATCACTTTAATTGATTTTGTTACAGAAACTCAGATTTATTGTGGCAATTTATAACTTTTTAGTGTAGAAAAATTGCAGAAGAAGACCACCATGAGTTATCAATTAAGAAAATACCGCCACCATTGTGGATAAATACAATTTTTACTTTAATTTTCAGTAATATATTCATTTATTAGGAGTGTTCAATATCTCAAAATTTTTACATATTTTTACGAATAGTTACGAATTTATGTTCAATAACCCAAAAAATTCGCAAAAGAGAGCCAAATTGAGAGAGTAAGACCTCGAGAGAGTTGATAAACGCTGCAAGTAAAATTTTCACTTGCAACTACCAGCAGCTTTAAAAAAATAGAAGTGTCAAAAATATATGATCACAAAAATTTCAATTGGAAATATACAAACATTTTAAACGCAAATTTCTAATTGTGTACTAAATAAGTTAGCGCAAAAACGAATCTTGATGATGTTGTGGAATAGCCAAAGTAGAATTTTGTTTTCCTAATTCAGTTATTTCCTTTCATTTCCAATTTCAAAAATTTCAATTACAACCTAACCTAAAAATCAAATTGTCAAAACAGCGTATCAGCTGTTTTCTTGCGAATGTTTACGATTTTGTGTTCAATTACTTTGGTTGATAATTTTCTCTTTTTCTCGTTTTTACTCTTTAATTTGACATTGACGCTCTTTTGGCAAGTACTTGCAAGTAAAGTTGTTGAACAAAGCTATTATCTGGTTATTAATTTATATATATATATATATATTTACATTTTGTTTGGGATTTAAAAAAAATTTATAAACGTTTTCTTTCCTTTCTTTTTAAAAATTAAAGTAATAATAAATGGTTCGTTTAAGTAGACATACTATTTTTTCCATTAAAAATGTTCAACTGGCAACCCTTCTACCTTGCAACCATGCGAGCGATCAGCTGCCACGTTTTTACGTAAAAAATCAAAATGAATTTGATTTCTGCGGTACGGGCTTCTGCGTCGTACGTCGTTGAATAATCGGTTACATACAAATCCCATTAAATAGGTTGGATCAGCTGACACGGTACACGGGTTTACGTTCTCGACTAACTGGGCTATAATTATGCTTACTACAACAACCCATTGTTTATGAGTCAACAAACAAAGAATAAAATGAATAATAATAGAACTGTAAATGACAGCCCAGTGAGCGAAAGTTTACGAACAGAGCTGTGTTAGGGTTTTCCCCTCTCCTCCAAAAAAAAAGGCTCGTACGTGTAGCGAGTAAAAGTTAGCACAGGTTAAGGTATAAGTACATACATGATTAGGGAGCTTGTGGATATTGAAACTTTTTTGGTAGAAAAATCTTCATTTCGCAGTTTAAACTTCATAACAGCCTAAGAGAGAATTTTTCAATTAGGTGGTTATGAAGTTAAAACGACGATTACTTTTTTATTTGGTTGCCCGATAAATACAATGAACTCTTCTGAAACTCTTTTTCGTCATACTGTTAGTCCACTGTCAAACAGGGCTATTTGAAATTTTTTCGATTTTGAAATTTTAATGCATTTGATGCATATTTTATGTGAATTTTATATGAGCTATTGGCCAGTTTTTATTAAGAGAAATTGAAATAAAATTTTTGGTAGAAGTTATGGATCCATTTCGGAGACCACCAGGATCGATCCTCGGTTGATGCTGTCTAAAGAAGTCTGATGAGAGGATGTGGTGGTCTCCGAAATGGATCTATAACTTCTACCAAAAAAATTTTTTCAATTTTTCTTAATAAAAATTGTCCAATAGCTCATATAAAATTCATAAAAAATATTCTTTCAAAACTAGCTAAGTGAAATTTTTAACGCTGAATTTGTAAAAAAGCTGTCATATTGCGGTTTTATTTCCTTAAATCGGTTAATTCCTTATGAGCAAAGCTTTCAGGTAATAACAAAAAATGTATAAATTGGATAGAAATTGCTGTGGTAGTGTTTTTTTCGGGAGTGCCACATAATCCCCAAAAAACAAAATCCCCCAAAATCAAAATCCCCAAAATCAAAATCCTTAAAATCAAAATCCCCAAACACGAAATCCCAACATTTTTTCGGGGATAGCGTCACAAAATCCCCAAAAGATGACTAAATAAACAACGTTGAAGATCATATTTAAAAAACCGCATGCCGAGTTTTATCTGAGCTCTGATAAGTAATAACATATATGTATACATACATATAAAATACATATATATCCCTGCAAAAATTCGGAGTACTCCATTCGCTAATCCATGGAGTTCTCGCTAATAATGTCAAAAAAAATGTCGAATTTTAATTTGCCGAAATAAAAAAGTCGCAAAATGTCGAAAAATGTAGAAAATGTGGAAAAATACTTGGCGTGTTTTTTCTCTAGATATTTTCGGTAGGTGGGTCGGCTTCGATATAATGCGCCCTACGGCGAAGGCCGCTTGCGCTGAAAAGTGTACTACGCACATTTTACACATCATTAATTTGACATTATTTCGATGTTTTTTTTCGACATTTCTTACCCAACCCTATGTAAATATGTAATCATAAGTTATTGGGCCGTATTAATAAAAACCAAGCAAGATGAATTTATTAATAAACATTTGTGAAATCATCACTTATACAATTTCTTTTGAGTTTTAGTTTGAGAAATAATGTCCAATGTAGAATTCTCATATTCTGTGTGAAATAAATTAAAATTAGGTTAGAAATCGCGGCGATTTTGATTTTAAGGATTTTGATTTTGGGGATTATCATTTTGGGGATTTTGATTTTGGGGATTTTGATTTGGGGATTTTGATTTGGGGATTTTGATTTTGGGGATAACGTGGTAAACCCGTTTTTTCTAATTTGTGGCTTGGTGTAAAAAAAATCACATAGCACTGTTTGAAAGTCAATTATTCATATATGTATGTGTGTAATTTTGAATCACTGGCAATTCAACTTGTTAACTGCGATCAATATTAGCAAGTGTATTTAGTCATCAAAGACCGCCCAAAGACACATCCACACCCAAACATACAAATGTAGATTCAACTCAACATTTGCGTTTGCTTTTACATGGCCGTTTTAATTCTAATAATTATTTTATGTGAATTTTTTATGAGCTATTGTCCAGTTTATAATTAAGAAAAATTGAAAAAATTTTTTTGGTAGAAATTATGGATCCATTTCGGAGACCACCACATCCCCTCATCAGACTTCTTCCAGCGGCCTCAACCGAGAATCGAATTTAGGTCGTTTCGATTGGTAGTCCAATGTCTATCCCATTGAGCTACCACCGCCGTCAGCTTTGTTTCGCACATAAATAGATTTCAATCACATATTGTTGCACACACATCCACCCACCACACCATATATTACATAAATTCACTTACCTGTTGCTGATTCTCTCTCTGCGTACGCAAACGTGCCTCAATGCATTGCCGTGTCTCAATGAATGCCTTCCGCTGTGCCTTTTCCTTGGGCCAATGCGTATAAATGCCCGTTAAGTTGGAGAGAAATAATGCCAAGAGGCTGCCAAGCAACTGTTGCACATTGAATTACGCACACGAAAAGAGAAAAGCGAAAATTTATGTACATAAGTAAGTAGGAAAATGAAGCACATACAAAGACGTAAGTGAATGATTACGTGCGACGTACGGTGTGCCACGTACATGCGGCAACAAAGTAAGAGTTTATGGCTGCTGCACTGTTATTAGATTTTTGTTGAAAGTGATGCGAGGGCGTTTAACAATGGCGTTTAACAATGGCTTACATATGTATTAGTTTATATGTGCCGAATATGGTGGTGTTTGTGTGTGTGTGTGTGTGTGTCAAACTATTGCCTTAATGTGCAGCAGCTTTTACTTGGGACAACTTCAAATGCAGATAATTCGAGCGCTGCTAGATGAGCAGGAGGATAAGAGGGACGGCATTCAGCCACTGTACTGCGCAAAATAACTCAACAATTCTCCAAATCGACCCCCATGTTCAATATACGCCATTGGCACAAGTATACATACATATATATAAAAATAACAGGTATGGGCGTTTTGAATGAATTTTTATTAAATTTAAAAAAATCATTCAGAAAATTTTGCTTAAAGACAAAATTCTCATAATCTTGAATAACGAATTCGGGAAAATATTCGGTTAAGATTTGGGAACGTACTCGGAATAATATTCGGGTTCGGTTTCGGATTCAAATAAGGATTCGTGAAAATATTTGGTTCTGATTCGGATTCCGTTTCGGATTCAGGAAAGTATTGGGTTCGGATTCGGAAAAGTATTTGGTAAAATATTTAGTTAATTACTCGGGTTTCGGGAAAATATTCGGTTCAAGTTCGGTTTCGGATTCATGAAAGTATTCATTTCGTATTCGGGGAAGTATTAAAGGTAAAATATTCGGTCCAGATTCACGAGAGTATTCCGTAAAATATTCGGTACAGATTCGCTAAAAGATTCGGCTCGGATTGGCAAAGCATTCGGTTAAGTATTCGAGTTCGGTGTCGTATTCAGGAAAGTATTATGTTGATATGCGGTAAAATATTCGGTCCAGATTCGGGAAAATATTCGGCTCGGATTGGAAAAGTATTCGGTTAAATACTCGGGTTCGGTTGCGGATCCAGGAAAGTATTCGCTTCGGATTGGGAAGGTATTCGCAAAAATCTTCGGATAACTTCTCGGGTTCGGTTTCGGATTCAGGAAAGTATTCGAGAACATATTCGGTTCGGATGCGGGAGAGTATTCCGTAAAATGTTCGGTACAGATTCGCTAAAAGATTCGGCTCGGATTGGCAAAGCATTCGGTTAAGTATTCGGGTTCGGTTTCGGATTATGGAAAGTATTCTGTTCAGATGCGGTAAAATATTCGGTCCAGATTCGGGAAAATATCTATTTGGTTCGGATTGGGAAGGTATTCGGAAAAACATTCGCTTAAGTACTCGGTTTCGGTTTCATGAAAATATTCGGTTCAAATTCGGGTTCAGTTGCGGATTCGAGAAAGTATTCAATAAAATATTCGGTCCAGATTAAGGAAAATATTCGGTTCGGATAGGGAAAGTATTCGGGAAAATATAATTGGTTAGGTACTCGGGTTCGGTTTCGGATTCGGGAAAGTTTTCGGGAAAATATTCGTTTCAAATTCGGGAAAATATTCGAAAATTCAGTTTTTGGAAAAGAAAAGACCATTTACTAGTTACACTAGAATAATGAATAACGAGAATAAAAGTTAATTCATTATTCAAAATTATCTGAAACAGGAATTTTTTCGTTATTCAACATATTTTGGATGAAGATTAAAGATGTATTCTTCAAATTTTGCATAATGCCCATGCCTGATATTGAAATAGTAAATAAGTACGCCAACATTTATATCTCATTGTATTTGCCTCTCGACACTTAAAAGGAAGTGAAGTGCAGCTGTTCTCTATTCTTCTGTTGTCCGCTTGCTGGAAACGAGTAGTATCATGAATGTCTCCCACATCCGGATCATGGTAACAGTAACTAAGTAACTACACACACACACACACTGACACAGCAGAAGTCAATTATGTTTGCCCCAAAGTATCCCTGCAAAAAATGCCATTAATCCGGGACGTGTCCGGGATCAATCGCAAGGGAGCATGCGACTAATACAATTTTACATCCCTTTATATGGAGTGAATTGATCGCATTTGTTCGAGCATGTCCTATGAAGAGACTAATTGTTCCCGAACGGGTACCAATGTAGATTAATCACTAACATACCGAACGGGTACAAATGTAGATTAATCGCTTTCATCCCCAACGGGTACAAATGTAGATCAATCGCTTCCAGCACGAACGGGTACAAATGTAGATTTTTCCAAGTTGTTCGCCAAGGCAATTTTTAATAAAAATCCTTAAAAAATTGTATGTAAATGTTAATGCATATATAATTAAAGATTATATAATGGTTTGCTTTTGAAAAAAAAAATCTCAATAAATAAATAAAATAAAAATTAAAGCGCGAATAACGAGTATTCATGAACATGGATGTGTAAACAGTTTCGAAATCGGATATTTATTCCCTTTTCCTTATTCCTTTTTTTCCTGGTTTTCTATGGATTAAAATGCGACTATAGTTTTTGTAATTTTTGTTGTCATTGTGACTGCTACTATTTTGTTGTTTTTGTTTGTTTTGGTTTTTGGTTTTTAAATTTTGATTTTTTATTTTCTTTTGTTTTATATTACTCAGAAACGTGCAAGATCATCAGAGTCCACGTTTGACCCATATCTGGAGACCCGGCCTAGGAATCATAAAGAGTAGAGCTCCGTATAGAAGTCCTGCTCAACACTTTTCATTTGATACCAATATTGCTCAGAAACATTCCGGGTTAATCCGGGGTAACATTTTGACCCATATTTGGGGACCCGACCTAGGACTCATAAAATGAATAGAGCTCTATGTGAAAGCCCTGCTCAACACCTTTTATTTGATACCAATATTGCTCAGAAACATTCAAGGATCATCCGGTCCTCATTCTGGCCCATATCTCGGGACCCGACCTATACATCATAAAGAATAGATATCCATGTAGTATCCCTGCTCAACACCTTTCATTTGATACCAATATTGCTCAGAAACATTCAAGGATCATCAGGGTCATCGTTTTGACCCATATCTCGGGACCCGACATAGGAATCATAAAGAGTAGAGCTCCGTATAGAATACCTGCTCATAACCTTTCATTTCATACCAGTTTTGCTCAGAAATATTCAAGGATCATCCGGGTCCTCGTTTTGACCCATATCTGGAGACCCGGCCAAGGGGTCACAATTAAAAAGCTTCATATCGAAGTCCTGCTTAAAACCTTTCATCTGATACCAATATTGTTCAGAGACATTCAAGGATCATCAGGATCCTCGTTTTGGCCCATATCGCGGAACCCGAACTAGGACTCATAAAGAGTAGAGCTCCCTGTAGAATCCCTGCTCAGAACCTTTCAGTTCATACCAATTTTGCTCAGAAACATTCAAGGATCATCCGGGTCCTCGTTTTGACCCATATCTGGAGAACCGGCCTAGGAGTCACAATGAAAAGAGCTTCATACCGAAGTCCTGCTCAAAACCTTTCATTTGATACCAATATTGCTCAGATGCATATCCATACATGTTCAAACAGGTTGGCCCTTTTTATTTTGCCTATTTGTCGCATTGTTGCAGAAAACAACAACAACAACAACTTCGCTTCGCTTCGTTGCTGTTGTTGCTGATATTTGCATTTGCACGACTATGCATGCAAGCATTTGTAAGTACATGCCTAGCTTCCTACCTACCACTGACAATGCCAAGGTCATTTACGGTTTACGCATTTACATGTTTACGCGTAAACTTTACCTGTTTTTCGAAATTACTCGTAGCTACAGCAAAGATGTTTACACATCAAAAAATTGTAAGTTTTTAGTATGCATTATATGAGCGTAATGTAAAGGATTTTTTCATAGAATATTTTAGGCAACATTTTGTTAAAATTATTATTCACCATTGTTATTAAAAAATGGTGTTCAATTCGTTTTACCGGTTGTTCTACAATTTTTTAAATACATTGCATATTTTTGTAAAATTTCTACACTTAAGGAATCTAGATTTGTACCCGTTCGGAATGAAAGCGATTAATCTACATTTATACCCGTTCAGGATGAAAGCGATTAATCTACATTTATACCCGTTAGGGAACAATTGGTCTACAATTAGTCTACATTTATACTCGTTCGGGAACAATTTTTGGACCGATTGTTCTCGAAAGAGATCAATCCGGGACAAATATCTTTCGGTATTAATCGCACATTTTTTTGCAGGGATTTTACTTATTCATAGAATTGGCGTGTGTATGCAGGTCTGTACTTGTTTGCACTTGTACATACTTATAAGAAGAGAAAATGCTTCTGTGCTTTATTGTTGCACTTGTCACTTAGGCACATATTCCTACCCTGTAGGGAAAATCTCTAGTTCCGAACTAGGTCGCTTCTAGTGCATTTTTCGACACTACTAGTGCGAGCTAAATCTCTTTTGCATGTTATGAACTGGCGAATTTCACACGGCGATGTCCTATGCGGTGTCAATTGTCACCCTCTGCACTACATTTTCGATAGTTCCGAACTAGTACTAAATTCTACAGTTTTCACTAGTTCGTTTATTGGCACAATTTCGATAGTTCTGAACTAGCTACAAGTACCTAAAAATTCTACAGTTTTACATCTGCCGCTTAAGTGGAGTATCTGACACACTTCATGCAAGTTGCGCAATGGCCGACTGGCTAACGCATGTGCCTTTCAATCTGAGGGGCGCGGGTTCGAATCCTGTCGGTGTCAAGGTGGATGATAATTTTTTTTTTAAAATTTTTTTTTTTTAACTAATATTTTTTTATTTATTTATTTAATAAAAATTTACAATAATATTTAAAAAGTAATAAAATAAAAAAAGTTAAAAATAAGCCTGAGGGATCGGAAAAGAATAATTAGGGGAACAATTTCATTTCATACAAGATGCAAATAGAAAACTGTTTATATAAAATGCTTCACTAAACGTCTGAGAATTGCAGAAATATACAAAGCCGACGGCAATTGAACTAACGAAAAATTTTCATAGAATTTTTGTCACTTCGAAATTGCATACAGATCAAAGTGTGTCTCATAATGGTCACTCAATTCACTCCTTCAGAACTGGTGAGTGTCTAACTACAATTGATCTAGTTCCCTTTTGACACCTTTTCGCTAGTTCGGAAGTAGAAATTTTGCTCACTAGTTATTGTGTTCCCTGCAGGGTAAATATGCATATCTACATTCCTACATATACATATCTACATTGTATAAGTATATTAGTTGTACTCGTTTCAAGAGATTTTTGCCATGTTTATTGAAATTTCCTGTCGTTTGCCATTATTGTTCTGTTCTGCTCTGTTCTGCTCTGTTCGGTTTCTTCTGTTTTTTCAGTGTGTGCATCGCTGTGCGCTGCCAATTGCAAACTTAATAGCAGCTTAATTTTGTACTTTTGTACTTACATATTGTGCTCATGCTACTCGTTTGTACTTCTACTCGCTTGAGTAACAAACGATTTCTTGTACACATGAGATTCTTGCTGAAATTTCTTATGTGGTATAATTTTAACTGGGAAATGTTAGATTGCTGAGTGGTTTGATCTTCTGAGAGAGGACTATGTTTGTATGGCCTTGTGTGTGTGGAAGCTGGATAGGTTTCATTTTAATGCCACTTAGAATTTTGTGGAATGCCCAATTTGTCGAATCTTATGTAAAAGATTATAATGAGAAATTCTCGAAAGATAATACTTCATCAAATTATTTCAAGCGCATGATTGGCTTTATTGACTTTATATTAAAATCGGGCAATTAACAACAAGCATACAAATAGGAGATTTATAGTCCAGATGATAAACTCGCTCAGGGATAGAGATTCCATGTTTCACGGACTGGTCAAAGATGGTAGGTACATTTACATATAAATCAGGCTCTCGGAGGTGGCAATCGTTTATTAATCTAAAGTTTCGCCATACCAGCGGCTTCCAAGGCTCTATTTGCAGCGGAAAGTGCCGGTGTCGGAACAGCGTATAAATTTTCTCGGATATTCAGTCATCTCTGAAGGCTCTGGGATCTGCAATGGTATCATCAAGCCCACTCAGGCAGAGCAGGAAGTGGTTCATGGACTTAGCAAGTCGACATAGCGGATATCTGATGTAGGTGCCGGAGCACTGCAACAGCCAGGGTATTGAAATAGCCTATGAGCTAGCCAAGTAAGGCTCGGCTCTTGATATCGCAGAGGCAGAGGAGCTTCTTTTACAACTGGGTTTCATCGAAGGCCGAATCTCTCGGTATTGGTTTGAGGAGGATAAAAAAAAGATGGAAACTTCTGCAGAACTGCAGAGTCTGCAGAATTCTGTGACATTCATACAAAGAGATGCGATCCTCAGCTATACTAAAAATAGACAGAAGGGACATTTCGCGCTTAACTTCGGTATTCACAGAACACTTCGCTATTGGCATCCATGCGGTCCGATAGGGATTAGACCATAACACTCTGTGCCGCAGCTGTAATCTTCCTGGAAACAAGGATATAGTGCAGCACCTGATATGAGAGTATCCTTCACACTGCCAAGGCCGAATGAAATTCCTTGGCAACCTCTTGGAACACAGCGACGTCAGGCCTATGGGGATTCTTAGATACCTAAACTCAAGGGGATGAATATAATAATAATAATAATAACCCACGCCCTCCAATCCCGCCCGACCGCACCCGCATGACGTACGGATATAGAGCGTACAACTTGCCCTGAGTTCCAAATTAATATTCTCCTTTACTACCGGTTTACTCACGTTTCTTAGTCACGAGTCTTGGTATCAAGAAGGTGCTTCGGCGCTAATTGGAGTCACTGCGACTCGCCACTCTAGCCAACCAAGCAAACAGAATACTAATAGTACTCGTTTATATTTAGAAGCAGAGCTGCAGCTCCAGTGACTCTTTTGGCTCTTTGTGACTTCCAACAACAAACGAAAGATGATGTAAAAATTATAATGTTGTTATTTAGTGACTCTGTTATTCGATTTGGGGATGCACCTCTGTTTAGATGCACATTTCTGCAATGCTCGAACTAAGTGAATTAGCAATAGAAATCACAATCTCTCTTTGGGACAACGTAAAACTCGCTAGCTTTAATCAAGTCCAATTTTGCGCTACGAGCCACCAAACAGCTGAGATGCTGAGTTTGAAAATTTTCATTAATTCACTTGAGTTCATTTTCATTTGTGGTCAACTAAACCGCGCTCAAATTTAAAAAAAAGATTTAAAAATTTGAAAGAAAAAATGGAAGACGCTGCATGTTCTCGCAATGCCATTATATTTTTCTCCGACGAAATGTTATATCAACGCGATAAGCAAAAAAAAAAACAAAAAATAAAATAAATAAAACTGAAAAAAAAAATAAATAAAATTCAACAACTATTTACAGCGAAGGTTGAGTGTATAGCTATTTCACGAAAAACCATTTTCGATCATCAGCACTCTTTTCGGAAGTGGATGCACCGGGGATTGAACCCGAGTCCATTCCAACTTCAGCCGCAATGACCCAACGGATAAACACACTCGGCCATTGAGACTCTGTGCAAGCTGTTGGATTTTCCCCACTTTTTGCCTTTTTCATTTTCAACATTAACGTTAGTGTGTATATGCTTTTGCATATATTCTCCACAAACGTGCTGAATTTTTTGTTGTAGGCAGTTCGCAATGAACATTGTTGTTGGTATTTTATATTATGTATATACCAAACAACGTTAACAATTTTACTTGAAAGAGTTTTTAGTGCTTAGCACGAAATTTTTATTTTAATTCAATTTTTAATTGTTGGGGTAAGTGGAAAAAAATTCAACAACTATTTACAGCGAAGGTTGAGTGTATAGCTATTTCACGAAAAACCATTTTCGATCATCAGCACTCTTTTCGGAAGTGGATGCACCGGGGATTGAACCCGAGTCCATTCCAACTTCAGCCGCAATGACCCAACGGATAAACACACTCGGCCATTGAGACTCTGTGCAAGCTGTTGGATTTTCCCCACTTTTTGCCTTTTTCATTTTCAACATTAACGTTAGTGTGTATATGCTTTTGCATATATTCTCCACAAACGTGCTGAATTTTTTGTTGTAGGCAGTTCGCAATGAACATTGTTGTTGGTATTTTATATTATGTATATACCAAACAACGTTAACAATTTTACTTGAAAGAGTTTTTAGTGCTTAGCACGAAATTTTTATTTTAATTCAATTTTTAATTGTTGGGGTAAGTGGAAAAAAATTCAACAACTATTTACAGCGAAGGTTGAGTGTATAGCTATTTCACGAAAAACCATTTTCGATCATCAGCACTCTTTTCGGAAGTGGATGCACCGGGGATTGAACCCGAGTCCATTCCAACTTCAGCCGCAATGACCCAACGGATAAACACACTCGGCCATTGAGACTCTGTGCAAGCTGTTGGATTTTCCCCACTTTTTGCCTTTTTCATTTTCAACATTAACGTTAGTGTGTATATGCTTTTGCATATATTCTCCACAAACGTGCTGAATTTTTTGTTGTAGGCAGTTCGCAATGAACATTGTTGTTGGTATTTTATATTATGTATATACCAAACAACGTTAACAATTTTACTTGAAAGAGTTTTTAGTGCTTAGCACGAAATTTTTATTTTAATTCAATTTTTAATTGTTGGGGTAAGTGGAAAAAGTTGGTTGGGATATACATAATATAAAATACCAACAACAATGTTCATTGCGAACTGCCTACAACAAAAAATTCAGCACGTTTGTGGAGAATATATGCAAAAGCATATACACACTAACGTTAATGTTGAAAATGAAAAAGGCAAAAAGTGGGGAAAATCCAACAGCTTGCACAGAGTCTCAATGGCCGAGTGTGTTTATCCGTTGGGTCATTGCGGCTGAAGTTGGAATGGACTCGGGTTCAATCCCCGGTGCATCCACTTCCGAAAAGAGTGCTGATGATCGAAAATGGTTTTTCGTGAAATAGCTATACACTCAACCTTCGCTGTAAATAGTTGTTGAATTTTTTTCCACTTACCCCAACAATTAAAAATTAAAAATAAATAAAAATGAACATAAATTTCTCTTTGATATTTCCAAGAAATGGACACCAGTAACAAAACAACAGAGCAACAGCAGTGACAACGAAAGGAAGTGACATAAAGGCAAGAAGAAGTCAAACACAACAAAGCGCACACAAACAACAACTACAACATATCCAAACAACAACAGCGCTCGGCAAGCTTGTTAAGCGCCTGCAGTGAAATTCATTAACATGGCAGAAAAATCTACTTATATTTCTAATATAATACACTCCACATTCTGCAGGCTACACGCTGCTATCTGCTTCTATGCTTTTATGCTTTCAACATTTCACATTTCCCATTTCATATTGTGTCATTATTATTTTATCAAGCGAAATAATAAACCCCATCAACTAATTGACTGCGCGCTCAGTAGGTACCTATACTCACAGTTGGATACTAAAAGCACAAACAACAAACTCCACTCACTACTCACCTCTTGCCAATAAATGGGCGCTTCGGTGTAACGCAAACTCGTGTAGATGTGCATGCAGGACAATATGATGCCACCGATGAGGGCCTCACGCAAACGCAACGGCAACATTGTGTAGGTCATGTAGATGAAGACAACACAACAGGCGCTGGCATTGTAGGATTTGCTGCAAGCGAAACAGAGAAAAAAACAAAAATGAAAACATAATAAAAAAGACAAAAATATTAATACTCGTAAATAAACAAGCAGAATATGAATGCAATGTAGCATGTTGAGTTCGTAAATAGTAAATATACACATACGTATATAAAGTTGAAAACAAAGAGCCAAAAAAATAATGCGTGTCTGTTATGGAAACATGAAGTATAATAAGTAATAATTTAATGAACTTTAATAATATGTGCGTATGTATGTATGTACGTATGTATGTATGTAAATATGCGTGAAAAATTTATTATGTATTATTTTTTGATGTGAAAAGATAATTAAACACGCCGCAACATGCACAAAAGCATGAATACACACGTTTGAACGTGTATCTACTTATAACAATGCATTAACTGCGTGATAATACGTGTCAATAACAACAAACAAAAGTTGCGTATACGCCGTGTGCATGTGCTAGTGTTGTATGCGCGATTTTAACCCTAGAACCATAACGATATTTCATACTACGTCATTACTAATGAACGTAAATTTTACGTAGTGATCAGAATCCGCCCGATACAACTCTCATTGTTCTCCATTTTGCAGCCAAAGTTAATTACACTACTTTACAAATAATTAGTTTGAATAAAATACCAAGAAATTCCTGATCTCAAAACTTTTTTTTAATTTTTTTATGGTTATACATATGATGATGCGTAATTTTGTGTTTTCCTGGGTATCACTTCATACAAAAGTATTTTTCGCTAAAGTTACAAGTACGATAACCACGCGCAGTACCTCGTTCGAAAGGAAATCAAAATACGCTTCCAATGACATACAACTTTTAGAGGTCGAACCAAACCTCGCTGAGCGATAGCTGGTAAAAAATTTGTTCATTTCTTGCGATTTTTTTTTTATTGTTTGACTAATTTTTGTTTCTGGTCCCGAGATATAGGTTAAAACGTGGACCCGGATGACCCCGAAATTTTTTTGAGCAAAATTGAAATAAAAAGAAAGGCTTTGAGCAAGGCTTTAACATGGAGCTCTACTCATTATGATTCCTAGGTCGAGTCCCCAAATATGGGTCAAAATGTGGACCCGGATGACCCCGGAACGTTTCCGAGCAATAATATTATAATATACTGTCGCATTATACAAAAATTATATGAGAATATTACACTTTAATATTAAATACTATACACTATTTTTTCGCTTTTTACTAACTATACGTAAATTTTACGTATAGGGATTTGCGCCAATCGCTCTCACACCTTAAAATGGCAACATTTGCTGTCCTTTTATATTCATTTATACGTAAAAATAAATGCTGCAAGCACTGCCGGAGTTAGGTACCTTTACAGCACGGTATACTTGTGCAATCACAATTTGAAAATTCTATATACGTAAAATTTACGTACATTATGGTTCTAGGGTTAAGGTTGAATTGCGCGCACATTAACCGCAGTACTGCGTCTACAGGAGGTATAGGTATGAACATTACTACATAATTACAGTTAAAAAAATAATACTGTAACTTTTTCACATTAAAAATGTTTTATAAATGAAAAAGTTTTTTTTTTTTTTTTTTTTTTTTTTTTGGTGGGTGCATAAAGTCTTATGTGAATGGCATTTCTTTATGAGGGAAAGTATTTAACTGCAATTAATATTAAAAGAAAAAATACTCTGCTTGTATTTGCAATGGAAATGTGTATATTTTTTAAATACACATATACATATTTGTGTAAATAAAGGTTTAAAAATCATTCAAATAATATTATTACAAAATGCTTATGAAGTTACACATTTAATTCTTTTAAAGCCGACTAGGCATTGATTTCATATAAAAAAAAAAACAAAATAAAAAATCTGTGAAAAAGGAAGCATGCGTTGCGCATTTATTTAATTTAATGTACATTTTACTGGCAGATCTGCGATTTATTGTAAATGTAAAAGTTATGCATTTTAAATGAGATTTTATTATTTAACTAGCTGTACCCGGCCAAGCTTTGCTTTGGGCCACTTCCTATTATAGGTACTTGAAGCGAAAAACGGCACACTTTAAAATATGTTGGAAGTATTTAGAAACCGAAATTACCTCGGGCTGCAGAGCTCAGCACAATTCAGATAAGTTTAAAAAAGTGAAGGAAAAAATTGATGTTTTCAAAGGTTTGCCCTCTTCATGTTCTTATCCCATTTTTCTTCGTATTACTCTCCAACTGCCTTTCCCTCTACTTTTCTCTTTCCCTTTCACATCACATTTCCGCTTCCCTTTCTCTACCGCTCTCTCTTACCTCTCCTTTTCTGTCTTTCTCCTTTTTATTCCCCTCTTATTCCTTCTCTAATTCCCTGTCTTACTGTCTCTCTCCCCATCCTCTTCATTCCATTTTTATTATATTCTCCCTCTCCTTTTCCGTCCCTTTGCCTTTGCCTTTCCCAGTCTCATTACTCTTCCCCTTTCCCTAGGGAACTGGGTTTTAGCATAACATACCCTGCATTCCACTTCTCATTTGATACCATCATTGCTTAAAAATATTCCGTGGCATCCGAATCGTCTCTTTTACCCATAATTAGGTATCGGGACTAAGAATCACTATGAAAATATCTCTATATAGCAGACCCGGTCAACACATTCATTTTATATCAGTATTGCTCAGAAGCATCCCGAGCTCATCCGGGTCCACTTATTGACCCACATCTGGGAACTTGACCTAGGAACCATAATGGGTACGGTATCTGGAGACTTGGCCAAGAAATCGTAATGGGTACGGCCCTACATGAGAGTCCGCTCAATACCTTTCATTTGGTACCAATATCCCTAAGATCCGGTGTTCTCCGGGTCCACATATTGACCCATACCTTGGGATCCCACCCAGCAATCGTCATGCACCGTGATTAAATAACAATATCGCTGAGAAATTATCCGGGGCCATCCGGATCCACATTTTGACCCACATCTGGGGACCTGACCTAGAAATCATAATGATTTCATCTCTATGTAAAAGCCCTGCTTTCAGTTGACACCAATATCGTTCAGAAATTTTCCGCGGCCATCCCGGTCCACGTTTTCACCCACATTTAGGGACCAGACCTAGGAATCATAATCAGTTCATCTCTGTGTAAAGGCCCTGCTCACCACTTTTCATTTGGTACCAATATGCCTGAGAAATATCCCGGTGTTATCCGGGTCCGCGTGTTGACCCACACTTTGGGACCCGACCTAGGGATCGTAATGAGTTCATTTCTATGTAAAATCCCTGCTCAAAACCCTTCATTTGATACCAATATCACAGAGAAATTTTCCGGGGTCATCCGGGTCCACGTTTTGACCCATATTTGGGGGCCCGTCCTAGGCATCACAAATAAAATAGTTCTATGTTGAAGTCCTCATCAAGACCTTTCATTTGATACCAATATCGCTCAGAAACATTAGAGTGACCCTGTCCACGTTTTGACCCATATCTCCAGACCCGATCTAGGAATCACAATGAGTACTATTCTATGTAAATTCTCTGCTCAATACCTCTCATTTGATACCAATATCGCTCAGAAACATTAGAGGGTCATCCGGGTCCACGTTTGACCAATATCTGGAGACCCGATCTAGGAATCACAATGAGTACTATTCTATGTAAATTCTCTGCTCAATGCCTTTCATTTGATACCAATATCCGCTCAGAAACATTCGAGGGTCATCCGGGTCCACTTTTGACCCATATCTGGAGACCTGATCTAGGAATCACAATGAGTACTATTCTATCTAAATTCTCTGATCAATACCTCTCATTTGATACCAATATCGCTCAGAAACATTCGAGGGTCATCCGGGTCCACGTTTGACCAATATCTGGAGACCCGATCTAGGAATCACAATGAGTACTATTCTATGTAAATTCTCTGCTCAATGCCTTTCATTTGATACCAATATCCGCTCAGAAACATTCGAGGGTCATCCGGGTCCACGTTTTGACCCATATCTGGAGACCCGATCTAGGAATCACAATGAGTACTATTCTATGTAAATTCTCTGCTCAATACCTTTCATTTGATACCAATATCGCTCAGAAACATTCGAGGGTCATCCGGGTCCACGTTTGACCAATATCTGGAGACCCGATCTAGGAATCACAATGAGTACTATTCTATGTAAATTCTCTGCTCAATACCTTTCATTTGATACCAATATCACTCAGAAACATTCGAGGGTCATCCGGGTCCACGTTTTGACCCATATCTGGAGACCCGACCTAGGAATCGCAATGAGTATTATTCTATGTAAATTCTCTACTCAATACCTTTCATTTGATACCAATATCGTCCAAAAATATTCAGGGGAAAACCGGATCCACGTTTTGACCTGTTGACCTATATCTCGGGAACCGACTTCCGGATTTGAAAAAATATGTATATAAACCATCTAGGGCAAGGTACTAAGCTGGTCTGTAAATTTGGTCAAAATCCGTCGACGCGTTTGGGCGAAAGCCGGCGACAAAGAAATGGGCTTGATTTTTATACATATAGATTAATGCAAAGCAGACAGTGTTTCTTTTTTGTTGTTTGTGTTTATTTATGTAAAAAAAAGTGTCAATAATTTTATGCATAATAAAGTTAAAATGAAAAATTTTCTGGAAAACTTTCCTTGTGAGAAATTTTTTAAACATTTAAATTTCAATTGGAAAGTAACTTAATAAGATTTCAAATGCAGTTTGTTCTTAATTGCGGCCTAAATACGTTTCCGCACATGGGAAATTTAACTAAAATGTATTGCGTGATGTAGAAAAGACACCAGCAACAAATTAGTATAAAATAAAGTAAAATTAAAAAATTCCCAAAAAATTTTGCAGAACTGTTCTCTTTGCACAAAATAGAATTGGAAATAAGTAATTTTCTGCAAACTAAAGTTAAAGTTAAAAATTTTCTGGAAAATTTCCAAATGGGAAATTTTTGAAACATCTAAATTTTAATTGAAAAGTTGCTTAAACAACTTTAAAAAAAATTAAGACTAATTTCGGCCTAAATAAAAATGCCCGCCCATAGGATATTTAACTAAAATGTATTTAGGGATGTAAAAAAAGTCACTAGCAACAATTAACTGCAAAATAAAGCAAAATTAGAAATTTTCCAAAAAAATTTCCATTAGGGAAATTATGCGAAAGTGTTAAAATGCGTAAAAAAAGCAGAAAGAAACAATTTTCGGCAAAATAAAGTTGAACAAAAAATTTCCTGAAATTGTCCCAACTGGGGAAATTTTTCAAAAATAAAATTAAATTAATTTAAATTAATTTAAAAGATAATTTGAGCCTAATTACGGCTTAAATAAATATGTGCGATCATGAAAATTTAACTAGAATGTATTTTTAAACGTAAACAACTCACTAGCAACGAATTACTCTAAGATTAAAAATTCCCTAAAAAATTCCCTGTAGTAATATTTAACTAAAATGTATTTTTATATGTAAAAAAAAAAGATATTAGCAATCAATTATTGTAAAATAAAGTAAAATTAAAAATTTCCCAAAAAATTTCCCAATCAGGATATTTACCTGAAATTATTTTTTAAGTGCAAAAAAGTCAGTAGCAAGCAATTATTGTAAAATAACGTAAAATTAAAAATTTCCCAAAAAATTTATGTTAATCATTGATAAAATATATGTATTTGTTTATGTGCAAGCAAATGGCGCCCTAAGCGCTCTATACAAAATCTAAATTATAATTGCAGTGCATAACAAATGCAGCAAAACAGAATTGAAAGCTAATTTGCAGCCAGTGGCCTGGCACACTTTAATGCTGCAAGTGCAAATGCATTTATGCAAAATATGTATGTAGATGCATCAGCAAATACTTTTAGGCATGTTGTTTGGCTATGAGTCTATGCTTAAGAGTGTTTCTCTTGAAAATTATAATTACTTATAGTTCTTTTGAAAATATATGTTTATTATGTTAAACTTATTGTTAAAAGTATGTACATTAGAGCGTATCGCCAAAAAAAGTTTAAAATGTTCCCCTCTGGTTCGAATGTTTACTCCTTGGAGATTTCAAAAATGGAAAAAAAATTTTTTTCGGCACCCTGTAAAAACAGCGAAATTGGTTTTTTGCTTATAACTTTTCTATTTGATGTTTGATTTTAACGAGCAATATATTGTTGTAAAGGTTTTAACCCGTGTCATATTTCGTCCATATAAGCCATTAACCTGCGACACCAACTTTAGCTTTTATTAAAATTTATTTAAAACCAACACCCTGTATTAAAAAAAAATTTTTTTAATAAAGTAAATTTAGCCTTGAATTTAGTTTTGACATCATTATATAAGTAAAAAAGATTATTACTTATTAATATTAGTTCTGTTTAATGAACAAAAAAAGTTCGGAGCAGGTTAGAGCAGAGCAAAGTAGGGCAGCTGTCGAAATAGAGCAACATAGAGCAACTCAGAGCAGAAATGCCATGAAGAAGTACATAGTACTCTCAAATGATCGATTGGAGCTCATTTAGAATTACAGAGCCACCATGCTTGCAATTTTATTCTGATACGGACTTGCAGGAACTACAAAATTCTAATGATGTTATAAAAATACCTGATTAATATTTCCAAACAGCAGTGATTGATACTAATTATACTAATTATAACCTATTAATTTACTCAGATTTTCTATGCCATTCTCTAAATACTGAGCGATTTGAACAGGTAGTAAGTGATTCTTGTACAGAAGTTGCCGACGAGGAACGCCTAGGTTATATACTCGCTAAAGTAAGTAGCCGAGAACGTTACAGAAAATTAGAGCCAAGAAAAGATTTAGCATAAATGCATTACATTTATTTCCTCATTATATGCAGGTAAATATTCTTTTTATACCATTCATGGGAATGAAATGGTATTATAACTTTGTACCGAAACACGAATGGTGAAAGTACCAGAACGAGGCGTTGCAGACCTACGAAAATATATACCAATATGATCAGGATCATGAACTGAGTCAGTTAAGCCATGTCCGTCGGTCTGTCTGTTTAATCGCAAACTAGTCCCTCAATTTTTGAGATATCTGCATGAAATTCGGAATGTGAGTGTATTTTTAGGAGAAGCTTATCATTTGTCGGAATCGGCCGAATCGGACCACTATATCATATAGCTGCCATACAACCGATTGTTCAGATATATATATTTTAGGGTATAACTTCTCCATCTAAATAATGACACTTCTTTTTCTAAGGAATCTTTGTATAAATTACCCAAATAATTGAAAGTATAAATTAAACAATATCAGACTATGCAACTTTTCATTTCCCCATTCATGAAAGGTTTGCAGTCTTTGGTACGTCCGAAGTCAGCCGCGCTCTTACTTGTTTTTCTTAGTATTCAGGAAACAATTTTTTTTTTCAAATACAGGGTGTTGGATTTAGTAAAAATAGAATAAAAGCTGAACTTGGCATGATGGGCTAAAAGTTTCTATGGATGAAATATTGCCTTGGTGAATACCTTTCTAAAAATGTATCACTTTTGAAAATCGAACGTAAAATATAGAAATTATAGAAAAAAAACAAATTTCGCTGTTTTTACAGGGTGACAAAAAAATTAAAAAAAATTTTTTTGAAAACCTCATAAGGTAAGTGTTCAAACTGGGGGGGAACATTTTCAACTTTTTTTCCCTCCATACACCGTGATACGCTCTAATGTACATATGGCCGATTTTCTGGGAAAGTAAACCAAGTAGTTTTTTTTTTTTTTTGTCAAATATTGCAAGCACTGGGGTCTTGCGGGGTTCATGACATATTATAGTAGCTGTTGAAAACAGTGGCATTCAATTTTAGTCGTTTTAAATTAAACTTTTCGCTCGTTGTGATTAAAAAAAATATGGTCGAAAGTAGTTCAGTAAACAAAAAGGTAAATATAACATGTTTGTTGCGACTAAATTTAGCCGTTCAAGTTTTATCTATTAGAAAATTAGTTATAATATCATAACACGTAAAGTTTTAAAAAAAGTTATGTTCCAACTAGCAGTTATGTGAAAAATAAATGTGCCGCAAAAATCTTATGTAACGTTAGCAGTGCAAAACCACAAAAGTTTTTTTAAGGCATGTTAAAATACGTTTTAATTTAATTTGTTTATATATTTTCTTAATACTATACGTATATCTCACGTTCCAATTAAAAAAAGTTAAACTTCGAAAGATTTGAAGACATTGTTTGCTTAAATAATATGTAACGTTAGCAGTGATTTTTTATCTATATAATACATATAATAAAATTGTAACAGGTCGATGTCTGTACATTGAAGATATTCAAGAAAAACTGATAGGAGAGGTCATTATTGGACCAGCGGAACCCAAATCTACAATTTTTAGAAGTCTATCTGTCTGTCTGTCTGTCCGTCTGTCTGTCCGTCTGTATGATTGTGCGCGCATCACGCAAAAACTACTGAATATAATTGCATGAAACTTTCACGATTCTATCACTTAACGCCTAACTTAAAATTCAGGACAACTTTCATTTGGATATCTCATCCCGTTCCCGAGTTATTGACCAAAATGTGGGAAAAATGTGACCAAAATGTGTTTTTTTACCATAACGCCCGCGTCACATAAAAACGACTGCATAGAAATGAATGAAACTTTCAATAATAATTTTTTCTGGATGAAAAAATGAGAGCTATTGGAAAAGGGGCGTGGCACAACCCATACAAACTTAATCTTTCATGCTGAATATCTCTGGAAGTGTTTTCCGTAGGATATCAAAACTTGGAGGGATAGGGATAGGGATAGGGATAGGGATAGGGATAGGGATAGGGATAGGGATAGGGATAGGGATAGGGATAGGGATAGGGATAGGGATAGGGATAGGGATAGGGATAGGGATAGGGATAGGGATAGGGAGATATCTCCGAAACCAATCGAGATATTGAATTTAATAGAATTACTTATTGCAGCACTCATCAGCACCTTATATTTGATACCCATATTGTACTAACAAATTTTGGATCACCCTTGGTCCACATGTTGGTCGATAGCTCCAAAAATAGTTGAGCTATAGAAATAAGGGATATCTTAAATCTTAAAGTAGACATCTATAATAATAATAATAATACCATGGCGCTATTATAACCCTGACTAGTTTCTTTGAATTCCATCATTCCAATTTTTAGTGACCCGCGCACAAACATAAGGACAGACAGACAGTCAGACCGACAGAAATTTTAAAAACAGTTCATTTGGATTCCTCTGGCTCCTTTTTTTATTTTCTGTATATCCGCAATGTACAGAGATCAACGGTTACAATTTTATTATATGTAGAGATACTCAGTTTTCGCACGTGTAACGTTAGCAGTGCTTTGTGTAACGTAGGCAGTGCCTTATTTTTTGTTGAATTACGTTAAAAATCCTAAAGATTTTGGTAAAGCGGTATGCCATGACCTTGTGACATCCTTGCTATATAACACGAAGTAAAATTGGGATGATTGTATCAGCAAGTTTGCAGAAATTAAACCAAACATGATCTGTACCTTGATCTCACTTCCAAATGATGTAACGTTAGCAGTGCGTTTCACGCGCTTATAACTTTTACGGTATGGTAGCCATCAGACTAATTTTACTCTTAAAATGAAGGTATAGGTCTACCTGATAGCATAAGTAACAGAACCTTGGACGTTTCTAACATTTTTGTTATTAGGCGCATTTCTGTCGTACCCAAGTAAGAAAAGAATACTCGCTTATTCATCAAATTACCTTCAAAGCAACAACACCAACTCGACTATTTTAAAAATAGTCCAGTTGGTGTTGTTGCTTTGAAGGTAATTTGATGAATAAGCGAGTATTCTTTTCATACTTGGGTACGACAGAAATGCGCCTATTATTTCGTATAAACTAAATAAAAACTCCATGCGAATGTAACGTTAGCAGTCAGAAAATTGACCGTATGTATTTTGATACGTACAATTAAATTACACAAATAAATTGAATTGAACTGAGAATTAGACATACATACACACATATGTATAAACCTATACAGTTATATACATAACTATCAGTTATCAACTCTTCACACTCACCTTGGCAACATTGCATAACCAACAGTTGTTTCGATAGCAACAAATGTGCCCACAATGACATAAGAGACAAGCACTAAGAAGATTTCATTCATTGCCGGCTTAGAGAGTATACACAAGAGGGCTAAGTAAAAGTAAGAGAGAAATGAGAATGCCAAATGATAATGGAATCATTTATTCAATAAAATGATAAATATATTATTTAATATTGTTATTATTGATATGTACATAAGTTTTGCACACATGCATACATTCATACATATGTATTTAAAGTAGATATTGTTTGATTGAATGCTGGTTATATGTGGCGCTGACACAGACATTAATCTTAAGGCCATTAACAGCTTTTACGCAAATTATGCGAGCGCGCTACACTAATCTATGCTAGAATCTACATATCGCACCCTAAATCAAAAAGTGTCACAACTCAAAATTTTTCGAAATCGAGTTTTTTTCATAAACGGGTATACGGAACATATCTCTAGCGATTGCTAAAAAATGTTTGAATAACTGTCTCTTTCGACCGTAAAATAACCATTATACCTGGCTCTTTGCCATACGATTGCTTGTAATGAAAAAAAGTTTTTTGGCTCTCCTGAAAATTTTTGAATTTTGAGTTGTGCCACTTTATGATTTAGGGTGCGATATATCGCAGACAATATCTATTTATATGAAATGGGTATGTATATACCTATATAACTACAGAAAATAGAAAAGCAAAGGGAACAATTCTCGAAATTTTGCAATAATTTATGTTTTATGTTGATGCTTCATTGATTTATCAAATTTTTTCGGAAGTACATAATTAAATGTATCTGACATCGATTTTCGTTATTGCCAATTTCGATGGAAATGTAATCGGAAATGTTAAAGAATATTGTCGGTTCAATATATAGCTGGAAGCACTCGATAGCAAGTCTGCATATGTAATAGAATTTAAAGCAAAGCAAAATGTTACTCATACGCCCAGGCGACCCACATGGCAGTAATATTTTTGATTTTCCAAAATTACTGTTTCAGCTGCAAACTTGTTCAAACATATTTTAAAGACAATAGAGCTATATTTTAGACTTAACAAAAATTTCCGACAAAAAATTTGGAGAAAACTTCTTCTTTAATTGAAAAGTTGCTTAGCCGATTTCCAAAAACAGCATTATAAATATTGCAGCCTTAGCAAACACAAAATTCACGCGAGAGAAAGTTTTACAAAACGTATTTATTTGCGCAAAAAAGGGCAGAGGAAAGGATCTTCTGTAGGCAAAAGATAAAATAAAAAATTTTCGATTTGGAAAATTTGGTAAATATTTAAATTTTAATTGTAAAGTAGATTAAACAAGTTTAAAAAGCAATTTGAAACATATTGCGTTCTAAATGCAATTGGAAATTTAAATAAAATGTGTTTTTTTCATGTAAAAAGTATCTACAATTCAATTACTGCAAAATAAAGTAAAATTATAAATTTCCCAAAAAATGTCCTAATAGGGATATTTAACTAAATTGTATTATTTGATGTAAGAGTGTCACTAGCAATCAATTTATGTAAAAGACAGTAAAATTCGAAATTTCCCAAAAAATTTCCCAATAGGGACATTTGCCTAAATGTATTTTTAGATGTAAAAAAAGTTTCTACAAATAAATTGCTGTAAAATAAAGTAAAATTCGAAATTGCCCAAAAAAATTCCCAATAGGGATATTTATCCAAAATATATTTTTATATTTAAAAAAAAGGCGCTAGCAATAAATTTTTTATAAAAAACTAAATTGAAAATAGAAATTTCTCAATAGGGATATTTACCAAAAATGTATTTTTAGACGTAAAAAGTCACTCATCAAATACTGCAAAATAAAGTAAAATTTGAAATTTCCCAAAAAATTTCCCATATAGGAATTTTTGATAAACTGTTTGTTTTAGCAAAAAATATGTTGCTAGAAACTTTATAAGCTCATTTTCAGAGTTTTTGTGTAACAACAGAAGTTTTCATATACATACATTCTTTCATGTTTAAAACACTAAACTCAAACGATTTTTATCAAGAACTCTTCATCAAGTGCCAAAAAGTGTCTAAAGTGTCCTCCAACACGCACTGCAATTTCATTTATCGTTCACTAGCATATTTCCCCTACATTCCTTTTCTTTCCTTTCATTTCATCAACGCCTCTTTTGAGCTCTTTCAGCACCTATTCCATTCAGTCAATCCGCACATCAATCAATTGGTAAATGTATGTATGTATGAATGTGTCTATTGATACTCACATGCATAAACGAGCACACATATTGTCATCACCACAAAGAATACCAACACACGTTCATCCACATCCGCCAAGATTTGCAAGAGCAAATGCACAAAGGGATTTGTATCAAATTCGTTGGAAGCGACATTAGCTGCAACTGCATCTGCCTCTGCATCTCCCTCCGCACCTCCCTCTATATCTCTGGCTACGTGCTTCACTTCACCAGAAACTGCTGATGCAGCCATAGATCCTGCAACTGGTTGTTGTTGCTGTAGCTCCAACGATGCCATCGTAGCAAAAATATTTGTTGTGCGCATTGCTTTGTTGTTCTTGTTGTTGTTGTTTCTGTTACCTTTATTACCCAATCCATTCGCCCGCATTGTCGCATTTTTTGTTGTCACTTTGTTGACATTGATTTCATCATTTAGTCGCCGATTGGACTTTTGTGGCGGCGGCGCCACCTTTGCCAAATCATCATTTTCGTCTTCTCCATTTCCATCTCCTTCTGTCATTTTGTTGCTTGAAGCAATGAATTTGGCCTCGTCCACAATCATGCCGCTAACCATCTGTTGTGCGTAGATTTGCTTTTCATCATAGTTGTTGTCATTGATGTTGTAGTAATAAATATGTGCTTTGCTTTTTTCCTTCGACAACGTCGTTACTTTCGGCTTATTTCTTCCGTCATTAATCATTGTTGCCGCTTCCGCTTGCTTTGATATTTGTGTTGGCCAAAGTGTCCTTCTCCTTCGTTTTCGTCGTTTTTTGCTTGTTTTTGTAGACCTTAAGTTATTTTGCTGTTGACCATAATTTTGCTTTACACTTGACCTTGCGAAATCACGCCGATTTGCCTCAATCCATGTCGGAGATGTTTGTTTGCCAGCTTCAATGAATTTTTGTCCATTTTGTATATTTTTTTGATTTTCATTTTCATTCGTTAGGTCTTCATTTTCTTCACTTGCCATTTGAAGTGTTTCTGTCGCCATTCTTTTGCTTGCTTTTTCGCCTTCCTTTATCCTTTTGCTAATATTATTTGGCATTTTTAGTCTGTTTTGGTGTTTTTGGTTTACGTTTTTGTGCATGAAAATGAGATAATTGAGAAAAATAGTAAAGAGCATATTAATTATTATATGTCGTTTTCGATTCGCCATCACACAAGCGAGGTCGGATCGAACAAAAATGTTTGAATCCATAATGAGTAGTAGCCATACTCGCTAACTGGTCGATAAAAATTTCCCTCTGCTCGCTATCATTCACATATAAATTTGACAGACGGAAATTTATAACCAGCAGAGAAATTGTGCATCGAAAGCGGCTATAATTATTCTAAATTAGATAAGATATAAAAGACAAAAAAAATTAAGCAAAACATCATTTACTGTAAAAAAAAAGAGAACAATAAAAAATTCCACAAAGAATTTGCCAACAGTGAAATTTACCTAATATGTATTTTTGTATATAAAGAAAGTCACCAGCAATCGTCTGTTATAAAATAAAGCAAAATTAGAAATTTCCCAAAAAGTTCCACATAGGAAAATTATGTACATTTGTAAAAATAAAGTAAAATAAGAAATTTCCCCAAAAATTCCCAACGGGGAAATTTAGCTAATATGTATTTTTATACTCAGCTGTACTAGTACACAGAGTATTATAATTTTGATTTCCTAACGGTGGATTGTAACAGAACGAAATAATCGAGATAGATATAGACTTATATATATCAAAATGATCAGCGTGAAAAGAGAAATCGATTGAGCCATGTCCGTCCGTCTGTCCGTCTGTCCGTCTGTACGCACGATAACTCACGCAAAAATAGAAATATTTTGATGAAATTTGGAATGCAAGTTGGTATCAAGACGAGAACGGATGGTATTGAAAATGGGCGAAATCGGACGATGACCACGCCCACCTCCCCTATATAGTAAAAATCGGAAATTTGGTATCTCAGTCACTAATATAGCTGGAGCGATGAAATTTTACCCACGTGTTGAGCTCAGGCCCCTATGAAGAAATTTGATGAAATTTTGGAAAATGGGCGGTGCCACGCCCACTTATTAAGGGTCAAACATGGAAAGTTTTATATGTCATAACTCAGAAACCGTTGAAGATATATCGATGAAATTTGGTACGCGTGATTTACTTACTTAGGCAAACCTTTGGACAGAAAATTGTTAAAATCGGTTGACGGCCACGCCCACTTTTATATATGGGAACTATAGAGTGGTCTAATAAAAACATTTTAAGCGATATCTTTGTCAAATATGAAGGTAATTCATTGAAATTTTGTGGCATGAGTTCCACAATAGACCGGAAACAAAAAGTAGAAAAATTTTGGAAAATGGGCGTGGCACCGCCTCTTTTTAGACAAAGGAATATACGAGATTTCTTAGCCTATAACTCGACAAATAATTGAGATATTATGACGAAACTTGGTTTATACACTTTTATAACTAGTGTTAATAGACACGCAAAAATTTATTCAAATCGGTTTATGACCACGCCTACTTTTTGACAAAGATATTTCTGGAACACCCTTTGGGAATTTGTAACGTGACATCTTTGTAACTAGAAGTCGTAAAGGAATGAAATTTTGGGCAAAGAATAAAATTCATATACTTAGTGGGATGACTGATAAAAATGTTGAAAATAGGCGTGGTTACGCCCACTTTATGCAGCACTCGCTTTATATTAAGTGCACCGTGTTTCCATCAAACGCAAACAAACAATGAAAGCATACAGCTGAGTATTTAATGTTCGATTCCACTCGAACTTAGGCTTCCTTACTTGTTAAATGTGAAAACGTCACTAGAAATCAACTATTCTAAAATAAAGTTAAATTAGAAAATTTCCCAAAAAATTTGCCAATGGGAAAATTAGTCTAATATGCATTTTTATATGTAGAAAAGTAACCAGCAATCAATTACTCTAAAATAAAGTAAAAAAAAAAAATTTTCAAAGAATTCCGCTATAGCGAAATTCACCAAATATGTATATATTTTTGTATGTAAAAAAAATCACTAGCTATCAACTACTGCAAAATAAAGTAAAATTAGAAATTTCCTAAAAATTTCCCTAAGGGAAATTTTGAAGAATTATTTATTTTAGCAAGAAATATGCTGCTAGAAACTTTTGAGACTTATTTTGAAAATATTTTTGGCAAAACTGCAAATTTCCCTTTTTTGAGATTTTCTGATATCGCATATTTCTTAAGATTTTTTGCGCATGGCTACGCTTAGTAATATAAAAAAAGTTCAAAATCATTAATTTTTCTGCTAAACCTTTTCCGTTTCCTGACAAGGTAACGCTCCCTTCTTCCGCATACTTTTCATCTTACGCCGTCTTTACAATTTCCTTTCCTTCTTCCGCTAAAATAATCACAAGCAAGTGCGAACAGCTGTTCCATGCCAATATCTAAATCCACTAAATACCGCAACATATGGTGAATAAGCTTTTTTAATATGCCTGTTAATGCTCTAATAAAATTTATTTTATTTCATATATTTCTCTTCATTCTCCCACTCACTTTTAAGCTCGTAAAAGTTGTTGGCATCATTGCCATCTTCAGCATACATAAAACTTTGTATTTATTCTCTACTATTCTTCAATTTTTTCATAAAATTTATGCTAAACATTTTTGCCGCATGACCTTGCACATTTTTTACATTTACATTTTTGCCATCGTTTTTATCTCCATATTCCACACTGTTCTTCGCTTGCTATTGAGTTTTTGTAAGTTGAAAGTTTGCAAAATGTGGCAGCGCTATCAATAAATATTTATTGGCATATTTTGCGGTATTTTTCTGCTGAATTTTATCGCTAAAATTTATGAGCGTCACACACGGCGAATTACACGCTCGCCCTTCACTTATTTATCTGCTTTTTCGGCATTGGAGCGTGTGTTAGCTGAGCTGAGCATGTGTACGCGATGAAAAATTTTCAAATATATTTCGCACATCACTTCCACATACTCGTATGAATCGTAAATGTTCAAGAAAAAAAGTTTATTTGCATGGCTGAATAGTGAAAAATTTGCCGGCAGCTTGGCATACTCAAGCTTTCGTAAAAAAGTGAATGAATGAAATTATGGATCAAAATAAGTTTCGCTTGAATGAATTAGCAGAAAATTATGATACATATTATATTGAGTGTATATGCACATACAGTGGCGGATCCACGGGGGGGGGGGGGTTTTGGGGGTTCAAACCCCCCCTTGTGGTTTATCATAGATCCCAAATTAATGCCTTTATAGATTCTGCGCCCAAATTTCCCAAACTGATCAAGGAAAACTCTATCATTCCAAAAGCAATGGTTGGATGGGTTTAGCTGTCCAAAGGCAAAACTCGACATTTATTTTCATTTATTTTCAGATTATATTTTATATGCACATATCCACAAGGTGAAACAGGTACAATTGAAGCAGTTCATTAAAATAGTTGTCCTTGTAGGCAATAATAACATACAATTACAACTTATAGTTAAATAGAAAATACCCGAAATTTAGAGGAATTAAATCTAATACAATAAGCGCGTACTATATTGTCGATTCTGTCAAACTTTCAATCATGTTTCAATTTTCGAGGCTTTTTGAAAAATTCTTGAAGGACAAGAACTTCAATAAAGTAAAAATTCTATTAAAAATATAAATATAACCAAAAAGTACTACATACATACATTCTTATTTATTTTGGCTTTAAAAGCAAGGGTAAGTGAAATTGATGATCAATTTGCCACCAATACCATACGATACTCATTCGCACGTACCAATGCAAAAATATACATATATACGTATGTATAAGCACAATCCAATCAACCACCAAAAACAAGAATTAAAACGAGTACGAAGTTAAAATACTACAAGCGATTCATTCATAAAATTGAAATGTTTCAACAAAGGATAAAAAAAGTTTCAACAGAGCTTTTCATCAGATCAAGGTTTTTATAAAATTCTAAAACTTGCCGCCCGGCTAATTTTCAACCATCTTTGCATCTTTGCAGTGGCGGTAGAGTATGAATAGAAATAATAACTAAATGTCAAGCAAAAGAAATGTCAAAATGAATTTATTTTTCTCCGCGAAAAAACAAACGAATTCGAGCTTGAAGAATGATGGGAGGCAACTCGCGAAGTCATCATCTTTTTTTGACTAAACGATTTTCCCTTCTTATACAATATACGTTCTTTGGTTGCACGTTTGAAAATCTAGAACACGCAGTAGCGACCTCGCGCTTCAAATTATATCATATAATAACTGCTACCCTTCACTAGGTGTCGCGCAGTGGTCAAGTTTATAATAAAGTAGCTTCAGAGCCATCTGAAGGCGTAACACCCGCATATGCCGGCTTTTTTAATTTATGAATTTATTAAATATATGTACGTTATACATACATGCTATTTAGAACTTCAATTGAAATCTCCTGCACTTTATGTGATGACATACATATTGTTAATTTGGAG
Source organism: Urophora cardui (assembly GCA_960531455.1). NCBI lineage: Eukaryota > Metazoa > Arthropoda > Insecta > Diptera > Tephritidae > Urophora > Urophora cardui. Next base: position 42,020,169 of record OY482673.1, read on the forward strand.
GGTTTTGTGTTTGGTGTTTTTAAGGCATTGTGTACGGAGAATAGTGAAATGACTCTGGGATGTGTGTTAAACGAGGTCGAATAGCTGTGCTCAGCTGATTTTGAAGTTGTTGTTCTGGCCCAATGCCGATCGTGAATGCAATATAAATTGCTCTTCTTCTTTCTGTTCTGTAGGTTGTTGATTTTACATTCTTGCACATGTTATTCGTGGAATAGCTGGCGTTTACGCCCTCTCCGGGAATTGCGTTTTAGGAACTCAGCCTTAATTTCTTTTCGATGTTATGAATTGGTTTTTTCAATTCCCAATTCCGGAATTGCGTTGCTGTCTTGATTGCTACGACCCTGTCATTATGGTCCGTTTTCTTACAACAACCACATCCGGCCACCATACCAATCTGTACCCCCGGAAGTCGCCGCCATACCAATCTGTCCCCGATTTTGACATTTGCAGATGACATATCGTCTTTTTTTATCGAATTTCGGCTACGCATCCCAGAGCTATTTCACTGTATGTTATACACTATGTTTTAAGGTGCGGGAAATGGCGCAACTAGTATCTATATCTATATTATTAATACGCTAACATAAATTTTGTTCCATCTTCTCCGTCGAAACTACTGAACCGATTTTAAAACTAAGCACACCATTAGAAAGATATTGCTCTCAAATAGAACTGCGCCAATTTTCATGAAAATTGGTTGGAAAATGCGTCCACAATCGTCGTTGGAAAATTTTCGTGTGGTTGTTGTTGCATTCTTTTGCACACAACAGAGCTGTCTCAATGCGCAAGCATATGTAGCTGACTTTGTGCGTTTTCACCAAACTTACCATGCAATTCTGAACAGGTTTAGCTGGATGTGCTGTGTAGGTTCAAAGAAGTAGAAACGTAAAAAGGTTGAAAAAGCACTACAACAAAAACATAAAGTCACGGAATAAGTAGGATAAGAAAGAATAAGTCGGAAAGAAATTGAGGAAAGAAAAGAGCAGAAATAGAAATAAAGAAGTAGGTAGCAGAATTTGGAACACCAACAACATAATAGTAGCAGTGACAGTAGCAACAAACAATTATACAAAAACTATAGTTACACTTTAGTTATAAGAAAACATCTAGAAAAACTGTCGAGTTTCGACAGTAGGCAGCACTCTAGTATAGAATTATAATAGTAGGTGGTATTAGTCCATATTTTCACCAGTGTCTGCCCTTAAAAAACATCTTCCAAAAAAAAATAAAATTTCAAAACCCCCCTTGGCGAAATCCTGGATACGCGCCTGTGCACATATGACCATACACACATCTACATATATACTATACAGATAAAAATGTACTTATATAGGTATATTTTATGTAACTTTCAGTAGCTAAATCCTCATTTATTTTTTGTTGCTTTCAAGTAGCAAAGAAATAAATGCTTGAGCACATTCATAAAATAGGATTACATTTTCATTTTTATTCAAAAAGCGCTTACGAAAGAAAGCCGCATTTAGCTGCCATAACTCTAAACAAGGTTATTTTTTGAAGCCACATTTGTACGAAAATTATTTGCCAGGTAGCACCTTTTATGTGAAAATATATATTATGGTAAACAAAAATTGCAAACCACGCAACTTTACCTAAAATCCATTTTGGATGTAAAGAAAAGTCGCCAGAAATCAATTTTTGTAAAATAAAGTAAATTTAGAAATTTCCCAATAGGGATATTTACCTAAAATGAATTTTTAGATGTAAAAATGTCAGTGGTAATCTGCTATTGTAAAATAAAGTAAAATTGGAAATTTCCCACAAAATTTCCCAATAGAGATATTTATAAAAATGTCTTTTATGTGTAAAAAAGTCACTAGCAATCAGCGATTTTCAAACACAGAAACATTTTAAATTTCCCAAAAAAATTCCATTTGGGATATTTATCTAAAATGTATTTTTAAAAAAGTCACAGTATATGTAGTTAGAAATTTCCCAAAAATTTCCAAAAAAAAATTTCCGATATTTCCCTAAAATGTATTTTTAGATGTAAGAAATATCACTAGCAAAATTAGGAATTTCCTAAAAATTTACCGATAGGGATATTTGTCTAAAATGTATTTTTATATGGAAAAATGTCACTAGCAATCAACTATTATAAAATAAAGTAAAATTACAAATTTCCCAAAAAATTTCCAATAGGCATATTTACCTAAAATGTATTTTTATATGTAAAAAAAAACCATTAACAATCAATTACTGTAAAACAAAGTAAAATTAAAAATTTCCAGAAAAATTTCCCAATAGGGATATTTACCTAAAATGAATTGTTATACATATATGTATGTAAAAAAACCACTAGCAATCAATTACTGCAAAACAAAGTAAAATTAAAATTTTCCAGAAAAATTTCCCAATAGGGATATTTACCTAAAATCTATTTTAAAATGTAAAAAATTCTCTACAATTGAATTACTGTAATATAAGATAAAACTAGAAATTTCCCAAAAATTTGCCGTTAGGAATATTTACCTAAAAGCTATTTTTTATTGTGAACTAAAGTAAAATTAGAAATTTCCAATAGGGATATTTACCTAAAATTTATTTTTATATGTAAAAAAGTCACTAACAACCATCTGTTGCAAAATAAAGTAAAATTAGAAATTTCCCAAAAAATTTCCCATGAAGGAAATTTTGCCAAAATGTTTTCTTTAGCAAAAAATATGCTGTGAGAAACTTTTTAGACTGATTTAGATTGTCAAAACTGAAAATTTCCCTTTTTGAGATTTTCTGATATAAAATTTCACACACAAATGCTTACCTTGAACGTTTAAAGCGATGCAACTTCCGCCAATGACTACGCTGGCTATGCTGTCTAGGCTGCCTGTTGTGCTTTCGCTTAAGACGCCGTTGAAATGCACCCGCCAATGCCGACGACGACAAATGCTGCAGCAATTCCGTACTTGTACGCCAATCTTGTGCCGCATATGGCAGGTAAGATGATGATTTAGTTGAAACCGGTGGTATATGGGTGGTGCTGGAGGTGGCGGTATTTAAGGTACGGCGCACAGCCGTCGGTGTGTGCGCCGATTGTGGATTGGGCGTTGTTGGACTTTGCTTAAATGCCGCACTTGCCACAAATTGTTGTGCGCTAATTTTTAATGTTCTAATGCCTTCGTTGTCGAAAGCACCATTTTCTTTCCCTCCGCCATTGCCAACATCTGCAATGCCCGTTTGCTTTAGTGTCGTCGCTGAATTTGTGGTTATTGTTGAGCCATTACTCATGCTGTCATTCAGCATAACACTGTTGCTATTGCTGTTGTTCGCCATGTTGTTCGTTGTTCTTGTTGCAAGTGTTGTTTGGAAATTTGTTGCAATGCCGCTGCTGCTGATGCTGTTGTTGCTGTTGCGTCGTATGTGCAATGTTGTGAAAACAATTTGTGCACTCGACAATGCCACAATCAATGCCAAAAGCAATGCCAAAATGTGTGTTGTGTTGCTCTGATTCATGCGTAGGAAGTAACGTTGGTAGAGCATTTCAACCTACAGTGGATAAGAGAGGGGAAGAGAGAGAGAGAGAGGGAGTTAAAGAGGAAAAATGGGTTTGAGTGAATGGCTAAGTATATAAATAAAGTAGTATGACTTAATTAGACTTTTATATATGAATGAATGTTTAGCGCCGAAATTGAAATTTCTTGCGCTCTATGCTATGCGTCCATTCGTTTCGCTGTACCCAAACTTTCTTATCAAATTTTGCGCTTCCATGGAATTACCCTTAAATAAACTTTAGCCGTGCCATAGGTGACTTAAATGCATCTAACACACGCACACACTCAACTCGCTCAAACTACTTACCTGCCAGCACCGTGTATTTTAGCGTTAAACTTTCCCAAATGAACTTAAGCGGCGTGAAATGTTTGGGAAATTATGCAAGTACATACAAACATTTACTTAATTATTTGTGTAATTTAACGCAAACTGCAAGTTGACACCTATAAAAGCAAGTTTGCTTGCTTGCCAAACTTTGGTAATTGAGTTAATGGCAAGTGGAAAACTTTTTACTTCAAGCTTTCACTTTCAATATTAATTCTTCAACCGAAGACAGTGGTTTTGTGTTGGTCTATGTAGAATAACTGAACAAAATTTTTGTTAAGAAATATGAATATTCAATATCCTATGCGAATACGAATACGAATACCTAATACCGAACACGAATACCGATATGAATACGGAATAACAGTACCGAATACCGTATATGAATACCGAATATTAATACCTAATAGCGAATATTAATACTAAAAGGCGAGGGCTTTTATGATTAATTATTTAATTTAAAATAAAGGTTATTTAAAAAATAGTATTGTATACATTATTTATGCATGTATTTAAGTCAATTGATATTTCACGTTGTCAAGATTGATGACCGCTCGCTTGAGTTGACGCTTAACCACTAACTCGTTCTCCTCTCATTTGACGATGTCTTTCATTGTTCTCTTCTACGTATGGATTCTAAGTGTGGATGTAATTTGGCTGTTGCTATTTGCTTTTGTTGCTTATGTGCTTACAATACCGACCACCGAATATCAATATCGATTACCGAATACCGAATATTAACACCGAATAGCGAGTATTAGTACCGAGTAACGTATATCAATAACGAAAACCAAATATTAATATCGAATAACGAAAATTAATATCGAATACCGAAAAGTAATACCGAATTTAATTCCGAATACCGAATATTAATAACGAATACTAATACCGAGTACCGAATACGAATACATATAAAATTTTAATACCAAATACCGAATATTAATAACGAATACTGAATTTGAATGCCGAAAACCGAGTTTTTTGAATCCGAAAACCGAATTTTAATACCGCATATCGAATATTAATGCGAATGCCGAATACGAACGCTATACTTAAGTAAAAAACAATAAACAAAATAAATAAAGCCGGTGAACTAACGCAATTGGTGGAATCGGTGAATGCAACAAAATCGAATTATCGCAATTTTTTAGGTGTCATAATTGGTCGAACCGGCGAATGCAAGAAAATCGATAAAATCGGTGAATTATCGTAATTGGTGGAACCGATGAATATAACAAAATCGATGAAACCGATGAATTAACGCAATTGGTGGAAGTACTCATAACTGGTGGAACCGGTGAATGCAACAAAATCGATAAAATCGGTGAATTATTGCAATTGGTGGAACCGATGAATATAACAAAATCGATGAAATCGATGAATTAACACAATTGGTGGAAGCGCTCTTAACTGGTGCAACCGGTGTATGCAACAGCAGCTATGAAACCGATGAATTAACGCAATTGGTGGAAGTGCTAATAACTGGTGGAACCGGTGAATGCAAAAAATCGATGAAACCGATGTATTAACGCAATTGGTAGAAGTGCTAATAACTGGTCGAACCGCGATTACAATAAAAACCATGAAATCGATAAATCATCGCAATTGGTGGAAGTGGCATAATTGGTGCAGCGGGTGCATGCAACAAAATCGACGAAACCGATGAATTAACGCAATTGGTATAATTGATGGAACCGGTGAATGCAACAAAGTCGATGAAACCGATGAATTAACGCAATTGGTGGAAGTGCACATAATTGGTGGAACTGGTGAATGCCAGATAATCGATTAAATCGGTGAATTATCGCAACTGGTGGAAGTGCTCATAAATGGAGGAACCGGTGAATGCTATAAAAACGACGAAATCGGTTAAATATTTCCATTGGTGGAACCGGTGAATACAACAAAATCCATGAAACCGTTGAAATATTGCAAATGGTGGACATATTCTAAAACGATGTAGCTGGTGAGCACGATACAACCGCTGAATACGGTGGGATAATGCGGCTGTTGGAGGTTCTGTATTATGGTGGAGCCTACATAGTAGTTAGATGAATTGGATGTGAATTCGTGCGACTGGTGGACGTGCCCTAAATTGGTGAGAAGATGAGTTTAGCAATACTGGCAAACCAGTTGACTGTCGTTGGGTGCGTACGCAATAGACTAATAATGGAATGGTTGTTTTCAACCAACACATTTTATGTTTAACTTGAAAAATAAAAGACAAAATTTAAGATTTATTTTTTGACTTTTTCGATAAAATTTATAAATGTTGCGATCTCTGATTACGAGTAAAATTTTCTCTTCATACAATTTATAAGTGTAGCTTGAATTGAAAATGGTTATAAGTTATAACTAACCACAAATATAAATCATATTGGCATTGATGGAGCATCGCAATTTGTTCGTTGACTTGCCTTGCCTTGCCTTCTTCTGCTGCCTGCATGTTGGCGCATGAAAACAAAACCCTCAACTGGCCACAGTTGAGAAGAATCTAAGTATGTAAGTAAATCAGTGTTATTGCTAAAGCAATGCAAGCAGATAAATTTCTAGGATTTTTTGTTTTTTTGCAGCAAACTGAAGTTGTTTAAATGCATACAAAGCACTTACATACATACATAACTACACACACACACACACACACACACACACACATATTACATTACTTTACCACATTCTTTCATTTGCTTTTCATTTTCGCAAAAACTGCTGCACACGCAAATACTTTATAATAATAATAATACAATGGCGCTATTATAACTCTGACGAGTTTTATGGCCGAGCTTCTCTCCCAATTCGAGGTGTGCTCCTTTTTGTTTTTCCTACTAATTGGGTGGACCTACAGTTTTATGCCGGCTCCGAACGGCGAATGCATTTTTTGTGAGAAGCTTTTTTCATGGCAGAAATACTCTCGGAGGGTATGCCGCCCACTGCCGAGAGGTGACCGCTGCTCTTAAAAAACCCAATAATTGGATTTTTACTAATTAGAAAATTTTGTTTGGCTCGGACCGTGGTTTGAACCCGAGACCTCTGGCATAGCAGGCGAGCACTCTACCCACTGCACCACAGCGGCCACAACACGCAAATACTTACCTACTTACTTAGTTGAATGAGAAGATTCCTACTTTACAACAACAAATACAAACGCAAGGAAAATAAACTCGTATGCATATATATTTGAATGGATGTATGTAGGTATGCATCTATGTATGTAGATATGTTTTAGCCCAAGAGGCAGCGGCTTTTTTTTCGATCAATTTTATAAAGGCTGAGATTAAAACTGTGTGTTGTAGTCACGTTCCCAATTACGAAATCGATCGTCAGTCACAATACCATCGGTGGGTGCGCGGGTGGGAGGCTGCGGAAGTCGTGAAAAAAAGCACTTTCTCAAGCAATTTTATAAAGGCTGAGCTTTTGTATATATAATATTTATGTTAATAAGAAACTAAAAACAACCGTCAGTCATTCCGCGGGCGGTGGATTATGCGTCAGTCAGGCACCTAAACTTGACTGAAACGTATGAGCGCACCCATGTAATTATACGATGCGCGGGATTTTCTATCCAATAGACAATCAGTTGGTGGTTGTTATCATATTTCTATTAGTTGAAACTGTAATATTTATTAATTCCAAAAAAGGTTTTTAAGACTTACTAAAGATTCATGAAAGCCAGGTAGTAATATTTCTTCATATATATTATTAATTTATTGTTTACATACAGCATAAATTACAGGTACAGTTAAATGGATAAATGCATAAGCTGTTATCTTGATCGGAACTAGTGCTATCATCTGAGCTGTCAATTGTTATATTGCACACTCCATCTGCTTCGGTCTCATCGTCGTCTGTAAAAGTAAAAAGAAAACAAGTAAGATCGCGGCTGTCTTCGGCCGTACCGAAGACTTTATACCTTTCATAAATGGGGAAATGAAAAGTTACCTTTGTACATAGCCTGATTTGGTTTAATTTCAATTCTGTAGGTTATTTATGGAAAGATTTATTAGAAAAAATGGTGTCTTAGCTATTTAAATTGAGAAGTTATACCCTAAAATGTCTACATCTGAACAATCGGTTGTATGGGAGCTATATGTTATAGTAGTCCGATCTTGAAAATTTTCGGTAACCTTATTTGGGTCAATATGGGTAACAAAACTTCAAAGTTTCATGTTCTTAGCTGTTAAAATGGAGAAGTTATACCCGAAAACGTGTAGCTATATCTGAAAAATCAGTTGTATGGGAGTTATATGTTATAGTAGTCCGATCTAGACAATTTTCGGTAACGCTGTTTGGGCCCATATGGGTACAATTACTACAAAATTTCAGGCTGTTAGCTATTTAAATGCATAAGTTATACTCCTAAATGTGCATATCTGAACAATCGGTTGTACTAAGTACTTTCAGAATATTCAAATACAAGTACAAGTACAAGTACAAGGAATTGAAAAAAAATTGAAGTTTTAGCAAATACTTCAAAGTACGTGAAAAGAATTGAAAGTTCTTGAAAAGAATTGAAAAATGTACTTGAATCGATTTTTCAATTCTTTTCAAGTACTTTCAATTACTTACAATCTTGAAACCAATATTTAAAAAAAAATTACAAAAATAAATGATATTTTATATTTTTTACATGTCGCTTGTAGTCCATATTATGTTTATTTAACAAAATGCATTTGAAATTTAACATAAATAAATAATTAAATTTAATTAAAAAAAAAAAAAATAATTCAACATAAATAAAATTATAAGAAAAAATATAACGTATCTTAATCCTAAATATCTAGAAAAACTGTCGAAATTCGACAGTAGCACTCTAGTTCTTTTTTAATATTGGTTTCAACTTGACGTTCCGTCCTCGATTGTAAGAAAGTACTTGAAAAGAATTGAAAAATCGATTCAAGTACATTTTTCAATTCTTTTCAAGTACTTTCAATTCTTTTCACGTACTTTGAAGTATTTGCTAAAACTTTTTCAATTCCTTGTACTTGTACTTGTACTTGTACTTGTATTTGAATATTCTGAAAGTACTTAGTACGGACTAATTACTTCAAGATCAAAATATAAAGTATTTAAGTACCTAATAGTCCAATTACTACTCAGTATTACCCAGGTATGGTTTGGACCAATATGGGTACTTCAAAGTTTCATGTCCTTAGCTGTTAAAATAGGGAAGTTATACTGAAGTTACACCCCAAAATGCGTATGCATATCTGAATAATCGGTTGTTTACTATATGTTATAGTGGTCCGATTCGGCCGATTCCGACAAATGATCAATTGCACATAACAACAAACCTGTATTCCGAATTTCATTCAGATATCTCAAAAACTGAGGGACTAGTTTGCGTTCACACAGACGGACGGACATGGCTTAATCGCCTCAGCTCATGATTCTGATTATTTCGGTATATATTTTGGTGGGTCCCCCCCGCTTCCTTCTGGTACTTTCGACAAAAAATTTTTGGCACAAAGTTATAATACCATTTCATTCTCATGAAAGGTATAAATATACTGTTAATATAAATTATTCCAAATTAGGAAAGTTGTTTATACCTTCAGGATTTACGTCCAGTGCTGGAATTCTGTAACTTATCTTGCGACCGATAATCGCAAAATCTACCGACACAAAAATTTCCCTCGATACCTCTGCGATGATTATCGGAAACATCTGTCAAAATATACTATAGAAATCGACCGAAAAATCGTACAGAATAGCATAATCGCAAAAATGATCGCAAATTTACGACACCGATCCGAAAATTGTCGCAAATTGGTTACAGAATAGGATCGCAATGCTGGTGGTGGATGGCGGCATTTGATCACCCACAAACCATTTAAACAAATATTTGCCATATTTTTCCTCCCATCCATACTCAGTGGGCAATAACGTGGTAGGCTCGGGTAGACGAGCAAGACTCCAAAGATGAGCGATGTATGCCGTGTGTAAAAAATGTTGTCGCAGTTCGGCTCAACAAGGCGGAAATAAAGAGCCATCCATGTTTTTTTATTTTCAAGTTAAGTGGATTGCAGCCATCGTCATTGCCATATGTTTTAGTGAATGATACAACACGAGCCATGTTAATATCATCCATTCCTGTGAATGTATATAATTTGCATAGATAGCTTTCCAATGTTGTAAACAATTCATCGAGGTTACAATTTGGAATTGGTGAAATGTTGCTGAGTGCTTGTATGTACGTTGAAGACTTCCGGAGAATTTCGAACGGTCAAGATGTAAATTTTCCAGGGCTAAATAGAAAAGAGGATGGAGACGTTTGAATCTGTTGAAATGTTTGCCATTTATGAAACCATTTACTGAACCACTTGCCAAAATATGGTAATTTTCCATTATGTTAGACAGTCCACAAATCGAACCCTTAAAAACATTTTGCTTGAAACTGCTTACAACTGCTCATAAAACGAGAATACGAAATATTAACATTAGCAAAGGGCTACCAATGTACCAAATTTCAAGCAAATCGCATAAAAAATAGATTTTTTAATAATGTATATGTACGTATTTACCTTGGCTTAAACTTAAGAAGCTCATTCGAAACCTGTAATATAAGCTCTGTTTTTATTTAAGCGCATATACATCTGCGCTTAAATTTTGTATGGATTTCTTAGCGCACAGGGCTATAGTTTCAACTAATAGAGATATGATAACAACCATCAACTGATTGTCTATTGGAAAAAAGTCGTCAATCAGCCAAAAGAAAATTCTGCGCATCGTATAATTACCTACATGGGTGCGCTCATACGTTTTTGTCAAGTTTAGGTGCCTGACTGACGCATAATCCACCGCCCGCGGAATGACTGACGGTTGTTTTTAGTTTCTTATTAACATAAATATTATATATACAAAAGCTCAGCCTTTATAAAATTGCTTGAGAAAGTGTTTTTTTTTACGACTTCCGCAGCCTCCCACCCGCGCACCCACCGCTACCAGACTGACTGACGGTCGGTTTCGTAATTGGGAACGTGGCTACAACACACAGTTTTAAACTCAGCCTTTATAAAATTGATCGAAAAAAAAGCCGCTGCCTCTTGGGCTATTTATACAGCTATGTAAATTTAGACGCTAGACTGTGCCAATACTCGTATCAACATACGAAGATAACAAATATTTGGCCTACATGGCGTATGAGTTACTTGAATAAACAGCGCTTTCGCCGTTGCCAAGAGTATGTATGTATTTACATATCTCCACTTCAGTCACTTTCAGCAGAGTTTGTTGTTGCGAAATCGTGCTAATTTCTACTGCATAATAGATTATATATGTATACATATGTGTTTGTTATACATACTTACGTTTGTATAGCATGTGCCAAATAGACCCCAAGGACTAGTAGCTAGAGCGTGTTGTACATACATACATATATGAACCATCTGTTACGTGCTCGTGACCGCAAAAGTAAAAGTTAATGTGTGGGAGTACCTACGTGTATGTGCATGTTTCGCGACGTATGCTTGTGCGTTGTGTTGTGTTGTATGAAGCCTATTTCGAGTAACACATGCTATGGGCGCATTAACAAAACGTAATTGCATTCGGCAAAAGCTGAAGAAGGCGAAATGCGGAAATTGACTTTGCGGTATTTTGGTAGGTACGCAATTTAACAAATACAGTAAATACGATGAATAGGTATATGTGTGTATGTACATACATAATTTTTTTCATATGTGTGTGCATTGGCATACTTAATTAGAGCAGGCGCACGTTATTTAAACTTGTTTTGATCATTTTTAAATAAATTTTCTGTTAAGCCGAGATCACACGATTTACGTATTTGTACAAAAAATGACAAATTTAATTTAAATTTGTCCACATTTGCCCATTTTGATATCGATGTGCAAATGATTTGCTTTGCGTTCACACGATTTGCCAGATTTATTAGCTTTTGATTTGCCACACATTTGTACATAGAAGTAAAGTGGCAAATTTGTTCACATTCGTTCACACGATTTAACCAATAATGATAAAACAGTCGTATGAAAAATATAGAAGCATACTTTTGGGCATTATTTGGAAGAAAATTTTATGAAAAATTAACAAACAAAAATTAATCAAATAGGTATTAAATCATTATAAGTATATGTATTTTCACGATTTCAAAACTGGATAATACTTCTTTTAATTCTCTGTAAGATGATATAAAGTTAATTTAATTCATTCAATAGAATACGTGTGCTAACGAGCTCCAAAAAAAATGCTCATTGTGAAATGTTGACTTTGGTTGCACAAAAGTGAATGAAATGTTGCAGATACGTCGAAATCGTATTTGAAGAAATTGTTTATGTACTCATTTTGAATGAAAGTGATTATGTTACTTTTTTGCTCGGAATGACTATTTTCGGAGTTAGAAACAAATGAAGGATCAAAATCATATATCAATTTCGATTATTTTTAGAAATGGTTAGGGTAATAGTAGGATATAGTCACGTGCAAAGTTTTGTTAAATTCGCTCGGAAACTGACTGAGTTATTACCAGGGGTTCATGTTTATTTATATTCGGTTCGTATTCGGGAAATTATTAGAAAAATAATAGGTTAAGTATTCGGGTTCGGTTTCGGATCCGGTATTTGGAAAAATATTCGGTTCAGATTCGGGAAAGCATTTGGGAAAACATTCTGTTCAGATTCGGGCAAATATTTTTTCCTGATTTGGGAAAGTATTGGGGTTCGGTTTAGGATCCGGAAAGTATTTGGAAAATTATTCGGTTCAGTTTCGGGAAAACATTCGGTTCAAATTCGGGCAAATATTCTTTCCTAATTTAGGAAAGTATTCGAAAAATCACTTTTTGAAAAAGTATACTTGTGTGACTAGCAAGAATAATTGAATAACGTCAAAAATGTATTCATTATACAAAATTATCTCAATAAGGAATAAAAAATTATTCCTAATTTTTTCTAGCTAAACGTTAAAAAATGCTTCTTCGGCCTATATGACACTACGTTTTTTCTCTGGTATATTTGGTTTGAAAAACCCGCCGAAAGTCAAAATACAAAAACAATTCTTGAAAAGAGACAAAACCTGTGTTCAATTACTAAAAATTTTTAACTTGTTTTTCATAACAACTGTCATTTTCATATGAAGAGCTGTAATTTTTTACGAAAAATTCGTAACAATTTTTTGTTATTGAACAGAGCTAAATAATAATATAATAATACAATGGCGCTAATATAACTCTGACGAGTTTTATGGCTGGGCTTCTCTCCAATTCGAGGTGTGCTCCTTTTGTTTGTCCTACAGTTTTATGCCAGTTCCGAACGGCGAATGCATTTGTTTGAGAAGATTTTTCATGGCAGAAATACACTCGGAGAGTATGCCACTCACCGCCGAGAGGTGACCGCTGTTTCTAAAACCCCAACAATTTAGTTTTAATTAATTAGAAAAATTTTTTTTGCTGTTTGTTCGGGGTTTGAACCCGAGACCTCTGGTATAGCAGGCGAGCCCTCTACCCACTGCACTACAGCGGCCACGAACAGAGCTAAGTACTCCATTAAAAACAATTTGATTGACATTAAACTTCAAACTAAAACAAAATAACATTTTTTTCAAAAATTAATTTTTTTCGAAATTGGAATTCAAATTACTGAAATAAAAAAATTATGCATCTCAAATGGCAGGGTATATGTGTATTCCATTTTATAAAGAGAAGCCAGTGCGCCGTATAATGTTTCTTCCGGACTTCTTCTTTCCCCTTACGGCCAAAGCAGAAGCTTATAAGAGGCCAATTTAAAACTTGTATTTCCATATATTTTTTATTTTAAACATAATTTGTTTTATAGTTGTCAAAAAAGATTTGTATATTTGCCACAATCATTTGTATCCAAGTGGCAAATCAAAATTTGTCCATTTTCATCATTTTTATTTACCTTCTGTATCACATTTGTGTTCACACGATTTGGCTACAAGGGCCGTTTTTGATTTGCCACAAGAGGCTAAATATTTGGCTTTTGTGATTTGTGTCAAATGAAATTTACTGTTCACACGGTTTGCCTATGAATTTGGCAAATTTTTAGCCAAATGTACAAATCGTGTGATCTTAGCTTTATACAAGTTATTTTTTATTTAAAAAAAAATAATATAAAAAATTGTTTATCAAAATTTAAAAAATATTTATAGCATCTTTAAAAAAATTAAGATTTATGTGAATTTTATATGAGCTATTGGCCAGTTTATAATTAAGAAAAATTGAAAAAAAAATTCACATAAAATAATTATTAGAATTAAAACAGCCATGTAAAAACAAAATTAAGATTTTTTTTGTGAATATTTACAAAAAAATGCAATATTTTTAACTAATGCAAAAAAAAAATAAAAAATTGTTCATCAAAATTTAAAAAAATATTTCTAGCATCTTCAAACAAATAGTGAATTTATTCTTAATATTTAAAGAAATGTATATATAGTATATATTTATACATATGTATATATATTTCTTTGAAATTAAAAAAATGTCGAAATTTAAAAAAAAAATCAATAATCTTTCTACCCAATTCAAAATACAAAGAAAAATAAAATAATGTTTATCAAAATATATCCAGCATCTTAAAAATATAAAGAATTTTTTTAATTATTTTAAGAAATATATGTATATTTTTTTGGAATTAAAAAAATTTCGAAAATAAAAAACTAGAATTTCACCCTTTTTCGCAATAAAATTTTAAAAATTTGTATGTACATTAGGGTGGTACCAACCTGTATGGAATGGAGATAAATTTCGCAGATATTTTTTTAACCTCACCGCCTAGTTCGGCGCTAATATAGTCGAAGATAACACTTATACATTTTTCTCCCGATCGGAGATGCTTAAGCGGTCTCGCACAGGGGTCAAATTTCAGAAAGCTCTATGGAGACTCAAAAAATTAAATTAAATTTTTTCTATTCCTAATGCCGCAAATCGACAATCCTGCACTCAAGGATGTCAAATATAAATTTTGTTACCGATCTGAGACGGTTAAGGGGTGTCGCATAAGGTTCACATATGGTAATAACAACTTTGATTCCTGTTCGACACCCTTTAACGGTCTCCGATCGGGACTAAAATTTATATGTGATATCTTTGAGTGAGCTATTGCCGATGAAGTGGATGAGACCGCTTAAAATCGTAAATTTGAATTTTTTTTAATCACCACATGCATCAGCTTTGACCGAAAATAGCAATTCCCTAAAACTTGACACTTTCCAAAGCACTCTCTCAGCTCCACATGTACGCAATGGCAATTCATTAAATCTCGATTGCCTTCCAGCAAATTTACATACACATTAGAGCAGCCTGCTAGTAGTTTAGAACTAGAGCCACGGTATGCCTACAAACAAACCACATACAAGTCTACATACCTACATATACACATACATACATATGTGCATACATACTTACATTAATAGCCCCAATAGGTCTTGTGTTACAATTCGAATTTGCATATGATTTTGTTATCGTTTTTCTTTTTTGTTGTTGCTCTTTGGCCTAAGTAGTCTCTGACAATAATAATTTAAAATAATTCTGGTCCAGGGTTATTCTCAGCGTATTTACTATCTCTGTAGCAATGTCTTTGTTCGTTTTCTCTGTCAGTATTTTAGTTAAAGTTTTTAGTGTTTCTGTCGTTGGTATCGAGGGTATAGATCCTTCACGTAAAATGATACCAGTTTTGAGTCCTTGGGTACGTTCAGGTTGTTCAGTTTGTTGACTAGTTCCGTCGTGTTTTTGATTGTGTATTTATTGGAGATATAGTAAAGACGCTGAGAATAACCCTGGACCAGAATTATTTTAAATTTGACAATAAAATATACAGACAAACTCACGGACTAGGCATGGGTAGCCCCACATCAGCTATCCTTATGGAAGTATTTATGCAACATTTGGAGGAAATTTATATGGAAGAACTGACGGCAAATTTGGGAGTAAATTTTTATGCAAGGTATGTAGATGACGTCATCTGCCTAATATCGGGAAATAAAGAAGAACAAATTTTGGAGCACCTCAACAGCCAACACAAAAATATAAAATTCACTATGGATACAGAGAAAAATGGAAAAATCAACTACCTGGACCTAACAATTAAAATAAACAAAGAGACTAACAAATTTACTTACGAAATATACAGAAAACCCACAGCAACAGATGCAATAATACACAATAAATCTAACCATCCTCAACAGCACAAGAACGCCGCTTTCAGACATTTATTAACACGACTTGAACGAACCCCGTTAGAAAAAAAGCTTACAACAAGGAACTGAGCACAATATACACAATCGCAGAGAACAACGGATATCAAAAAAGTTTAGTGAAGAAAATACAAAAAAACATAAATTCTAGAAAGTCAGAAACCAAAGAAAAAGAAGAGAAGAAATGGGCAGTCATATCATATACCGGAGCAACATCTTACAAGTTGGCTAAAGTTTTCCAAAAATATAACATTAATGCAGCATTTAAAACGAGGAACAATATGGGAAAACTTCTACGAAACAACATTAATAAGGAAGACCTCTTTGACAAACAAGGCGTATACAAATTGACTTGCGAATGCCAAAACAGTTATATAGGACAAACAGGACGCCAAATCAAGACGAGATATCGAGAACACATAAGGGATTACAATAAGAAAATAAGAAAATCATCAACGACAGTGGAATCAAATTTCGCCAACCACATGGCAGAAAACAAGTGTACACCCATGAAAATAGGAAAAACAGCTAAAATTCTCCACATACAGCATAAAGGAAGACGACTTAACATATTAGAAAATATGGAGATATACTAACAAAAAACATTCGTAGGTAAAATAATAAATGAACAAATAAACACCGCATCGGATACATTATTTGAACCGCTTAAGCTAATATACCCGAAAGAGGACAAAAGACCTAAAACCGACATAAACAAAACAACACACAAACGGACAATAACGGACTTTTACCTACTTGGTTAATGAGGGTACAATAATGAAAATATGACAAAAAAATAGATTTGCATACCTAAACACACAACACAGACTCACACACACACACGGCACCCGAACGCACGAATGCACGAACACATCACATGAACACGAAGTACCTGAACAAAACGACGGAAGTTAGTTACTATAAATGCTATCGAACTTACAGAAAATAACTCAGAACGAAAGAAGACACTGAAGATGGCGCATATTAGCCGAAACCGGTTTGTCTCCAAACCAAACTTGACAAGGGATGACGTAAAATCGTTCCACAATACATCAGTCTCTGACAAGCTCAATAGTACATACATAGTAGACATATACGCCGCCGATTGACGCCGCCGCGCCGATTACCTTCATAATCGGCCGCCGCCGCCATAATCCGTGAAATCGGCGTATCGGTGCGGCGGCGTGCGCTGGCGTGCCATACCCGTATGGAGCGAGATGTGTACATATTTTCCTAGTTTTGCTAACTGCTAAAGTTCTTCAAAATTAAAAAAAGGAATCAATCGACGTGTTTTGACCTCAGGAACACGAAGCTGAATGCGGAAATGTTTTATTTTTTGGCGGTTAAAAGTTATTAACAAAAACTTTGGCTGTTCCCTACGTTACTAGCCTCAGTCCTAAAGAATTTAAGCTACTGGAAAATTTCAGTTCGTTGGCTTACATAATTTTTTCTCAGATATGGAACTCTTCTGGGATCTCTTCCATTTAGTCCTACTTATAGAGGTCTGTTGCTAATTTTTCTACTCAAAATTGCACCATTTCAACCCTCCTTGATATCATTAGATGCCGAAAATGATCCCAAACATGCCTCCAGAATCGAAAACTCATAGTTTGAACGTAAGAAAGTTGCTGTTTTTGAGTAGCCCTCACAGTTGTCGAACCTCAGCCCTATAGGGAATATTAAAGAAGACGATGCGGGATCAAAAATGGAAAAATAAGCAAGAGTTATGGAAAAAAAATTAAAGAAGCTTGGTACTTAATACCAGTTGCAAATTGCGCTGATTTGGTCAACCCTATGCCACGAAGAAGTAAGGAAGTTATAAAAAATAAAGGAGCTTCAACTAAACATTAGTTTAAATCTAGGTGCAGCAGTGGCGTAGCTAGAGAATTTTTCGGGGGGGGGGGGGGGGGGGGTCACAGCCAATGTAAAAAATTTACCAAAATTAAAATTACCAAAAAAAAACTACAATTTTTTTTACAAATGATAAAAATCGCTAGCTTAGAATGCAAATTGTGTAAGTCCTTTTTTAAAACTTTGTAGGAGAGACAAAAAACAAAAAAGAAAAAAAAATTCGAAATGAAAAAAAATTTCTGTTCATATGAATATTTTGGACTTACACAATTTTTTTCGCTTTTTGGACTTACACAATTTGCGTATCACTTAATAACAACGAGTAGAAATATGACAAGTATCTCAGACTTGTTTAGCGCGGTGCGTATTTGATTTTTCTAGCGTTCTACATAAAAATACACTTTTTCATAAAAGTGGACTTACACAGTTTGCACTCTAAGCTAGCGAAATGTAATTTTTTCAGACTATAATTTAACATTTTAGTACACAAATATGGCTTATAATACATATATCAAACTCTTAAGGCCCTTGGCCACTTAAAATCTGGAATGTTAAGAAGTGTATACATATGTGTGAGTGTCGGGTGATTGACGCAAATATCTAAAAGATTTGATTCTCATCAACGCGAGCCCGAACAAGAACGTATAGCACGACGACTGCCGATTGCACTAACACACACAAAAAAAACTCACACATACACACTGCTTGACATGCCAGATTGTCAGTTGCCAAGGGCCTTTAAATATACTTCAAAAGTAAGTCTCATATTCTCTTCTGGAAATCTACGCGCATAGGTAGATTTTCAAGTTTTATGCGCCCAAAATTTTGTAAAATTGTTACAATTACAGAAAAAAACATACCCACATATTGGAAATAGAATGGGGAACAATAATTCATCGCTTTTTTCCCGACCCCATACTCTGCACTTGCCCCAGATGGTCGTAACTTAGCATATCTCGACGGCTGAGAATAAGATCGCCCTATTTCAAAAATTGTTTCAAAAACGCCCTATTCCAAAAATTGTTTGAATAACGTCCTATTTCAGATTTTGCTTCAAAAACGCCCTATTTGAAAAATTGTTTCAATAACGTCCTATTTCAGATTTTGCTTCAATAGGGCGTTTTTGAATAGTTGTCTGAAATAGGACGTTCTTGAAACAAATTCTGAAATAGGGCGTTTTTGAAGCAAAATCTGAAATAGGACGTTATTCAAACAATTTTTGGAATAGGGCGTTTTTGAAACAATTTTTGAAATAGGGCGATCTTATTCTCAGCCGTCGATCTGAAGTTAATTTTTTTGTTTTTTTCTTACATATTTTTAAGTGCTAGTTTCAACTTGAATATTTATTATTTAAAGCATTTCATTTAAGTAATCGTGATGAATCCCAAAGGTTCAAGTAATTATTAACACTTTTCAATAATATCCTTGGTTTCCAATAATTCTAAGTTTATAGTTTTAAGCTTTTAAAGTTGGGATATTTAAAAAAAAAGTATCACTCTTCTTCATGTTAAAAATTGGTTTTGTTATGTTGCTCTGTCAGACTCAGTCAAATTAACCCTCGGACATGATATCTAGTACAATTAGTAGTTAGCCGACAAAAAATTACGTCGCACAAAGCCTCACTTCACTACTAGATACAGGGTTTTTCAGATGTACCTACAATAATTTTCTTTTTGTGCTTTATATTTAATTTTAATGTTTATATTTCTAACGCATATCTTGGTTAATGTAGGTGATGCTCAAAAGTAACCCAGATATTTAGCAGCGATTATTGTTAACTTTTTAGGCAGTATTTTTAGTATTTCCAATTTTTCAAAGTTAAGGAAATACTTATCATAAAAAGGGGCTAAGAATTATAAAGCTACATTTTTTAGAAGATTTTTGAGTATGCAATTTTGCAGCTGATTCAATTGTAATATAATAATATGCAACATTCAACTTTTTGAAAAATTTCATTGGCTTTTCGGAAATTTTAATTGGAACGGTCTCACGTACATATAACGCAAACACCCTACAGAAAAAAATTACTAAAATCGACGGAAATGTTTACAGCATTGAGAATAGCACTTTTTACACTAAAATTGATTGGCTACATAGCAGTAGACTTATGGCGTTTTCTTTTCTGACAAAAAATGTTGCCCTTTAATATCTCAATTATCGAATTACGTAACATGACTTTCTATATAAAAATAGGTAAAAAAACTTTTTAAGTTAAACGGTTTTATGTTATACATACATTGCAATGTTTAAGATAAATGTACTAAAAACCAAAAAATAATAAAATAGATACAGTCGTGGGAATTATAAACATTTGCATAGACTAGACTAAAATAAAACCGTGGGGCACGTCAATTGTCTACAATCGTTGATTAAAATGTTTGTTTTGTAATGTTACACTATAATTAGGCAGTTGTTCAACCGACAACGATGGACGTGTGATAAGTAGGGCTAGAATGTGGAAAAAAGCTAGCAAGCTCGATTATAAGCGAGTTTTAGGGTTTCATAGTGGTGAGCGAGTAGTACTTTTATCATATGTTTTGTCGATTAAAGACAAACTACGAGCAGTGAAACGATTCCTCGTGTGAATGCCCACCGATAAACTAGTTGAAACATCTCTTTTATTAACATGGAGTGTATAACTATTGGAATTTCCATGAGCAAGAAAATAGTAAGTATTTTCCTCACCGTCTGCGGGCCAACTGCCTAACGACGAATTAAACGATTCTTCTATCGCACATTAAGTCGATAATTTGTAGACAATTGACGTGCCCCCCGGTTTTATTTTAGTCTAGTCTATGCAAATGTTTATAATTCCCACGACTGTATCTATTTTATTATTTTTTGGTTTTTAGTACATTTATCTTAAACATTGCAATGTATGTATAACATAAAACCGTTTAACTTAAAAAGTTTTTTTACCTATTTTTATTTTCTAGTTTTTAGTTTTTATTTCGCATTCTGTTTAATTCATTTAGTGCTTCATTATTGCAAGGTTTCTTGCCCGTTAGTTTATTGCAGTCCAACGCCTCTATAGCGACCCACGCGCCACCTATCGGAAGTTTTTTTAGGAAAATATTTCCTTTCAAGGTAGTAATACATGTTCCGAATTTCAGCCAAATCGGACCATAAATGCGATTTTTGTAAATATAGCGACCCACGCGCCACCTAGCGGAATTTTTTTTTTAAAGAAAATATTTCTTTTCAAGGTAGTAATACATGTTCCGAATTTCAGCCAAATCGGACCATAAATGCGATTTTTGTAAATATAGCGACCCACGCGCCACCTAGCGGAATTTTTTTTTAAGAAAATATTTCTTTTCAAGGTAGTAATACATGTTCCGAATTTCAGCCAAATAGGACCATAAATGCGATTTTTGTAAATATAGCGACCCACGCGCCACCTATCGGAATTTTTTTTTCATAATATTGCATTGTCATCGGGGTTATACATGCGTGCAAAATTTCAGATCAATCGGTTGACAGGAAGAGGGTGAAATTTGAATTACTAAATTTGACCCAAGAATAAAGAATAAATAATAAAACAAACGGGGTGAGCTAAATAAAACCGTTTAAAAATGGCTGAATTTGTAGTTAATGGTGCCCTCTTACTTAGTCAGAGGACAACATTCGTTGAAATCACCACACAAGCTTACAAAATGGCTAAGAAAATCAAACAGGGCAACATTTTTTCGAGAAAAGAAAAAGGCATTAGAAATCTCCTCAAAATCTTCTATAAATTCTGGCCGCGCTTTGAAATTTTTAATCCACTTTTAGAAATTTCTACGATTTTTCGGATTTTTCCATAAGCTTAGAAATCCTGCTTAAGGCGATTTTTATTGAAAAATTGTTTACATTTTTAAACGAAAATAAGAGAGTCAAATTTTCGACAGAACTGTTTGAAATAAATTTAAAAACTCTGGCGTATGATTTTTTTTTTTGAGTCACTGTATATATTTTTCAATAAAATCGACTTTTAACTAGAGCCCTAGATACCCGGGTATCGAGCAATTCGATCTGATCGTTTTTGTTTGAAGCCCGTTTCTTGTTCAAATGCCCGTACAAACATTCGAGCATTCGAGCTTACAAACAAAAAAAAATGTGTATCGGAAAAACAAAAATAAAAAAAACTACATATAAAGAAAAAAAAAATAATAATAAACAAAAGAAAAAAACAAACTTCAAAATACCCGAATTGTTCAAATGCCCGTACAAACATACGGGTAATAAACAAACAAACAACTCTTCGAGCATTTGAACAACAACTGTTCGGGCTACTCGAAAATGTTCAAAAAAAATCGAGAGCTCTACTTTTAACACAAATTATTAAAATTTTGCATTAAACAAGCAATTTGGAATAGATGTACACAATAAAATATTTTTGGCCGCATAAAACTTGAAAATCTACCTACATATGTGCTACGGTTATAAATAATAATTTTCTTATATAATTTAGTTTTTTAATATTCCATTTTGACAGACATTAAGTAAAATCTCAAGTTCAGATACTCTTATACGTTGCATATTTATTCCCATAGTTTATACTAATATTATTTGATTAAGATGATAAGTAATTGAAAGAAAACTTGAAATTTTAATAATTGGCGTTACTTTTCTGTTATTAGCATGTTAATAACAGCAATACCGTATAATAATTGTAGCGTTTGTTGAGCCGTAGGGAAGTGCAGGAACCGTAGGAATTTTACCACAAAAGAGCCAATATAAGTACAAAGAATGTAAATTGTGGTTTGTCGCCGCCGCCGCCGAAATGTTTTTGGAATAGCGCCGCCGCCGCCGGAATCACTGTCGGCGTATATGTCTAATACATAGACACATTTACATACACATGTACAATCGTATACACACCTGCAGATTTTTAAATTGATGCGTTGTACACAAACGTAGTATAACACGATTCAATCGAAACCAAAATGAAATTGTCGGACTGAGACCACCAACAGCGCTGCCAACGCCAACGCCGCCACCGGCAGCATTACCAATCGCCGCACCACTAGTCGCATTACTGCTACACGCCTCTGTATTACTGCCATCCATCGATTCGGAATCTGGAAAAATTAATAACAAAAAAATAAAAATAGCTGGAATAAACTCTAATACTCGTATATATGTATGTAAGTTAATACAACAAAAATAAATAAAATGTACGCTTGAAAATGCCAGTTAAAATGTTCCCACACACGCCGATCTGCACAGAGAGACCAGCTGATTTGCTGTTGTACAACATGCATGAGCATGTGCATGCATGCATTTTATTTACTCCAAGTGCATCGGAGAGGAGCATCACGTTCGATTTGATGTACTTCGGCATGAATGTACTTGCTTGTGTGCGCTCTGTCGCAGCAAAAAATCTATGCCTTATTTAAGAATTATTACAAAAGATTTCAAAGCTTACTAAAAAGGCCTGAAAATTATAAAGAAATCTAAGTTGTATGGGCAAAGGCTTACAATAAGGCTGATTGTCCTGCGTTGATGTCATCAGGCCATCAGCAATAGGCAATCTCTCTCTCTCTGGGAGCCCACCTTATTGCCAAAGCTCCACCGCATGCGAAATAAGGCTTGTTGAAGACCTTATTATGGCCTGATAATCAGGCCTTATGTGGAGTATTTATACCTTATAAGTACCTTATTAATAAGGTGTGTTGTGTAGCTAAATAATTCAAATTTTTTACGCAATTTAAGCGTTGCGGCAATTTAATAACAAAAAATATATTCTGCTAGGGTTGAAACGTTGTTCTTATGTACATGTACATATATGTATGTATATAGCGGAATTAGATACGCGTGCGTACTTAACAGCTAAACACTTCATTGCATGTCAGTTGAAAATGCACTGAGGCGACAAAAAGCAATTTTTACGCTCGCCAGACGTTGTACTTTGCTCATAAAATTCAATTCCCTTTCTCTCTGTTTGGTATGTGTTAAAATGAAGTATTAAAACATTTGGAGCAGCGAGAGAATGAGTGCAAGAAGCGCTGCCAGCGTATTCCAGTTTAACACCTTAGCTACAGCTTAGGCTTAAGAGTCTGTTTCCTGAAACGCTCTGCTTGACGTGCGTTGTACGTAAGTGCTGCGTGAGTGTGTGAAAGCTAAACGCACTGGAAAATGAAAATTCTCTTCAGTCATTATGCCATTCTAGTACATATGTACACATGTATGTACATATTAGGGATTCCAATTTTTCCGATTTTTACGATCCCGGGATTTTCGAGATTTTTTCTATAATCCCGGGATCCCGGGATTTATCCCGGGATTTGGACATTAATTATACAGGCCGACAAAATTTCCAAAAAATTTTCTAACTCAAATAAAATTCTACTTTTCTAAAGGATTTCGGTGCCCTGAATCTGAATCTGAAGTCGGATTTTCGGTAATACTTGTAGGTTTTGAGATATTTATGCGATTTTTTGCTATATTCACTGCTCAATCTGTTAAATGACTTACTTTCATTAAAAAATGATTGCAGCTATTGAAAGAATGATCAATTGTCTTGAAAACAGCGCTTTGCTTTCTCGGGTTTCTTATTTATATATCTAGAAATATATGTTTTTGTACAATAAGGTATTTTTCTTCGAAATCAACGGCAGTATTTGTAGCGCTGTTTTAATCGAAATCAAGATTTGTAGCTGCTCTGCAGAACTATTTTTATTTCAGTATAGAAAATATATACATAGTAGGCCACTGATTGGAATTTTTGTTTCAGTCACGCAAAATTTAGTCGTATTTTCGATAAATAAATATAAATTAATTCACTTATTTTATTCTAACGCACAGTTTGTTGTTAATATAATAAACTGCCTAAAAGCGTGTTACAAAATTTTTATTTGCAATATTGCAAGTTACAAGCAAGATATCCGAAAAAGGAAAACATTGTCTTCAAGATAAATGATCGTGCTTTCAATAGATTTAATCAGTTTTTAATGAAAGTGAGCAATTTTAAAGATATTGAGGAGTGAATATGGCCAAAAACCGCGTTTTTCGCCTCTTTGGACACGAATATCTCAAAAAATGCACGGAAATCGTTTTGAAACATAGAATTTTTTTTCTGTTACAAAAATTTGTCGACCAGTATTATTTTCCCACATTTGAGGTTGAAAAATTAAATATGTATATTTTCGAGAAACGCTACAACTTTAACATGCAAAGAAAAAATAGATTTTTATTGCCATTTTTTATTATTTCATTACTAACAAAATAAAATAGGAACGTAAAATCATGCTTATTATTTAATAACACTTAAGAGTTACTTTAAAAAACACAATCAACAAAGAAAATTAAATACATTTGGTGAACAAAACATTTTCCTTTATAGTTGGTACTTTTAGGATATTAGGATAAAAAGGTTTGCGATCATTTGATAATCTATATATATATAAAAATCAAGCCCATTTCTTTGTCGCCGGCTTTCGCCCAAACGCGTGGAGGGATTTTGACCAAATTTACACATCAGCTTAGTACCTTGCCCTAGATGGTTCATATGCATATTTTTTTCAAATCCGGAAGTCGGTTCCCGAGATATAGGTCAAAAGGTCAAAATGTGGATCCGGCTTTCCCCTGAATATTTTTGGACGATATTGGTATCAAATGAAAGGTATTGAGCAGAGAATTTACATAGAATAGTACTCATTGTGATTCCTAGGCCGAGTCTCCAGATATGGGTCAAAACGTGGACCCGAATGACCCTCGAATGTTTCTGAGCGATATTAGTATCAAATGAAAGGTGTTGTGCACAGAATTTACATAGAATAGTACTCATTGTGATTCCTAGGTCGGGTCTCCACAGATGGGTCAAACGTAGGCCCGGATGACCCTCGAATGTTTCTGAGCGATATTGGTATCAAATGAAAGGTGTTGAGCAGAGAATTTACATAGAATAGTACTCATTGTGATTCCTAGGTCGGGTCTCCAGATATGGGTCAAAACGTGGGCACGGATGACCCCAGAAATTTTCTCAGCGATATTGGTATCAAATGAGGGGTATTGAGCAGGGATTTTAGATAGAAATGAACTCATTGCGATTCCTAGGTCGGGTCCTAAGGTGTGGGTCAGCACCGGGATATTTCTCAGGGATATTGGTACCAAATGAACGTGGACCCAGATTTCCCCAGAAAATTTCTCAAAGATATTGGTGTCAGCTGAAAGGTAGGGTTTTTTCATAGAGATGAACTCATTATGATTCCTAGGTCAGGTCCCGAGATGTGGGTCAAAATGTGGATTCGGATGGCCCCGGATAATTTCTCATCGATATTGTTATTTAATCACGGCGCATGGCGATTCCTATGTGGGATGATACGGGTCAATATGTGGACCCGGATAACACCGGGATATATCTTAGGGATATTGGTACCAAATGAAAGGTGTTGAGCGGACTCTCATGTAGAGCCGTACCCATTACGATTTCTTGGTAAAGTCTTCAGATAGCGTACCCATTATGTTTCCTAGGTCAAGTTCCCAGATGTGGGTCAATAAGTGGACCCGGATGAGCCCGTGATGCTTCTGAGCAATACTGATATAAAAGGAAAGGTGTTGACCGGGTTTGCTATATAGAAATTTTCATAGTGATTCTTAGTCCCGATACCCAATTATGGGTAATAGAGACGATTCGGATGCCACGGAATGTTTTTAAGCAATGACGGTATGAAATGAGAAGTGGAATGCAGGGTGTGTTATGCTAAACCCAGTTTCCTAGGGAAAGGAGAAGAGTAATGAGACTGGGAAAGGCAAAGGGACGGGAAAGGAGTGGGAGAATATAATAAAAATGGAATGAAGAGGATGGGGAGAGAGACAGTAAGACAGGGAATTAGATAAGGAATAAGAGGGGGGAGAAAGACAGAAAAGGAGAGGTAAGAAAGAGCGATAGAGAAAGAGAAGCGGAAATGTGACGGGAAAGGAATAAGAAAACGGAAATGAAAGGAAAGATAAATGGAAAGAGAAAGAGAAAGAGAAAGGGAAAGAGAAAGAGAAAGAGAAAGAGAAAGAGAAAGAGAAAGAGAAAGAGAAAGAGAAAGAGAAAGAGAAAGAATAAGAGAAAGAGAAAGAGAAAGAGAAAGAGAAAAGCAGAGTGAAAGGGAGTTGGAGACTAATACGAAGAAAAATGGGATAAGAACATGAAGAGGGCAAACTTTTGAAAATATCAATTTTTTCCTTCACTTTTTTTTTAACTTATCTGAATTGAGCTGAGCTCTGCAGCCCGAGGTAATTTCGGTTTCTAGAGACTTCCAACATATTTTAAAGTGTGCCGTTTTCCGCTTCAAGTACCTATACTAGGAAGTGGGCCAAAGCAAAGCTTGGCTGGGTACAGCTAGTTTCTAATAAAAATTTTTAGAATTTAACGACACTCTTCGTTTAAGCGAATATTTCCAAGCTTGCCGAAAAATTCTGAAAATTAATGCAACTTCCGAAAATATTTAAAAATCGGAGGCACACATTTTGATATGAATTCCGAGGATGCAGCTGCGTATTTAATTTTAGTAGAGTAATGTAAAACTATCAAGTCTAATTAAAATTTTGTTTGCATTTTCTTCCATTATTTCCATATGGGAAAATTCCAAAAACCATTAGGGAAATAAATGAATAAAAATCAGGAAATAGAAATTATCAAATGAATTTTACCACAAGAATTCTAAAGGCTTTCAAAATTCCTAACGTACGTTTCTTTACAACGCGTACTTCACGACAAAAAAAATTTGATTATTAAAAAAAAAACATTAAAAATATTAATCCTTACTTTGACTAATGGACTTTTTTATCCTAGCAAAAATGTCGCACTTTCTCCAGGCTGTCACATTTTCTGTTTTCTTCCACACAGACTCAACACTTTTTTAAGGCTGTTTGTTCTATTGACAAAATATAAAACTGACCCGACTACGGGGCAACATCTTCTGCTCTTAGCACATGGCATTATTTTTGTTTCATTTATCACATGAAAAATGCAACATTTATAGGGCACAGGGCACATGTTGATAATGGTGCAATGTAATAATGCAACATTTTCATGCAGAATAGGAAATGCTATTAGTATACAGATCTGAGACCACTAAAAATTATATAAAATACAACTTTTCTTTGTTATAATAGGGGAATATTCTGTCTTTATCTTATCCCAAAAATCCCGGGATAAAATTCTAGCGATCCCGGGATTTTCGGGGTGTCCAAAAGGGCGGGATCCCGGGATCCCGGGATTGGAATCCCTAGTACATATATATGTACGTAGGTGTGCGATTTGAAAATAAAACGATTTATGCCTAATTGACTCTCGAACATGACTACTTAATTTATTTCAAATTCAATTGGATTTTAGTCGTTTGATGCTTTGCAGATTTTTTTTTCTTTTTTCAATATTCTTGTTACCACCACGGCAGTGGGCGGCATACACTCCGAGAGTATTTCTGCCATGAAAAAGCTTCTCACAAAAAATGCATTCGCCGTTCGGAGCCGGCATAAAACTGTAGGTCCACCCAATTAGTAGGAAAAACAAAAAGGAGCACACCTCGAATTGGGAGAGAAGCTCGGCCATAAAACTCGTCAGAGTTATAATAGCGCCATTGTATTATTATATATTGTTACCACCAGAGACCACCTGCTCATCTCATTACACAACTTAACATGAAAGCAACAAGCCAATGACAAAGCCTGTGATATATTCCGTTAAAACTTGTCATCTTCACTTGCTTGAAAAATTTGGCTACGAGAGTCACTTTGACTAGTGTGTCGTAAAGACACAATTCGGATGGCATTTCATTTACATCTCCTTCATTGACTAAGCAATAACTAATGGCCAAAGAAGGCAAATGTAATAAATCAGAGGTTCTCAGGAGCTGTTCATACATTAAGCAGATCTTGCTGAAGTTATAGAGTGAAAGCTACAACTTCTCTTTTTGTTGTTTGCTTTTCCGACAGGGTAGGATTGCGGTGTATTGTGGAACGAATTGCCGTCATCCCTTGTCAAGTTTAATTTGGTTATAAACCGGTTTCGGCTATGTGCCATCTTCAGTATCTTGTTTCGTTCGAGAACCGATTTATAACCAGATCAAACTTGACAAGGGATGACGGAAATTCGTTCCACAATGCATCGAAAGCTACAAGCATAGATTTTTGTTGCAAGCTATTGGCATGGGCGTCGATTCGTATAACAAAAACCTGCACTGGACAAGTTTTTTCTACTACCAAACTAGCTATCCCTCCATCTCCTGCTCCGTATATGTATACACACATAAAATTTCGAACTTCTATTCTGCTTTTCCTTTAATTTTCCCAATTGACAAGTTCATCGAGCACGTAATCTACCTTTTCTGCTAATTTAATGTTTATATATTGCTTTCTAACTTCTACTGACAACAACTACCTTACCACACCTACACTCAAGTGCTTCACTTAGATATCGCACGCTAAATCAAAAAGTGTTACAACTCAAAATTCAAAAATTTTCAGGAGAGCCACAAAACATTTTCTTTTTTATAGGCAATGATATGGGAAAAGGCCACGTATACTAGTTATTTTTCAGTTACAAAAGGCTCTGATGGAAAAGATTTTTTGTCAGTCGCTAGAGATATTTTCTGTGTACCGATTTATGAAAGAAACCCGATTTCGAAAAATTTTGAGTTGTGACGCTTTTTGATTTAGTGTGCGATATGTTAAACTGCTGAGTTTTGTCATTTCACTGTCAGAGGAAAGCCTGCCAGGCTGTTGCTCTCTTTTTTGCGTCAAAATGATTTATTATGCGGGTATTTGGCATCTTCGTCACAACAACTAAACTTTAAGAAGCCTAATTAAGTTTTACGTTAGCCTGAGGACAAACACACCGGACCTCAACTCAGCCCACCACGTACACCTCATCAAGCCTCATCTAATCTCACTCAATTTGTGGGAAGCTTTAAAAATGCGCAGTGCAAAACAGATCGAATGTTTCTATTTTGTAAATATTTGCTATGTATCATGAATACTAATTAATGTTGAACTTGACAAGTACAGACTTGTGTGTGTATGTATACAAATGAACAAAAGCAAAAAAGCATGGCAAAGTTTGTTTGTATAATTATCTTGTTACAAAAATATCCCGCGTCAAATTTGGGCAGAACAGAGAGAGTGTTGCAAAAA
Source organism: Urophora cardui (assembly GCA_960531455.1). Classification (NCBI taxonomy): domain Eukaryota; kingdom Metazoa; phylum Arthropoda; class Insecta; order Diptera; family Tephritidae; genus Urophora; species Urophora cardui. Next base: position 42,050,130 of record OY482673.1, read on the forward strand.
GTAAACTGAACATGAAACTCAACAAGTTTTGTAAGTTCTTTGTGCGTGTGGGGCGGTTTGGGAGATTGTATGTACATAAATATAGATACTTATCTATGTTATTACCACGGTAACATAAATTTGGTCCCGCTTCTTCGTAGTCGATTCGACCGGACCTAAGACCACCATTCGAAAGGAATCCATCTCAAGGAGAACTGCATTAAAATTAGTTGGAAAATGCTTCCACAATCGCTATTGGAAAATTTCCCATGGTTGTTGTTGCATGCTTTTGAACAGAACAGAGCTGTGGTAATGTACATACACAGACGTGTTGATGCGAGTTCTCTAAACTTACTATGCCATTTTGTACATGTTTGGCGGTGTGTACATAGATAGACTCAAATAAGTAGAAATATAGAAAAAATGCAGAGGCTCTACAAAAAAAAATAAAAGATAAGGAATAAGTGGGTGAAAAACAATAAGTAGGAAAGAAATATGTAGGGGAAAAGGAAAGAGGAGAAAAACGGAGGTAGAAGAATTAGGAAGAGAAGCAACAACAACAACAACAACAACAACAACAACAGCAATTCAAACTACAATTACCACTGCAACTACAACTGCACCTCCAAATATAACTATAACTACAGCTACAATCCAACTACAACTACAACTACTACTACAACTTCAACTACAACTCCAACTATAACTAAAACTACAACTACAACTATAACCACAACCACAACTACAACCGCAACTACAACTACTACTACAACTTCAGCTACAACTACAACTACAACTTTCAGTACAACTACAACTAAAACTACAACGACAACTACAACTTCAACTACAACTACAACTTTAACTACAACTACAACTACATCTACAACTACAACTACAACTACAACTGCAACTACAAATACAACTACACCTACAACTAAAACTACAACTACAACTACAACTACAACTACAACTACAACTGCAACTACAAATACAACTACACCTACAACTAAAACTACAATTACAACTACAACTACAACTTCAACTTCAACTACGACTACAACTATAACTATAACTACAACTTTAACTACAACTACAAATACAACTATAACTGCAACTACAACTACAACTACAACTTTCAGTACAACTACAACTAAAACTACAACGACAACTACAACTTCAACTACAACTACAACTTTAACTACAACTACAACTACATCTACAACTACAACTACAACTACAACTGCAACTACAAATACAACTACACCTACAACTAAAACTACAATTACAACTACAACTACAACTATAACTACAACTACAACTGCAACTACAAATACAACTACACCTACAACTAAAACTACAATTACAACTACAACTACAACTAAAACTACAACGACAACTACAACTTCAACTACAACTACAACTTTAACTACAACTACAACTACAACTACATCTACAACTACAACTACAACTACAACTACAACTGCAACTACAAATACAACTACACCTACAACTAAAACTACAATTACAACTACAACTACAACTTCAACTTCAACTACGACTACAACTATAACTATAACTACAACTTTAACTACAACTACAAATACAACTACAATTACAATTATAACTACAGCTACAAATACAACTATAACTACAAGTGTAGCTACAACTACAACCACAACTACAAATACAAATACAATTACAACTCCAACTACAACTGCAACTACAAGAAAAAATAGCAGTAACAACAATAACAAGAAAAATTATAAAAAAAACTATAGTCGCATTTTATTCTTCATTAATTAATTTCATTAATTTTCACTAGTATCGCCGGAGCTCGAAACTCGACCATGGAATTTATTTTTTCAATTTCTTTTTTGTTGTTTGCTTTTTCAACTTTGTATTGGTACAAAAATTATTCCTTTTCGCGGAGATAAGCAACACTTTTCAAATTCCAGTTGTACCGCAACACTGATTTGCCCTTTTGATCACGGTCCGACGCGAAATCATGGTCAAAATCAAGGCAGATCTAGGAAGGTAGGCCCGGTGGCGAATTCAGAAATTTCCCATGTATTTTGTTATTGTAATTGGTAGAGTGTAATGTCAGAATGATATTTCGCAGTGGTTAAAATCTGAGTTCGCTTAGGGCTCGTCCATTCCTATTGGCCATGATGTGAATTCGCTTTGATTTTGACATTACATTCTACCTTTGTAAATAAAAGAAGAAGTATTTCAATTCGCCGCCGAGCCTACCTATTAGATATGCCTTGGTCAAAATTAAAATTACTCCTTGTGCTCTCCCGCCCTCTCTCTCATTTTTCGCTTTAATGGAAAAGCAATAGGAGATATTTGACCGCGTTGATTTTGATCTGAGCGTAAACTGGACCAATGCATATAAAATAGAGAGAGTGCTTTAAAATTAAAGCAACTCTTCAACTGTGTTAAAGATATTTGTAAACACGTTTACGATATCTATTTCTCTTAACTAAAAACTTTATTTATTAATTATAAACAAATTAAATAATTTACAGAAAAAAATTATATGCCTATGCACTGCTCCTCACTCATACGAACACATCCATATCAATTTTATGTGGATATGAGTATGTTAAATGTGCTAAACAGCCTGGCAATTGTTTGTATGGGAAAAATGTTAGCCTATTAATATATAGATATAGATATAGATAATACAAAAAGTTTATTTTTTCAAAGCATAAGGAATTACAAACAACAACAAAACTATATTAACTTTAATCTGATGGAAAAGGTACTCGAGCAACTTTCCCTCCAACAGTAGTTATGCCAAGTGTTTGTGAAATGAAGACACTTTGCTGTTGTTGCATTTATTATTTTATTGTGTAAATTGCAAGTTGGTAGGGTAATGGGAATAAGACTTAAGTAAAGACACAAATCTGCATAGATATATGTTTGTATCTCTATGTAAATATTTTCGCACACACAACTTTCGTTATAAACAAGTTTGCAGAGCACCGGTAAGACATGACAATTTTGACAACAAAAGCACAACAATGCAAATGCCGCATGCAAATACATGCATTTGCTTACATGACAATGTGTGCTCATACATACAGGAATATGTTGGTTTTTTGAACGTGTTTGAGTTTTTTCATTTTCGCATAGAATGAAAAAAACAGCGCCAATGTCCATGCATTGCGTGTGCAACAAGAGCGAAAAATTTGCTAATCTGCCTGACAGATTTTTTTAATTTTCTTCACCGAAAAGCCAAAACAAAGTTACATACATACATATGTTGTTAGTGTTTTATGAGTTTATTATTTATTTATTAGAAAAAGATAAGGAATAAGTGAATTTCATTTTGTAGCGAAAATATTGGCTTTATCAAGTTCATAAATGTAAGAGAGAATAATTTAAAACAATATTTGCATAAATGAACTTTGCTTAACACATGCATAGAGCAATTTGAATGTATACCCTGCAGGAAAAATGACGGCTAGTATGCAAAATTATGGATTTCGAGCACACAAAAATTAGACAGGCACTAGACACTGGTTGAATTGTAGTTAGAACTTTTTGAGTTCAAAAGCAGCCTTTCCTGATAAGACAAACTTTAATTTTGACAAAAATTATATTTTATTTTTTTCGTTCACTCGTTCGTTTCTGCAATTCTCAGAGCATTTATGAAGCCTTTGATATACATACATAGCACATCCTTTGCATTTTCCTTTACATGAAATGAAGTTCTCTTTTTTTTCAAGCGATGCGAGATTTTTCCAACAAGGGAATTCATATTTGTTGCTTGCTTGTCTTTTATGCATCACCTAACACAATAAACTATACAAGGAAGCATAATGTAAGAACAATGACATGTTGTTTACAGATATACAATACAAGTTATGGTTATGATTTACTTAAAATCATATTTACATAGTACTTATGTATCTGTGCATGAATATATTTTGTGTGCAGTGGTGCTTGTGTAACAGAAAACCAATTGAATTATCTATCTATGTGCAGAAGTAGGTATATGTTTGTTGAGTGAATATGCTACAAGGATGCTTTAAATAATGCAGAAGGATATGCTAATCGAATATATATTCTAGGAAATTTAATTTGTTTATAGAGGAAGATCACAATGAGCTTTTCAGTAGCCAATTAAGGTTGTAATGAAATTTAATAAATTCATAAATTCAATTAAATTAAGCTAATCGCATTAAGCTATTAGGCTTAGTGAATACAAAATTTAAATGGATTAAAAAACAAGGAATTTTTTTTAATTTTAATATTTTTTTTAAATTGAAGCTTCACAGAAATACTATTATATTTTACTTTTGCTTTACTTCTTTCTTTCACTTTTGCTTTAATTCTATAGTTTTTTTTTTGTACATAATTTTATATCCACTAGGCCAAGGCATTCGAATTTCGCAAAGATTAAAAGGAAAAGAATGCGCAACGATAAAGTTTAAAGAATTTTTACGAAATCGTTGAGACTTTTTATGAAAGCCATGACTTTTCCAAATCGTTAAGACATTTATTTACGACTTCACTGAGTCATTCCTTAACGAAACCGTTGAGCTATGTATTTGCGAAGTCGTTGAGATTTTTCCTTACGAAATTGTTGCGACATTTCCTTACGAAATCGTGTCAACGGTCCTCTTAATAACGATTTCGAAAGAAAATCAGTTACAATTTCGTAAGTTTTTTTCTTCAAAATGGCATAACGTTTGTAATATTTTTTCCTTACGAAACCGTTTACCCACGTCTTTACGAAATCGTGTCAACTGCGCCCTTAAAGATTTTGAAACAAAATAAACTACAATTTCGTAAAAGTTTTTTCTTTGAAATAGCATAACGATTTGAGTAATTTTCCCTTACGAAATCATCGCGACATTTCTTTGCGAAATCTTTAAGACATTTTTACGAAATCGCTTAACTATTTGTAAAAAAATCAGTTTGAATTTCGTAAGTTTTTTTCTTCAAAATGGTATGATTTTAATAACTTTTCCTTAGACATTCGTTTAGACATTTCCTTCCGAAATTTCATAAAAGTATTTTTCTTCGAAATGGCATAACGATTTTAATAAATTTTCCTTACGAAATCTTTAAACATTTCTTTACGAAAACGTTAAAATATTTCGTTAAATTACGAAATAGAGTCAACCGCACTCTTAACGATTTTGAAACAAAAATCATTTGAATAAAATCATTGTGGAATTTTGTATTTTTTTTTCTTTGAAATGGCATAGCGATTTTAACAACTTTTCCTTACGAAACCGTGTCAACCGCACTCTTAACGATTTTCCAATATCGGCTATCATTTGGTGCTATTTTTTTTTCTTCGAAATGGCAAAGATTTTAATAACTTTTCCTTACGAAATCGTTAAGACATTACTTTAGGAAATCGTTAATTTGCGAAATCATGTCAACCGCACTCTTAACGATTTTGCAAAAAAAAAAATATATATTTTAATAACCATAAGAATGGTTTAGTGAGTAATAAAATTTAGTTAATATTGACTTACTTTGCTGCAGCAAATGCGCTTCATCACGCTGATACACCATCGGGCTGGGACAAGTGGAATTTGAATTGTTAGAGTCAATTGATTCATCTACGTTGCAGCGTGTTATGCCAGCCTGGAGGGAAAATTAAAAAGAAAAAAAAATTACGCAAATTAAGTGCGTAGTTTAAGTGCTTTGATGCAATTTTAAATGACAAGGGGGAGGTGAAAGTTTTCTATATACATAACTGTAAGCCATGTGGCACGAAATAATTTTTTTTTTTTTTTTTTTCATTTAAAAACTTTCTTCTTCAACATCACACAAAAAGCCATTAGTCTTGGTCATAACTTTGAACAAAACTTTATCTCCTACAAAAATCCATAGCAGCCATGTATCACAGATCACTCCCCCCACTACTCTCTCACTCACGCACAACTGTCGCCAAAGTTTTGTAAAATTACTGTCATTATATTTTAATAAAAGAAAACGAAACATATTTGCGCTGTTTTGAATTGCAGAGTTCGTCGTCACGCCCTTTGGCGCGCTCTTGCCATTTTGACTTGTCAAGTTGCCAGTTTTTGTTGTTGCCATCATGAACTGACCATGGAAATTGACTGTCAGTGACTTTTTTAAAAGTTTTACTAAACTTATATTAGCTACTTACATGCATACTTATATACATACATACATATGTATGTACACATTTTCTTATGCATTTGCAAGTTTGCGCATTAATGTAATGCGTTAAATTTAGTAAATGTTCCTAAAAGTATGCATTGCAATTGTCTGTCGTACAATAATAACAAATACAATAAGTTTTCAACAACTATTCACAAACTATTCAACAAGTTGAGACATTTTGGCAGTGAATAATATGAAAAGTACTCCGATTAAATTTAGTCGTTTTTGGTGGTGTGATTTGTGTTATGTGGCGTGTGAAATTGAGAAAATTTTTGGAAAAGTTATTACTTATTGTTGTTTTTTTTTTCTACTTTAAAATAGCAAAGTTTGTTTTTTACTTTCTTATTTGCAAGTGTCTGAGACTTTGCTCTCGGCAGTTAGTTTGGGAAGTTTAAAGGTTTTGTATGGACTGTTTTAAAGTCACCGACACATGGAGTGTAAAGCACGTCGATTGCACTATGGTCTGAAATTCAAATTTTTTGGCATAAATTAAAAGGAGTGGTACTAGCCCATTGAAATTTTGCACACAGGTTATATATGACTTAGTTAAGAAAAACTCCAAGAATGGTTGAAATCGGTCATTCCCCAGAGGTACCTCCCTTGGACCTATAGTAAAAATTTTTGAATTTCAGCTCAAAAATTGCGATATATTCTCGAAAGCTGGCAAATAAGTTATTCTCGTAATACGCATCCACGATACCAAAAATTGTTGAAATCGGCTAGTCCCTAGGGGTACCTCCCTTGGACCTATAGTAAAAAATTGATGAATTTCAGCTCCAAAAATTGCGATATCTTCTCGAAAATTGGCAAATAAGTTATTCTCGTAATACCCATCCACGATACCAAAAATTTTTGAAATCGGCCAGTCCCTAGGAGTACCTCCCTTGAACCTATAGTAATTTTTTTTTTTTCATAAAATGAAGAATTTGCATATGATGGGCAAAAGTGGGCAACTAATTTTATTATCACATGAAAACAGATACTACAGGTTATAGCTGTACATAAAATGTTCCCAAACCAAATATTTAATTCAATAAATTCTTAGAAGTATAAGAAAAGATATAAGAAAAGAACTTATGTACTTAAATCAAAATTGCTTTTCATAACGGTACATTTTTCAGACATAAAATTTCTGGAAAAGGTGTGGGTGATGACAAGTAAGCCATTTCTACAAAAAAGTGAAAATCGGAAATCATGGCCTTTACATCTCTCCGGCGCATACGGCTCGATATTATTCTTTCTTGTATTTTTTCTTGCATATGCGATCCGATCTCTCTTGTATAATTTATTTCGAGCTTCTGACGCATTTTCTCCAAAACAACCCATAGGAATTACGCATTTTGATAATTTTTCGCTAACATATGCTAACAAATTTTGATTTTTTTTTTTCTTATATCATCTTTTTTCTGTAAACTTAACTCATTGGTATTGATTTTTTAAAAAATCCAATCCAAAACCACATTAGTTTTGCGATCGCCCTCTAGCCAAACTCCAAGTATTTCTTCGTGTTGGAACTCAAAGGTTGCTGAAAATTACAAAAATACTTAAATGGGGCAAAAACAGGCAAATGATACATACATGATTTTAAAGAATATACTCCAAACTTTCACCAAGCATAAAAATCTGGAACAATACGGGACAATACACACAACTTTCACTCCACAGAACACAGGTAAATACGAAATTTTAGGTTAAAAAAGCTACTAAACAAAACTCCGCACCATACAGATATGAGACAATAAAACACATTTTTTTTTTGTTAAGTTGAAAAATAGAGACCTTTCTTATATTCCTCCATTATAAATTTATTCACTTTTTTTCTTTTTTAACTATTATCACACAGCTGATTTCATACAATATTTTACTCAGCTGTTTACAAGTTTGTTGTTGCTTCAGAAGCATCATGTTTGACAGCCCATATTTAGAACAGGGTTGCCATATCCAAATAATTTTTATATATTTTAGACTACTGAAATGTCTAAATTAATACTGCGTACCTATTTTTTTTAAATTAGAAAAAAAAAAAATTAGGATTTATGCAAAAAAAATTTGAATTTCAGACCATAGTGGATTGGAGGGAAAACACAAATTGCGTTATAAACAAATTTCATTATAAAATAACATACTCGCGAAGCCAGACACCTTGCCGTGGTGTGAGAGCTTAGTCGAATCACGATCGAACGGATCAGGGATGCCCCTGGTTCAAGTTGCTTGTAAACAGTGACCAATAGCTACCAGGCCGGAACGTCTTAAATGGCATTACTGTGTCTCAGTAAGTGGAAGGATGACGGAAAAATACCCCGCCACCTTGATAGTAAGCTTAAATAATGAAGCCAAAACCAGCTAACTCTGCGCGGAGTAATCAGCTAGCTGGGAATCCGCTCATTTGCAGGCCCAAAGCTCACCACACCATATGACCGAGAATGGAACACCCCCGGCGGATTAGGGTTCTTAGAATATACTCGTGGTAAGTAATGCTTGTCGTAAGAGGCGACTAAAATCCACCGGTCTAGAAGGTTGATAATGGCCAGAAAAATCGTTTGCAAGAGAGTCGGGCTAATGTCAGAAGGGACTAGTACCCAAGCGTACCGGATTTATTCGGCAGAGGACTGTTACTTCCCCTACACTTCTAAAAAGTCTTCGGGGTGTGTCTTGATGGCTACAACAACAACAAAAACAACAACCAAAACTGGAACTCGCGGTATCGGAGGAAGCAAGCTACTAGTTAAAGATGGCACATTGACTATGGAGACAATGGAGAGCATACAACTGAAGGATGGGTAGCACGTACTAACATCCGAGCATGATGGCGCAAGCGAGGTTGCAAAATATGTGCAGATGCTAGAAAGAGCTAGCGCTTCTACAGCCAGGACATCGGTACCTTCAGCGCATCCAACAACAGTTGATCCTGATAAAAATTAGAACCATGCCGGTACGGAGAAATCGGATATTGATGATGCTAAAATTGGTAAAAATTTGACCGGAAGGCGATTGAAGAGGAGGATGTTGAGGAAGCAGAAAGCTGTGGCTATAGCCAAGGTCAGTATTCAAAATCCTCCGGCAAAGAGCATTACACCGAGAACAGCTACGGGAAAGCATGATAGGACATCACTCTTTTGAAGGGGTCTGTGCAGTAAGGTGGAGTGAAAACATATGGAGATTTTTTTTGTTCTTTTTCTGAACGTACCAGCAATGAAAAGTTGCCTTTATACGAGTTAATGAACCCCACAAAATTTCATGGCGATAGGACGACGTTTTGAACTGCCCCCAGCCCCGCAAAGTTGAAAGCAATAAGCACGATCTGGTACAAATATGAAATTTTCGAAATTATAAAATCAAAAAACCAAGTATGAGGATTGATAAAGATGGCCAAGCTGAGTATTAAACTGAATTTATTTTTTTTTGAAACGACAACAACAAAAGTTATTAAAGGTCAAAGTTTACATTATGCATTTTTTAAATTGCGATTACTTAAAAACTACTAAACCGATTTCGAATGTTTTTATACCGTTCAATAGGTATTTTTATTCCCTTTAATTTGATATACATTTTATATATGAAAAGTAAGGGTGGTAAAAGGGGGGTTGACCCCCGCAGGGGGTGTTATGGAACCCACATAAAATGTATATCAGATTAAAGGGAATCAAAATACCTATCGAATGGTATAAAAATATTCGAAATCGGTTAAGTAGTTTTAAAGTAATTGAAATTAAAAAAATCCATATTATAAACTTTGACCTTTAATAACTTTTGTTGTTGTTGTTTCCAAAAAAAATTAATTCACTTTAATACTCAGCTTAGCCATCTTTATCAATCCCCATACTTCGTTTTTTGATTTTATAATTTTAGAAACTTTACATTTGTACCAGATCGTGCTATTTTTTTCAACTTTGTGGGGCTGGGGGCACCTCTAAACATGCGAGTAGGTCAATAAAATTTTACAGGCTTATTTCTGGGCTACAAGGTGCCGTTCTGGCTTTGGAACAAATTGAATTTCCAAAAAAAATTTTCACTCCACCTTACTGTGCACGCTGCGAGCATCAGTCCCAGTGCAAAGAGGATGAAGGACTTCTACCGTATTTGGACGTGACTGCATGCTGAAGCAAACAGTCTGCATGCCAAAAACAGTCTGCAAAGCTGAACGTTCAAGGATCGCGAAAAACGGATGAGACTCAATTGTATAGCTCTGATTCGTTTCCAAAGGGCAAACGACTTTCTCGACATCTATATGTGGAAAGCTATTGATAAGTCGAAAGACTAGCCACAATTCGAAGGACAAGCCACAATTCTATAGAATGAGCGCGGAATATGGTATCTTAAAGACAAAATGTACCAACGACCGTACTCGATATTGGCTCTCCACAACGGTGGCAAACATATCAGCCTGTGAGCGCTGCAGCTTCCTCTTAAAGGGCGGAAGTAAGAGCAGTCGTGTGAGAGCCTATGCTTGGCTACCGAGCCAGTTCCGGAAATTAGCTTGACAAAGGAAATTATTTATTCTTCGATGCGTTCGTTTTTTTTTTCTTTTCACCCATCATATCACCTCCTTCCAAAAAAACACTTACCGCAATTAAACTGCTGCTCACCACCGCTTTGCCGCCTTTGCTGCTGCTCGTATTAAAATGCTCAATCACCTCCCAATTTGACTTTTTCGGCGTCGCTGCTGAATGCTGTTGCGCCAGTTGCTGATGTGATTGTTGTTGTGATGGTGTTTGAAGTTCTAAGTTGGCCTTCGATGATGATGATGCGCTGGCTTGCTTGAGCGATGATGAACGATTGAAGAATTTGTGCTTATTGGGTTTTGTGTCCTGTGGAATAGGAGAAAGGAGAAAAAGATAAAGGAAGCGATGATAAACAAATAGAAAGCAGCACAAAAAATTTTTAATTTCATGCTGTTAGTTGCTATATACAACTGACAACTTACCTTTCTGCTTTCCTTGCTACCAGCGCTGCCATCGCGTCGCATGCCGCGCAACGACAAACGCTTCGACCAATCATTCTTCTGACTCTCCGACGACAACGAGCGGAAGATTTGCGCCGAATAGGAGGCGGTTGCTGCCGAAGCGACTGCAGACGCTGACATTTTGCACTGTTTTTTTTTTCTATTTTTTATTTGGTTTTGTTATTGAGTTAAGTTGAGGCAAGTTGGCAGCTGGAAAGAAATAAGAAAAAAAAAAAAAAACGTTAAGCTAAAGAAAATTGCAGCGATTGGTGGATTTTTGCAAATGCTTTGGATATTTATAAGGTGCATATTTTATTGCTGGAGCAGCTGTAGACCTTGCATTACTTAAGCGGCATGTGCCGGAATTGTTTGAACTAAAAAAATGCAATTTAATGCCATTTATATAAAAAAAAAACAACTTGCCTACAGCTTTGCTTTATATGGGCGGTAGCAATTAAATTACGTATACGCAGTGTGTAACTGAATTAGCGGAGGTTGCTTTTAATAGCAACTTCCAACAACCATCACATAGTTTTAGACTACTTGAAAAAAACACAGTTGCATATTTCGCAAATTTTTAGAAAACAAAAAAATTCTTTTTATGTGAATTGTATATGAGCTATTGGCCAGTTTTTAATTAATGGCGTTTTCTTTTCTACGAAAAAATGTTGCCCTCCTATATCCCAATTATCAAATTACGTATCCTGACTTTCTATAAAATGGCTGAATTCGTAGATAAGGGTGCCCTCTTACTTAGTTAGAGGTCAATATTTGGTAAAAGGACCAGACAAACTTACAAAATGGCTAAGAAAATCAAAAAGGGCAACATTATTTCGAGAAAAGAAAACGCCATAAGAAAAATTAAAAAATTTTTTTTTTGGTAGAAGTTCCAAGGATCTATTTCGGAGACCGCCACATCCCCTCATCAGACTTGTTAAAGCAAACTTCAGCGCTAATCTGGATTATCTACTTTAGTCGTAGTTAATATAAAAATTAACTGGAGTTAAAACTAACTAACTCCTGAGTCAGTTCTAAAAATTTAGATAAACCGGATTATCTTAAGCTAAAACAAAATACCTCTTAAGTTAGTTCTAAAAATTTAAATAAACCGGATTATCTAGTTTAATCGCAGTTAACCTTAGAATTTACTGGCGTATTCCGTGCTATATCCTGGTAAAATTTTAGGTAATCCGGATTATCTGTTTAGTACGGAGGTTGAGAGAATTAACTGAAAGTTACGGACTATCTCTTCACTTAAACTAAAAAATTCGATTTTTAGGATTTTATAATTAAATTTAGGGTTACATGATAATCTGGATTATCTAGTTAATTTGTAGGTTACTTGAGAATTAACTGCAGGTAGTGTAGACATCTCTTAAGTTAATTCTAAAAAAAAATTATTTAAACCGAATACTTGAAAATTTACTAGAAGTAATACGCACTATATTCTGAGTTAACTTTAAAAATTGTAGATAATCGGAATTATGTAGTTAAATTGAAGGTTACTTTGAGATTAAACTGGAGGTAATCCGAACTATCTTTTGAGTTAATACTCAAATTTTTAGCAGATTAGGGCATTTTTAATCAATTGCTCTGCACTGCGCAATTACAACCGATTTAAGTATTGCGTTAATCTAGATTATCCTTGCCGTGTGACAAGCCAATTAAAAGTATAATAAATCTCTCCGAAACACCAACTGTACATATGTAAATATGCAAGTCATTATGTTAAAGTATCAGCAAAATTGGCATAAAACATTGATTTATGTACATATAAATCCACAAGGTAGTTTAAATGTATGTCCAACAACAATTGTATTGTGCATTAAACACATTCTATTAAATAAATCTTGCCCCACTAATCACATGAAAAGCAAAACAGCGTGCGCTTGACGCCAAACTGATAATAAAATAAGCACGCAAATAAATTTTCTAAACAATAAAAATGGCAATAAAAATGTGGAGAGGACATTAAGCCCAAATACACTTACACTGCCCAAAGTGCACCGAACGCCACCGCTTCATGCCATAGTTTAGATTTATTTGGCAAATGTGCCAAAAAATAATCTTTTTAAAACAAAAATTTGTATATACATAATAATGTAGTGCATCTGTATGTATATGTATATGTATGTGCATAAACTTGCACAAGTTCAAAAAAAGTAAATTTATGTTTGTCGATCAGCTCCTTTTCTTAACCTCAATTTTAAACTCAAGTAGATATTTCAACGTTTTACGTCGCTCCAATTAAATTAACGAGCGCCAAACATGCGACTGTCAAGCAGTTGGATATATGTGTGTGTGTGTGTATGCATGTGTGTATGTATGTATATGTGTTAAGGTGTAGCCATGAGGATATGTTTAAGTTTATAGGGCAATAAACCATTGAAGAGTTGCAATGATTTGCACAAAAAAATTCAAATTGTGTGGGTAAAATGTTAAATGAAATTGGGAAAAGGTTGAAAAGGCTTTAAGAACTTTCAATTAAGTTTTGCTTTGATGTTAAAGCAAATTAATTTAAGACAGACTTGCGCATTAAATTGTCAATTTTAATAATTAAAAATATTTATAAGTATATACTTGTATAATGCGACATAATCTCACCATGTAATTGATGTAGGTAAAAGACATAGACATACGTACATATCCTCGGGTATTTTTATTAAGCTTATTTTAAAATAAATTTGCTCCCCTGTTACACATATTTTTGTTCGCTTGGATAATCAAAAAAAAAATTTTAAAAAAAATTGAGGGTTGCCACCTTTTTAAAAAATTTCCATTGGATAAATTAATTAAATTAAAATATTGTAGCACATCGTGCATTTTTTGAAAAAAATGTAAAAACTCGTTGCAAATCACAAATTTTTGTGAGAGTTGCCACCTGCTTGAAATTTTTTTGTTCAATAAAATTCTGTAAAAATCAATTAAATATTACAATATGGGTAAAAAAATTAAAATGTTTAGGAAGCTAATCGCTGGAAATATCTTTTCAGGGTTGCCAACTCTGAAATTTTTAGCGCAATAAAATTTGTAAAAATCTTTTAAATATATATACTTATCTCAGTATGGATATCAATATAAATCAGTTTGAGAAAGTTGATCGTTGAAAATATTTCTGTTAGAGTTGCCAGCTGTTTGAACGTGTCGCCGCCTCTTTGAAATTTTTTGTATCAATAAAATTTTTAAAGGTTAATTAAATATTAGACAATGGGCATCGAATTAAATGAGTTTGGGAAACTGATCGCAGAAAATAATTTTTTTAGTATTGCCACCTATTTGAAACATTCTGTTTCATTAAAATTTTTAAATAGCAAATAAATATTACAATGCGAGTATCAAATTAAATGTGTTTGAGAAAACTGATTGCTCGAAAAATTTTGTTTAGAGTTGCCACCTGTTCGACATTTTTTAGCTGAATCGAATTTTTAAGAGACAATTAAATATTACAATATGTATATCAAATTAAATGAGTTTAGGAAATCTGAGTGATGAAAATTTGTATTTTTTAGGGTTGCCACCCGTTTCAAATTTTTTAGCTCAATAAATTTTTGTTTAAATCAAATAAATATTACAATATGGGTGTCAAATTTAAGGTGTTTAAGAACGCTGATAGCTGGAAATATTCTTTTTTAGGGTTGCCACTTTTTTTCTAATGTAAACTAAATTTATTTGAACGTAAAATACGTGGTACGCAAATAGATGCTTTATAATGTAATAGAGGGAGAGTATCGTTTTATCGTATTATATTATTATATTATTATAATTTGTATAATAAGAGGTGGACAAGGGCAAAACGTGGTAGGTTATAGCTAGTATCTAATACCGAGACCGCGCTTCCATAACAGCTCCTTATCTTTTTTGCCTACTACTTGGGTCGGCCTTGGTCTTGAGAATTAACCGGAGGTAATGCGGAATATCTCCTAAGTAAACTTAGAAAATTTTAAATAATCCGTATTAACTGCAGGTAATGGGGCTTACCTCCTGAGTTAGTTATAAATATTTATCCGGGTTATCTACTTAAATCGGAGATATTTTAAGAACTCAGCGGAATTAATTCTTAAAATTCTAGATAATCCGAATTAACCGGATTAACCTTCAGTTTTATCTTGGAGAATGCATTTTTTGTGAGAACCTTTTTTCATACGAGAAATAAATTCGAAGGATATGCCGCCCACTGCCGAGAGGTGAACGCCATTTTAGAAATCCTAAAAAACAGGTTTTTAATTATTTAGCTTAAATTTTTGTATTAGCTCAATCGCTGTCATGGCATACGAGCACTCTATCCCAAAGACCATAAGCAAAATACGTCTATCAAAATTTTTATGTTTATATTAGACAGTGTTTTTTTTTTGTGTTCTTTGTTATTCATGACTGGATCTTCTTCAGCATATGAAAATGTAGTGTATCCTGTTTTTTCTCTAAACAAAAAACAACTTCTAGTTTCACTTTTCTAAATAATATCATCTTCCGCTCAAATACAACCACCTGTCATCCGGTTTATTTCCTTCTGCTTTGTTGCAACATCCGTTTGGCAAACACAGTCAGGCTTCGCTTTTGTATAACGAGTTATCTTGCTTTTGTAAATGAAGCAGCATATTTCTTTTTTTACAAATATAAACGTAAATATGTGTAAATATCTCATGAAATTGTATCACACATAAAAGCAACTGAAGGAAGCAAAATGAAGCAGCTTTAACTAATAAAAATGAAAAACCAAGCATGTGTGTTGACACGAAGTAACTAAAATTGCTTGCTGGCGCTTCTATAGGCAAGTTTTTTTACTTTTATTTTTGTGTTACACACTTTTGTTAACTAAAAACACATTTCTATTGTTTGCTCTAGAAAAACATAACCTGCAATAATTTCCTTTCGCTTTTTAATAAAACACAAGCATATATACATATGTACACACATATGTTCTAGTTGAGTGTTTGCTGATATTAATCTGAATTCTGTAAACTAAAAATTCGCCGTTAAAAAAAATATAAAAATAGCTCGGTCTGCAGAAAAAAAAGCAATACGCATGTGTTGCCTACGGCTGCTCAGCCGAAAATAGAATAGCAAAAAAGAGCGCAGGTTTAGGTACATAATTTACTTTTTCTAGTAGTGATTTCCTTTTAAAGGCCTATGAATATAAATCTATGTAGTTACTATATAAAAACTCTTGTTGGTATTAATCTCACTTTTTCTGCTTTTCTATGCATTCCACACCATATAATGGAATGTGGTATCGCTTGAAAAATCAGAACAATTTTGACTTGACATTACAAATTTTATGATACTTTGTATCTCCATTTAATACGTACATTTTAAAGCACCTTTTTGTATTCCACGTGTGTAATATTTATTGTATGAACAAGTAAATTTAGTTTTTAAAGTGGCAGCCCTAACAAAAACATTTACAACCTTCAGCCAACTTTCTTAAAATCATTTAACTTGATACCCTTATAGCAATATTTAAATGATTTTTACAAATTTTATTGAGCTAAAAAATTTCAAAAAGGTGGCAACCTTTAACAAATATTTTCATCGATCATTTAATTTGATACCCATACTGCAATATTTAAACGATTTTTACAAGTTTTCTTGCGCAAAAAAATTGCAAGCAGGTGGCCACCCTAACAAAAACATTTCCGGCGATCAGTCATCTTAACTCAATGAAACTGATGCTCATATTGTATTAGATATTTAACTAAGTTTTAAAATTTTTATTGAGCTACAAAATTTCAAACAGGTGTCAACCCCAACTAAAATATTTCCAGCGATCATCTTTCTAAAGCTCATTTAATTTGATACCCATTTTTATAATATTTAAATGATTCTTACAAATTTTGTTCAGCAAAAAATTGCAAGCAGTTGGCAACCCTAAAAAAGGTATTTCCAGCGATCATCTTCCTTAAACTCATTTAATTTGATACTCATTTTTTAATATTTAATTAATTTTTAATAATTTTGATTAAGAAAAAAATTTCCAAAGGGGCAACCCTAAAAAAATATTTCAGCTTTTAAACTCATTAAATTTGATACGTATATTATAACTAGCTGACCCGGCAGACGTTGTTCTGCTAAAACTTATTCCTATGAAGCCTAAAGAAAAGTCTTTGATTACCGTATTGCTAACCATTATCTTAGAGTCCATCTTAATGACTGCGAATAACAAAAAATTGTCTATTCTCTGAATAAAAGTTATAGTTATATTAGCCGCGACAAACCTACTTCCCCCGATCCCTATCACTATCTCAATCCCTATCCCTATCCCTATCCCTATCCCTATCCCTATCCCTATCCCTATCCCTATCCCTATCCCTATCCCTATCCCTATCCCTATCCCTATCCCTATCCCTATCCCTATCCCTATCCCTATCCCTATCCCTATCCCTATCCCTATCCCTATCCCTATCCCCATCCCCATCCCTATCCCCATCCCCATCCCTATCCCTATCCCTATCCCCATCCCTATCCCTATCCCTATCCCTATCCCTATCCCTATCCCTGTCCCCATCCCTATCCCTATCCCTATCCCTATCCCTATCCCTATCCCTATCCCTATCCCTATCCCTATCCTTATCCCTATCCCCATCCCTATCTCTATCCCTATGCATATCCCTATCCCTATCCCTATCCCTATCCCTATCCTTATCCCTATCCCCATCCCTATCTCTATCCCTATGCATATCCCTATCCCTATCCCTATCCCTATCCCTATCCCTATCCCTATCCCTATCCCTATCCCTATCCCTATCCCTATCCCTATCCCTATCCCTATCCCTATCCATATCCCTATCCCTATCCCTATCCCTATGCATATGCCTATGCCTATCCCTATCCCTATCCCTATGCATATGCCTATGCCTATCCCTATCCCTATCCCTATCCCTATCCCTATCCCTATCCCTATCCCTATCCCTATCCCTATCCCTATCCCTATCCCTATCCCTATCCCTATCCCTATCCCTATCCCTATCCCTATCCCTACCCCTATCCCTATAGCTACCTACCTTTACCTTACCGGGACCGTCCATCACCATCCGGGCCCACTACTTTAGCCATCTCTGGGAAACAGCCTTAGAAATCACAATGAAAGTAGCTGTATGTGGAAGCCTGCTCAACGCTTTTCATTTTCTACCAATATCGCTCGAAAACATTCAGGGGTTATCCGGGTCCACGCTTTGACCCAAATCTTGGAACCCGGCCTAGGCATCACTATTTAAAAAGCTCTTTGCTGAAGTCCTCCTCAACAGCTTTCATTTGATACCAATATCGCTCAGAAACTTTCCAGGGTCACTTGGTCCCACGTTTTAACCCATATCTGGGAACCCGGCCTAGGTATCGCAATAAAAATAACTTTATGTTGAAGGCCTGTTAAACACCTTTCATTTGATACCAATATTGCTCGAAGTCTTGGTGGATCGATCTGGGTCCTCATTTAGGCCTGTATTCCGGGAAGCTCCCAATTTTTCGAAATTCTATATACCCTACTATGTGCACTAACACCGCATGAATCTACTGTGAAAATTTCATAAAGAACGGTTGGTTACTTTGGGAATTTATAGAGGACACACATCCACAGATGCACACATACGCACATACACACCGATTTTTCCAATTTTCGGACTTTTCCGGAGGGATTTTCCAAAATTTTCTTCCGTACGAACCATCTCCTCGAGCATACGAACAATTGACAAAAAGTTTTACAGAAATCGACCCAGCCGTTCTCATCTGATGAGGTTAGTAACATTTTTTACACCATTTTTATATATATAGATATCTAAATGATTTTTACAAATTTTATTGCACACAAATTTTCAAACAGGTGGCAACCCCAACAAAAATATTTCCAGCGATTATCTTCCTAAAGCTCATTTAATTTGATACCCGTATTATAATATTTAAATGATTCTTACAAATTTTATTGCACAAAAAAATTTTGAACAAGTGGCAACCCAAAAAAATATTTCCACCAAACAGCTTCTCTAAAATATTTTAAATTGATACTCATATTGTAACAAGTAAATGATTTTTAAAAAAATTTTATTGGGCTAAAAAATTATAAACAGGTGGCAACACTTACAAAATATTTCCAGCTATCACCTTTTTAACACGCTTTTATTAGCTTCACCTGTATGTATGTATGTATGTATGTATGTATGTATGTATGTAACTTCATCCCATCCTAAAAGTTGTAACATTTAACTAAATAATTATATCTTTCAAACATTCACTTTTTTGTGTTCTCTCTATTATTTCTATGTATTCTCCTCCGGATTCGAAACATGACATCAACAGCCCAACGGCATCATATAGTAGGACATTCAACATTATACTTTATGCTTCATTGCGGCTTTTATGTTACCTTTCTTCAAAATAGCCTCTATAAATTTCAATTAACTCCCGTATATAAGCCAATAAGTAACAAGCTTTCAGGGTACGGAAAACTCACTCAAAAACACGCTCAAAAATACATTCTTCTCAAATCACAAACAAATGTTCAAAGAAAAACGTGTAACCACTCAAATAGCGAGCGAACTAACGCACAACAGCCAGCGATCGCTCATAGCGATGGCGATAAACTCAATGCATAAATTCACTCAAAAATGAAGCTTGAAGCTTTCTGTTTTGGGTTTGTTGTATTTGCAATAAAAACAAGCGCATGTACATACATATGTATGCAAAGCAAGAACTGGTTTTGTTTGTATTTCATTTAATAGTAAGTGCTGAATCAACGAAAAGGAACCCTAATTCTATAATTGCATTTCACGCTTGGAAAGCAATTTTTATACAATGTTTTGTAAACGTGAGGTGAAAAAATTTCTCTAAAAAAAAAATAAAAAAAAAAAAAATAAAAATGCGCCATTCGGGACTCGAACCTGAGCTCCTTGGTCCGTAGGCAGCATACCTCACCATTACGCTACAAACGTATTCGGAGCTTTGTTGTCTAAATTCGAATTTATTCAATCAGGTTTCTTTTTTTTTTTGTTCTTTTCAAATGCTTCACCTCAACTTCTCTTCACTTTCTGATTGTAAAATATAACAAAACGTTTGGGAAATTTTGCATTTCCAAACTAGTTTGGAAAACCTTGAATAAAAGGGTTTGGAAAATATTGCATAATAAACTAGTTTACTTCACTGCATATTGGGATTTTTGGTAGAAGTTATAAATACATATGTATGTAGATCTATTTCGGAGAACACCACATCAGACTATCAGACTTCTTTTTACTTTTATTCTTGCGTCCGCATAAAACATCCTTTTATGAAAAATTTCACTAAAAAGTTAAAAATAAATAATAGCTTAAAAAAACTAAAAAACACGCTTTAATCTTAAAAATCGTACTAAAAATTGAGAAATAATTTAATTAGAAACAAAATGATGAACGAAAATATAAGTATTTAAGGAAGAGCGTGGGGGTGCTCAATAATATTTGAACATGAAAATATTCGATTCGTACAACTAGTACAAAAATATACCTAGTTGCGAAATTAAAGAGTACGATATATGAAATCTCAAAAAAGTCAAAATAAAATTATTAGTAAAAAAACACCGATTTTAAATATTTTTTGACATACTGAGCACCCCACGCTTTTCCTTAAATACTTATATTTTCGTTCATCATTTCATTTCTAATTAAATTATTTCTCAATTTTTGGTACGATTTTTAAGATTAAAGCGTGTTTTTTAGTTTTTTTAAGCTATTATTTATTTAAAATCATTTGATTTGATATCCATATTGTAATATATTTAAATGATTTTTGCAATTTCTCTTCAGCTAAAAAATTCCAAACAGGTGGCAATCCTAAAAAAATATTTGCAGTGATTAGCTTTCTTAAACTCATCTAAACAGATCTCTATATTTAATTAATTTTTTTTAATTTTATGGAGCTAAAATGTTTCAAACAGTTGGCAGCCCCTTCTTCAAAAAAATACAAAATACGCTATAATATTTTAGTTTTAATTTACCTAAGCGAAATTTTTTTAGAAGCTGGCAACCCTAATTTTTTATTAATAATTTAAGAGATTAATTCATTCAAGTTTAAAATTATTAATTCTTTTGATCATTTTTTCATCCACTTTATCTACTTACATATGTATGTATGTAAATGTTTTTCGAATGAACATCTGAATAATATTTTGTTTATATCCATGAATCAACACACTCAATTAAACCGGCGCTGTCAATAACAATCATTAACAGCCAATAATCATGAAAAGAAGAAGAAAATCTAAGCAATAAAGCGGTAAATTTGTAAATGATTTTTCGATAATTTGTGCTTTTGAGTACGTAATAACAACGAGCTAGATATAAACATAAACACATTTGTACGTGCGTTTGTTTGTCTATACTATTTACTAAGTGCACAACATTTAATTAGAAAATGCTTAAATTATGAAAAATAAAAAATCAAAAGCACAGATCTTATGAATGAACAATTTGATTTTGAAGAATTGGCTTTGAATTGCTTTGAACACTTTAAGGATTCAACGATTTATTTGGCAGACAAAATTTCCTTTTACATTGAGAATAAATAATAGCTTAAAAAAACTAAAAAACACGCTTTAATCTTAAAAATCGTACTAAAAATTGAGAAATAATTTAATTAGAAACAAAATGATGAACGAAAATATAAGTATTTAAGGAAAAGCGTGGGGTGCTCAGTATGTCAAAAAATATTTAAAATCGGTGTTTTTTACTAATAATTTTATTTTGACTTTTTTGAGATTTCATATATCGTACTCTTTAATTTCGCAACTAGGTATATTTTTGTACTAGTTGTACGAATCGAATAATTTCATGTTCAAATATTATTGAGCGCCCCCACGCTTTTCCTTAATTACTTATATTTTCGTTCATCATTTTGTTTCTAATTAAATATTTCTCAATTTTTAGTACGATTTTTAAGATTAAAGCGTGTTTTTTAGTTTTTTTAAGCTATTATTTATTTTTAACTTTTTAGTGAAATTTTTCATTAAAGGATGTTTTATGCGGACGCAAGGATAAAAGTAAAAAGAAGTCTGATGGGATGTGGTGTTCTCCGAAATAGATCTACATACATATGTATTTATAACTTCTACCAAAAATCCCAATATGCAGTGAAGTAAACTAGCTTATTATGCAATATTTTCCAAACCCTTTTATTCAAGGTTTTCCAAACTAGTTTGGATATACAAAATTTCCCAAACGTTTTGTTATATTTTACAATCAGAAAGTGAAGTTGAGGTGAAGCATTTGAAAAGAACAAAAAAAAAGAAACCTGATTGAATAAATTCGAATTTAGACAGTAAAGCTCCGAATACGTTTGTAGCGTAATGGTGAGGTATGCTGCCTACGGACCAAGAGCTCAGGTTCGAGTCCCGAGTGGCGCATTTTTTTTTTTGTTTTTTTTTTTTTTTTATTTTTATTTTTTTTTTTTTATTTTTAGAGAAATTTTTTTCACCTCACGTTTACAAAACATTGTATAAAAATGTAATTAGGGTTCCTTTTCGTTGATTCAGCACTTACTATTAAATGAATTACAAACAAAACCAGTTCTTGCTTTGCATACATATGTATGTACATGCGCTTGTTTTTATTGCAAACACAACAACGACAAAACAGAAAGCTTGTTACACAAAACACAAAACCAGTTCTTGCTCTGCATATGTATGTATGTACATTGTACATGCGGTTGATTTCATTGCAAATACAACAAACCCAAAACAGAAAGCTTCAAGCTTTATTTTTGAGTGAATTTATGCATTGAGTTTATCGCTATGAGCGATCGCTGGCTGTTGTGCGTTAGTTCGCTCGCTATTTGAGTGGTTATACGTTTTTCTTTGAACATTTGTTTGTGATTTGAGTAGAATGTATTTTTGAGCGTTCGTGAGTGAGTTTTTCCGTACCCTGCAAGCTTGTTACTTATTGGCCTGTATACGGAAGTGAATTGAAATTCATTGAGGCTATTTTGAAGAAAGGTAACATAAAAGCCGCAATGAAGCATAAAATATAATGTTGAATGTCCTACTATATGATGCCGTTGGGCTGTTGATGTCATTTTTCGAATCCGGAGAAGAATATAAATATAAAATAGAGAGAACACAAAAAAGTGAATGTTTGAAAGATATAATAATTTAGTTAAATGTTGCAACTTTTAGGATGGGATGAAGTTACATACATACATACATACATACATACATACATACATACAGGTGAAGCTAATAAAAGCGTGTTAAAAAGGCTAAGCATTACTTAGCTTGTACAAAATACATAATACACATAGGTATGTAAATATTTACTTGTATATACATATATATGTAAGTAAACTTACATTTTAAAATGTATACATATATTTATGTACGTAAATATGTGCTTTTGTAAAATTTAAAGAACGCTTCTGCATCTGACGCTTCCACTACAAATGGCCATGCGAAAAAAGGTGCAAAGAAAAGGCAATTTAAATGCAAAATAGCTGCGCTTGATTGAAAAGTTATTTACAATAATTTTATTAATTTTTTTAATTACTAGGCTGAATATTTACCTAACTCAATTTAAAGTATTGCTAAGCTGTATAGATAAGTGCTTCTTATAAGACTTCTTTATTTTCTATAATGGCAACGAATTAAGGCGTTTAAGAGCACATAATTATGCTCTATGCTTGACGAAGTGAATAAAGAAGGCGAGGAAGATCCAATTGAACTTAGTAAAATGCAAAAGTTTTATTTTATTTTTACCTATTTAGAAGTGTTGAACCATTAAACCCTGAATGCTTGCATTTAGTAATAACTCAGCACTGCGCTAAAATCGCTTTGATCTCGAAACCGAAACGCAAATTAACAAAACTAAAATCTTAGCTGATTGATATCTTCGTAAAGTCAAGTTGATCTGCTGCTGTAATTCTCTTGCCAAACCAAAAAGACTTACATGTATCTTTACAGTTATTTTTTCCCTTCAGGTCTTCAGCTCATATTTTAAAACACATTTTTAATGGAGATCAAAGATATAACACTTTCAACAGCCAACTCATTCAAAATAAATTTTCACGCGCTTCCTCTTCATTAACCCGTACACTCAACATAAATCGCCAAGAGAAATCTTATTATAGCGATAAACATACATAACTAATACCATGTCTCCACATAACGTGTTTCGCTCTTCTTTTATGCATTTGCTCTCTCAATCTTGGTTCGACACGGAAACCAGTGCCGGAACTCGCTAATTTCCATACAAATTTCTGAGAGCGAGTGAAGAAGGAAACACTTGTTTCGTTCTCAATCCTCTTGCAAAACGCGATAATATCGATGCCTTCTCTAATTTTGTATCGAAAATCTATCGAAATTCACACAGACCAAAACAAAAACGAAAAAAAAAAAAAAAAACATACAAACATTTAAGAAGAACAAAAAAGAGAAATGTTAAACTGAATAACGATCAGCCACGAGGAGACGGGTTATTGAGCGATATGTTTCCCTAGCTGTTTTGCTGGCGAATCAAGTTATGTGGAGACGGGCTTTAAGTATACATACGCAGCGATAGCTAACGAATTTGCACCCTTCCAAGCGCAAGCATCCAGACACCACATCCCAGCAAAAAAATCTACGCCTTATTTAAGGTTTATACCAGAAGTTTTAAAGGCGTATAAAATAATGTCTAAAAACTCTAAGGGACATAAGTTATATGGATAAAGACTTATAATAAGGCTGATTTTACTGTTTTGATGTCTTCAGGCTATAACTACTACTCTCTCTCTCTCTCTCTCTCTCTCTCTCTCTCTCTCTCTGAGAGGAAACCTTATTCCAAATAAGGCTTGGAAAATTCCTTATAATAAGGGCTTAATAATATAATATAATACATTGACGCGTTTATAACTCTGACGAGTCTTAACGCCGAGCTTATCTCTCAATTGGGATTGTTCTCCTTAACTTTTAGTTTTCCTCCTAATTGTGTGGAGCTACAGTTTTATGCCGGCTCCGAACCGCGAATGCATTTTTTGTGAGAAGCTTTTTCATGGCAGAAGTTCACTCGGAGGGTATGCCGCCTACTGCCGAGAGATGACCGCTGCTCTTAAAAAACCGAACACATAATTGGATTTTTACTAATTAAAAATTTTTTTTTGGTGTTTGCTCGGACTGGGGTTTGAACCGGAGACCTCTGGCATAGCAGGCGTGCACGCTACCCACTGCACCACAGCGGCCTTATATGGTGTTTAAAATACTTTATAATAAGATGTATTGTGGTATGTTTATAATAAGGCGTAATCTCCATACGAAGTAAGACCCGAATCATTCCTTATAATAAGTGATAATATGGAGTTAAATTACCTTATATGTAATAAGGTTTATATAAAGGAGAATAAAAAGGCATTTTTTTTGTAATTGTGCTCTCTTTGTCCATGTTTGCGCATACAACTCAATTCCCTCTCTCTCTCTATTTGAGCTATGGGCGCATAACAGAAAATTAAGTATTAAAATGTTTTGGAGCAGTGAGAATGAGCGCATAACAGCAAGAAGCGCTGCCAGCGTAGATATTCCTTATTGCTAGCTTTTGCTTATAGATGTTTTTATAGAGTTTGTATGTTACTCATATATGCTGCGTTGGTCATGACTTGGCATGCTGTGATTCATGTTAAGTATTTCATGCTTTTTTTTGTATGAATCTCCACTCGTGCACGTTGTGCATTGTTGCAGTTGCTTTGTCTGCTGCATTCCATGCTGCGCATTGCTTTTATAAAGTTATTTGTTGTATATTTTGTTGTTATATTTTGTGCTGTTTTTTTTACTCATTTTTGTTATTTTTTACTCTTTTTTGCTATTTTTCTTGCTTGCTTGCTGAACTTGTCTTGTGTGCCTCGTGAGCTCCTCTGTAAATCTATGACGCCAAGCAGCAAGTGCGGCATCGACAAAACTAAAGCAAAATAAACGATTTTTTTTCGCTCAGGTGTTTGTTAAGGCGATTTAAGCTTCCGGATGATATTTTAAGTGTTTCAACATACTATGTATTTATATCTGCAACACAGTTAACTAGGTACTTCCGAGTTAAATTTATTCCGCACACATTCTAACAACTCACACGCTCTGCTCTGTCTGTGTCGGACTTATAAATTTCTTAAGATAATTTCATAAATAAGTAAGTGCACTTGTCTGGCTAAGAAAAACGGAAGAATAAGAAGAAGAAGAGGCAAAAAATGAAATATATTCACCTTGTATGAGTTCAATGTTAAGTGCATTGCTCACTTGGCACAGCGCCCATTTGTAATATGCGCTTCTTACTTGCTGCTTGTGTTATGTTATGTTCAGGCACAACCTAAATTGAACATTAAGAGCCTTCATTTAATTTTCAAGCCTAGTGATTCTCAATTTACCATAAAAAAATTGACTAAGTTAATGCTTCATTAGAAATTAATGAGTTCTTAAAGAAGAACAATTCTGCATGCAACCCTGTTAAAAGGCTTGTTTCATAAGCAAAATGAAATATCATGATCAGAGATATGCCATTAGCGTCAGGGCCTACTAAACAGATTGGTTCGTCAGATCAGCTGAATTCGTGTTCTGCTTCATCACCTATTAAATTTGTTTTTATTTCTGCTTATTCTATACATGCAGTCGTGTTTACGATTGGTAAAAGTTGTGAGCTGAATGTCAAATTATTTCGTCCTCCTTGCAGTTTTGACATTTAGGTCACGAGAGTTTGATATTCAGCTCACGGCGTGTATGTGTGTATGTATCTTGAGCCGACCTGTTAAATGGGCCAAGTAAATTAAATATGTCTGAACACCAAATCTAGAGATATTCAATCAAGCCCTGTTGACTTAATTAATTTTTATGTCTGAACATGATATTAGAGGCGAATGTGCTGTGAGAGAGCAACTAGACTGCAAAAAGCCAATAAATCACAAAAAAGTACACAAGTATATTGATTTTCAAAAATGTCTGCTATTTACATGTACATACTTAATAGTATGCACATAAGTAATTGTATTTTCTAGGCCGGCCGCTTTTCTTTCCTTCGCAAAATTTGCTCTTTCGCTCACATGTGCTGCCTGCTAAGTTCAAGGTTTATGCCAATTATTTTGTTACTTAGTACTATGTATTTGTAGGTCGTAAATAATTTGAAAGCCGCAATAAAATCAATATGTTGTTAATTAGGATAATAACAATGCCTATGGACAAAGAGCAAAGCGAATGAGGTAATAGATATATCGCCATTTTTGCGTACTCGCTAAGCTCGAAAGCAGAAAAAATGTTGCTGGCATATCAAAGACACAATGCTGCTGGCAACATTGTTGCTGGCGTTGTTTTTACTGCGTGATTTTGGAGGATTTGCGCATTTTTAACGCAATTGTTTTTGTACTTTGGCTGTGTTGAAAACTGTTATTAAAACAACAACAACACCCAGCTTCATACAAACTAGTTTAATTTCCTTTAAAACATTCAAATTTATTTCAATAAACTCCATTTTCGAATTATGGAAGATAAATTAGTTTCTTCTTCATTTGCCATTTCCTAACAATTAATTTCTTTACTAATTGACAAACTTTTGTTTTCTCATGCCTCTTGTTTTATTAATTGTTTCGTAAATTTTTCAATGTCACAATAATTATCTAATACCATAAATCTGCACAACCTTTGTTTTGTAGTATTCTTACCTTTGTTAAGTAACTAATTAAGAAAATGAAGCAAATTAGTCTAAGTAATTTTTTAATGAACTTTTTCTTGGCTGCAATAAATTTTAATGCTGTTTCAGCAAATCACTTGAATTTATGTAGATTTGTATGTACAATGTACATTCATGTACACACACCTTTAAAAGCAACATAAAATCACCTACAGCCTAAATTTCGACACTTGCGTGGAAGTTCACTCCAGTTGAAAAAAAGCTTTAAAGAACACCCCCGTAAAAAATTGTATTCAAGAAAGTTCTATCACAAAATTTGCTTCAAAAGCATTTTTGAAAACACGTATGAACTTTGCTGATCCTTCACTCTTCTTCTCCTTCTTCTCCTTCTTCTTCTTCTTCTTCTTCTTCTTCTTTTTAATTGGTGCGTAACCGTCTAGGCGATCTTGATCGAGTCCAATAAAGCGCGACAGTCGCTTCTGCTTCGTGCTGCCTGGCGCAAAACGGAAATATCAAGAAATGACGAGTCGCCCTTCACCTGATCTTCCCTGAGGTCTCACTTTTCTGCTGCCTTTAGCGAGTTTCGATAGAAAAACTTTCTTAGCCGGAGCACCCCCATCCATTCTCACAACATGACCTGTCCAACGCAGCCCTTGGCTTTTTATTCACAATGTCAATGTCTGCGTGAAGATCATCCTTAAATATCCGTCGATGCTCGCCCTCGATAACGCGCAAAGCTACATGAAACTACCAAAGAACTTTTCTCTCAAATACTCCGTGTGTCATCTCATTTGATTTTGACATTGTCCATGCTTCTGCGCCGTACATGAGGACTGCAACGATGAGCGTTTTTTAGTGTGATTTTTGTTTCGTCGAGAGAGTGAATTTTACTTTGCAATTGCCTACTTAGTCAAATTAGTAGCACTTTTTGGCAAGACTGATTCTTCCTTGGAATTCTCTGCTGCAATTTTTGTGGTATTAATGCTGGCTCCCAAATAGACGAAGTTCTTAGTGGTTTCGATTTTGTAGTTGTCAACAGTGTAATGGCCGGCAAGACGCGCTGTTTCTTTGTGTGAAGGCAGTAGGTAATAGAGGGCTGCACGAATGGATTCGAAACGACCAACAAAATATTCGCGGCCGTCGAAGTACAGTACCTACTTGTTTCTGTCGTTTGCAAATAAGCGCAAGTAGAGCACAACCATAAACAGAACCAATACAATACTTATTCTTAGCGACAATTACATGGCCTTAAAAAGGTTCTGCAAATAGTGTACACTACTTGCGAATACTTCGAATATAATCGAAATATATGTACGTACATACATATTTTCATAAACACACATCCAGACGTTGTGTTCAGCAAAATTACGCTGCTAGTGTGAGTGTGTGTATGTGCATATGCATACACAATAGGGCGGGTCGATTGGTAGGGTCCAAAAAAATTAACATGGACACATGGCGATTATGAAAATTTGGGTAATTTCAAGCTTTTTTTGCCAAAGAAACCATATGTCTAAAATAAATTTCGAACCAGAGCTTTTTACGATCTACATATGTACATATATTACATATATTACATATATGCCGCTGTGGTGCAGTGGGTAGAGTGCCCGCCTGCTATGCCAGAGGTCACGGGTTCAAACCACGGTCCGAGCAAAACACCAACAAAATTTTTCTAATTAGTAAAAATCCAATTATTGGGTTTTTTAAGAGCAGCGGTCACCTCTCGGCAGTGGGCAGCATACCCTCCGAGTGTATTTTTGCCATGAAAAAGCTTCTCACAAAAGATGCATTCGCCGTTCGGAGCCGGCATAAAACTGTAGGTCCACCCAATTAGTAGGAAAAACAAAAAAAGGAGCACACCTCGAATTGGGAGAGAAGCTCGGCCATAAAACTCGTCAGAGTTATAATAGCGCCATTGTATTATTATTATTACATATTTTCAACTGTTCTATATATTTTAAAATAACTCGGTAACCAATGCTTCGATTCTTTTGATTTTTTCGGCATTAGTTAGGAAACTTATTTGGCAACAAGACGTGGTGGTCAGTTTTTGAAATTAAAAAAAGCATTACTCAAAAGTTAAATTTTTGGAAATAAGCGCTGTTTTCCAAGTTCTCATATGTTTATTTTTTGGTCCACCTTAATGCCATATGCACATTAAATAAACAAACAAACCAAAGAAGCAACAAGGTATTGCGAATACTTCATAACATGGTTATTATTATGTTTTACTCGATCGTGGCGAATAGTGTACACTAATCGCTCCAACAGAGCAAATAGAAATAATATTTGTATTCCAAATGAGAAGTATGGGTTTTATTCGTAGCTGCATTGAAATTGTGCTGTGACTAATTGTACAATGCATAGAGTATTCGCAAATATAAAAGAGGCAAATGGTATTGTGCAGAGGTCTAGTAGGTATAGGCATTTTTTTCTTGTTTGTTTGTTGTTGTTATTTTAATATCTTAAAATTCTTGTCAGAAATTTATCCAACAAAATCCATTCATGGTCTACAATAACACGTGCAATTTAAAATAAACAAACAAATAAAATGGAACAGCCATTTGCGGGGCTAAATTATTTTTGTTATGTATGTACATATAAATGTTTATTTTTATAGCCAACACAGCCTCAAATAAACTTTTAACGAAATTAATCATTTCGCTCTGCTTCTTGTTTTATCATTATTTATTTGTTTTTACTTTTTATTTTTTGATTTTTTTCATCTTCTTCTTCATTATCTAGTATTGCTGCTGCTCTTTTTCGTTTATCACTTTTTTTTGCCCAAGGTTGTTTTTCCAAAGTCGCTTTTGTAATTAAAGAGAAATTTAATTTGTTTTGTAAGCTTTTGTTGATCGGCCATTTATTTGCTTTAAATATTTATATTAAAGTAAAATGTCTGTTTTATATCTTTTTTTTTGTTGCTCATATTGGCACCAGGCACTAGTATTTACAGATTTAAATGTTTTGTTTTCTTTGGCGTTAATTTTATTTTATTTTTTGCTTTAATTGCAAATACACTAAAGTTATTATGCTGATTTATATGTAGATATGCTAGTTTATGTGAGTTCATACATACATACATACATAAGTATATGTATGGCAATGACCTCATAAAAATTAAAATAGTGTATTTAAGTGGGTATGGAATTTCGTAAATATTTAAACAACTAGAGTTCTGATTAATCGCTTATGCGTACATAGTCTCTTAATAGCGCGATTTTGTTTCGCGCACAGCATGCCAACGAATTCAAAACATTAAAATGTTTATTAAATAATTCACTTTGTATTTTCTAAAAATACAGCAATATAATCCACGGAAAATTGTTTGTAATATTTACTAAGTCACGGATTTAAATGAATATTTTAAGTCTGTTGTAGCAAACATTTAACATAAATATGTACATACATTTACATACATCAAATTTCAATGGTTTTTTTTTTGTTTTGAAGAGAATTGAATTGAGTTGAGTTGAGTCAAAATTTTATAACCATCGAATTATAACAACTGGCTTTGGTCTATTAGCCCTCTAACACCCCACGAAAACGTTATTTTGACCGCTTTTTTAGAAAGTCTGTAAAAATAGTATTTTTAAGCGCGCTAGAGGGTTAAAATGGTCTAGAAAATTATTCGCCATTAAATTTCACTCGCGGTCTCCTCAGGAAAAATCTATGTAAAAAGGACCTAAAAAACCACAGAAAGCAAAAATTAACTATATTTCTGGGAATGTTAATTGTGCTTTATTTCGGTTTGTACTTAAGCTATCGAAGTACTTCCTTGACAAAAGATTAATGATTTTTGACGAGGTCTAATATGCTGCCTAAAAAAAGTACATTTGGGTCGTAGAAATTAATGACTGGGTGTTAAGTACAACAATGGCACACATAGGGTTAATGCAATTACATAGTAAAAACTGGCCACTCAAGCCAAAGACATTTACGATTCGACTATAAATACTGAGGATATGAAGAAAAATTTATTTGAGCGACATTTAGCGGTGTTCAAAAAAGGTTCCTGAAATATTTTTCAAGAAGGCATTATAAGGAAGTTACGGCAGACTTTCTTTGCGATACAATCTAATGCAGGTATATTTTTGTATATGTATATTTTTATTTTAGACTAGCAAATACCCGTTGCTTCGCAATGAGGAATAATAGTTAACCAAAGTCAAGTCAACTCAAGTCAATTCAAGTCAACTCAAGTCAACTCAACTCAAGTCAACTCAATTCAAGTCAATTCAATTCAAGTCAATTCAAGTCAAGTCAAGTCAAGTCAATTCAATTCAACTCAAGTCAAGTCAAGTCAATTCAAGTCAACTCAACTCAAGTCAACTCAATTCAAGTCAATTCAACTCAAGTCAGTTCAAGTCAATTCAAGTCAAGTCAAGTCAATTCAACTCAAGTCAAGTCAATTCAAGTCAAGTCAAGTCAAGTCAAGTCAAGTCAAGTCAAGTCAACTCAAGTCAACTCAATTCAAGTCAATTCAATTCAAGTCAATTCAAGTCAAGTCAAGTCAAGTCAAGTCAATTCAACTCAAGTCAAGTCAAGTCAATTCAAGTCAACTCAACTCAAGTCAACTCAAGTCAACTCAAGTCAACTCAACTCAAGTCAACTCAATTCAAGTCAATTCAACTCAAGTCAGTTCAAGTCAACTCAAGTCAAGTCAAGTCAATTCAACTCAAGTCAAGTCAAGTCAAGTCAATTCAAGTCAACTCAACTCAAGTCAACTCAAGTCAACTCAACTCAAGTCAACTCAATTCAAGTCAATTCAACTCAAGTCAGTTCAAGTCAACTCAAGTCAATTCAAGTCAACTCAAGTCAACTCAACTCAAGTCAACTCAATTCAAGTCAATTCAATTCAAGTCAATTCAAGTCAAGTCAAGTCAAGTCAAGTCAATTCAACTCAAGTCAAGTCAAGTCAATTCAAGTCAACTCAACTCAAGTCAACTCAAGTCAACTCAAGTCAACTCAACTCAAGTCAACTCAATT
Organism: Urophora cardui; assembly: GCA_960531455.1. NCBI lineage: Eukaryota > Metazoa > Arthropoda > Insecta > Diptera > Tephritidae > Urophora > Urophora cardui. Next base: position 42,082,785 of record OY482673.1, read on the forward strand.
CAAGTCAATTCAACTCAAGTCAGTTCAAGTCAACTCAAGTCAATTCAAGTCAACTCAAGTCAACTCAACTCAAGTCAACTCAATACAAGTCAATTCAACTCAAGTCAATTCAAGTCAATTCAAGTCAAGTCAAGTCAAGTCAATTCAACTCAAGTCAAGTCAAGTCAATTCAAGTCAACTCAAGTCAACTCAACTCAAGTCAACTCAATTCAATTCAATTCAACTCAAGTCAGTTCAAGTCAATTCAAGTCAAGTCAATTCAAGTCAAGTCAAGTCAAGTCAAGTCAAGTCAAGTCAAGTCAATTCAACTCAAGTCAAGTCAAGTCAAGTCAAGTCAAGTCAAGTCAAGTCAAGTCAAGTCTAGTCAAGTCAAGTCAAGTCAAGTCAAGTCAAGTCAACTGAAATCAAGTCAAGTGAAGTCAAGCCAAGTTAATTTAAGTTAAGATATTCCGAGGTTATCTAGGTCCACTTGTTAACCTTCTCTAGCCATCACTATAACTCTATGTTGAAGCCGTTCCCAACACTTTTCATTCGATACCAATATCGCTCAAAAACATCCGGATCCGCATTTTGACCCATATCTGGGGACCCGGTCTAGGAATCATTATGAATAGAGCTCCATGTAAAATCCTTGTTCAAAACCTTTCATTTCATACCAATATTGCTCCGCAACATTCCGGGTTAATGCGGGGTTACATTTTGACCCATATTTGGGGACCCGGCCCAGGTATCACTAATAACATAATTCTACGTCGAATTCCTCATCAAGATCTTTCATTTGATAGCAATATAGCTCAGAAATATTCGAGGGTCATCCGGCCCACCTGCTGACCCTTATCTGGAGACCCGGCCTAGGCATCACTATTAAAATAGCTCTATATTGAAGTCCAGATCAAGACCTTTCATTCGATACCAATATCGCTCAGACACATCCAGACGTCATCCAGATCCACCTTTTGACCCATATCAGAAGACCCGGCATAGAAATAACAATGAAAATAGGTCTGTGTTAAAGCCCTGCTCAATACCTTTAATTTCATACCAATATCGTTCAAAAACATTCCGGAGTTATCTGGGTCCACATTCTTAGCCAGACTGGGGAGGATGTCTAGGCATCACAATGAAAATAACTCTATGTTGAAGTCCTGCTCAACACCTTTCATTTGATACCAATATCGCACGTGTAGGTGCAGGCGTTCTTGAGTTATAGCATAGTATGCATGTGCAAACAGGTTTTTGATTGCCACCGAGACAAACAACAAACCGTGCAAAAACAAACATATGAGTCGCCTGCGCTGTGCAGCCTAGTACGACTGCGACGCCTCCACTGAACACGTCAAATGACCAAACGAATTTGTCTATGCTTGCGCTTTTTTGAGTTTTTCGAAATTTAAAACCGGGAAAAAGGTATTAAAGTCTTAGAAATGCGCAAAAAAAAGTATATGGTTGTCGAGAATTTACCATTCGTGACATTTTAAAAAAAGAATTATTAAAATCGGTCCAGTACTTTTTGAGTTATCGCGTTACATACATTTTCCATACAATCAATTTTATATAATTAGTATAGAATAGATATAGATATAGATAGTATAGATATAGATAAGTCATACTTGAACTACTCGCTATTAATTTGCAGCCTACATACTGCATCCCAATCACAGCCTTTTTTACTCAATCAAATCTTCGTAGCGTACGATAATCCAGCTCAAGTTAATTCGTAGTAATTTGTCTACCTTCATTGTACTTTGATAATGCGTGTAAGTAAATTGATGTTACTCATCAGGGTAACCATTTACTTACCATTTTTTTGTTTTTGATATTCAAAAATCTTGCCTTATGTTACATATCAACGCACCATACGAAAACTAGCACATTTAAAATTTCTGGCAAAAGCTAGCAATAAAAAAATTCTGTACGAAAAGTAGCACATTTGACTTTTGGTCCACGAAAAGTAACAAAATCGATTTTTGGCTGACGAAAAGTATCAGTAATTATATGCTGTTTTTACATTAAAATTGTTGCTGTTTAAACGAAATTGATTTTTTTCGTCAGTCAGAAGTCGATTTTGTTACATTTCGTCAGCTCAAAAGTCGAACTTGTTACTTTTCGTCAGCCACAAAAAATCGTATGCTAGTTTTCGTATGGTACGACGATATATGGATATGCATACCTTATGTAGTATCTACATTTAACCAATTCTACCACGTAAATAAGTAAATAGGTGGTAAGTAGTATAAACATTCAGCGTGCTCTGACATTGATTAATAACCTATCGTTTACACTAATAAGTATTCGCAGACGTCGGGCATCTCAAGTGCTAATATTACACAAAGCAGTAAACAACGTGGCAACGATTTGGCAACGATTTGGCGTAACATTTTAACACTTTGAAGGCGCAAGAGTGTGAAATTGACATCTTGCTTAAAAAATCTATATTAAAAGAATTTTTAATGGCTGGTGGAAGGTTAATGTTATGTTCAGACACAACCTTAATTGATCATTAAGAGCCTTCATTCAATTTTCAAGCCTAATGATTCTCAATTTACCATACAAAAATTGACTAAGTATATGTTTCATTAGAAATTAATGAGTTCTTAATGAAGAACAATTCTGCATGCAACCCTGTTAAAAAGCCTGTTTCATAAGCAAAATGAAATGTCATGATCAGAGAAATGTCATTAACGTCAGGGTCCACTAAACAGGTTGGTTCGTCAGTTCAGCTGAATTCTTGTTCTTCTTCATCACCTATCAAATTTGTTTTTATTTCTGCTTATTCTATACATGCATTCGTGTTTACGATTGGTAAAAGTTGTGAGCTGAATGTCAAATTGTTTCGTCCTCCTTGCAGTTTTGACATTTAGGCCACGAGAGTTTGATATTCAGCTCACGGCGTGTATGTGTGTATGTATCTTGAGCCGACCTGTTAAATGGGCCAAGTAAATTAAATATGTCTGAACACCAAATCTAGAGATATTCAATCAAGCCCTGTTGACTTAATTAATTTTTATGTCTGAACATGATATAAAGTGTGTTGTGTGGGACTTAATTTATTTACTTTATTTAACGCTAAGATAACACTGTGAAACAGTCACTCCAACAAAAAAATCTCAATTAGTCGACGAGTTATAGCAAAAAAACCATACAAACAGTATGCTGAAAATCGGCATTTGCCTGCAAAGTTCAAAGGTCGATTAAAAACAAATTCGAACGAACCTAAGCAAACGCCGCGATACGGGTCTTCTAATTTAGCCTCTATTTTCACCCCCAACTTTCAGAACCGAGTTAACTTTTGTTGACCTGAATTTGTTCCACAGTGTAACTCGAGGTTACTCATACGCCATGGGGTGCTGCTGCAAGCAAAACGCAATTTCCAAGCAGCATAAGTCAACATTTTAAGAAATAACTTCAATTTTTGGAGCTAAAATACGAAAATTTTGCATTTGGAGCATTTGTTATATACAAAGCGCTGTCAGCGAAAATCATTGGTATCTGTTGACTATAACATAGATATGCCATACAGCGATTTTGGGACAAAGGAAAAAGAGTGCATTCTAGTTATCATATAGCGGAAGATATGTAAATTATAATTTAAAAATATTGTTATTTTCTTCAGTTTACTTATCTTTAAGGAATTTTCAAGAAAGTTTAAGATAAATTTTAGACAGCCAGAGATAATTGCGAACATATGAGATGTTGAGCATGTACCGGAAATCAGGCTATATCTCCAAAACGTTTTATGTGATTTCATATTTAGATTCCGCATAAAATTTTGATTGAATTTGATGTGCATATTGGGCTGGTTAATTTTTTGGAAAACTTTTTGCATTTTTGATTTTCAAATATCCGTCTTGGTAGGTACATAAAAATCAACTTCCGGTATATGAAAATTAATTTTAGGCAAATGTCGTGCAAGAGTTTTCTACTCAGAAAAATGAGAGGCATTCCAATTTTGATGACAGGATATTGATTAATTTCCAAGGCTGCACAACGATATCAACAAAAATATTTCGTTTTGTTGAATATCAAATAAAAATTAACAAAAAAATTTTGTTTTGTTGAATATCAAATAAAAATTATTGAAATTATTTCGTTACGTTGATTATCAAAAAAAATTATCAAAATTATTTTGTTTCGTTGATTATCAAAAACAAAATAATAATAAAATTTTGTTTCGGGCTTACAGCTTCTTTTTACTTTGAATTTTTATTAACGTTATTTTTTAATAATAATTTTTTTTTGTTGGCTACCGAAACAAAATTTTTTCAATATTTGTTTTTTGATAATCAACAAAACGAAATTTTTTTTCATAATTTTTTTTTGATAATTATCAAAACAGTATTTTTTTGTTCAGCACTTAACGTTAAAATTTTTCAAAGTTGAATTGAAAACAAAATATTTTTTCGGTTATTGATAAAAAATAATGTTAATGTGCAGCCCTGTTAATTTCCCTCCATACAATTCGCCCCGGGCCGGTATGCTTGCATGTTCCAAATACATTTCTTTCAAATATAAAATATTCACTGAAATATTAAATATTCACGTACAATGTATGCTACTCGAAAGTTTCGAGTCGAAACATATTTAAGCATATCGATTCAATTATTCTGTGATTTCTTAGTTTTAATTTACTTTTACTTTACTTGTTCTTCTTTTTTTATTTTTCTTCTTCCTTTTTTTCCTCATTTGATCAAATGATTGCTTGGCGCATGTACAGACACAAACACGAATCCCTTCCTTTACAAGCGCAAGGATTAATTAAATGTAAGACGAAAAGTGAGCTTAATTATTGTAATGTTTTCTTACACATTTGCTTTTAGTGCTCCACACACATTGTCTATTTCTTTTTGTTTTGTCTTTTTTCGCAGCGTGTTGGCGTAACTCAGCACACATGCTGCGAAAGTTTCACTGTCTGTCTGGTATTTTATTTTTACCCTGCAAAAAAATGTGCGATTAATACCGAAAGATATTTGTCCCGGATTGATCTCTTTCGAGAACAATCGGTCCACAATTAGTCCCCGATTGTTCCCGTACGGGTATAAATGTAGACTAATTGTAGACCAATTGTTCCCGAACGGGTATAAATGTAGACTAATTGTTGGCCAATTGTTCCCTAACGGGTATAAATGCAGATTAATCGCTTTCATCCCGAACGGGTATAAATGTAGATTAATCGCTTTCATCCCGAACGGGTATAAATGTAGATTAATCGCTTTCATTCCGAACGGGTACAAATCTAGATTCCCTAAATGTAGAAATTTTACACAAATATGCAATGTATTTAAAAAATTGTAGAACAACCGGTAAAACGAATTGAACACCCTTTCTTTTAATAACAATGGTGAATAATAATTTTAACAAAATATTGCCTAAAATATTCTATGAAGAAATCTTTTACATTACGCTCATATAATGCATACTCAAAACTTACATTTTTTTATTTATTTATTGAGATTTTTTTTTTTCAAAAGTGAAACATTATATATGTATATGCATGAACATTTACATACAATTTTTTAAAGATTGTTATTAAAAATTGCCTTGGCGAACAACTTGGAAAAATCTACATTTGTACCCGTTCGTGCTGGAAGCGATTGATCTACATTTGTACCCGTTGGGGATGAAAGCGATTAATCTACATTTGTACCCGTTCGGTATGTTAGTGATTAATCTACATTGGTACCCGTTCGGGTATACAAGTTGAACAATTAGTCTCTTCATAGGACATGCTCGAACAAATGCGATCAATTCACTCCATATAAAGGGATGTAAAATTGTATTAATCGCATGCTCCCTTGCGATTGATCCCGGACACGTCCCGGATTAATCGCATTTTTTGCAGGGTAATTTCACCTTTTTGTTTTGTTTTGTTTTTTTTTTTTTGTTTTGTTTTTGTGTTTTTTATCTTACTTCTTGACTAAAACATCAACGCAGCTATGCGTCTATGTTAGATACATATATATGTATGCATATTTGTTTTTTCTTAGAAAGAAAGTAAAAATTCGCTGCGTCACTTAAATATTTGTTTTGCTACATTCTCAGAAATTTTACTCTTTGTTTACTCTTTGGCAAATTTCATTTAATTCGCAGTGACTTTGTTTAGCGAAAAAAAAAAATATTGTTACTTATTTCAACTCTTTTAAGAAAATTGCGTTGCTGTTTGCGCGGAAATTTATTTATTGCTTTATTTTAGTTCAATATCCGCCCATAAATGATTTAATATCACAATAAAAAATGCGCACCTCTACTTGAGAATACTCACATTAAAATATACATGCAATAATTTTAAAAATATATAGCAAAAATATGTAACAAAAATATTTTCATTGAAATTCTAGATTCGTTTATAAAAACATAAAAGCATTAGCAAATACATAGCGCACGCGGCATGACATTGACTCGTTCTTTTGTATTTTTTTTTTTTATAGCAAAGCATTTTTATGCAAATTTTTTCCACAAATATTTCAAAATTACTTGATAAAAAAGGAAAACAAATTTGCTTCCGTACATACATATTTTAAATCAGGGTTTGAATTTGCTTGCTGCAAAACAGCAATATCCGATGTTTTTTGCTTATTGCTGAATTCAGCCGAGCCAAAAACGAAAACACGAATCATTCGCTTCAGTTTTCAGCTGAGCCGTGTTTGCTTGTATAGTTAAGCCAAGCAACTCAATTTGAGAGGGTTGCTTTTACTTCCAGCAATTAGTTGAGTAGTAAATTTTTGCTTACAGTTGCTTATTTTGCTGAAACTAGTTTTTAAGCAAAATTCAACATGAAAAGATGTTTACAAATGGACATACATACATATTATGTGTATATACATACATACACATAAGTAAATATGTATAAAAAATCGAAATATGCGTAACAAATCATTTCAGCAAAATAAGCAAAAGCAGAAAAAATGCAAAGACACAACTAATTGCTGGAAGTAAAATGAAATCCCCCAAATCGCGTTGCTTTGCTTAACTATACAAGCAAATACGGCTCAGCTGAATACTTGGCTGGCCGAGTTTGCTAATTTACTTTTCGTTAGCAAAAGCAAAGCAAAAGCAAATGCAGCAAAAGTAGCTAAGCAAATTCAAACCCTGTTTTAAATTGCTTCAATCACAGCACATGGCTGACATGGCGTATGAGTAACCTAAAACGATTTTACATAAAAATGTAGTATGTACAATATTATATTTTATATTTATTTTATTCTTTTTATATACATATGTATATGAGTGCAAAGTACTTGTCTGCCATACGAGAGGGCTCGGGTTCAAACGCCAGTCCAGTAAGGTCCTTAGTCTTGCCAACATCGTATTGGAGGCGTTATATTAAACTTGGAATGTAAGACTTCGCAAGTTCTAGTATTTTCTGTGTTTCCTGAACCGCAATGCCTTCTAGGGACGAGAAGTATGCGGAACCGAAGCAGTTAAGCCGGAGTCTGCCAAAAGCTGGAAATTGACAGAGAAGACGTTCCATAGTTTGCAGTTTTTACGTTGTATGAGCGAAGCATGATTTTGGCGAACTTGCAGGTGGACAAGGTCTTCCACTGGGAATCGCCTGTACGATTTATGAGATTTATGGTAATTCACAGAGGGGAAGATGTTTTCCGGCCTTGGCTAACACGTCCGCTCTCTCATTTCCCTCGATTCTCTGTTATCCGGTTACCCAGTAGATGGTAACTCTTCTATCCGCACAGAATTTCTGTAATTTGGCACTGCACTGATTCACGCACTTCGAGATGGTCGTCGCTGCCGCGGTCACTTTGATTGCCGCCCCTGTCTGTCGATGAAAATATTTATACGACAGTTTGAGAGCGTTAGTTCAGCTGCAAGTTACGCTGCTTATGAGGCAGCGTAAACCTCAGCTTCTCTGAAAAAGAAAACGTTGTAAATCTAAAGACTTTCGCTGTTAAATCAACTACTTTCCGCAGTTGAAATGTGCCCAACAACGCTCCGTTGTTGTTTCAAAGGTGCGAGCGTTGTTGATTTAAGTCAATAACAGAGATTGTTGGAAAACATTTTCACCGGGTCCCAACTGCAAATATGTAGCCTCCGCTTGTTCTACTATTCTTCTCTTCTTCTTATCATTCACTTTTGCTATTGAATCAAAGACGGAGATTCAACAGCCGAAAGTTGTTGGTTTAACTACGGGTATTTTTTTCAGAGTTGAAATATACTGCAGTAGTCCGGAAGTGTATAGGACTGTTGTATCCCACGCTTCGTAGAAAACATTGCAGCTCCCACCCTTGCGCCCTTCTTTGATCCGTCTGTAAATAAGTTGAAGGTATGGCGATTGGTTAGTAGTCCATTCTCCCATTCTTTCTATTCTATTATTACCCGTGCTCCCTGTCGAGGTCGATTTGGAGAGTAACGTAGTCTGAATTGCCGTTTGGGCCCCGTATTTTGCTGTGTCCAAAAGCTCGTTGTCTAAATTTTCCTCTTACCCTAAGACTTAGCGCTACGCTTTCAGCCACAAGGTCCGCGGGGTACAGGCTGATTATCATATTTAGCGCTGCTTAGGTGGTTGTGCGTAGTGCTCCTGTTGTACATAGAGTGGAGAATCTCCGTATATGCTCTATCTTCTTTGCATACGTCTTTTTATCGAGTATTTCGATCGCATCAGTACAAACAGAAATAAAGCACATTTAACATTCCGAGGAATATATGTTTTTTGTTTGCTGTGGTCTTTTGGGCTCTTTTTACAAAGGTTTTTTTTTTCTGTGGAGACCCTCAGTGAAATTTTTTGGCGGAGAAGTTTCTGGTACATTTTAATTCTCTAGCGACCTTGGAAATACTATCTTTGCAGAATTTCTTAAAATTGGTTTAAAATAATATTTTCGTGTAGTGTTAGAGGGTTGAAATGTTTCGGAAAATTATTCGCCATAAAATTTCACTAGGGGTCTACTCAGAAAAAATCTTTGCAAAAAGAATCTAAAAGTCCACAGAAAGAAAAAGACATATCTACTAAGTATACATATCTATTCGTCAGTGGCGGACCTAGCATAAATTGCCTGGGCAAGCCTATGTGTGAAGCATAACCATTAGCCATTTACGCAATTTCCTTTGCTGTATTATTTAAAAGTCTGATTGCGTTCCGTCATTGACTTTGACTTAGAGTTCTCGATTTCTTTTTAACATTTTCGAGTGGCCCGAATAAATGCTTTTCAATGCTCGAACGCTCGTTTGTTGGCTTATTACGCGCATGTTTGTACGGGCATTTGAACAATTCGGGTATTTGAAGATCGTTTTTTCTCGTTTATTTTTTTTTTTTGTTTTTTTCATATGTATTTTTTATTTTTGTTTTTCTGATACACATTTTTTTGTTTGTATGCTCAGAGAAAAGGAATCAAAAATTAAATTTTTATTTTTATAATGCATGTTTTAAACCAAGTCATTTTTATTTTATAAATGAAAATTTTTAAATTAAAAATTAAATTTTTTAAATTAAAATGTATTTAGGATTTAAAAAGAAACATGTTTAAATTAAAAATTAAAATTAATGGAATAAAAACGAAAGTTTTTCCTTGAAAATCTCATAGTGCTTAAAATAAAAATAAACATTTTTAATTTAAAATTGTTTTTTCTTGATTTTGCAATTTTACTCTGAACATTTTTAAAATAAAAAATTTCGTATTTACATAATTTTTAAATATAAAAACGTGCGCTAGGGAAATCTTACACGAATGCGCAGAGCTATTTTTAGTTTCCTTATACCGACGGAAATTTCAGCAGTAGCAAGTGTATTTGCTTATTGCCTAAAAAATGGGTGATTTAGTGTTTGAAAAACTGAGGTCCAATTTGATTTCCACCGCTTTTTAAAATTATCTTGATATTGTGCCAATAGTCGCCAAAAATCACAATCAACCCTTTTATAATCTGGTATTTGATATTTATGTTTGCATGCACATGCAGATGTAAGAAATTATGTGCATAAGTATGTACCTACATGCAAACGAAAATCAAATAAAATATGCATATGGCTGAGAATACTGAACTTTTGAATGCCGAAGCCACACTCAAAAAAAAAATTTCTCTCGATCAAAGACATAATTTTCCTTATTTTGAACACGCGTCCCAATACAAAATTTTCTTTGTTTTGTGTAAATTTTCTCAAAAATGTGGAAAAAACATAAAAAAACATTCAAACAAATTCGTTGCCATGGGGATTTGTATGGGAATTTAATTTCTCAAAATTAAAGAAATCAAGTCTTCAAAACAAGGAAAGTTGGGAATGGAATGGCGCTTAAAGAATTTTTCATTATTTTAATGTATGAATTTTTTCAAAACAAGTATATGAAACCATGGTAACGCATGTAGCAACAATATTTTATAAACCTTTTAACATGTTTTAAGGAAAATTTACTCAAAACAAAGAAAGTAGTGTTCAAAATAGGTAAACAATTTCTTTGACCCCTCCATATATTTTTTTTCTCTCAGTGCAGCTTCATATTCGCATACAAATTTGATGTTAAAAATAAAAAAAGTGCTTTGCTAGTTTTTTTTTCAATTTAAGTCTGAAAATAAGCAATTGGTTTCTCCTTAGCGAAAGCGAGAAAACAAGCTATGTTATTCTGTTTTGAAAGCCGCGTAAAAGCTAATGTGTGGAAACACATTTAAAACGTAAAATGACCAGATTTTAAAGAATTTCGTATGAAATGAACGAAAATGTGCACGCAAGCCGGGCTTCTGGGCTTGTATGAAGCGACCGCCTCTGCTATTCGTCTCAATTTATACAAGCAAACATTCATTGTATTAATATCACCACTAAATGCATTTTTAACAAATTCACATTCAACTAACCATAAATAAATAATCAAAACAAAGTACTCGCACATTTAGAAACATTAAGTAAATAACACAGTTAACTTTATGGCGAACAATTACAACAATAACAAATAATATACGTTAGAAAAACAATGGCAAAAGGCAAATGACAAAACAAAATGAAAACATTTCACTTTGTTGCTAAGCAATAAATGAAAATTAACCTAATTGAAATTGCTGATAAGTAGATTAGCCAACCAACCAAGCGCATTGCTAAATGAAGTACTAATGTACTAAAGCACTGAGAAGCGCTAAAGTGCTGAAACGTGTTGTCACTGCTGATTGCGCGCAGACAGGCAAACAACGACGTGTTTAGCCGTGTTTATGTACTGTCAATGTGGCGTGAACGATTTCCGGCAACAAATGGTTAATAACAATAAGATAACAAAAGGCTAATGAGTATTAGCAACATCTGCTTAAATTAGCGGTTTGTTGATGATGAATATTACTTTTTACTTTTCTAATAAAATAATAAAACATTTTTTTTGTGGGTTATGGAATGTTTGTAGTGGCTTAGGCCAGTGCAGATAGGCCATTTTGATAACACCAGAGAGAGAGAGACACACAAAAGACGTAATACTTTTCCTTTTTAAATCACTTTGAGCGTCTGATAAAACTCAGTATTTTCTTCACGTCGGCATACGCGACTTTCGAGAGGAAAGAAGTCCCCATGTGTTCGTTATATCGCGCCACTCAAAACCAGAAACGATTGCGTATGAGTTGCTGGATCGTCGGTGCTCCTCATAAACATTGTGCTGCAGGGTAACGTTAGCTCCTCAGCATGTTTTCCAATGAGGCAGTGCCCAGCGAGTACCTACCCCCATCAAATTAGAATCCAGTAACCAATAGTGACTTCTTAATAGAATGTGTGTTTCTTTGAGCATTTCTCTACTCGCTTATACTGGATTCTACTCTCTTAACTAAAATTTTTCATACAAAATGTTAGCGATCTTTAGAGAGTATGTCAGCTCTCATTAAACTGGTCTCGTAACTAATTATGCCAATTTTTTCTATTGTGAATAGGTGAAATGGTTTAAATTGTTGGGAGTGAGTCTTGGATAGTGTTGAAATGGAGAAGACATACATATATAGACACTATCCAAGACTCAATTCCAAAACCGTTCGTTAAAGTAAGGGGATTTGAAAAAAAAAGCGAACGGTCTTGGGATTGAGTCTTAGATAGTGCTACTACGCTACCTACGCTATGACATTCTTGAAGTAAATGAAAATTTTTTACAGGAGAGCTTAAAGCTGCTTCATTTCAAACTAATTTCTGCGTATAAACTTAAATTTAAATAGATCATTTTGTTAACTAAAGAATAACTTCGTATAAAAGTAGGAACAATTTGAACTATTGGCAAATTTTATTTTTGGCACAAGTGCCGTTTATGCGGTTATGAAATTGCCTCAGACACACATGTGGTATGAATATTATAATATCAATACCATGATTTGGGTATACTATGAAAATTTTCAATTAAACATTAATATGAGGGTGACACATCTGTGGTATAGATCGCAATATTATTACTACACTACGATGTGTGTCTCTAGCATTATGCTATTATGAACTATAAACGACGATATCATGTTCACTTGTTTTTATAGCATTGGTTGTTTTTTTCGCAGCTATCTAAGTCTTGCTCAAACGAATGCAGCTTGAATTTTTAACACGCTTTTATTAGCTTCACCTGTATGTATGTATGTATGTATGTATGTATATATGTATGTATGTATGTATGTATGTAACTTCATCCCATCCTAAAAGTTGTAACATTTAACTAAATAATTATATCTTTCAAACATTCACTTTTTTGTGTTCTCTCTATTATTTCTATGTACTCTCCTCCGGATTCGAAACATGACATCAACAGCCCAACGGCATCATATAGTAGGACATTCAACATTACACTATATGCTTCATTGCGGCTTTTATGTTACCTTTCTTCAAAATAGCCTCTATGAATTTCAATTCACTCCCGTATATAAGCCAATAAGTAACAAGCTTTCAGGAAATATATCGTACTCTTTAATTTCGCAACTAGGTATATTTTTGTACTAGTTGTACGAATCGAATATTTTCATGTTCAAATATTATTGAGCACCCCCACGCTTTTCCTTAAATACTTATAGTTTCGTTCATCATTTTGTTTCTAATTAAATTATTTCTCAATTTTTAGTACGATTTTTAAGGTTAAAGCGTGTTTTTTAGTTTTTTTAAGCTATTATTTTTTTGTCATATAATTTCCTACTACCTTGAAAACTAAAAGCATATTTGTGTGCATACGTTAATACTAATATTTCCATCTATATACATATGTATTAAAAAAAACTTGCCAACAAAACTTAAATCACTATGTATAAGCTTTCATTGTTTAGCTACTGAAGTATTTATTATTTAATTTCGCTGCCACTTCCACTAAGCCTTTTCTGCTTCTTCGTAAAAAAAAGCAATTTCATTCCATAAAACGCATGAATAAATTAAAAGTAAAATTTCTAAAATTTTCTAGCTTATAAAATGAAACTTTCAGAAATAGCCATGACAATTTTTGTTGCTTTTGATATACAAATTTTCTGTGTTTAGCAGCTGCCAGTCAAATAAAACGAAAACAAAAGGCAATTTTCTCGCAAATGAATAATTAGCCTTCAATTTATGCAAAGCTTTAATTAAACAATTAACAGGCGGCGTCCAACGAAGCGATTAGAAATTTCAAATTGTTTAAAAATGCATTAAAAAGTCAACAAATAAATAAGCAAGTAATGTGTTTTTGTTTAAGCTAAGAATAATAAATCACGCACTTGCCGTTTAAATGTCCAAAAAACGTGGGTTTTTGGAAACTTAAATATTATAAACACAGTTCAGAAAAAAGAAAATACAACCGAAACTATTCTACTAAAAAAAATCTAAAAAAAAATTCCAAATGCTTTTTGCTCTAAATACATAAGAGCCGGAATACGCTCTTTTGCCTGCGCTAACATTCACATTTGCACACACTTAAATAGGCTCAACTTAATTAGTTACTTAGTAGTATGATGCTTATGCTCATAATTATGTATGTAGGCAGTGCAACACTTAAAAAGCACTTACAAGCTTTCTTATTTGCTTTAATAGCTCGCAAAAACAAACAAGCCTGTTGCTCTACTTAGTTAAATAAGGCTATTGAAATATGTAAATTTGATAATTTAGAAAATGCCTTAAGGGAAAATATTTATAAATTTATTTACATACATAGCTTGACTTCAAAGAATTCGCGTTTCCGTGTTTGAGTGAAAATGACAATCGTATTTCCAAAAATAAGAAATTCTAGCAAACAGAATGGACGTGCACTTACTTATATACATACATATATAAAAATCACTTCAAACTGTTGAGAGTTTTTCCAGGAACACTAGAAAGCGAAAATATTACTTTGGTATTTCATTTTATTGGGTTTTGTGGTAATTTCTTCAACCAGCGCTTATTTTATTAATCAGCTTTTTATGTTAATCCTCTTCTGTCACTCTTCGAACGAATTTAGTTTTTCCCTTTGTGGGAATTTTGTTTAAACACTACATGCGTCTAAGAAATACTCCAAAGTCTATATATCGTCGCTGCGCCAACAAAAAGAGCTATACGTTTTTCAGCAACTTTTCAGGAGAGCAAAAAAACCATTTTCTGGTGATCCTAGAGAATATTTTTTCTAGTTTGAATTGTTAACTAATGATACTAAACATATGTAATAGACTTGTGCAATTTTTTTTTACTTTTTTTGACCAACCACTTCGCATGAAGCATTTGCGCCGTTTTACAGCACATAGCTCTTTTTACAAATTATTTAAGTTTGCTAGTGGGGGTAAGAAATCGTGAAAGATGTGTATACAATTCTTCGCTAGGGTCCGATGCAATTAGCGATAGCTTGGAAATGCATTATTTAATTGACCAGTGCCCCTCCTATTTTGAAAATTGGTCACATACGCTTTTTTTAAATAATTTTTTTACACAAAAATAACCTGAAATCAAAAAACAATTATACGAAAATAGATGTATAACTGATTTTACAGAGCATTTCTACTACTGAGAGCATATAGCTGTGTTTGATAACTTCTAACCAAAGAAGGATATCAGAAAACGGGAAATGCAGAAATGTGGCTAGCGGATAGCGCTAAATTAATATGTAATAAAAAAAAATCGAAAAAAAAAACATATAACTGAATTTGTTGGCGCAGCGACGATATACACAAATTTAGCTAAAATAAGCTACTTTCCCAAGTGAATAGCTAAATTTTCAAGCTAAAATAACTTAAGA
Source organism: Urophora cardui (assembly GCA_960531455.1). Taxonomy (NCBI): domain Eukaryota; kingdom Metazoa; phylum Arthropoda; class Insecta; order Diptera; family Tephritidae; genus Urophora; species Urophora cardui. The sequence continues at coordinate 42,097,886 of OY482673.1, forward strand.
CTGGCAAAAAATTATTAAATTGCTTCAAACTGAAAGAATTCATAGAAAATCAAAATTTCCCAAAAATTTCCCTCCTTGGAAAATTTTTTCAAAAACTTTTTTCAAGCAAATGGAGTGCTACGAAAAACTTATATTAAATGTTTTTGGAAAAATTAAGAACAAAATTTCTCAAAAAAAGTAGATAATAATAATAAATAAGCTACTTTTCCAAGTGAATAGCTAAATTTTTAAGCTAAAATAACTTAACGCTTGCAAAAACATGTTAAATTGCTTCAAACTTGGCGAATTGTTTAAAATTCAAAATTTTCCAAAAATGTCCCTTAGTGGTAAATTTTTTTTAAAACAGTTTTCATGCAGATAGAGTGCCACTAAATACTTATATTTAATTTTTTTTCCAGAAACTAATAAGTTGAAAAATTCCCTTACTAGGAAATATTACGGAAACATTTTTTTAAGCCAAAAAAGCAAAAATTTCCTTAAAAAAATTAAGCAATTGAGTGCAAAAAATAAAATAATGTTGAAATCAGAAATTTCCAAAAAATTTCCCTATTTGGGATTTTTTTTCAAAAATACTTTATTATTTAAAATTTTTTCTAACACCCCTTCCTTGGGTATGGAGCAAAAAAAATTAAATAAAATTGAAACCAGAAATTTCTCAAAAGTATCCTCATTAGGAATTTTTTTCAAAACACACATTTTATTAAATAGAGAAAAAAATAAAATAAAGTTGAAATCAGAAATTTCCCAAAAATTTCCCCTTTTCGGAATTTTAGTATTTAATATGTTTACTAACACTCCTTGTGTGCATAAAAAGAAAATAAAGTTTAAATCAGAAATTTCCCAAAAATATCTCCTTTGGGAATTTTTCGAAAATAAGTTTTTATTATTTAAAATATTTTCTAACTCTTTTCTTGGGTGCGGCGCAGAAAAATAAAATAAAGTTGAAATTAAAAATTTCTCAAAAGTATCCCCATTAGGAATTTTTTTCAAAACACACTTTATTATTTATAATTGTTTCCAACACTCCTTCCTCATGCGCAAAAAAATAAAATAATTGAAATCAAGAATTTCCCCAAAATATCCCCTTTGGAATTTTTTTTCAAAAAACATTTTTTATTATTTAAAATGTTTTAACACTCTTTCCTTGTATGCGGCGCAAGAAATTAAAATAAAGTTCAAAACAGAAATTTCCCAAAAATTTCCCCTTCTGAGAAATTTTTCAAAAACACTTTTTATTAAAACAATTTTCTAACACTCCGTCTCTCTAACATCACTTTGTTTGGAATTTCAAGCGTTTGACAATTTTAAAGCGCAACTGATATTTACATTTTTTTCACTCATTTTCAAGCAAGATCATGTATGAACATGTAATTATGCAGGCAGCAGTCAACTAAAATCAACAACAAATCCATAAATTAATAAATTAGTTCACAGTATATGACTTTACTGCGCTTTCCAGCATTTTCCAAGCGCAAAGCACACTCTACCTGCCCATTCAAAGTAATCTTTTCTTTTATTTTCATGTATTATTCATAAACATTTTCATATAAATAAAAAATCAACCATAAAAACTCACCTTTCAGCGCTTGCTTTGCATCGTCTTTTCACCACTCGTGCGACGCCAAATAATTTTTGCACCTTTAGGTAAATTTTGTTGTGATTAAAATACTCGAAATTTTACGCCTCAACTTTTTATGTGCCCTTAATTTGATGGTAAGTAATTTTATCTCATTATTTTAGGCAGCGGCTAAGTAAACAAGCAGTGGCAACATTGTTGTTGTTACAAAAAAAACACAAACAAACTGTCTAGTAAATTTCAAATGCCGATAGCGGCTGCTTGACACAAAATTCTACTTATCACGTGCATCTACTTTTCTCTTATTCATTAAATTTTACTTCATTTTACTTCATTTAACATTTACACTCGCATTTGTATTTTCATTCACGTTTATGTTTGGGTTTAATTTTGTTTTTTTATTATTATTTTATTATTATTTTGAAACCTTAAATTGCACTCCTAAAATGAGTAACATGAATTGAAATTAAAATTTAAGAATCTATGTGGATTTAAATTTTTGCTTTTTATTATTTTCATTATAACCGAGAAAGGATAGGTGGGTTGGCCTATAAATGGAGAAATTTTCTATTCACCAAGCACACGTAAATTTATTTACATACATAAATATTTGCATACCCTGCAGCTAATATAAGGGACAGTCCCAAAAAACGACAGTCTAGAACCAGAGAGTTCACAACTAGCTCAGAACTGTTTCTAAAGGGAGGCAGAGCAGCACAGTTTATTACTGTGACTTCATGAAAAATTTATGTTTACAGCTATTACTTTAAAGTTGAGCAACAACAAATGTTGCACTTTACAATAATGCCCCTTTTTACTGGCTTTTATTGGGTAGTACCAAATGGAAATCGGAAGGACGTACATATAAGCAAATATTACTTGGGACTGTATTACTTGGGATTTGTAAGCGAATGGACTTAATTCCAACTTTTGTATGGTTAAGTTTCAAAAACTTTGTATATTTTATAATATAATGCCGCAATTATTTTCTGTAGGTTAAGAGTTCCGCCGACTAAGGATTACATATTTTTGTAAAGCGCGTCCAAAGATCGACCATTTTTGAACTAGTCCGTCGTTTTGAATTATCTCCGAACTATTGATTTTTGAACTATTCGAGGACTGTCGAGGACTGTCCATATAGGAAGTATTTCTGCAGAGGGGAATAATCACAGTGTTAAAGAAGATAGTTGAAATCATAGCGTTGGAATAGAACGAGAACCAATCCTGTCTCTTTGTGTACTAGTTCTGTACCAGCGTGGAATTAACGCGATTTCCCTGCAAAAATTCCGAGTACTCCATTCGCTAATCCATGGAGTGCTCGCTATGGACCAACAGATTACTCCATAACTTGCCACATTTCATACAAAAAATATGGTCTATTTAACTTTGCATGTTATTGCAATGGAGTATATACTTCAGTCCCGCATAACAATCAAATTAATCCATGGAGTACCTAACAGTTAGCCGAACATAACAACAAAAAGCAAATGTTTATCGCGACGACGACGAATGTCGTGTATACATTCAAACATACATATGTTTATATGTAGATATGTATATATACACATATCATCGTCGCACAATGGGTGATTGCGGCCAAAAATAAATTCAAAATTAAAGTATGAGTAAAACCATTTTGTTAAATAGAGATCGACAGATACATCTAATTGTAATAAAAAAGCTTATATAAAAATTTTTGAGTCTCTTTTCGTTTAGCCGTACAGGGTGCCCAAAATTGAGCAAAAAATAGGTCCTTTTATTTCTCAATGAACACACCTCATACAAAACGCTCTTTCTCATTTAACTGTAACCTACATACACGAATGATACATCGTTACCCTGCAAAAAAATGTGCGATTAATACCGAAAGATATTTGTCCCGGATTGATCTCTTTCGTGAACAATCGGTCTACAATTAGTCCCCGATTGTTCCCGTACGGGAATAAATGTAGACTAATTGTAGACCAATTGTTCCCGAACGGGTATAAATGTAGATTAATCGCTTTCATTCCGAACGGGTACAAATCTAGATTCCTTAAATGTAGGAATTTTACAAAAATATGCAATGTATTTAAAAAATTGTAGAACAACCGGTAAAACGAATTGAACACCCTTTCTTTTAATAACAATGGTGAATAATAATTTTAACCAGAGTTGTAATTATTATAAGAGAAAAAATAAAAATCAAGAAATAATTATTATTGAAAGAAACATATTTTAAAAGTCTTTCCATAGGGCTCTATTAATAAAAACGAAGCAAATACTTTTACTCAAAATTTTAGAAATTTGACATCAATTTGTATGAACCAAATTACAAAATTTGAGTAAAAGGTCGAAAAATTTTAGGTAAAAGCAAATGCTCAGCTTTTATTAATATGACCCATAATAGTTATTTCTGAGATATTTTTTAAGTCGTTTTGTAATTATTATAAATGAGAAATTTTGTTTTATATCTTCAAAGACTTTTATATTGAGACAAATTTGAAAAAAGTCTTTGAGTAATTATTATCCGTAACAAATTGTTTTTTAAGTCTTCAAAGACTTTTTCATTGAGACGAATTTCAAAAATATCTTCAAGTAATTATTTTGAGTAACAAATTTATTTTTTATATCTTCGATAAAAATCTTTCATACAATTTCAAATTGGAAATTTGCTTGAATTTTGAAGTACTTATATGAAAGTTATTTTTATTTTATACTTATATGAAAGTTATTGAAAATTTTGTGAGACTTTTTTGAACTTTGTCTCAATGAAAAAGTCTTGAAGATATAAAAAACAATTTGTTACTGATAATAATTACGCAAAGACTTTTTTCAAATTTGTCTCAATATAAAAGTCTTTGAAGACGTAAAAAATATATATTTGAAATACCTATTATGGAAAGATTTTTAAAATATGTTTCTGAATAATAATTATAGAAGATTTTTATCATTTTCATCAGGAAAAAAATTAATCTACATTTATACCCGTTCGGGATGTAAGCGATTGATCTACATTTGTACCCGTTGAGGATGAAAGCGATTAATCTACATTTGTACCCGTTCGGTATGTTAGTGATTAATCTACATTTGTACCCGTTCGGTATGTTAGTGATTAATCTACATTGGTACCCGTTCGGGTATACAAGTTGAACAATTAATCTCTTCATAGGACATGCTCAAACAAATGCGATCAATTCACTCCATATAAAGGGATGTAAAATTGTATTAGTCGCATGCTCCCTTGCGATTGATCCCGGACACGTCCCGGATTAATCGCATTTTTTGCAGGGTACATACATCTCTTTCAGAAAAAATAACTCAGTTGTAAATAGCGTTCACCGTTGAATTTATATGAATTTTCAAATATTCACAAAAAATGTCGATGATAAAAAAATTTTCCTTGACTTTGAATAAAAAAATAAAAAAAAACAAAAAATATTACCTCTTCAATTTTTTTTTATGCTTTGAAAAAATATATTCTTAATCAAACTGCATTTTCATTTTAAAAATCCAGTTGCTCCATTTGCTTTTATAATTTTTTTCCCATCTGCCTAAAACTGCGTTTTTGTAAATGCATTAATTATGTTACTTTTGACATAATGAAAAACGTGTATATTTAGGCGACTAATCGAATATTTCTCTATCGTCTTTCAGCAAATGGTCCATAATTTAAAATTATGAAGTAATTTTTTTTATTAGCGTTAATTATTATCTTTGGCAGCTTTTTTAGTTTAGAATATAAAAAAAAAATTGTAAAAATTGTAAAATTTTAAAATGAAATTAAAAAAAAAACAAAAAATATTACCTCCTCAATTTTTTAATATTTGATGCTCCTGAATGTCTTTTAAAAACTGGCGAAAAAATTGTAAAAATTCATTTGCTCCATTTTGTTTTATGAACATTTTTATGGAAGGTGTTTTTTGAGTTTTGGTACATTTTTCCCATACAAAATGCCCAGAAGTATGCTTCAAAAAGTTTAAATTTTTTTGTATGGGGAATATTTGTCAAAATGGTGAAACTTAAATATCGATATTTCCAATTCTAATTAAGATATACGAAGAAACTAAACGCTGTTTTCAAGGGTAATGATTGTGCTTTCAACTGGTTAAATCGAATTTGAGTGGAAAGTAATTATATAAAAGATATTAAGCAGGGAATAGAGCCAAAAAACGTGTTTTTTGCCTATTTGGGCATGAATATCTCAGAAACTAGAAACAATTTGGAAAATCTGACTCCAGATTCAGGTTTAGCACACTGAAATCCTTTAGAAAAGTGTAATTTCATTTCCGGTATAAAATTTTTTTTGAAATGCGATTTTTTTGTATGAAAGTTTTATGATAAATGCTTATAACGTACTTAAAAGTGCATATATTTTTAATTTAAAAACGGTGAAGTGCTTTACCCTTTCTCCAAAATGATTACCGCATTTGATTTATATTTCAAAAATGTATACACTAATCAAAATGGAGCATTTTAGCTATAATAGTTAGGAAAATGCTGAAATTTCAAAAATACCGTTATATGGGAGGTGGGCGTATTTGTGAGTGAATTTTGTTCAAATTTTCACAGTTTACTAATTTCAACCAAAAAAGCTTAAGTTCCGAGTTTCAAGATTCTAGCTTAATTATTACTATTTTTGGCCGCGTTTGTATGGAGGTGCCCCCACTGTGCGTCGTCGCGAAAAAATTTGTTTTTTATGTCCGGCTAACTACGAACTGATGCAGATACATGAATCGGTCGTTTGGGCTATGTTAGTGGTCACTTTGAAAGTACTCCAACCTACCACAAATGGAGCAATAATCCAATGATTTTTGCAGGGTTGCTGTAGTGTATGCACATATGCAGATGTGTGTGTGTGTGCATAACTAATGGTGCCAAGGAGTCGAAATAAGAAAAGCCAAAGATTATTGTTTTGTTTTTATTTTTGGGGATTTTTTTGCCAACTCTATTTACATTCATCCTCGCCTTGAGGTGGTTTTTATTTTTTTATTTTTATTTTTTTTTTTTTATTTCTTGCTTTCTAGCAACACTGGGGTATTTTATATGAACTTGTTATTTTTGGCCGCTGTGGTACAGTGGGTAGAGTGCTCGCCGGCTATGCCAGAGGTCTCGGGTTCAAACCACGGTCCGAGCAAAACACCAAAACAATTTTTCTAATTAGTAAAAATCCAATTATTGTGTTTTTAAGAGCAGCGGTCACCTCTCGGTAGTGGGCGGCATACCCTCCGAGTGTATTTCTGCCATGAAAAAGCCTCTCATAATAAATGCATTCGCCGTTCGGAGCCGGCATAAAACTGTAGGTCCACCCAATTAGTAGGAAAAACAGAAAGGAGCACACCTCGAATTGGGAGAGAAGCTCGGCCATAAAACTCGTCAGAGTTATAATAGCACCATTGTATTATATTGTATGTTATTTTTTGTTCAATATTCAATTTTTTGTCAGATAATACATTAAAAACGAAAGCTTGACAACGCTATCTGGCCTTAAACCGCTCCATTGGTAAAAAAAAAAATGGCCCACATAATTCTTAGAGCATCTTCGTGAGAGTGTTTTTGTAAGAGTAATTTTTAATATGAAAGGGCAGCGTATCAGAAAATTTAGCCCAGCAGGGATATATTGCTGGTAGCCCAAATATTCAAGTTCCAACGTGTGATATTAATAAAAAAAGAGCCTAAATACGGATTTTCTGAATATCTCAATTACAGCACCACCTAGTGGGTAAATTTTTTGTTACCGAGTTCTTCCTTAAATAAAAGACATAGCTACGTGCCAAAAATGAACATAATCGGACCATAAATATGGATTTTACAAATATAGCGACTCCAGCGCCATCTAACGATTTTGTATAGCCTATTTCGAGAGAACTTCTGCAAAGAATAAACGGTCGAAATTTGGCAAAAACCCATTCAGTGTTCTAAAATGAACATAATCGGACCATAAATATGGATTTTACAAATATAGCGACTCCAGCGCCATCTAACGATTTTGTATAGCCTCGAGAGAACTTCTGCAAAGAATAAACGGTCGAAATTTGGCAAAAACCCATTCAGTAGTTTTTGAGCCATTTGCTGACATAAAAACCCCCTACAACTTTATATTATAAGAAGAGGAGAGTTGAATGGGAAATTAATTCCTAATGCAGAAATGCAGTATTAGAGTGTTCAATTTTCCGCTAGATGGCACAGTTAACAATCTTAAACGCAATTGAACACAATTTTGGTAGAAAAACGCCACAGTTTTTCGCTCGCAAAGCATGATTTAAGGACAAGAAGACGTCTTTTTCATTTTCATGGGCTAACCTCCCTCAATATACCTACACAAGTCACACTACACAAAACAAAAACAAAAATAATATAAAAAAAAACAAAACAAAAACAAAAATAATAAAAAAAACAAAACAAATACAAATACAAAAAAATAACAACAAAAACAAATACAAAAACAAACACAAAAACAAAAAACAAAAACAAAAAAAATTAAAGCGTGAATAACGGGTATTCATGAACATTGATGTGTAAACAGTTTCGAAATCGGATATTTATTCCCTTTTCCTTATTCCTGGTTTTCTATGGATTAAAAGGCGACTATCGTTTTTGTAATTTTTTGTTGTCATTGTGACTGCTACTATTTTGTTGTTTTGTTTGCTTGGTTTTTGACTTTTGATTTTTTATTTTGTTTTGTTTTGTATTGCTCAGAAACATGCAAGATCATCCGAGTCCACGTTTGACCCATATCTGGAGACCCGGCCTAGGAATCATTAACAGGAGAGCTCCGTGTAGAAGTCTTGCTCAACAACTTTCATGTGATACCAATATTGCTCAGAAACATTCAAGGATCATCCAGGTCCTCGTATTGCCCCATATCTCGGGACCCGACATAGGAATCATAAAGAGTAGAGCTCCATGTAGAATCCCTCCTCAAAACCTTTCATTTGATATCAATACTGCTCAGAAAATTAGATAGGTAGATGTAGGTATGCATATCCATACATTTGCATACATGTTCAAACAGGTTGGTCCTTTTAATTTTGCCTATTTGTCGCATTGTTGCAGAAAACAACAACAACAACAACTTCACTTCGCTTCGTTGCATGCAAGCATTTGTAAGTACATGTCTATCTACCTACCTACCACTGACAATGCCAAGCGATTCACACGGACAGAGCAGCGCACTAACACAAAGGTCATTTACGGCTTACGCGTAAACTTTACCTGTTTTTTGAAATCACTCGTAGCTACAGCAAAGATGTTTACACATACAAATAAAAACAGCAAGAGCAACAATAACAGGACAATCTCTCTTTTACTATGAAATAATTTTCATGCTGATTGAGTCAATTTATTTTTTTATGCAGAAAAAATGAAGTGTGAGTCAACAGTTAGAAAACCTGTGACGTCACGAAACCGCACGCACGCACACACAAAAATCATAGCACAGCAATACCCATGACAATCAAATCATTTTTTGCCGTTACAACAATAACACAACAATGACAATCAGCACAAATACGGAAATATGATTTCCCCGGGCAGATTATTTCTGTTTGTTTTCTTTGCTTGCTATCTCAGAGCGTATGTAATCGTGGATGTTTGTAGATGTGCAGCTTCAAAGCAACGATACGATATGAAAAACAACAACAAAATATTAACGAAGTGTGAAAAGGGCTATTCTGAAAATAAATAAGAGAGAGCACACCTGCCTTCGTCTTTGCTCGATGGCGGCTTGAAGCGACTTAAAGAAAGCAAAAAAGGAGATCAAAATAAAAATGAAAGGATAAAAGGATATACATAAGAAGTGTATGTGTTTGTTTCTTTCGTCAAAAGAGCAAAAAAAAAATGCAGCAGAATCAATTAAGGCCTACGCATTTTGTGAGTTTCAACAATGGAGTTGCAGAGGCAAGTGCGTTGGAAATTGTGATTCAAGCCAAAGGCAGGTAAAAATTGCTAAGCATGGCCATGTAATATCAAACTTCAAAGGATCCTGTTGAAAAAAAGGAAAAACAAAACATCTTAAAGGGTTAGAAAAATACAATGGAAAGCATTAAGCCTGGCACAAATTGATTTTTTGTTTTTTGAGTGTGTTGGACAGCAAAAATATTTGCTTAAAGTGACAGAGATATAAGAGGAAAATTCAATATTTCAAGGCAATGAAGAAATATTTTTACTTGATGATAATAAATGCATAGAAATATGTATTCATATTTCGCTAGCTTTGAGTGCAAACTGTGTAAGTCCACTTTTATGAAAAAGTGTATTTTTATGTAGAACGCTAGAAAAATCAAATACGCACCGCGCTAAACAAGTCTGAGATACTTATCGTATTTCTACTCGTTATTATTCAATGAGTCCAAAAAGCGAAGAAAATTGTGTAAGTCCAAAATATTTATATGAACAGAAAATTTTTTTTCATTTCGAATTTTTTTTATTTTTTGTTTTTTGTCACTATAGTGTGGTGAAAAGGTTACGCAAAAATAACCTTTACCTTCTTTTGGTCCTTAATAACCATTATAAAAACCAAAAAACCGTGTTGGGCCTGAATAACCGTTATGGCAACCAAAAAAGTGTTTCGGGCTTGAATAACCGTTATTCAGATTTTTATTTTTTTTTTTTTTGGTCAGCTATAAAAATCAAGCCTATTTATTTGTCAATATTTCTGGACGATATTTGTATCAAATGAAGGGTGTTGAGCAAGGCTTTTACATAGAGATGTATTTGTTAAGATTTGTGGGTCGGGTTCCCAGTTATGGGTGGTTTTAAGCAATATTGGTATCAAATGAAAAGTGGTAATCAGAGCTACAATCCCTGCTCAACACCTTTCATTTGATACCAATATCGTCCAGAAATGTTGACAAATAAATAGGCTTGATTTTTAAAGGTGACCAAAAAAAAATAAAATTCTGAATAACGGTTATTCAGGCCCAAAACAGTTTTTTGGTTGCCATAACGGTTATTCAAGCCCGAAACGGTTTTTTGGTTTTTATAATGGTTATTAAGGACCAAAATAATTTTTTTCTCATGATAATGGTTAAATATGACTTTTACCCCATTTCTCTTATAACCGTTACGTCCCTGATGGATAGTGGTCTTTCGTTCCGTGTTGAAATTATTCCGCCCGCAAAAGTGCTGTTGCACAGTGTTTTGCTTATAAATATTCTTCTTCTTCTCTGCAATAGGCGCACAACTGTCTAGACCACAAAAGCAAATGCTGGCGGACGAAAGTCTACTTGTAATTCTTTTTATTTGCTTTAAATTTATTTTCATTTATTTTCTTTAATATTTTAGTACTATGAAAAAGTATGGCTAGGCGTATGAGTAATCTTTTTATTTGCATCAACTTAAACCAAAGCTAATTCATCAACATTAAAGTTGTGTGTGCTATTTTATTCTCAACGTAAGCATTTTTTTAGCAAAGGCGGTTTTTAAGCTTGCAAATTTTGTACCGAAAAGATTTATCTACACACGGTAGGCAGGAAGCGACGATAGGTTGCATGAAAATGTCGAGAAAAAAGGAAAGTGGGGTTGTGTTATGTGATGTTTATAGATGAAACATCCGTTGAAATTAAAATCCGAGCTGCTCCTTTTTCAAGGATATCCACATTTTTTGTTTTTTTTGAAAGGATCAAATATTGAGGAAATCGAATATTCGCCACCGTCCAAATTTTTCCGATTTCAATACATTATTTGGTCGCTAAGGGATACAAAAAAAGGTATTAAAAAGAAAACAGGACACCTGTAGTGGAAAAATCCAATGTGAACAGGACCTAAAGGATAACCACTGAAATATAAAATAACACAAAAAGTACCCACTTTAATTTGCGTATAACTCCTAAAATGTTAACTCTACGTGAAAATTTCTTATTATATGTTTCATTCAGAATAAATAAAGAAATATTTCTTTAATATACAATTTTGATGTACCTGCAGTGCTTAATGTACTTTTGTGCATCTAAAGTGAAAATTTCAAAAAAAGTACGTTTTTTTTATGGTGCTATTTTAAGTTCAAATATTTTTCTAGTTTATGTAAATATTTTAATCTAATGATCCAACTCTCATTCCTACACATCTCTACGTTAATACTAAAAAAGAGTTAGAGCTGAGATACGCGCTAGCTGTGCACGGTGGGCGGGAAGCAACAATAGGTTGCATGGGAATATCGTAAAAACGATGGCCCAACGAATATGTGCCTAGCTGTGTGCTGGTACTAATTTTCGTTTAAAAAAAATGTTGGAGATTTTATTCACGCTTGCTGTGTGTTTATGAAGTATATTAGAATATCAGTTTACGTAAGTGTTTAGCCGGCGATCGTTTTTTCGATATTTTCATGCAACCTATTGTTGCTTACCGCCCACCGTGCACAGCTAGCGCGTATTTCAGCTCCAATTCTTTTTAATATTAACGTATAGATATGTAAGAATGAGAATTGGATCATTAGATTAAAATATTTACATAAACTAGAAAAATATTTGAACTTAAAATAGCACCATAAAAAAAACGTACTTTTTTTGAAATTTTCATTTTAGATGGACCAAAGTGCATTAACCACTGCAGGTACATCAAAATTGTATATCAAAGAAATATTCCTTTATTTATTCTGAATGAAACATATTATAAGGAATTTTCACGTAGAGTTAACATGTTAGGAGTTATACGCAAATTAAAGTGGGTACTTTTTGTGTTATTTTATATTTCAGTGGTTATCCTTTAGGTCCTGTTCACATTGGATTTTTCCACTACAGGTGTCCATTTTTCTTTTTAATACCTTTTTTTGTATCCCTTAGCGACCAAATAATGTATTGAAATCGGAAAAATTTGGACGGTGGCGAATTTTCGATTTTCTCAATATTTGATCCTTTCAAAAAAAACAAAAAATGTGGATATCCTTGAAAAAGGAGCAGCTCGGATTTTAATTTCAACGGATGTTCCATCTATAAACATCACATAACACAACCCCACTTTCCTTTTTTCTCGACATTTTCATGCAACCTATCGTCGCTTCCTGCCTACCGTGTACAGAAAATAAATGTATTCATATTATATGCGCTTTAAGCCACGTTAGTACTGACAAATCGATACATTGTATGTATGTATGTATGTATGTACTATATTCTAAACATCAACATATGTACGTGAATATAGACGACGCCCTAGCATCATTCCGATGAATTCACAGGTAACTTAGCTGAATAACGTCCACGAGAATTTGATCGATTTCTGCGTTGAAAGCGTTGTTTTTTAAGATCATTTATTGCTGTACTTAAAATTGTGATTTGTTGTTGAAGATCCGAAAGCTCAGGAAAAGATTGTACTGATGAAACTGATGGTTGTTGTGTAGATATATCTTGAAATTTGTCTGCCATTACAGCGAGTTTATCAAGAGTTTCAGAAGACGTTGCTAAAACAGCTTGGATTTGTGAAGGTAATCGTTATAGCCACATAGTTCGTAAAACATCTTCAGTAATACCACCATGTGAGAGACCACGCATCTCCCGAAGGACACAACTAGGTTTTTTATCCCAAATATCCAAATCATTCAATAATTTTTTTATCCGTTTTTCCTCCGAAATAGAGAAATGGTCGATAAGACGTTGTTTTAATTGTGTATACACGTTTTGGGGTTGAGCCAGAATAATGTCGCTTACTTTCAGAAGTTATTGAATGATGTTCGAATTGTGCCTCAATTTGGGCAAACCAAACTATCGGATTTTCCTTCCAAAATTTTGGAATTCGTAAATGGATTTGTCCAGACGTTGTTGTAATCCTATTATTGATTGAAGTTGTTGAAGTGGTATTTTCTCCAGAGCGAGTATTCGGCATGGTGTTTTTGGTTGCTAAATGTTCGGCCGTTCGGGGTCACCAATTGTAGAATTTAATATTGAGAATGAATGTAGTTGTTTTAATAATATTTTGATGAATGAATTTAATATTTTTTCTTTTCGTACATTAATCACTCAAAATACAAATTCAATATGATGAATATAAATTTTAATAAACAAGTAAATTCAGATAAAGTGAATGTCCTACAAACCTCAGCTCATAAACATGAAAATATCGAAATTAATGCGAACATAAACAAATAATAAACACAACGAACGTGCAGCCCTAACTCACTGTCTATCAATTTCAAAGTGGTACCTCGTATAATGCGCTTCATACCCCTCTAGCACACTCCACATAAACTTTTAGCTCACTAATGCTGTGGTTATTTGGTTAACCTTGGCATTCATTTGCCCATAAATAAAAGTATGTACTCGTACATACAATACCTAAGCTTACGCATATTTGCAGCGGTAAAAGCATTCTAAAAAACCAAAGACCAAAAAAAAAAAATAAAACCAGTAAGGAAGCCTAAGTTCGAGTGGAATCGAACATTAGATACTCAGCTGTATGCTTCCATTGTTTGCTTGCGTTTGATGTAAACACGGTGTACTTTATATAAAGCGAGTGCTGCATAAAGTGGGCGTAGCCACGCCCATTTTCAAAATTTTTATCAGTCATCCAACTAAGCATATGAATATTATTCCTTGTGCAAAATTTCATTCCTTTTTGACTTCTAGTTACAAAGATTCACGTTACAAATTCCCAAAGGGTGTTCCAGAAATATCTTTGTTAAAAATTAGGCGTGGTCACAACCGATTTGAATAAATTTTTGCATATCTATTAACACAAGTCATAAAAGTGTATAAACCAAGTTTCGTCATAATATCTCAATTCTTTGTCGAGTTATGGGCTCAGAAATCTCGTATATTCCTGCTTCTAAAAAGAGGCGTTGCCACGCCCATTTTCCAAAATTTTTGTGTTTTTCGTTTTATGTCCGCAGTTGGACTCTTGCCATAAAATTTCAATGATTTATCTTTATATTTGACAAAGATATCGCTTAAAATGTTTTTATTGGGACACTTTATAATACCCATATATAAAAGTGGGCGTGGTCGTCAACCGATTTTGGCAATTTTTAGTCCAAACATTTGCCTAAGTAAGTATATCACGCGTACCAAATTTCATCGATATATCTTCAATGGTTTCTGAGTTATGACATATAAAACTTTCCATGTTTGACCCTTAATAAGTGGGCGTGGCACCGCCCATTTTCCAAAATTCCATCAAATTTCTTCTTAGGGGCCTGAGCTCAACACGTGGGTAAAATTTCATCACTCTAGCTATATTAGTGGCTGAGATACCAAATTTCCGATTTTTTCTATATATGAAAAGTGGGCGTGGTCATGGTCCGATTTCGCCCATTTTCAATACCAACCGTCCAAGTCTCGATACCAACTTGCATTTCAAATTTCATCAAAATATCTCAATTTTTGCGCGAGTTAGAGTGTTTACAGACGGACGGACGGACAGACGGACGGACGGACGGACGGACATGGCTCAATCGATTTCTCTTTTCACCCTGATCATTTTGATATATATAAGTCTATATCTATCTCGATTATTTCATTCTGTTACAATCCACCGTTATGTGATTAAAACTATAATACTCTGTGTACTAGTACAGCTGAGTATAACAAAAACAAAAACAAAGCACTTACATACATATTTAAATAGCAAACATCCTTTTTTCAATATGCCTTTCTTTTGTTTTAGTGCCGCTATATTTTTTGGTTTTGCTCGGCTTGCAGTTTCATTTACTTGCCATTGTAATTTATTTTCATTTTTATGCTTGTTGTTATTTGCATTGTTTGTTGTGTTGTATAGCATAGGTGGCCACAAATTAAGCACAAGGGAGCCACACGACAACAACATCAATAAAAATTGCAACAACCTGCTTCTCGGAGTTATAAAAATATTATTTTGCCAAATAACGGTTTATTGCAATAACATACATAAAAAAAATCATACCATCTATTCTTAGATGTCATTTTGAAAAGAACAAATGTACAATGTACCTACATACATATGTACATATGTATAGATATGCTGCAGCTAGGCATTCAAATATTTTGCTAAACAACATAAACGAGGTAGCAGATATAAATGTACAACCATATGTACATATGTATGTATGTATGAAGGCGTAACTACACAATGAATGTCGGTCGAAGCTGGAACGTTAGGTTTGAGTGCTCGCCGCCACGACGATTTCTGTGAAAAAAAGAAATGTGCGATATTCTGTCGAAATTGATTTGCTTGTTGTTGGGAGACAAACGGAGTCACTGGAGTCATTGGGTGGCCATGTATGTTGTATAGCGTCGCAAGCACAAAACCGGCTAACAAATTGAGTTTGGTAAGCAATTTAAAATGTTAATTCTAATATTGTGCCTGTAAAGTTTTATGGTGGAAGGAAAGTATGTACATATGCCTTGGTAGACGGCCACAGAAAGTACATAGTATATAAATCTACCCAATAAACCAAAAGGCTTGAGAATAATATTATAACAAGCTTACAAATATAAGCGTTAAGCTTGAGAAGCTATTGTGGAAATTATTGAAAAAGACTTAAGAACAATTGTAGAAAAATCAAAACGGCACCCTTTTTATAAGCTTACAAATGTAATTGTAGAAAAATATTACTTGTGAAAGCTTGTTGTAAGCTTATAAATACAATCGTATGTATAAATAGTAGAAAAAAAAATTTTATTTGCATTTTTCTTTTCATTTTCTTTCCTTCTTCACCTTTATTGCAATGTTCTTTATTTTATATTCTCCTCCTGTTTTGAACCATGACATCAACCGGTAACTCAATCCAACGGAATCATATAGTGAGACATTCAACATTAAATTGAATTTTATTGAGGCTTTTATACTTCCCTTTTCCGAAAAAGGAATAATGAATTATATGAATAATTGTAAAACCAAAATTTAAAAAAATTTTACAGCAAGTTTATAACAATGTTATTATTAATAGTTTTTCAAGCTTTCATTTTAAGTGTAAAGTAAGCTTATTGCAATATTGTTTTCAAGCTTTTTAACATAAGGAGTATTGAGGAAGGCTTACAAAAGTAAGTGTTCCTCAATTATGACAATCACGCTTGTGAGTAAGCTTACAATTAAGCTTATAAAAAATGTATTGCAATAAGCTTACAATGGACAATTGTTATAAGCTTGTTCTCAAGTCCTATTACATTTCGCTTACTTCCTGGTCTGTTGGGTAGGTATGTAAGTATGTGAAAATGTATGTTGCAGCACGCAATAAGCCTTATAAAACCAAAGGAATTTATTTGTTATTAAGACATGTAAAGGTACTAGGCAGAAATAGAAATTAATGAATGCTGTGCGAAAAAGCTTACGCACAAATACATATAAACGAATGTATGTACGTATAATTAAATATTAAAATTTATGATTTCTTTGCTATTTGTATTAAAGTTGCTACAAATACGATTAAATATTTAAAAATCTAATTTGGCATACAACAGTAAATCGTAAGTTTGTTCAAGTAACCAAACCAAATCGCCAGCAAAGCGATAAGATGTGCTATGAAAATGTCATAGCTGTTATTCAAAGCACAGGGTTGCTTTGTGGATCTATTAAATTTATTTTCCTTTTTCACGTTAGCTGAGAAAGGCTTTTTTGAGGTGATGATAAAGCTTATAAAATAACGCCGTAAATTTCTAAGTCGCATAAGGTGTATGAACAAAAGCTTATAATCATGCTTATTTTCCTGCGTTGATGTCATATCAGGCCATAAGGTCTACTCTCGCCAAGAGGAAATCTTATTCCTAAGGTTTAGTTATTCGCCGGTTTGTCTCCAAACCAAACTTGACAAGGGATGACGGAGGATCGTTCCACAATACATCATATTCCTACCCTGTCGGAAAAACAAGCAACCAAAAAGTACTTACATAATTTCTTATAATAAGAGCTTATGCGGTATTTAAATACCTTATAATAAGGCCTATTCGCCATATTGCGCTCTCTTTTCCTACGTTCATTTTCCTCTCTCTTTATCTGAGATATGAGCGCATAACAGAATTTTTATAAATTTTTTTTTTTTAACAGAAAATTAAATTTCAAAATGCTTGGAGCGGAGAAAATAAGCGCATAACAGCAAGCAGCGCCGTTTGCTTATTCCTTAACATTTAATTTGTCCTTACCGATTTTCTGCAGGAGAGTCATGTGTGTATGTATTACTGTAAAGCCTACAATTTGGTTTTCGGTCTTTTGGATTGGGATTTTAGCTTTTTTGGTAATCAATTTTTCTCCTATTTTCTCTTATCAGTTTTTGGATTTGGTTTTTCGGTCTTTTGGTTTTCGGAAGTCGGATTTCAGTTTTTGGATTTCGGTTTTCGATTTTCGGAAAACTGTTTTTTCAGATGGGTGTAACATGAAAAAATTGTGTTGAATTCAGTTCGGCTTTAAACAAATTTTCATGTAAAATAAATTAAAGCGATTTCACTTAAATTTCCGTTAGCTTGCGAATCATGCTGAAGTTGCGAAACTCGACATCGTCCTCCTCTACTACCCTTTTTCTTCTTCCTTTGTTCTCCATTTGTTAGTATCAGTACTTTTTGACTGAAGTTATTAGTTAGATTAGTTTTTTTCCCATTTATATACATATGTATGACGTTTGATTGCGTGCTTATTTGTGTTGGCTGAAAATACCAGAATCTTCGCAAAAAATCTTTACTTTGCATGCGCTTTGTATTTCCCCAAATAAATAAAATAACACTCAAGTAATTGAGGTTGAAAACACGTCTTCGTCTTCGTTTCATTTTCATACAAACTTGCTTGCTTGTTTAATATTATTACCACACAACAGAGCCAAGAGACAGTGGTAAGTAAAGTTGTGCTATGGTGGCATGCAGGTTCAACTGTTCGTTTATAATTAATTGGCATCGACAACAGTGTTGCTGTAGGCGGCTACGAGTCACCTATCTGTTGGGTTGATCGGTGGCTGTGGGCTGTGTGTTATCGGTATACCTAAACATACATACATGTATGTGTGTGTGCGTGTATTTAAATGCGTGCGCAATAAGGAAACATGCATAGCCCCTAAGTAAATATTACAACTTTGCTGGAATGTGGAATCGAGGCCCTAACATAAATGCTAAAAATAGCAACACATAGTCAAGGGGCCTAAAATATGCATGTTAGTGCTTGTTTCCGGCAAAATGGAATTCTTTTCTTATTGAGCACTTTAGTGGTTGTGGTGGGTGTATTGTAATTTAGTAGCTTTTCTGTTCGCTTTTACTTAAAATGAATTTGCATGAAGCAGCGGAAAATTTCTTTTGACACTTCAAACATTTATTCACTGTTGGTACTAAAGATTTCAAGTGATAGCATATAAAAGAATACAGCAACACAAATTTTAGAAATTTCTTATTCAGATTTAGCTGCACTCATTTGAAAATGATTTGCTTATTTCAGCTGAAAGTGTAGATAAGTTTCGGAGGTTATGAGATTTTAAGAGGTGCTTGAGGGAACACGGAAATCCGAAAACGAACGAAAACCAAAATCGAAAAAACCAAAATCGAAAAAACCGAAATCCGAAAAAATTAATACCGAAATCTAAAAACCGAATATCGAAATCAAAAAAACCGAATACCAAAATCAGAAAAATCGAGTACCGACATTCAAAAAACCGAATACCAACATTCAAAAAACCGAATGCCGGAAAGCAGGGCCGTGCGCAGGAATTAGCCTTGGGGGGGGGGGGGAGTTTAATTTTGGTTTGCATTCGCATACATTTTTCGCTAAGATAAACATATTTGCTGAAACAGATATCCAGACCCATACACCATAAATTTAAATGTTCCCTAACTTTTCTGAAACTCATTATGATTCATCAAAACCTAGTTAACCAGGTCCTGAATAGTACACGGAAAGAATTTTTTACTAGAATCAATGCCGAGACAAGAAAAATTAGACTTGATTTTGAACTTAGAAAATAATTTCTTAATATCAAGAAAATCCAAGAAAATTGGATTTTAAATAAATAAGTAAAAATTTTCTTGCTTCAAGTGAAATTGGATTTTAAATAAATAAGAAAACATTTTCTTGCTTCAAGTAAAATTGGATTTTAAATAAATAAGAAATAATTTACTTAGGGTAAGTGTTTTTTTTTTCTTGTTTTTTTTGAAATAAATAATTAAGAAATTATTTTTTGTTGCAAGTAAAACTTTTCTTATACGAGCTTAAGTAAGTAAGAAAATATTAAATATTAAATTAAGTAAATATTTTCTAAAAATATTAAAAACGTAAAAAATAAGGAAAATGAAAACTAATCATGAGGGATTAGAAAACCATAATTAGTCAACTAGTATTTTCCTAGGACTTGTTTAATGAAATGACATTTTATTTAATATAAATGAAGATGTAAATAGTGAACTCCTTATCCCAAATGCTTCACTAACAATCTGAGAATTGCAAAAATATTCAGAAATATGCAAAGCGGATGGCAAATGAAAAAAATACATGTAACTTTGGAAATGCAAATTCAGCAAGAAAAATTTTACTTCGCTCAAGAAAACGTTTTCTTATTTATTTTACATTTTTTTGCCGTAGTTTGCTGATATGCTCAAAGAACTTTGGTGTTCAAATTGAGCAAGAAATATTTTACTTCGGTCAAGAAAACGTTTTCTTATTTATTTTCAATTTATTTTCGCTGTATTTTGTTGTTCCAATTCGTCGAAACACAATTTTCTTAAATTCTTCTTGATATTAGCAAAAAGATTTTCTTCATTTAAGTAAATTTAAGAAAAGATGTTCTTATTTATTTAAACATTTTTTTTTTTCAACATTTTTTTTTCTATAGATTTTGTTAGTGTTCTTGAATAAGAAAATAATTGTCTCATTTTTGGAAAACTCAATTTCTTATTTCCAGTAATAATTAAGTAAATTTTTCTTATTTCCCTAAAAATTTTCTAAATTGAGTTCAAGAAAGCATTTTTCTTGATTCAAGTATACAAATTTCTTTCCGTGTACTGTTTACAGTACTTGTTAATTGAAACTGCTCACTGTTTTCACAAAATGAACATTTTTTGTTATCAGTACAATTTTTTCAAAAATGCCAAACGAACATATGCTACACAACTTTGTAATTTCGGAAAGCTCCAAGTGCAATTCAAAGTGCCGAACTTATGTATTGGCCAATCTTATTTTTTGCAACTTTCACCAATTTCTTCTTCCGTAAAATTATTGTAACTAATTTTGTCAAAAATTATGAGTCAAGATTCAATGCAAAATTTATAAACTGTATTTTGAAAATGTTTGCAAAATCATTGCAACTTAGATTTGGTCATGGGGGGGTTTAACCCCCAAACCCCCCTCCCCCCCGTGCGCACGGCCCTGCCGGAAAGCACTTACGTATACCGAAATTCGAAAAGCCGAATACCAAAATGCAGCAGTCCGAAATCAGAGCAGTGAAGCAATTAAAATTTTTTTATTCAGATTCATATATTCATTTGTAAATGATAGGCTTATTTTAGCTACAGGTATAAGTGTCGGAGGTTATGAGATTTTAAGAGGTGCTTGAGAAAAAACATAAAAATCCAGAAAAAACGAAAAGCAAAATCGAAATCCAAAAACCGGTAAAGGAAAACCAAAAGACCGAAAACCGTAATCCAAACACCGTATACTAAAATCCCAAAAACCGAGTACCGAAATCCCGAATAATTAAAACCGAATACCCATATCTTAAAAACCGAATACCGATTCCAAAAAAATCGAATGCCCACATTCGAAAGACCGAAATCAAAAATACCGAAATCAGCGCATTGGAGCAAGTAAGAAATCTCTTATTCAGATTCAGATGCATTTATTTGTAAATGAATTTTTTATTTTACCTACAGGTGTAATTGTTGGAGGTTATGAGATTTTAATAGGTGCTTCAGGGAAAACAGAAATCGGAAAAACCGGAAACCTAAACCAAAAAAAACGATAAGAAAAAATCAAAAGACCGTAAATCGAAATCAAAAAACCGAATACCGGCTTCCAAAAAACCGAATAGCGAAATTCAAAAGAAAGAAATCCAAAATATCGAATACATAAATCGGAAAATCTGAATATCAAAAAACCGAAGACCGAAACCAAAAAAACCGAATACCGAAATCCCAAAACCGAATACCGAAACCCGAAAACAGAATTCCAAAATTCATAAGACGGAAACTCAAAATATAGAAATCTAGCTTAAATCAAAAACCGGAAACTAAAAATATTTAGCTAGCTACGTACCTACATTCGCCTACTAAAACCTTAATAATTTTCAGATTCCACAAGCAAATTTATTTTGCTTACCATATTCATACTTTGTATGTATGTAACAACATTCCTTAAGTTCACAACAAGTTGCCGTTCAAAACTGGTACAATAGAAAAGCATGTAGTAAGTTAACATAAACCTCGAGCCACACAACCCCAAAGCAAGAAACATTTTAATAAAGTCTCAAGTGGCACAAATTTCGCATATAAGTAAACTTTAGACACAGTTTTCCTCCCAACAAAACCAAACAAAAGACAGCCTAAAGGCATTAAAAAGCAGAAGATTTCGGCAGGCGACAGACGACATTGACTAAACATTAGAGTTAAGTGTTTGTTGTTGTTGTTGTTGTTGTTTTGCTTAAGTGCCTTTGCAATTTATTGCAATTTGTTTTCACACAAAATTGTTACTTAGATAAGAAAATAAAATATGTTAATGGCGATGACGATGGCTTTACTTTGACTTTTGAACAGCATGTTTTTTGTCGTTTTTTTTTTTGTTTTTTTTTTTTTTGTTTACTCTTTTGTTATTGTTGCGATTATTTGCAAAATGTTAGCAGCATAATTGCTTGCATTGTTGTACCAAAAAATAAAATTCTTTAGTCGACACAATAACCCAAATTGCGAGTTATTTAAAGCAACCATGCAAGCGAAAATGGCATAAATGGAATGTATGGCATTTTACATAGCGATCGAATGATGAATGAAATATGTAATAGCACACACAAATATGCATGCAAGGAAAAAAACGCCAATTTCGCTCTAGTATTCATACATGAATACTTTTGAACGATTGATTTCACAGCGAAGGACTCTACCTACACACAAAATGATTGGCAATCATAAGCATGGTTAGTAATAGGAGCAACAGCAATAACAACAACAAAAAAGCAATACAACAACAAGAAAAAATCAATACAACAACAACAAAAAACAGTAAAGATTTGTTTCATATTTTTATACCTTTCATGAGAATGAAATGGTATTATAACTTTGTGCCGAAAATAAAATCTTGAAAGTACTAGAAGGAGGCGTGACAGACCCATCAATATAAATACCGATATAATCAGAATCATGAGCTGAGTCGTTTAAGCCATGTCCGTCTGTCCGTCCGTCCGTCCGTCTGTGTGAACGCAAACTAGTCCCTCAGTTTTTGAGATATTTGATTGAAATTTGGAACACGGGTGACTTTTGGTGCTCAATCGATCATTTGTCGGAATTGGCCGAATCGGGCCACTATAACATATAGCTCCCATACAACCGATTGTTCAGATATACACATTTTGGGGTATAACTTCTCCCTTTTTACAGCTAAGGACACGAAACTTTGAGGTATTTGTACCCATATTAACCCAAAGAAGGTTACCGAAAATTGTCAAGATCGGACCACTATAACATATAGCTGCCATACAACCGATTGTTCAGATATACACATTTTGGGGTATAACTTCTCCCTTTTTACAGCTAAGGACACGAAACTTTGGGGTATTTGTACCCATATTGACCCTAAGAAGGTTACCGAAAATTGTCAAGATCAGACCACTATAACATATAGCTCCCATACAACCGATTGTTCAGATATACACATTTTGTCGTATAACTCCTCCATTTAAATAGCCCAGACACCATTTTTTCTAATAAATCGTTCCATAAATAACCTACAAAATTTAAATTATAAATTATACTAAATCAAGCTATGTAGCTTTTCATTTCCCCACTCATGAAAGGTATGAAGTCTTCGGTACGGCCGAAGACAGCCGCGCTCTTACTTGTTAATTTTCCTTTTTTTTTCAAATGCAATATTAGAATTTTGCAATTTATAGTTTATAGATATTGCACGCAAAGCAACAATCAGTGCAATAGTAAAGCAATCAAGCAGAAAGCAAATGAGATATGTGATTTTTGTTGTGATTGAATGTGAATGTGAAGGTGAATGAATGTGGGTGAAGTTAAAATTGTATACCCATGGGTGGTTGACCAGCTCAATGAATTTTTGATGAATATGTTTCATATGTATGTATGTATGTTATAATAAAATGCAAACAATAGCCAAGCCAAATAGTGCAATATATATAATTAATGTACAATGAAAATTAGTTAGTTATATAAAGCAAAACGCCTAACTATTGTAATTGGAAAATGGTGGGCAATCTTTTTAATGAAAATTGCCAATAAATTGCCTATCAAAGCAAACATATGCATATCATCATAATATCATGTACCCAACAAAAAATCTGCGCCTTTTTTAATGTTTACTCCAGAAGATTTAAAGGCTTACGAAATAATGCCTGAAAATTCTAAGCGACCTAAAGGTGTATGGGCAAATGATTATAATAAGGCTAATTTTTCTGTGTTGATGTCAACAGGCTTATCGGCCATGGGAATAAGACTTTGATAATTCCTTATAGTAAGGTCTTCTATGGTACTTAAATGCCTTATAATAAAAGATAACAAATATGCGTTTTTTGTTTAGTTGCATAATCAAATTTTTTGCGCAATGGCTTATTTGATAATAGTATTAAAAAGTTTGCAGCAGAGCGAATGAGCGCATAACAACAAGCAGCGCTGCCATCCTATTCCATTTTGACCACTTATGCTTCAGCTTAGGCTTATGCATCTGTATGCAGGGTATTTACGCAAAATGGCTGCACACATACGAATATTTTGAGTTTATATTTAGATGAGTTAATTAACGAGCAGACGATTGGTTGGCCAGTAAACTAATGTGATTTTGCTTTTAAAATCCCAAAAGCAATCAATAATAATAAGAAAACTTTGAACGAAGTTAAAGCAGTCTGACAACAAGCGCTTGCAGTAAACCCAAAACTGTCTTACACTTGCACACAAGCCAAAGCTTAAAACCTTCTACGAAGTTTTCAAATTAAATTTTCACAGAACTTGTGCAAAATTTACCTGACCGTCCAAGAAATGCTGTTTTAACAAAAATGTTTGCTTCAAATAATTGCCCATTTGCTGACAAAAAAATGAACAAAATGTCAAATAATTTCATTGAAAATCTTAATTTAAACCCAAAACTAAAAACCAAAAAGCTATTCAAGCCACAAAAGCCCACATAGCATTTTAAAAATCAATGAAGCAAAAAATACGAAATCAATGAGCGCTTTGATTACAAAAGTTTGAAAGCCACTTTAAAAAGTCGAGCCAAAAAGTATCGAATATCAAGGCAGTCGTTTATGAAAGGAAGTTACAAGTGATGTCTGGCATAAAGGCAAACACACATACATACATACATATGTATATACATACATACATACATATGTATATGTATATATAAAACGGAAATGTAAGCTGTGAAAACCGGCAAGAACCGCAACGCCAAAACAAAGAACACAAAAGACCGCGGCGGCTGGTGTTTGATGCTTGACTGTTGCTGCCGCTGCTGACGCTACTGGCCGAGTTATTGTAGTGCCATTATAGAAAATAAAAAAACCATTCAATTGAAGTAAATAAATGGAGTTGAAAACCAAACACAACAAGTCAATGTAAGCCGCAAATGACAAAGGATACATTTAAGCAATAAGACTGTAAAAGTGAATGTAGACCATGAACAAACAAGCGTTAATAGAGCAAAGAGGACGATCGATAGTCAATGGGATTTTGTGATGATGATGACTTTGAGAACTAGCAGACAGAAAATATGTATGTATCTAGAGGGATAAGATAAAAGTGTGAGGAATGACATGCATACATATTTACATACATACATATGTATATATCGGCCCTTTTGCGCGATTTTATCGTAAGGGTCATTTTCTCGAAATTTACTTTTTGCTGCAAATTTGTTCTACATCCCTCAGCCCATCACCTGGTAAAATATTGTAGCTGAAATCCTTATAGTTTTGCCAAAAATTGGCTTTCTTTTTTATCGTAAGGGACAATGTATACTTTTTCTTGAGCTCGAATTTATCGTATTGCCCATATAAAAAATATTTGGAATATAGCTAGTAGGAAATCGAAGGTGAAAACTCACTTACTCACTATATTACCATAACCCCATCATTAAAAATGCAAAAGTATGCAATAAGACACTTGTATTTGTCAACCTTTTTTAAATATTATCGTAAGCGACATTTTTTCAAATATGACCATTAAATATTGAGAGCGAAATTATCGTAAGGGACAAAATTATGATTTTTTCGCAAACTGCAATTTAAAAAAAAAATATATATATATATATCAGATTCAGTATGTTAATTAACCATCTAATTCAATTTCAAAAAAAAAAAAAAAAAAAAAAAAAAAATGCTCTCCGTAAAATTTGCTTTTGTCCCTTACGACAAAGTCGCACAAAGGGGTCGATATATTAGGTCGAAAGAGTGAAAGTAAAAAAAAAATTACCAATTTTAATTGAATTTTGATGACTTCAATCTCAATTTGAATAGGAAATGCTCATCAAAATCTAGCAGGTATCTATTTTTACATCAATTTAACTAAAACAGCAGTGTGGTTAGTCAGTGAGTTTAGTCAGCATATAATTAAATACATTAACATTTATTTTTACTGCAATTTCATTTTGTTTATTTTAACCATAGTGAATGGGTTTCTTGGCATTAGAGAAATGTAAACAAACAAACAAACAAGTAATTATTTGAACATACAAAGCAATCATTATGTGAACGCCTGCATACATACATATTTATGGAACACTTTCAACGCTCGTAAATGTTTAAACAACTTTGTATGCAGACAATGGGAGAGCAAAAAATTTCCATTTTATAAATTAAAAGCAAAAAATTGGCGCATTTATTGACATGATTATTTTAAATAGAAGTGCGAAGCCTATGTGTACATATGTACATTAGGCATATAACTTTTTACAATTTTTGCAAATACGAAAAACGGCATACCATAGTCGAATAGAGCATAAAAAAGTATGAACCCCATTATTTTTTTTTTTTGCGAAATTGCAAAAAAGTTTCCGCGCAAAACGAAATTACTCTTTTATCAGAACTGCTGAAAAAAACAAAAAAAGTTTTGTACATCTGCGCAGAGCGTGCAATTAAAATTGTGCAAGACATTTTACCATTGTGTAAATCATCACATACTTTAAACTTAAAACTTATTTCATATAACAATTGACAAAAATGTAAAAATAAAAATATTAAAAAAAATTAAAAAAAAAAATCTGACTTTTTTTTAGAAATCCATTTTTGCGTGACGTTTTTGAACCGAAATTACCTAAAAAAGTGATATTCATTGGGTTACATTAATAAAAGCCAAGCATTTGCTTTTGCTTCAGATTTCAGACCTTTTACTCACATTTTGAAATTTGGTTCATACAAATTAATGTCGAATTTCCGAAATCTTGAGTAAAAACATTTGCTATATTTTTATTAATACGACCCATTACTTGTACAATATTTGCCACCATGTGGTGGTATGCTAAATTTTTCGTCAAAATTTGTTGTATGCCTAATGTACATGCGTATGTATTTTTGTACGGATTCTAAATTTGTAATAATTGTAAATATATGTGAGTCAAGTTTTCTCAAGTGGGCCACCTAAAATCGACTTTTCGATATTGTATGGTTTATGGATCAATTTTGAAAGCTAACAAACATTGTAATATGATCGCAGAAGCGTTTTTGCTAGTTTTGATTTTTCAGCGAGTTATTCGCTGTCAAAGTTTTCTTAACGGTTTTAAATTTTTTTTTTTTTCGGCATTAGTTAGGAAACTTATTTAGCGACAAAATATAGTGGCATTGGCGTAGTAACGGGGGGGGTTTTGGGGACAAAACCCCCCCCCGAAAGATTCGTTTTGACCATAAAACCATCTTTAACTAAGAGATGCTCTATTAGCATACATTTCTTTTTCAGGAAAAAATCAATGAGAATAGTAATTTTTCGAAATTGGTAATTCGAAATTTAGCGCTTTTTCACGAAGTATTATTTATAATTCTAGCGTTTGTTGAGCCGTAGGAAAGTGCAAGAACCGCAGGAATTTTACCACAATTTACATTCTTTGTACTTATATTCGCTCTTTTGTGGTAAAATTCCTACGGTTCCTGCACTTTCCTACGGCTCAACAAACGCTACAATTATTATACGGTATTGCTGTTATTAACATGCTAATAACAGAAAAGTAACGCCAATTATTCAAATTTCAAGTTTTCTTTCAATTACTTATCATCTTAATCAAATAATATTAGTATAAACTACAATGGGAATTAGCACAATAGATCTCATTGGAGGTCGCGGTGCAGTATTGCCCTATAATAATAATACAATGGGATAAATATGCAATGTATAAGAGTATCTGAACTTGAGATTTTACTTAATGTCTGTCAAAATGAAATATTAAAAAACTAAATTATATAAGAAAATTATTATTTATAACCGTAGCACATAGGTAGATTTTCAAGTTTTATGCGGCCAAAAACATTTTATTGTGTACATCTATTCGAAACTGCTTGTTTAATGCAAAATTTTAATAATTTGTGTTAAAAGTCGATTTTATTGAAAAATATATACAGTGACTCAAAAAAAATCATACGCCAGAGTTTTTAAATTTATTTCAAAGAGTTCTCGAAAATTTGACTCTCTTATTTTCGTTTAAAAATGTAAAAAAATTTTCAATAAAAGTCGCCTTAAGCAGGATTTCTAAGCTTATGGGAAAAATCCGAAAAATCGTAGAAATTTCTAAAAGTGGATTAAAAATTTCAAAGCGAGGCCAGAATTTATAGAAGATTTTGAGGAGATTTCTAAGTGTACTGTTATGTAGCCAACCAATTTTAGTGTAAAAAGTGCAATTCTCAATGCTGTAAAAATTTCCGTCGATTTTAGAAATTTTTTCTGTAGGGTGTTTGCCTTATATGTACGTGAGACCGTTTCAATTAAAATTTCCGAAAAGCCAATGAAATTTTTCAAAAAGTTGAATGCTGCATATTATTATATTACAATTGAATGAGCTGCAAAATTGCATACTCAAAAATCTTCTAAAAAAATGTAGCTTTATAATTCTTAGCCCTTTTTATGATAAGTACTTCCTTGACTTTTAAAAATTGGAAATACTAAAAATACTGCCTAAAAAGTTAACAATAATCGCTACTAAATATCTGGGTTACTTTTGAGCATCACTTACATTAACCAAGATATGCGTTAGAAATATAAACATTAAAATTAAATATAAAACACAAAAAGAAAATTATTGTAGGTACATATGAAAAACCCTGTGTCTAGTAGTGAAGTGCGGCTTTGTGCGACGCAATTTTTTGTCGGCAAAATACTAATTGTACTAGATATCATGTCCGAGGGTTAGTTTGACTGAGTCTGAAAGAGCAACATAACAAAATCAATTTTTAACATGAAAAAGAGTGATAATTTTTTTTAAAATATCCCAACTTTAAAAGCTTAAAACTATAAACTTAGAATTATTGGAAACCAAGGATATTATTGAAAAGTGTTAATAATTACTTGAAGCTTTAGGATTCATCACGATTACTTAAATGAAATGCTTTAAATAATAAATATTCAAGTTGAAACTAGCACTTAAAAATATGTAAGAAAAAAAAACAAAAAAATTTACTTCAGATATGCTAAGTTTCGACCATCTGGGGCAAGTGCAGAGTATGAGGTCGGGAAAAAAGCGATGAATTATTGTTCCCCATTCTATTTCCAATGCGCGTAGATTTCCAGAAGAGAATATGAGACTTACTTTTGAAGTATAGTTAAAGGCCCTTGGCAACTGACAATCTGGCATGTCAAGCAGTGTGTATGTGTGAGTTTTTTTATGTGTGTTAGTGCAATCGGCAGTCGTCGTGCTACACGTTCTTGTTGTTGTCGCGTTGATGATAATCAAATCTTTTAGATATTTGCGTCAATCACCCGACACTCACACATATGTATACACTGCTTAACATTCCAGATTTTAAGTGGCCAAGAGCCTCAAGAGTTTGATATATGTATAATAAGCGATATTTGTGTACTAAAATGTTAAATTATAGTCTGAAAAAAATTACATTTCACTAGCTTAGAGTGCAAACTGTGTAAGTCCACTTTTATGAAAAAGTGTATTTTTATGTAGAACGCTAGAAAAATCAAATACGCACCGCGCTAAACAATTCTGAGATACTTGTCATATTTCTACTCGTTGTTATTCAGTGACACGCAAATTGTGTAAGTCCAAAAAGCGAAGAAAATTGTGTAAGTCCAAAATATTTATATGAACAGAAAATTTTTTTTCATTTCGAATTTTTTTTGTTTTTTGTTTTTTGTCTCTCCTACAAAGTTTTAAAAAAGGACTTACACAATTTGCATTCTAAGCTAGCGATTTTTATCATTTGTAAAAAAAATGTAGTTTTTTTTGGTAATTTTAATTTTGGTAAATTTTATACATTGGCTGTGACCCCCCCCGAAAAATTCTCTTCCTACGCCACTGTATAGTGGTCAGTTTTTGAAATTTCAAAAATGGCATAACTCAAAAGTACATTTTTTGAAAATAATCGCGATTTTTCCCCGTTTTTTCCACATTCTCATATGTTTAGGAAAAAATACCAATAAGCAGTCTATGCGCTTAATATCAGGCTTCATTTTGCAGAAAAGAAATTTTGGTAACTCCGTACCAAAAAAAAGTTACAACATTTTTAGTGAAGGCCGGTAGAGGGTTAAAATCATTTTTTTTATATTCCTATTTTTTTCTACTTTACAGCTCAAAAGCACGTTAGGGGGAAATATAGAGCACCACAAGACTAAACTAATGACATATCAATTTTAAAAATCGGATGTAAGATAACAGAGTTACAATAAAAAAAACTATTTCCGCGGTATTTCGCGTGATAAAAGAAAAAACAAAAATTGCCCTGATACCCTATCAACCGCTTATGGTTGAGGGGGTTAAGAGACGAATTTTGGTTTTGTTTTATCACGCCAAATTCAGCGCAAATAGTTTTTTTATTGTAACTTTGTAATCGTACATCCGACTTTTAAAACTGACATGTCATTATTTTAGTCTTCTGATGCTCTATATTTCCCTCTAATGTTCTCTTGAGCTGTAAAGTAGAAAAAAAATAAAAATATAAAAAATTGATTTTAACCCCCAACCGGCCTTCACTAAAAACGGGGTAACTTTTTTTTTGGTAGGGAGTTACCAAAATTTCTTTTCTGCAAAATGAAGCCTGATATTAAGCGCATAGACTGCTGATTGGTATTTTTTCCTAAACATATGAGAATGTGGAAAAAACGGGGAAAAAACGCGATTACTTTCAAAAAATGAACTTTTGAGTTATGCCACTTTTGAAATTTCAAAAACTGACCACTAGATCTTGTTGCTAAATAAGTTTCCTAAATAATGCCGAAAAATTCAATAGAATCGAATCATTGGTAACCGAGTTATTAAAAAAAATTAAAAACCGTTAAGAAAACTTTGACCGCGAATAACTTGCTGAAAAATCAAAACTAGCAAAAACGCTTCTGCGATCATATTACAATGTTTGTTAGCTTTCAAAATTGATCCATAAACCATACAATATCGAAAAGTCGATTTTAGGTGGCCCACTTGAGAAAACTTGACTCTGTATAAAACGAATATTTCATTGTTGGAATGCAACAAAAAATTTCAATAAATTTTTATTAAATAGCGCAATAACATCGAATGTTTGGCTTATGATTTTTATAAGGAGTGTTTTTTTGGGCACTTCGCTGTCCGCTTATACTGGATTCTGCTCTCTTGGCTGACAGTTTCCATACAAAATATTAGAGACTTTAAGAGACCTTTAGAGAGTATGCCAGCTACTCATTAAACTGATCTTTACTAATTATGCCAATTTTTCTATTGTGAATAAGTGGAATGGCTTAAATTTTTTGTCGATAGATATCTCCGCGATTTCGAAACTATCTACGAATACCGTATGTTAGAAAATTTTTTCCAATTCCTTTACCTTAACGAACGGCGTTAGGGTTAAGTCTTGGCTAGATCGGGGAGACATCTACCGACAAAAATTTGAAGCCATTTCATCAAATAAACACACCTTTTTTCCAATTCCTTTACTTTAACGAGCGGTCGTAAAATTTTCACTTGTTTTTATACCAGTGGTTGATTTTTTTCGCAAGTCTCCAACTCTTGCTCAAACGAATGCGGCTATAGATTTTTATTTGTATTGGCTAATTGGAATATTTAAGATCACAAAGCCTAAAGATTAATTCTTTATGAGCTTCAATTTATTCAATTCATGCAAGTGTTTGATGAAAGCTAGTAATGTACAAGTATCGCAGCAAAAATAATTATTAACTTATTGTGTTTACATATAGTAAATTTATTCGCTAGTCGTGTTAGGTTTTGTTATCATATGAGTAGATAGTTCACTTTCAAACAGCGCTATTTGACATTTTTTCGATTTTGAATTTTTGACGCATTGTATGACAGTAATTAAAGTTGTATAATGTTCATTAAGAATTTATTTCATAATCCTTCCATTTTCTGAAAAAATAGCATTAAACGCGAATACATTTGTCTATGATTTGTTTTACACACTTTCCAAAGTCTCTAACTGAAAAAAGTCACTCATACGCCTAGGCACACAAAAACCATTTTATTTCCATCGCAATCACTTGCTCTATGCTATAAGAGTAAATTCTAAACATCTGAATCATATTAAAAATTCGCATAACCCTGTTTGAAAGTATGGCTTTCGAAAAAAAATTAATATTACAAACTTTCAGGTGCAAATGAAATTTCACGCACACACAGTTTTGTCTTCACTATAGAGATTAAAAAAACTTCATCCAACGAATACACAAGATCAGTAGCTGTTCAAAACACAACTCCAAGTTATTATTAAAAAAATAAAAATAAAATAAAATGTTAGCTTTCTTCAGTTATGTATTCTTCTTCTCGGAAGTATACTTTTCATATACCAAAGTTCCATCCTCCAGTCATTCCAATCCCTTGTAATACAATATCTTAATGCCAATTAAACACAGGCATCATGAAACACAGCTAATAAATTTTCCACTGCCAACTTGTGGCAACCCTGGTCATCTATTCGCGATTGATGAACAGGTGTTGGAACAGGTTGGGAATGAATAATGGTCGTTCGGCATTCGGCTTTGAAGAAGCCGGCCGGCCATCTTGACATTCATTCTAATGTCAGCAATCGTGGTCGAGCGGTGCAGTTTTTCTTGAGTGAAAAATAAAAATACATACATACAAGAAAATATTAAATTAGAACTTTTTTATAAAACATAAAAGAACACTTGAAATAAAATTTTAAAAGACATTTTGTTAAATAAAATTAACTAATAAAAGAAGAAACAAGAACAATAAATAAAACAAAATATTTATTTGTGAAAAAAGGAAGTAAAAGGAGATATTGTGAGTGTGCGTGTGTATGGTGCTTTACCGGGGGTACCTTGTTTGTGAGGTCGAACCCCACACACTCCACAAGCATATGTTACGCTACAAATCAATGCTTAAGCCCTTTTAAGCAGATTATTTTCACGTTATTTAGGGGGAAAGTTTGACTTTAATCGGATTTGAATATTTGCGCTCACTTAGGGTGTGCCAAGGTGAGCATAACTTATATAAAACACAGATGCTTTTTTTTTTGCAAAATAAGCAAGCGGTTTATACAGTATGTAGATCTTGCGCAGCTTCGTAGCTTTAGTTATCTACAAGAAAAACAAACCACTGACATTTCTTATTTTCGCTTTCAGCATTAATAGAAAATTTTGCATTAATCACGAACAAGAATTAAGTTGTTTTTAATTATAATTAAGACATTTTTATTAAAAGCAAATTCCAGTTGAACAACACAAAACAAAAAGCAAAAAAAAAAGTTCAATGTACAATGCCAATTATTCTGCATGTGCTTGCTTTTATGCTTTAATTTTATGAAATGGCACGCACAATCAATTAGGCGCATCCATCACAAAACAAGTAAAATTCAGTGGGCGTGTATGACTATGCGTATACCCAATTTATTTCAACCACGTGTGTATGTGCTCAAACAATAAAATGTGTTTTTAATGCAATCTTTTCACCGGCCAAAAACAAAAATACCATAAATTATATAATCAACCAGCGAAAGACTAACTAACTATGATTTGTTTTTTTTTTTTTTGCTCGAAATATTGTTTATTGTTTATCTACGCAACCACCTTTTATATTATAGATAATTGTGTAATGCATCTGTAAACATACAGCGGGTGTATGTATGTAAGTCAGTAAAAGATAAATATGATTTATTTGATTGTTGACCTTGATAAAAATGATTTATGCGTATTCGTAGAGAAAAAATTAAATTAATTCAATTGATTGGCCTCATTTGTGTTAATGATTTATAACTTTAATTACATACATATATTGACATTTGGACACTCTCATTGCCATTATGGCTATTTTTTTACCCGTGTAAGTTTTTGCAAGCAGCAAAAAATATATTGAAATGAATTTTTGGCGAAATAAAATTAAAACAAAAATTTCCCTAGAAAATTTCCCATTTGGGAGATTTTTTAAATATTTAAATTTCAATTAGAATGTTGCTTAAACAAAGTTAGAAAACAACTTGTGTCATATTGCGGCCTAAATAAAAATTTCCCTTCATTGGGAATTTTCCTAAAAATGTATTTTAGCTTCAAAAAAGTTACTTTATAAATTAGCTATTGTAAAATAAGTAAAACTAGAAATCCCAAAAAATTTCCCTTAAAGGAAATTTTGCAAAACTGTTTGCTTTGGCAAAAACTGTTGTTGTGCCTAGAAATTTGACTAAAATGTATTTTTAATTGTAAAAAGTGATAAATTAGATAAAATACTACTTCTTCTTCTTGTTTTGCAAAAGTGTTTGCTTTGTCAAAAAATTATGCTGCTGTGCTTGGAAATTTGACTAAAATGTAGAATGAAGTAAAATTAGAAATTTCGCAAAAAAATTACCATAAAGGCAATTTTGACTAAAATATATTTTTAGATTCAAGAAGTGACTCTATAAACAAACTAGTGTAAAATAAGGTAAAATAGATATCTCCCAAAAAAATTCCCTTATGGGAAATCTTGCAAAAGGGGTTACTTTGACTAAAAATATGCTGATTTGCATGGAAGTTTAACTAGATTTTATTTATAGATGTAAAAAGTACCTCTATGAAAAAAATTAATATTAAAACAAAGTATAATTGGAAATTTCCCAAAAAAAATTCCCTGAGGGACATTTTGCAAAGTGTTTGGAAATTTGAGTCAAATGTATTCTTAGATGTGAATAGTGAGTATATACCAACTAGTGTAAAATAAAATAAATTAAGAAAGTTTTATTTAAGAAAAATTTTAAAAATGAGACCGCCTAGCAAAAAGCAGTCTGATGAGGAGTTGTGTTGATCTTCGAAATAGAACTATAACTCCTACCGTAAAACAAAAAAATTTCCCAAAAAATTTACCATAAGGGAAATTTTGCAAAAGTCTTTAGTTAGCATAAAATATGCTGGAAATTTGTTAACGAATATTTGATGGATTTTCCTTTTTTTCATATATATATAACTATCGAGTAATTTTTAAGATGAAAGTTGTTTGCGATTCTAAATAAATAAACAGAAAAATACAAAAACTTCATGAATATTCTAAACGAAAAGAAATCTTGTATTTATTCATACATACCTATGTATATTCTCTTCATTGAAAAATGTTACTCATACGCCCCACTCCTTCGCTAAGAAAGCTGCATGAAAAGAAGACCTGACTTTGAACCCTCTTTGTTCGCACAGTAGACGATTTCTATGACAACAAGTAGTTAATATCCGTATTAAGAAATTAACTTTGCATAAGCTCTACAGTTATTTTTGTATTAACGACATAATTATTCTTTTATTTTCTATGTAGTTAGTTAATATCGGTATTAAGCTACTAACTTCCCACAAACTATTTTATATAACACCGCTCTACAGCCAAAAAATACTCTGAACGCGACCATCCTATCAATATGTAAAATCGGTCGCTGATTCCGAAAATCGGGTTCATTTTTAATTCTATGGGAAGGTTTTAGAGATATCGGCAATTTACCATTATTTGGCACATGGGTCTACTTAATCCTGTATATCTCTTTAACACAGTGATCTATCTTCCTTAATTAAATTTCCTTTTCACGGCTCCTATAACATTTTTCTCTAACTCTTATATTTTCTGAAATATTGACGATTCAATTTGAATTTTTTTGATTTTTTACCAATTTTTGAAGAAAAAATTGACTTTGTCAGGCAATATCTTTAAAACCAATATGTTAACGTTCGGCTTCCTTTGCGTGAAGCTCAATTCTATTACCAAAAAAATAAGCTATCAACGATGAAAATCCATTGTAAAATGGAAAAGTTATAGGCGATCAAGTAAATACAGCCAGGTCGCGCAATGCCTCTGCCTGGGTACATTCTATACATACATTGGTTTTAAAGATATTGCCTGACAAAGTCAATTTTTTCTTCAAAAAATCGTAAAAAATCGAAAAAATTCAAACTGAATCGTCAATATTTCCGAAACTATAAGAGTTAGAGAAAAATGTTATAGCAGCCATGAAAATAAAATTTAATTTTCTTTCGTTTAGTGTCACCCCAAGGAAGATAACTCACTGTGTTAAAGATATACGGGATTAAGTGGACCCATTGGCCAAATAACGGTAAATTGCTGATATCTCAAAAACCTTCCAATAGAATTAAAAATGAGCCCGATTTTCGGAATCAGCGACCGATTTTACATATAGATAGGATAGTCACGTCCAAAGTACAGACAAAAAATTTAATTTTGTGATCCAGTGTAATTATTCTTTTACTATTCAACTGAAGCAACTTTCAAAATCAGAATACCTTTTTCGTTGCCAAGGAAATACACACATGTACCATTCACTCAATTAAGTTGACTTTGTATAAATGTACATATGTATCTACGTTTATTTTCATTTTCATTCCCATTTTACTTTTATTTTACGAGATTTCTCTAATAAAAACTTTTCTTTGCTTAAAAAGTTTTTTTCTAGTTTCTAAAAAAAAAAATAAAAAATAAAATATAACCTGTGCCTGTGCTCGCTAAATTGAATAAATAAAAAAAATAAAAAATTAAGTTCATTTGAACATCCCTACACTTTATTCGCTACTTATGTTTAATCATACAATAATATGTAAATATGTACATATGTATGTGCATAAGTTAGAAAGGAATTATAGTAGGAAAGAAACTAGCAACAAATTTTCTATCAGATGGCGAAGGCAGGCAATAGCTCAGCGGTTAGAACTGTAGTTATTGTACTGCAAGGTGCGCAAGTTCGAGTCTTGGCAGAAGCAAAAGTAACCTGATGAGTCTTAGAGGGATCTAAGGTGAAACAGCTGGTCAATTCCACCTAAAACGGCCCTATCCAGCAAAATTAGAAATCACTTATTTTTAATTAAATTAAATTTGTTAATATGCACAAGAGGATGATTCTTATGGCTGAATAAAAAAAATTGGATTCACGTAAATTTTTATAAGTTCGGCAACACTTTGAACTTTGTCTATACTGAATATTCAGTTCACATTCTCTGCAAGGTGTCTCTTTATTTAACATTTTTATACTCTTCCATTCTCAATATTAATAAAAACCGTTACCCTTGAAGAGACTAGGTCATTGTTTTACATTTCTGTGAAGTTTCGATATTATACGTTTTATAGTAACAATTTTATGGCGTGTTTAATATACTTAAATTTTCGGTCACACCCGTCACAGAAAAAATTGAAAAAGTTTAATTATATTGGTACTTTACATTTTAACCACCTGACACTCTCCAATAATAACAAAGTAGTCGCGATAAATACTTAGTGAAATTTTCTTAAAATTTATCGCAGTAATTTAGTATTCAGTTCTAAAAAATATTTGGTCACACCCGTCACACCAACGCGAAGTATACATATATTTTTTAATAGATTCGAAAAACAGAAAGCGCGAACAGAGGAAGAAGCTTAAAGAAAACAAAGAAAAATATGAATTGCATCTAGCTAAGGAGAAGGTAATAGATAAAAGAAGGAGGGATGCTAAAAAAAATGATAACAGATAAAACTGCGCATCTCAGTTTAAAAATCGATACAATATTTTTAACATTTGCCAGGCCCCTAAGGATTTTGGATTAGAAATGACTTGGAATTTTTTCGCTACAGGCCATGGTAAAGGCGCTGTAGATGGAATAGCTGCAGCTGCAAAAAGAACCTTAAGTACGGGCATTAAGGCTAGAGAATATTTTATGAAAACACCCGTTGACTGTTTCCAATATCTAGTTGAAACAAAGAAACTTAATAAGATCGACGTTTTTTACGCATCAAAAGACGATGTTGAGCGCGACAGTAATTTCTTGAACGCAAGGTGGGAAAACGTAAAATTAATAAAGAATATTCAAAAAATGCACAACTTTAAAAGAGCAGATGCGGTCTCTGTGTATGCTTGCGATTCATATTTATCTGAATTTAAACAAATTTTCCTAAAACATACACCTTTGGAATAATGTGAGTTTTATGATAGCGAGCAAACAATGTTATGTTACTTTTTTTCATATTACGAGTTATAAATGAAGTCAATAAAAACTTTTAGTTCATCAAAAATTTTGAATTTTGGTACTGGGTCACACCCGTCACATTGAGAGGTCACACCCGTCCAATTTTTTAAACAGGGTTTTCGCAAGAAAAACGTGAATTTCAAAATAGTAAGTATGCTATACAATCAAAAAGACTTTGAACAACGTGCTGGACTAAATTTTTTATATGCGTTCTGTGAAAAGTTTTACAAAATTTATATGCAAAGTGGGATTTTTTGAAAGCTCAAATATATAAGGTCACACCCGTCCCAGCTTTCTAATGGCCACTCTGGTCGGAAATGGTGTCCTTCAAGTATATATCTGCTATCCACCGTTTTTAACTTTCCCATTGCTGGGAATAACGGCCTTTTTTTGAAATGCAAGCTTTCCATTTCAAAATTATAGCGAAAATTATGAGTATCATGGTCACACCCGTCACAATGGAATTGACCAGCTGTAGTTACATCCATGCTTAAAAAGTTTTTTTCTAGTTTCTAAAAAATAAAAAAAAAATAAAAAATAAAATATAACCTGGGCCTGTGCTCGTTAAATTGAATAAATTAAAACTTTTCTAGTTTATATGTATGTAGGTACACATAAAAAAAAACCAATATTTGCTTATAGGTTTTCTTTTTGATTACTTTTGCAAACAAAGTGAAAAAGTGCAAAGGAAACCGGAAGCGGAAATTATGACATAGATACTCGCCTGTGTGCGCTTGACTACCGTATTTTTTACACACACACACGTGTTGACATTTGCATGAACATACATTTTTGTATAACTTTCATAGTTTTTATTGTATTTGTTACAAAAGTGTAGCACTAAAACTCACATACGCCGAAGGCAGTGATGAATTTATATGGAAGGGTAACTAGTTGAAAATTTGAGCTTAAATTAACGAAAAAGAAATGTAATGGCGTATTGTGGAACGATTTTCCGTCATCCCTTGTCAAGTTTGGTTTGGAGACAAACCGGTTTCGGCTAATATGCGCCATCTTCAGTGTCTTCTTTCGTTCCACAATACATCATATTCCTACCCTGTCGGAAAAACAAGCAACCAAAAAGTTATAAATGTAATGGCCTTGAAGTAGTGCTGGAAAAACATCGATGTTTACGAGTATCGATATTTTCGATATTTTTGAGAAAAAACATCGATATTATCGATATATCGACCTTTATATTAGAGCTCTAGATACCCGGGTATCGAACAATTCGAAAAGATCGAATTTGTCTGAGGCTCGTTTGTTGTTCAAATGCCCGTACAAACATTCGAGCATTCGAGCTTACAGTCAAAAAAATTTGTATCAGGAAAACAAAAATAAAAAAATACATATGAAGACAACAAAAAAAATAAACAAACGAAAAATACAAACTTCAAATGCCCGCATTGTTCAAATGCCCGTGCAAACATACGGGTAATAAACAAACAAACAAGTGTTCGAGAATTTGAACAGCATTTGTTCGGGCTACTCGAAAACGTTAAAAAAAATCGAGAGCTCTACTTTATATAAACCTTAATTTAACATATCTATATATAACAGCTTTATTTTTCGAAATGTCTGCATTCATTATTGTGCCCTGAATTGAACGAGAGTGACAGTCATTTATATTACTCTAAAAATTAACTAAATAAACATTTAAACTAAATATTTCAATTTATTATCAACAGAAATATTTTTTGAAAAGGGAATTCAATAATCAAAAAAAAACAAAACAGGTAAATTCTGTTCCAGCCAGAAAGAGTAGGTATCAATTACAGTGGTTCACTGAAATATTTCGCATTTAAGTTATTTAAAAAACCATGTTAAAGACTGAAAGGTTTGAAATAGACAAATTAATAAAGCATTTTAAATACCTTTTACACTCAGAGAAAATAAATCAAAAATAAAATTTTTATTTTTATAAGGCACGTTTTCAACCAAGTCATTTTATTTTAAAAATGAAATTTTTTAAATTAAAAATGAAATTTTTGGAATTAAAATGTATTTGGGATTTAAAAAGAAAATGTTTAAATTAAAAATAAAAATGAATGGAAAAAACATAAGTTTTTGGTTCAAAATCTCATAGTGCTTAAAATAGAAATAAAAATTTTTGAATTTAAAATGTTTTTTCTTGATTTTGCAATTCTACAATGAACATTTAAAAAAAAAAAATGTTCGTATTTACATTACTTTTAAACACAGGAATTTCTACATAGGAATCAAATTTTAAAAAAATCTCCAAATTTGGGGCATTACCCACAAAACGGCAATGCTGCCTTTTACCAGCTTCTTTCCGCGTTTATCAGTGATGGATCCATTACCGTCGATATATCGAATATCGGAAAAAAATATCGATATATCGAAAAAGTTCAAAAACATCGATGAATCGATATTATATCGATATCGCTTCCAGCACTACCTTGAAGGACGGCACCGATAATCCGGATTAACTAGGAGATTACCTCTTGAATTAATTCACAACAATTTAGCGATTTTCAGTGGAAAATCTGTTGAAGTTTAGTTTAAGAGTTAACTGGAAGTAATCCGGAATTCCCCTTGAAATAATTCGCAACATTTTGGCGGATTAAGAAAAATTTGTCATTTGCGTATTGTGAATGGCAAGTACATATAAATATGTATATAGAAGAAAATTATAGCGCTAGTTATTCTAGCAACTTTTTTTCAAAAGACACATATCTTTCGAGAGATAAGATTTTATTATTTTTTATTCCTTTTATTTATTCCTGGAAAGAGTTGCCAGATTAGCCCGGTTAGTTTGTTTGATATATTTTCTCTACATTTTGTCATTTCTCTTCTAGCATTTTTTTTTTAATATTTTCAAATCACAAAACAATTAATGGCTCAACATACCAAACAACTGCTTTGTTAATCCGCATTGCTGCCAGCTGTTAGGGTAAGCGAATTAACTGTTAAAGTGAGCTGTCGAGGCTATACTAACTACTACTTTTTTTCTTTTGAAATTGTTAATACATATTTATATTCACATTTTAAAAGTTTTAGAGTGCTGTTCTTTTTTTATTTTTATCAACTGCAAGAACAATTCTTCTCTAAGCGCAAGTAGAAATTACAATAATTTGCACACAAATCTCACATATAAACTAATATTTCCTATTTTTGTCAAAATACTTATTTATTCCTTTTTTCGTTTTTATTTTTATTTATTTTTTTTCTTTATTAAATAATATTTTATTTTAGGCTAAATTTTTATACTCAGCTGTACTAGTACACAGAGTATTATAATTTTGATTTCCTAACGGTGGATTGTAACAGAACGAAATAATCGAGATAGATATAGACTTATATATATCAAAATGATCAGCGTGAAAAGAGAAATCGATTGAGCCATGTCCGTCCGTCTGTCCGTCTGTCCGTCTGTCCGTCTGTACGCACGATAACTCACGCAAAAATCGAAATATTTTGATGAAATTTGGAATGCAAGTTGGTATCAAGACGAGAACGGATGGTATTGAAAATGGGCGAAATCGGACCATGACCACGCCCACCTCCCCTATATAGTAAAAATCGGAAATTTGGTATCTCAGTCACTAATATAGCTGGAGCGATGAAATTTTACCCACGTGTTGAGCTCAGGCCCCTATGAAGAAATTTGATGAAATTTTGGAAAATGGGCGGTGCCACGCCCACTTATTAAGGGGCAAACATTGAAAGTTTTATGAGTCATAACTCAGAAACTATTGAAGATATATAGATGAAATTTGGTACGCGTGATATATTTGCTTACGCAAATGTTTTGACGAAAAATTGCCAAAATCGGTTAACGACCACGCCCACTTTTATATATGGGTATTATAAAGTGACCTAATAAAAACATTTGAAGCGATATCTCTGTCAAATATAAAGATATATCAATGAAATTTTATGGCAAGATTCCAACTAAGGACATAAAACAAAAAACACAAAAATTTTGGAAAATGGGCGTGGCGCCGCCTCCTTTTAGGAGCAGGAATATACGAGATTTTGGAGCCCATATCTCGACAAATAATTGAT
Organism: Urophora cardui; assembly: GCA_960531455.1. Classification (NCBI taxonomy): domain Eukaryota; kingdom Metazoa; phylum Arthropoda; class Insecta; order Diptera; family Tephritidae; genus Urophora; species Urophora cardui. The sequence goes on from OY482673.1 coordinate 42,140,120, forward strand.
ATATTATGACGAAACTTGGTGTATACACTTTTATTACTTGTAGCAATACATGTTGAAAATTTTAGCGAAATCGGTTGACGACCACGCCCACTTTTATATATGGGTATTATAAAGTGGCCTAATAAAAACATTTTAAGCGATATCTTTGTCAAATATAAAGATAATTCATTGAAATTTTGTGGCATGAGTTCTTCAATAGACTGGAAACAAAAAATAGAAAAATTTTGGAAAATGGGCGTGGATACGCCCACTTCATGCAGCACTCGCTTTATATAAAGTACACCGTGTTTCCATCAAAGGCAAACAAACAATAAGCATACAGCTGAGTATCTAATGTTCGATTCCACTCGAACTTAGGCTTCCTTACTTGTTTTTATTTATTTTATTTTATTTTACTTTATTTTATTTTATTTTATTTTATTTTTTTATTTTTTTATTTTTTTATCTTATTGTATTTAATTTAATTTATATTATTTTTATTTTATTGTATTATTTTTTTTTTTTTTTTATTTTTATCTTCTTATCTTATTGTATTCTATTTTACTTTATTTTATTTATTTTATTTTACTTTATTTTATTTTATTTTATTTTATTTTTATTTCATTTTATAAATAATTCCAATTTTTGTCAAAAAGATTATTTATTCCTCCTTTTCATTTTCATTTTTTTTTTTTTTTCATTTATTTTGTTTTGTTTTATTCTTTTTTTTCTATTTTATTTATTTTTTTTTTCATTTTATTTCATTTATTTTATTTTATTTAATTTAATTTAATTTTATTTTATTTTTTATTTTTATTTTTTTCTCTTTTTATTTTATTTTTTATTTTTTATTTATTTTATTTTTTTCTTATTTAATTTTTTTATTTTTATTTTTTATTTTATTGTATTTCATTTCACCCTATTTTATTTTAGTTCATTTATGTTGTTATTTTAGTTGATTTTTTTTTATTTTATTTTATTTAATTGTACTTTGTTTTAATTTTTTTTTTTTTTTTTTTTTGAATTGTTTATATATTTATTTCTTTTCTCTTAATAAATACTTACACTACACTAAGGTTATTTAGGTTTAAATGAGTTTTCAGCTTACGCTTGTCGGTATATTTTTTCTAGTTTTGTAAAATTTTTCACATTTTATTGTTAATTTTATTTTTATTTTTTTATTCTTTCTTTGAAATGTTTATCTTTTTATTTTTTTTCGTTTATTTATTTATTTTTTGTGCAAATATTTACACTTCATTGTTATTTAGTTTTCACCAAGCTCGCGGTTTACATTTGTCAGGTGTATTTTTTTCAATATTTTAAAACAAATTCACTGAATTTTCTATTTAAGCATTAATAAGTTTTTTTTAATTGTTATTATTATTATATTTATAATTAGTAATTATAACAACAAAACTTTTAAAATCTCCAACGCCAACTTGAAATCAATCACTTGTTGTTATTTATTTTTATTTTTTCTTTTTCATTGTGTTTTCCTTTGTACATATTTATGTATATACCTATTTTCATATTCTTTTTTTCTCATTTTTATAATTTGATTTTTAATTTCTTCTTCACATTTTAATTCATTTTCCGTTTATTTGTACTAAACCGAACGCTGTAGAACCCGCAACTGAAGTTCCTGCTAGTCGCCACTCTATATTTATATGCTCTGGAAAACTGTTGTGTTGACAATGAGAAATTGCGCAGTACGGAAAATGCTCGCATGTGAATAAGCGCGCTCTCCATTGACGCCGAAAGTCACTCTCTTATATGCACGGAAGCAACAATTTGCCGGCACAAACAACAAAAAGAATTTTGTGTTAAGTAAGAAATGGATATAGTCCATTCTAATTATTTCATTTACATATTACCATTGTTAATAATATTATTATATTCGTTTATAACTCTCGCAAAAAAATCTGATTCTTACCAGATTCCTTAATTGTTGAACAAAAACATTTTGGTAAACATATTTTAGTCAACAGCTCGGCTAAAAATATGTCCATAATCTATACCAAGGTATGCTTCCAGTAATTTGGCGCCAAACACACTTTCGTAATTTTAGCAGGTAGACTTACACACACACATATGTACATACATACATATAAACTAAACATCCTACCGGCTGTTATCAATTTTTATAAGAGTTACTTATCTAACCATTTAGCTACTGATAAGCGCAACAGCTGTCCACCGACATATTGCTTATTAGCATACAATAACAAATTGTAAATAAACAAAACAAAATGCAAAAAATTCAGAATGATTTATTTTTATTAGCTCTCTTTTGCCCTCTTGCCCTCTGTCTCGCAGCATTTTCGAGAGAGCGCAGCTAACAAGTGAGAGTGAAATTTTTATGCCATCAAACAACTTGAAACAGAAACCACCTGTTGAACGAAAGGGAAATTGTAATCATGCACACGGTGGGCAGGAAGCGACGACAGGTTGCATGAAAATGTCGACAAAAAAGGGAAGTAGGGTTGTGTTATGTGATGTTTATAGATGAAACATCCGTTGAAATTAAAATCCGAGCTGTTCCTTTTTCAAGGATATCCACATTTTTTGATTTTTTTCAAAGGATCAAATAAAGACAAGTCCAAATTTTTCCGATTTCAGTACATTATCTGGTAGCTAAAGGATGCAAGAAAAGGTATTAAAAAGAAAACAGGACACCTGTAGTGGAAAAATGGAATGTGAACAGGACCTAAAGATAATGACTGAAATATAAAAAAACACAAAAAGTACCCACTTTAATTTGCGTATAACTCCTAAAATGTTAACTCTACGTGAAAATATGATATGTTTCATTCAGAATAAATAAAGAAATATTTCTTTAATATACAATTTTGATGTACCTGCAGTCCTTAATGTACTTTGGTGCATCTAAAGTGAAAATTTCAAAAAAGTACGTTTTTTTATGGTGCTATTTTAAGTTCAAATATTTTGCTAGTTTATGTAAATATTTTAATCTAATGATCCAATTCTCATTCTTACATATCTATACGGTAATACTAAAAAAAAATTAGAGCTGAGATACACGCTAGCTGTGCACGGTGGGCGGTTAGCGAAAATAGGTTGCATGGAAATATCGAAAGAAAATTCTATGTCGACTTTTTACAGTAAGAAAATTCTGTCTACTTTTTGCTGTAAAAAATTCTATATCCATTTTTCACAGTAACAAAATTTAGTAAAAATTAGTAGAAAAATTCTATGTCCACTTTTTACAGTAAAAAAATTATATGTCCACTTTTTACAATAGAAAAATTTTGTCCACTTTTTACAGTAAGAAAATTCAATGTCCACTTTTCGCATTAAAAAAATTCTATACTCATTTTTTACTTTTTATGAATTTTTACTGTAAAAAAATTTTGTCCAATTTCTACAGTAAGAAAATTTAATGTTTACTTTTTGCAGTAAGAGTAATCTATGTCGACTTTTCGCAGTAAAAAATTCTATATTCATTTTTTACTGTAAACAAATTTTGTCCAATTTCTACAGTAAGAAAATGCAATGTTTACTTTTTGCAGTAAGAGTATTCTATGTCGACTTTTCGCAGTAAAAAAATTCTATGCCCACTTTTTACAGTAAAAAAATTTTGTCCACTTTATTCAGTAAAAAAATTCTATGTCAAATTTTCACAATACTAAAACTTTTGTGTCCACCTTTTACAGGACAAAAACTTGTATGTCAACTTTTTACAAAACACCTTTTAAAGCGCAATAAGTCTATGTCCGTGGCCGCTGTGGTGCAGTGGGTAGAGTGCTCGCCTGCTATGCCAGAGGTCTCGGGTTCAAACCACGGTCCGAGCCAAACACCAAAACAATTTTTCTAATTAGTAAAAATCCAATTATTGGGTTTTTTAAGAGCAGCGGTCACCTCTCGGCAGTGGGCGGCATACCCTCCGAGAGTATTTCTGCCATGAAAAAGCTTCTCACAAAAAATGTTTTCGCCGTTCGGAGCCGGCATAAAACTGTAGGTCCACCCAATTAGTAGGAAAAACAAAAAGGAGCACACCTCGAATTGGGAGAGAAGCTCGGCCATAAAACTCGTCAGAGTTATAATAGCGCCATTGTATTATATTATATTATAAGTCTATGTCCACTTCTTTCAACACAAAAACTTAATATCATGCTAAAGAAAACATAAACTTACGCTTCATATGTATTTTCCTGCAAATCTTTCTCTTCCGTTTGAAATAACATTTCAATTTAGTTTCAAATTAAAATTAACCACAAGCAAATTTTCTCTTAAGGCAAAATGTGGTCACAATCAAATATAATTAATTTAACACATTCATAACTAGCAGTACATGCTTGCATTGCTATTAGTCACTCGTGATTTAATTAGATTGAGCATATTTTTACTTAATTGTTTGAAAATATAAGCTTTCCATGATACCTCTTACGTTTCCATGCTACGCCTTAGATCTCACCTCTTAAACAAATAATTTTTGGCATTTCAAGTGTTTAAATTAATTATATTCACTTGACGATTTTCAACGCCAAAGTGGTTTTTCCTAATAGGCTTATGTATGTATGTATTTACACTTGTGTCTCTGTCAGTTATGCGTTGGTGTCAATTATCACTTTCACGCATTTTAAAGTGGCGGTAAATTCAACGACACTTTTCACTTTTTAAAGCGCTTTTGATTTAATTAAAGTTTAAGTTAATTTACAGTTACATGGTACAGAAGTCAATTGCACACACCAGGGATGGGCGATTTTGAATAAATTTTTATTCAAATAAAAAATGAATTTTTATTCTTCATTCCGGCGCCCTTGAATAAAGAATAATTTTTTATTCTTCATTATGATACCCTTGAATAAAGAATAAAAATTTATTCTTCATTCTGATACCCTTGAATAAAAAAAAAATTTTTATTCTTCATTGTGGTGCCCTTGAATAAAGAATAATTTTATATTCTTCATTATGATACCCTTGAATAAAGAATAAAAATTTATTCTTCATTCTGATACCCTTGAATAAAAAATAAATTTTTATTCTTCATTCTGGTGCCCTTGAATAAAGAATAATTTTTTATTCTTCATTATGATACCCTCGAATAAGAAATAAAAATTTATTCTTCATTCTGATACCCTTGAATAAAAAATAAATTTTTATTCTTCATTCTGACGCCCTTGAATGAAGAATAATTTTTTATTCTTCATCCAAAATTGGTTGAATAAAAAATAAAATTTTATTTGTCATTCAGATAATTTTGAATAAAGAATAAATTTTTATTCACGTTATTCAAATTATTCTTGGAGGTCAGACAAGTAAATGATTTTGCGAATATTTTTCCGAATACGAACCAAGTATTTTCCCGAGTCACAACCGAATATTTTTCCGAATACTTCCCGAATCCGAACCCAAATATTTAACCGAATATTTTTCTGAATCCGAACCGAATATTTTACCGAATACTTTCCCGAATCCGAACCGAATATTTTCCCAATTCCGAAACCGAATACTTTCCCGATTCCGAACCGAATATTTTCCCGTGTCTGAACCGAATACTTTTCCGGGACCGAACCGAATACTTTCCCGAGTCCGAACCGAATACTTTCCCGAGTCTGAACCGAATACTTTTCCGGGTCCGAACTGAATATTTTTCCAAAACCGAACCGAATACTTTTCCGAGTTCGTACCGATTACTTTACCGGGTTCGGCCCTTGAGCACCAGAATGAAGAATAAAAATTTATTTTTTATTCAAGGGTATCAGAATGAAGAATAAATTTTTATTCTTTATTCAAGGGTATCAGAATGAAGAATAAAAAATTATTCTTTATTCAAGGGCGCCGGAATGAAGAATAAAAATTTATTCTTTATTCAAGGGTATGAGAATGAAGAATAAAAATTTATTTTTATTTTTTCGTTATTGAATTATTCAAATTTGAATAATGCCCATCCCTGGCACACACATATATGTATGTATGTATGTCCATGGATATACCCTGCAAAAAAATGTGCGATCAATCCCGGAAGAAATTTGTCCTCGATTGATCTCTTTCGAGAACAATCAATCCACAATTAGTCCCCGATTGTTCCCGAACGGGTATAAATGTAGACTAATTGTAGACCAATTGTTCCCTAACGGGTATAAATGTAGATTAATCGCTTTCATTCCGAACGGGTACAAATCTAGATTCCTTAAATGTAGAAATTTTACAAAAATATGCAATGTATTTAAAAAATTGTAGAACAACCGGTAAAACGAATTGAACACCCTTTTTTAATAACAATTTTAACAAAATGTTGCCTAAAATATCCTATGAAAAATCCTTTACATTACGCTCATATAATGCATACTCAAAACTTACAATTTTTTAAATTTATTTATTAAGATTTTTTTACAAAAGTAAAACATTATATAAGCTTTATTTAAATATGCATGAACATTTACAACTTTTTAAGGAAAAATCTACATTTGTACCCGTTCGTGCTGATAGCGATTAATCTACATTCGTACCCGTTCTGTATGTTAGTGATTAATCTACATTTGTACCCGTTCGGGTATAAAGTTGAACTATTAGTCTCTTCATAGGACATGCTCGAACAAATGCGATCAATTCACTCCATATAAAGGGAAGTAAAATTGTATTATTCGCATGCTCCCTTGCGATTGATCCCGGACACGTCCCGGATTAATCGCATTTTTTGCAGGGTAGTAAACATACATAAAAAGTTGTCAACATACGTATGTATGTATGTATATGTAAATGTTCTCTCAAGCCTTTAAGCCTTTTAAGCCTTTTAGCGCGTGGAAATATGATTAAATATAATGTGACAATTACAAAAGTTCACACAGCATTGAAACTTGTCAAACTTTAATAATAATCTATTTAACTCCAGCTGAGCGATAATGTGTCAAGTGTGAATGCATATATTTATACAGATATATGTACATATGTATGCTATGTTCGGGTGATCACTCTACCCTCAGCGCAAAGTGCCCAACAAATATTGAGATGACAAAAGCACTAAGAAAATGAGAATTCTGCAGTTAAACTTAAATCACTGCGCCGCAGCCCAAGACCTGCTGAAGCAAACAGTTATAGAAGAAAATATCGATATAGCCATACTTAGCGAGCAATACACCCAGAGGCCTGACTGCACCTGGGTCGCAGACTCAAGCGGGAAAGCGGCAATATGGTCTTGCAAAGGCCGCCCCTTCCAATCTTTCGCAAGAGGCGCAAGAAACGGCTTCACGTGGGTGCAAATATTCGGTGTTTATATATTTAGCTGCTACGCTCCGCCCAGCGCTTCCTCAACGGAATTTGAAAGTATGCTGTTGAATTTAACAATGGACGCTAGAGAAAAGGTCCCAATAATCATAGCCGGCGACTTTAATGCCTGGTGTACAGCATGGGGAAGTTCACGCACCAACCATCGGGGAAAGCTCGTACTAGAATTTCTAAGCCAAGCGAACCTTACGCTAATAAATAGCGGATCAAAATGCACCTTTAGAAAGGGGGAAAAATCTTCAATAATTGACCTAATGTTTGCAAACGACTCGCTTAGTCCTAGAATAAGGTGGTATGTTTCTGAAATCTACACCAATAGCGACCATATGGCGATCGTTGCCGAAGTTTCACAACCCTCTAGTCCGCACCCAGGGGTCCGTACGAGATGCCAAAAGTACACCTGGAGGAGGCGGGATTTTGAGGCTGAATTATTTAATCTGGCATGGGACACATTACCACCAAAACATCGAAATGCTGAAAGCCTGGTATCTGATATGGGAAAAAGGTTGGTCGCAGCATGTGACGCAGCGATGCGCCGTGGCTCTTCTCATCGACATAGAAGACCGGTATACTGGTGGAATGATGAGATAGCAATGCTCAGAAAATCATGTATTGCAGCACGGCGTAGATACCATAGAAATAGGAGAGGGGATAAAGAAATAGAACTACGGGAATGCTTCAAAACGTGCAAAAAAGCATTGAAAAAAGCCATTGCTCAAAGCAAGAAGAGCTGTTTTAATAAACTCTGTGAAGAGGCAAACGTCGACCCATGGGGGAAAGCTTACAAAGTATGTATGGCGAAGTTCAAGTCTGAAACTCAGCCGCCTACATGTTCAATGTTCCTTCTCAAGATAATCGAGACCTTGTTCCCAAAACACGAGCCACTACAAATTTCACGAGGTTATGCCATAGAACGGCCCTCACTAATAACAGAAGAAGAACTCCTGGAGGTAACTAAAAGATTACAGGATAAAAAAGCGCCTGGGGTGGACGGAATACCCAACAAAGCCCTAAGAGAGGCAATAAAATCAAACGTAAGCATGTTCGCATCGATGTACAATGCATGTATAACAGAGGGTATCTTTCCCACCCCATGGAAAATCCAACGCTTAGTTTTGATACTTAAACCTAAAAAAGCCCCAGATGAACCTTCGTCCTATCGGCCTATTTGCATGCTAGATTCAATTGGTAAGATATATGAGAAATTAATATGCAACCGATTGGAGATCGCTATCCAAAACACTGGCGGACTCTCAGAAAGGCAATTCGGATTTCGAAAAGGCAAATCGACGATTGATGCCACAAGAGAGGTAATTAATATCGCAAAAATCGCCGTTAGTGGTAAAAGATGGAAAGGGGGCTCAAAAAAGTACTGCGCCCTTATTACCCTAGATGTAAAAAACGCCTTTAACTCGGCTGGATGGTCCCACATAATAAGGGCACTACGCAATTTCAAGGTGCCGCAATACCTCATGAACATTATTCTGAGCTATTTCACTGATAGAATACTCATATATGATTCTGACGAAGGCGTTAAGAATTACAATATTTCTAGTGGAGTTCCGCAAGGCTCGGTCCTTGGCCCGTTGCTATGGAACGTAATGTATGATGATGTCCTAAAGCTCCCTCAGCCATCAAACGTGAAATTGATCGCTTACGCAGACGATTTAATAGTCGTAGGAGTCGCCAAACATCTTGAAGACCTCCGACGCGTTTGCAACGATACAATTTGTCGAATTCGTCACTGGTTTACGCTATTAAACCTTAGCCTGGCAGAAAATAAGACTGAGGTACTTCTCGTAAGTACAAGGAAAGTGCTAGAGGAAATTTGTGTATCTGTTGGAGACTGCGAGATAATCTCCCAGCCAACTCTGAAATACTTGGGAGTAATCCTAGATGGCAAGCTAACATTTAAAGACCATCTCAATAACGCGTCAGAAAAAGCAATGAAAATGTATGGTGGACTCTCAAGAATGATGGCGAACAAAGGATGCGTGCGCTCAAGCCGTCGGCATCTTATTTCAAGAGCAATTAGTTCAGTGTTACTTTATGCGGCCCCGGTGTGGATCGACGCCCTCGAGCGTAAGTCCTACGTGAAAGGAATACAGTCGGTGTATCGACTCGCCGCTCTTCGAGTTATAAGTGCATTCCGAACTATCTCTGGCGATGCAGCTGAAGTCCTTGCAAACATGTCTCCAATCGAAATCCAAGTACGAGAAGTGTGCGAGTTATATAACGCAACAAAGCCAATCACATGTATCGAAAAAGCAGATATAAGAAGAAGGTGCCGCCTAATGTGGCAGCAGCGCTGGGAAGCCTCATCGAAAGGTCGATGGACGTACAGGTTAATACCGAACATTAGCAGTTGGGTAGATAGAATGCACGGCGAACCCAATTTCCACCTCACCCAGGTCCTTAATGGACATGGGTGCTTTAGGGCTTACCTAGGTTCAAGTTAGATGAGAGTCCCTTTTGTCCTGAATGTCCAGGGAAGGTAGAAAGTGCAGAACATGTGTTTTTTGAATGTCCTCGATTCTTAGCAGAACGTAGGCGAATACAGGGTATATCAGGAACAGCTGTCACGGTGGAAAATTTGACTGCACTGATGTGCCAGTCCTCTGCTATATGGGATATAGTTAGCGAGGCCTCAGCCTCAATTATGAACCAACTGCGTTTAATAGATCAACGTAGGCGTCGGTCCGTCCGCAATTAAATTATGGAGACTTAAACGTCTAATCCCCACTCCCAGGAAGTAATACCTTGTCCGGTGGTTCCGTGGGAGTATTGTCTGGGGCGGTGGTAGGTTAGGTTTAGCGGGTTGAAGTCTCGCACTTGTCGGCTTTTGATGCTTCCCCCTACTTAAAAAAAAAAAAAAAAAAAAAAAAAAAAAAAAAAAAAAAAAAAAAAAAAAATGTATGTACATTTATGCATGCTAACTTGAATACAACTTCAACTCTGACAAAAATATCTATAATTTAAGTGATTAAAATATTTCTACGAGATTTTGCAATGAGTGATGTCATTACATGCGATCTGATATCACACGCTGCATATCAACATGTGTTGTGATGTCATGCGAAATATTTGATACTTGCGTGATCAAATTTAACAAGAAGTGATGTAATGACATGACATATGATACCACGCGATTGATGTGATATTACATATTTGATGTGATATCAGAATGTGACGTGATGTCATGTCAAAAAGCAACATTTTTTCCATCAAATTTAACAGGAAATGATGTCATCATGACATGACATGTGATATCATGCGGTTGATGTGATATTGCAGATTTTATGTGATATCAGCATGTGACGTGATTTTCTCCATAAAATATAACAAAAAAAAATGTTCAAATTATACAACAAGCGAGAACAAAGCAGGTATGTCTTATGTATATTAACATGCGACATCAACATGTGATGTGATGTTAAGTGATTTATAGCTGCTGAACTCATAAAAAATTGTGACTTCGTTTATATAATTTTATTTTAATAAAATTAATACATATTTATCATTTATATAAAGGCAAAATAAAATTCAATTCAAATGTATACATATTTTCTTAAGTTCCTATAATAACTACGACTACCACACACCACATTAAGTTAAATACGTTTGATCACACGATAATGATAGCCATCATCCAACAAAGCTGAGGTCGCCTCACCCGGGCCTTCAGCCTCCACTACGCCAGCTCCAAGTGGCGGCAAGTAAGCGAGTTCAGGTTCTACAACAATTGCTTCTTCAGTCGCAGGCTCCGGTTCAGCTGGGGCAGCCACCTTTGGCAAACCCAAATCGGGTATAACTGCCGGTCTGCGATAATGATAGCCATCTTCAGCGAAAATGGCGGTCTCAGCGTGTGTAGCCTGCTTTAGAATTGGTTCTGCAGTGGTGATGGTGGTGGTAGAAGCTTCGGTAGGTGCGGCTTGTGTGGTTGGCGCTTCAGTAGTTGCGGCTTCAGTAGTTGCGACTTGTGTGGTTGGCGCTTCAGTGATCACCGCTTGTGTAGTTGTAGTTGTTGGCGCTTCAGTTGTGGGTGCTTCTGTTTCTGGCGCTTCCGTGGCAATTGCCTCAGTTGTTGTTTGTGCTTTTAACACAATTTGCTCGTTCTTAGGTGGTGGCAAATATTCTTGAGAAATGTGAACAGCTGGTGGCAAATATTCATTGGAAACTTTAGCTTGTGGCGTCATCATCTGTGGCACATCCAAATGTGGTGGCAAATAGTTGACGGCTGGCTTCGGCGGCAAATAACCCGTATTCAAATGTGAAACATCACGTCGCTGACGTAGCCGTACAACTTTTCGTACAACCTTGCGATATTGATAGCCATTTTCGTTAAGTGTCGCGGACTCCGGCGCAACAACTTCAGTTGCCGCTTCGACAATTTCGGCGTCATTAACTGCCTCCGCGGGTGCTTGCGATGTTGTTGCAGATTCGTTAAGTGGCGCTTGTGCTGGCAGCTGTTCGGTGGGGGGCAGGTAGTGGCTTTTTGGTTCGGCGGCTTCACGTATGTGGCGGTTTGGTTGCGGCTGCTGCTGCTGCTGCTGAAAGGGCAGCGCTGTAACTGCGGCCACAAAGGCGACGATGATGAGTGTTTGTTTCTGTTAAAGAAAGTAAAGCCAAAAATATTGTTTATAAATCAAATTTATTTATTATTGCATCTCTTAAATCTTTATTGTATTGTTTTCTTGTTAATTATAATTTGATGTTATTTTATTTATCATCTAATTTATACCATTTTTAATACTTAAATCCACAATAATTGTTCGAAAAATTGCTTTTATTGCTCTCTAAAGTAGCGATTCACTAAACTGTAACCAAACGAATGATAATGATTTTGAAATTGTGTTATCTATTTATATGAAAAATTAACGCTTAAACGTCGCAACTTTGCACGAATAAAAGCAAAAAATCAAAATACAACACCAAAATCAACAATCAATTTCACGTACTCTACATCTAATATTTACCACAGACTCTTTGACACAACAAGTCAACTTGTCATACAACTCATCGCAAGCACTGTTGTTGCTTATTAATATTTCACTAGCACTTTTTCTCCACACACACTTTTCTAACTATCAATTGAGCGCACTAAAGAGTGTTTCTGACTATCACGAAAGCGTAAAAATCAAATGATCTGCAAATTGATTGTTCAATTGGCCTTTCATGCTTCACATACGGATCCATAACCATCAAAAAAACAGCAGACATTAGCATCTAACACCTTCGCTGCGCACAACTGACATCTCACACTTTGTCAGCGGCAATTGTGTATTTAATTTTTTTGTTAATTTTTAAGAGCACTTGTACGTGCCAAAGCACAGTGACTTGTTTAAGCAAAAACTGTATACAAAATTCTAAAAACGACTGGTTGAGTACCTAATAGTGCGGTTAGTCGAGCACGTGTAGACCACCCGCTTACGGGAGCGTTGCGTTAAAAATCAAAACTAATTTGATTTCTGCGATACGACCGTCACCGTCATCCGTCGTTGAGTAATCGTTTACATACAAATCCTATAGAATCGATCGGATCAGCTAACACGATATACGGACTTGCGTCGTTGACTAACCACGTTATAACTTGTGCTATATAACTGCTGCGTTGATTGCTCTTCATTTCTCAGAAATACATCAAGCTCCCTACCACTCACCATCTCCCATTCCCCCATCTCTTCATCGTCCCTATACTACTCTCTTTCTCACTCCTCCTCTGCCATTCCCTATCAACAACATTCCGTGGCCAGCCGGATCCACATATCGTGCGATATCATTTGAATCCGTTCAAGTATCCCGGAAACCAATTGAGATATCCACATAACATGAACTACATATATATTTTTAAGTATTTGATACCAATATTGCTCAAAAAATAATTTAGGGCCATCCAGGTCCAAGTTTTGGCCTCTATCTTGAGAACCGACTTGAAAGCTGGAATGGAGTGAACTAGTGATGAGCGATATATCGCAAACGGTGATTTTTTCACTGTGAATAAAAAATCACAAATCGCAATTGCGATCACTTTTTCAAAATAGCAGTTCACTACTTATAGGCAACTGCTATCGATGTAGCAAGTAAGCAGTTCACCTATGTGAATCGCAATCGCAAAAGCATTATAAATTTCTTTTTGTTTACACTTTTGAGCAGACCACATACGTACATATATAGAAATATAAGAAAAAAAAATTATTGAATTTACAATTTGTCTTTGAAAAATATTTACAAACAGCGATATTACTGCGGAATACGTTGTTATTGCTATCATTTTGTTAACATAAAATAAAGACAGGTTATATCGCTCAGAAAACGCAAAATTAATCTCTACCGGTAACTGATGATTTTATACCAGTCCATGCAATCGCAATAGCAGTTTAAAATCACAGTGATTTAAAAATAGCAATCACCGAAATCACAGATATCGAAAAATCGCAGTTTCGCTCATCTCTAGAGTGAACTCTTAGCTCTGATTTAAACCTTAAGTTTGATATCAATATTTCTCAAAAACATTTCGGGGACATCTGGGTACATATGCGCGTCAAACATTCTCGGCTGAGACCTCCAAGAGGTTGCTGCCTGGGCAATGGACCTCCATCTCTCCTCCCCTTTGCTTGTTCCTGGTGCTTGCCCAGAGCAGACTGGGAGGGAGAGACCGCGGAGGGCTAGCAAAGGTTGTTGTCCGGTCGAGTAGGTCTCCTTAAGGCGCGAGTCGGGGGGAGGTGTGAGACGGTCTCAGTCATGGTTCGAGGTACCTGGCGGAAGGCATAAAACGCATTTATCTTATCGTGATGGATGGAATATATAATAATATAATACAATGGCGCTATTATAACTCTGACGTGCTTTATGGCCGAGCTTCTCTCCCAATTCGAGGTGTGCTCCTTTTTGTTTTTCCTACTAATTGGGTGGACCTACAGTTTTATGCCGGCTCCGAACGGCGAATGCATTTTTTGTGAGAAGTTTTTTCGTGGTATTTCTATACACTCGGAGGGTATGGCGCCCACTGCCGAGAGGTGACCGCTGCTCTTAAAAAATCCAATAATTGGATTTTTACTAATTAGAAAAATTTTTTGGTGTTTTGCTCGGACCGTGGTTTGAACCCGAGACCTCTGGCATAGCAGGCGAGCACTCTACCCACAGCACCACAGCGGCTATATATATGGATGGAAACATGATAAAAATCGCAACAACAACAACAACATATCGAAAAAACGCTTCACTACAGACAGTGCGATAGGTGTCTTTCTTAATATTTCGGGGGCCTTTAGCAACGTCTCTGCAGCGGCGCTGTTGGAGTGGCTCGAATGGATCAAAATATCTCCAATCATTCGGCGCTGAATCGAGGACCTTTGGAGTTATCGGACGGTGACGGGTGGGTGGGGCCTTTCGACGATGTCAAGGACAGAACATAGGGTCACCCCACAAGGGGGTTACTCTCACCCCTGTTGTGGAATCTAGTGGTCAACAAATACTCTTCATAAGTACACAAAATACTCTTCGGAAAATACACAATACTAGAACTTGGGAAGTTTTGCATTGTTTAGTATAAGGCCTACAATAAGATGTTGGTAACGCTAACACACATACGATCATATGTGGTCTATGTGCAGGATCACTCTAACCGGCCAACCTAACCTAACCTGGGTCCATATATTGGCCTATATCTCGGGAAGAGGTTGAGATATCGGAATTAAATATGGTCTATGTTCTCTCGCTTGATCGTTTCATTACATGGAACATACGTGATAATAACACAGGCCTTATCGTAAGAGGTAAGTGTTCTACTGCATCATACCTACGTTAATTCATATAAACTTTAAATTGCTCTATTTTAGCGAAAAAAAAAGATATTTGAGCAAACTCAACGCCATTCGTAAGAGAAAAACTTCTTCTTTAAGATGCTATGTGTGCTTTTTTTTACAAAAATAATTTTTAGTTTATATATAACCTCAAAAATAGGCAAAAACGGTGTTTTTTGCACATTTAGGTTAGGATATCTCAAAATCCTGACGTGATAGAGCAATTCTGCGTCCAGATTTGAATTCAGCGCATCGAAAACCTTTAGGAAAGTATGGTCTGGTTTGTGGTCAAAAAAATCGGTCTCATTTTGTCGGCCTGTGTAATTATCAAAAATGGACTATAAATACGGATTTTCAGAATATCTCGATTCCAGCGCCATTTAGCGGGTTAATTTATTTAACCGAGTTTCTCATTGCATAAAAAACATACGTTCCAAAAACGAGCCGAAGCAAATGAAAAGTACGTATTTTCCTATTATAGTAACTCCAGCTCCATCTAGCGGGAAATATAGTATATATCGAAGGGCCTATCCAAAGAATAAACTGTCAAAATTTTACAAAAATTCGTTAAGTGGTTTTTGAGCCATTTCTTCACACAAAAGCACCCTACAATTTTATATATATAAGTAGATCCCGCATTAGTCGATTTCCCCCAATTAAACTGTACCCAGGCTGAAGATTTACGTCAGGGAATATATGTAACATTTTTTGGTTCCCGCAATCCACTTGGCCTCTGATATGTGAACAAAATAAAATCATATATAAAAACACTCACCACAAGTGTTCTTAGCAGCTAATTAAACACAGCACAATAAGGAAGAGGAAGACAAGCTTAAAACTAAAGTGGTATACAAATGACGAATGTTTTTGGTAACATTGAAAAAATGCTTAAAAAATTATAAAAAGAACGACAGATTAAAAATAAATAATATATTCAAGTCTGCATAATAAATGACACTTGAAAATGCCACACAAAATCGCACACGCACTCCAATTCAATTCACTTCGCTTCTCTTCGCTTAAATATCGCTTATTCATTCTGCACTAGTGACATTCATTATAACCCTACGTATGTTGGAGTGAGGCAAGTGTATAGATGCTCATTTCAATCAAACGCATTCAGTCAGCAGACATGTTGACACTTGAAAATACACATGTTTGTGCGTGTATAGCACAATTCATTCATACGAGTTCAATTGAATTGAACTGGACTCAATGACTGGTTGGTTGTGGTTGGTTGACTTTGAGTCATCATCATGCTATTGACATGATTGTTTGCAATTCAGTTGCTTTTGCTATAGGCAAATGTACGCATACTTTGTTTATTTTATTTACTACAAATTTAATTATTTTTAATATTTAAATAAACATGCAAACGCTTCCTTATTATTTTTTCATCAATCGTTGAAAAACACTTTTGTTTCTTGTCACTTTAACTATAACGAATTAGCAAGCGCCACAGCCAAACAATCATAATAATTCAATTTTTGCATTGTCATGCTGTCCATAGCAGCATGAATGAGCATTTGTAGATGTACGTATGTATATTGTACATCCATATGTATGTATATGCAAACATAATACATAAGTTTTTAACACTTTAATCGCATAATTTTTGTGAGTCATAAAATGAACACAATTTTTTTTTTGGCAGCCAAATACCATCCAGATTAGTGCTATGACCATTGCGCTTGCCAATTAATCAAATGCTTGTAATCCCTGCTGACAAAATTTTGTATGTGTAAAACAATTAACACAAGTAATCGGTAATCGGTAAGCATTCGCAGAGTAATACAAATAACTATTAAAGGCGCATAATATTGTGTATGTACATTAGTGCGGGTCGATTTGTATGGGAATAGAATGGAATTGTCGTAGGCCGGGGAAATGGTGGGATATTATAATCCGGATTCCTCTGCAAACTTCCAAGATTCTTCAATAAATCAAAAGCCGCCGGACAGTTGCAGAGAAAATGCTCTGTGCCATCGTTGTTCTCCTCCTTCTCCAGGCAGGATAGGCGTAATGAGTTCTCGGTCATGCCTATGGTGGTCATGTGCTGTTTCCATAGATTGTGTCCTGTAATCACCACCACGAGAGTCCGAAGCTCCCTCCATCTCTGCTTGAGAAGGAAGTTTGCTTCCTTCCTGTTAGGCTTTTTCAGAAAGCGCTTTTGTAATTTTGCAGGAATCTTTAGACCTGCAGCGTCTCCCGCAAGTTTCCCTCATAGAGTCTCTTATGTACTTAACACTACCCGCTATACTTGGTCCTATTATTGGCTGCGGTCTAGTTGGTTGTTCTGTTTGCCAATTCATCGGCCAGTCCGTTACCTTGAATACCGCATCATCTCGACTGAGATTTCCAGGTCAGTTTCTTATCGAGAATCACTCCCAAGTATTTTACCTCTTTGGAAAGACTTAGGAAGGTTGAGACTGGGAGGTTGAGACCGGTAGGTTAAGACCTTCCAGCTTCCTCTTTCGTGTAAACAACACCTGCTAGAATTAACAGCAAGTCCCTGTATATTCCACCAGGCATCAATCTTGTCCATCATCCGCATAAGCGGGATTGTGATTGAAATCTAGCATTTCCGTTAGAAGCGAGTACACAATTCCCTATGCATGTTAGCGTATGCTGAGTGGCCTATTCACCAGAACCTTTGTGTTGATGTACTTCTCGATTGTCGTTCCAGAACTTTCCACATAAAAGATGTCAGACTGATTGGCCTGAAGCTGTTTTGGTAACGAGTAGTATTCTCTTCATGGTTTTTTGGAATAAATACTACTCTTACCTTTCTCCAAACTGTAGGAATGTGGCTTAACGCCATATATGCCCTGCAGATATGCGAGTCAGGGCTTTCCTAAGCCTTTCGCACCCAAACTTTAGCATTTTTGGATACACACCATCCGGGCCTGGCAAATAAATAAACCCGTCGAAAGAAGTTATAGTGAATCCCACTGACTGATCAGACGCCACCCTTGATGCTATGTTACAATTCAGTCTGGCGGCACTCCTCGCCATGCCGCCCACTTCAGTATCTTTCTCCCTGCGCCGCAAATTATTCTGCTATCCGGAAAATGGGTTTTCAGAGGAATGCGTTTTAGGTTTCCGGCAGTGACATAATATATGTTCCATCAGACATTTTGAGAGAGTCTGGGGTGGCTGTCTGGCCCTTTGAAGTAGCTTACATAGCCTTGCTAACTCTTTGGTGTTATCAATAACACTGCAAAAGTGTCCATAAGAGCTTAGTTTCGATGAGCAAAATTTCCTCTTATACTCCTTTTGCACAATATGACATTCGGACGTATCTTCTTCTTATGCGATTTTTTACGGTCGGTTTAGAAGTTTCCTGAATCTTGTGCAAAGCTTCTCCTGGACTACTAACGCTTATCAAGCTACGTGTAAACGTCAGATCTGCGGATACGAAGAAGCGAGGAGTTCGTCTCTGCAAAACTCATTGGCTCTGCAACAACCAAATTTTGCTAATCTTCATTTTAATCTTACGCTCTTTGGTTTCATTTGTGCGTTTACGCAGCTTCTCTTTAAACAAAAGAAAAAACTTTCGTTACACCTCACACTATATACCAGACATAGGCAGCCCATACCACAATTGTGGGAAGTCAATTCACACGTATTCTTACTCTCTTCATCAGTCGTTTGCCAACTAGTGATGGGCGAGTCCGAGATGTTTAGACAATCGAGAGAATCGCCATCGTTGCAAAATCACAATCGAGTCAAAAGTTGACTCGCTCCTCGACTACACAATCGAGATGTTTTTGCGATTGTTCCGAGTCGGCGGGCCGGCTGTTGTTTTGATGATATGTTTTAGTTGATAAAATAAACTGAATGAGGTTTGTTGATAAAGAAAGTAGGATTTTTAATGGAAGTGAGGCAAATACATAAATAAATTAACCAAATTGAAAAATATGCTATACATAGACGCTGCATTATTGCAATCACAACTAAACAGTGTCGTGCATAATAATAATAATTAATTATTTAAACATTAATAAATTTTCTGAAGTGAGACGCTTATGAAACAAATGAATTTTACGAGTAGCAACAACGGCAATAGATTTGTACCACTCTGTATGTTTTGTAAACCAATTTTAATATTCAAGCGGCAACAACAATTATTATGTATTTTTTGCAGCGAGTCCGAGATGTTGTAGGGTTGCTTTGAAAACGAGAGGAATCGTTGGCGAGTCCGAGATGTTTTAGCGATTGTTTCGACTGACGGCCATTTACGACTTGACTCGAATACGAATGAAAACCATCGAGAGCATTCGAGATGTTTCAACAATCGAGAGAATCGAATAAAACATCTCGGACTCGCCCATCACTATTGCCAACTGTCGAACGAAAAGCATTGCGCCTGACTATGTCGCTTCGTGGTTGAACGCAAGCATCGACTTTAAAGTGCAGACATTGGTGACTTATCTGTAACCTTATAAAACAGCTGATTCAACCAACCTTACGACAAGCTGTATTACTAGTCATTGGTGCCTTATCGTAATTCTGTAGCTGTATCGTTAACTTACAGACCAATTGGATTTTGGTTAGCAACCCTAAATCCGTAAACAGCTGACACTTGCGAAAGCAGATATAGGAAGGTAGGCGCATAGGCGAATTCAGAAACTTCTTTTTTTATTTACAAAGGTAGATTATAATATCAAAATCAAAGCGAATTCACATTATGGGAAATAGTAATGGGCGAGTTCCAACCGAATTCAGATTTTAACAAGGAGAAATATTATTTTGACATTACAATCTACCAATTACAATAACAAAATACATGGAAAATTTCTGAATTCGCCTATGCGCCTACCTTCCAAGATCTGCCTCGACAAGTGTCAGCTGTTTACAGATTTACGGCACCACTAACAGCTCAAATGGATAGCGATAAAGTTACAATAAGGATAACGATACAGAAATACTTACAAGTCACCAATGTCTGAACCTTTATACGGGTAATGTATGTATGTATGTCCACAAATAAAATGCCCGGCGAGAAATTTTATATGATGGAAATGCCTTCGGCGATATGCAATGCCTTTTTTGCTATAAAGTATTTAAAAATAATACAAATGATTATGCACTACAAAAGCATTGCGAAGTATTTCACAAAGAGTTTTTGTACTCTTATTTGGATGACTTTTGTATTCCAAACACTCTGTTTTAGCCAACTACCCTTTAATTTTTTTCAGAAGAGATAATTTTTTTCCATTAAAAAGTTCTTTTCCTTTCAAAAGCAAAAAACAAAAACAACAAAAAATCAAAAATGTCTGTTCTACATATACGTATGTATATTCCGCTTGAAGCGGATCAATTTCCTACTGGGGTGCGCATGCGGAGAACTGGTTTTGTTCTCACCAACACAACCTCATTTCAGATTTCGCCGACCACTGCTATATACACACTACATACAGAAAAAAGGTTGCAGCTTTCGCATGCTCATGCCTAAAGCGCCCATTCGTCGGCATCAAGGCCGTAGCCAGGAATTTTTTTCGTGGGGGGTTTCATCGTTGTGGATTTTTTTTTTTTTTTAATTGTTGAATTCAGAGTTGTAATTATTATAAGAGGAAAAATAAAAATCAAAAAATAATTATTATTGAAAGAAACATATTTTAAAAGTCTTTCCATAATAGTTATTTCTGAGATATTTTTTTTTAAGTCTTTTTGTAATTATTATAAATGAGAAATTTTGTTTTATATCTTCAAAGACTTTTATATTGAGACAAATTTGAAAAAAGTCTTTGAGTAATTAATATCCGTAACAAATTTTTTTTGAGTCTTCAAAGACTTTTTCATTGAGATGAATTTCAAAAATATCTTTAAGTAATTATTTTGAGTAACAAATTTATTTTTTATATCTTTAATAAAAATCTTTTATACAATTTTAAATTGGAAATTTGCTTGAATTTTGAAGTACTTATATGAAAGTTATTCTTATTTTATACTTATATGAAAGTTATTGAAAATTTTCTGAGACTTTTTTGAACTTTGTCTCAATGAAAAAGTCTTTGAAGATATAAAAAACAATTTGTTACTGATAATAATTACGCAAAGACTTTTTTCAAATTTGTCTCAATATAAAAGTCTTTGAAGACGTAAAAAAAATATATTTGAAATAACTATTATGGAAAGATTTTTAAAATATAAGTTTCTGAATAATAATTATAGAAGAGTTTTATCATTTTCATCAGACAAAAAATATTGACAAAAGACTTTTATGATTCGGAAGGAAATTCGTGAGACTTTTTTATAATATGAAAATGAAATAATAATTACTAGTAAACCCGGCCACGCGATGCTGTGGCTTTCAATTACACTGTGCGACAATTTGAGAGTGGAAGACCACTTATTGCCACATTTGAAAATTTTTTGATATACCTTCATAGCTACTGGTTATTTTTATTTTCTGTGGACCTAGATTTTTTATACATAGATTTTGACCAAGGAGCCCCATAGTGAAGTTTTGTGCCGAATATTTTTCTAGACTATGGTAACCTTAAAGCGACCTACAAAAGGCCATTTTGCGCGCTCCTCCTTTTCTTTCTAGTTCTCTTTCTCTTCCCCTTTCCCCTTTATTTGCGCTTTATTTTCCCTTTATCCATTTTATTTTTCATATTTCTTCTTTCGCTTCCTGTCCTTCGCCATATCCGCCTCCTTCATTTTCCTCTTCCCTTTCCTTTTATTACCCATCTTCAGTGCTAGGCCTTGCATGACACTTCAAATTTAAAAATGAGATAAACTGTAGCGTAAAAATGGATTTTTGAACAGGTGGTACCCTTTTTGTAAAAATTTTAATAAATTACTCATTTCCATGCCAAGTCCTTTCATATGACACCTCAAATTTAAAAATCAAACAAACCATAGCGTAAAACTGAATTTTTGAACAGGTGGCAACCCTTTTTGTAAAATTTTTATTAAATTACTTAATATCAGGTCAAGCCCTTTCATATGGTGCAAAAATTTTAAAATCAAACAAACTATACAGTAAAATTAAATTTTCAAGCATCTGGCAACCATTTTCAAAAAAATTAAACCTTCCTGCACATCAATAGGTCAAGCCCTTTCATCTGACACCACATTTTCGAAAATCGGTATAACGGTGTAAAAGTTATGGTGCTTACAAAAAATCGCTTAGCGTAATATATATAAAGATTCTACATCTCTGATTGAATTATTGTGTAGGTACATAGAAGATTTTCAATTAATTTTATTTGGCGAAAAGCGAACAAGTTCAAGACTACGTATTACCAGCGATGGTAGAAATGATAGCTATTTCGAAGAAAACCAATTCTTCATCATCAGATTTCTTTTCGGGATCAAGCCGGGAATCGAACTTAGACCCACCGTGAGAAGGTGTTAATGTTAGCGGCGCGCTAACCAACTCACCCAAACATTTTTTTTTTTTTGAGAAAAATATATAACCTATTTCGTGCACTAAATAAAAATAATAAAAAAAATTCTGGTTTTTAAAGTGCTATTTAGAACAAATTTTTTTTACGAAAGTTTTGAATTTCAAATTAGGATTTTTATAAGAAGTTTTCAGGAAACTTTTATTCATTTAAAAATTAGACTGTGTTATTACAAACACGATGAATACTTTATTTTTGGTGATTTTATCCAAGTGAAAAAAAAAATATTTTATGGACGAAAAACTCGGTTAGATTACCCAGCTATTTTTAGCTGTAAAAGTCCGCCTCAAGATTTTTAGCTTATGTTGAGGCTCTAACTTGTTTTTTTTTTCTACAACTTTGTTATTTGACATCCGATTTTTAAAATTGATAGATATATCATTATTTTAGTCTTTTGAGCAGGGTTTGAAATTATTTTCAACTTTTTTTTTCATTTCCGTTGAATTTCATTTTCAATTGAAAATTAAAAAATTAACAGCGCAGCCTTAAGTTTCAAAAAATTATAGTCGACTGTTGCTGTATTGTGGAAATTTGTACAGCACAGCAAAGGGCAAACATAATTTAGAGCTTTTACAGCACTGTTGTTATTGTTTTTTTTTTTAATTTATGGGAACACAATCGAAATTGTAATGTACAAATCTGTGCTTTACTATCGACTGATCTGTTTGAAATTACACAGTAAAGCAACAGCACAAAAAACAAACAAATATATTCGACTGTTCTGTGCTTCGACTTAAGATATTTTCAAAGGAAATCGAAATTCAAAAGTTCTCAAAAAATTATGATAACTTTCGCAAAACAGCAACAGCTTATTTTTGAGACTGTTGGTGTTATGCTGGCAAACAGTGCTTGGGAAGCTTTATATTTCCTCCTAATGTCCTTTTATCTGTCGTTAGAAGCGTACTTTAATTATCTTTCGAACGGAGTAGATACGGTTTGCGGGTATTTGTAACTTCAGCGAAAAGAATTTTTGATTGAAGTTGTAAACAAAAAAACTCAAAATTACGTTATCCCAAAACCCTAACCATAAGAAAATAGTTTTGATCTCAGCAGGTTCATAGCAGCCCTCCCCTATACCTGAAATTCTTGGTATTTTCTCAAATTAATTATTCGTAAACTAGTGTTTTCAACATATAGCTTTGGGGGGTTCAAACACCCAAAACCCCCCCCCCCTTAAATACGGCCTTGGTCGGCAATGGCATGGGTACTTGCAACTTTTATTGTGCCTATTTTAGGCTTCTCCCTCTACTGATGTAAACAGCAATTTGCAACAACAAAATTGCTTGTGTGTATGACTACGCGTGGCTGTGTGCGTGCAATTGTTTACAGCACCTGCTGGGCAGCCAATTTGTTACCACAAATAGAACTTTAGCAACTTTACGCAACCAAAATGGCGTAACAAAAAGGAAAATAAGCAACTAAAAGGTATCGAGTTAAGCTGTATATATGTATAAGGAAAGGAAGGCGCGCTACAAGTGTTTTGCGCTATTTGTATTCCCCACCACCGCCTTTCCGGCGCTTAAATTGTTTTGCTTTTCTTAGGAATTCGCTCAAGGCTCCCGCTAAGTAAATGAATGTTTCAAAGAAGTGATCTCAAAGCTTTTAAGTTTTTTTTTGTTCTTTTTGTTTGTTTCCCACTTTTCTATGTTCATTTTTCTTTTTTTGTGTAGCCTCGGGGAAGTTCGAAGAAAATTCTTTAGAAAGCATTAAGAACTAAAAAGCTTTGAGGGCGGCATTGTTGTCTAGGAATTTTTTTTTCAAGCTTTAGTGCGAAACTTGAGTTCACTTCTCATTCACAGAGATATGTATGTACATATGTATAAAAAAAATTCTTATCACCGCCTAATTGAATTTCAAACACAGTTTTCTTGACTACCTTACATACCATACCATACCTTACGTATCATACATACATACATACGTTTACAACCGGCATGTCACACACCACTTTTCAATATTTTTGCGTCATTCACTCACTCAACAAACACATAAAACTAAAGCACTCGCAAAACAATTGAAAACTTTTTCAATTTACAATAATCCACACCAGCAACCAGTCAACGAATTCCCTGCAATTATACATTCATACCAGCGTTGCCGTTATCTGGGTAATTTCCCAAATTTGGGGAATTTTTTAATATTTGGGTAATTTTTGGGGAGTGCTATGATTTGGGGAATTTTGGGGAATTCGCCTTTTAATAGTTTTATATGAATAATAATACCTATAAAAAAATTTATTATTTTCATGAGTTTCTATTACATTCGCATTGTGTGAAAGTTTGCATGAGTTTTTGCAGCATTTATTTAATCTTGAATTCAATGGCGTAGTAACGGGGGGGGTGGGTTTGGGGACAACCCCCCCCCCCCGAAAGATTCGTTTTGACCATAAAACCATCTTTGACTTTATTAGCATACATTTTTTTTTTTTTTCAGGAAAAAATCAATGAGAATAGTAATTTTTCGAAATTGGTAATTCGAAATTTAGCGCTTTTTCACGAAGTATTACTTATAATTCTAGCGTTTGTTGAGCCGTAGGAAAGTGCAAGAACCGCAGGAATTTTACCACAATTTACATTCTTTGTACTTATATTCGCTCTTTTTTGGTAAAATTCCTACGGTTCCTGCACTCCCCTACTGCTCAACAAACGCTACAATTATTATACGGTATTGCTGTAATTAACATGCTAATAACAGAAAAGTAACGCCAATTATTTAAATTTCAAGTTTTCTTTCAATTACTTATCATCTTAATCAAATAATAGTAGTATAAACTACAATGGGAATAAATATGCAATGTATAAGAGTATCTGAACTTGAGATTTTACTTAATGTCTGTCAAAATGGAATATTAAAAAACTAAATTATATAAGAAAATTATTATTTATAACCGTAGCACATAGGTAGAAATATTTTATTGTGTACATCTATTCCAAATTGCTTGTTTAATGCAAAATTTTAATAATTTGTGTTAAAAGTAGAGCTCTCGATTTTTTTTTGAACATTTTCGAGTAGCCCGAACAGTTGTTGTTCAAATGCTCGAAGAGTTGTTTGTTTGTTTATTACCCGTATGTTTGTACGGGCATTTGAACAATTCGGGTATTTTGAAGTTTGTTTTTTTCTTTTGTTTATTATTTTTTTTTTCTTTATATGTAGTTTTTTTTATTTTTGTTTTTCCGATACACATTTTTTTTGTTTGTAAGCTCGAATGCTCGAATGTTTGTACGGGTATTTGAACAACAAACGGGCTTCAAACAAAAACAATCTGATCGAATTGCTCGATACCCGGGTATCTAGGGCTCTAGTTAAAAGTCGATTTTATTGAAAAATATATACAGTGACTCAAAAAAAAAATCATACGCCAGAGTTTTTAAATTTATTTCAAACAGTTCTGTCGAAAATTTGACTCTCTTATTTTCGTTTAAAAATGTAAACAAATTTTCAATAAAAATCGCCTTAAGCAGGATTTCTAAGCTTATGGAAAAATCCGAAAAATCGTAGAAATTTCTAAAAGTGGATTAAAAATTTCAAAGCGCGGCCAGAATTTATAGAAGATTTTGAGGAGATTTCTAAGTGTACTGTTATGTAGCCAACCAATTTTAATGTAAAAAGTGCTATTCTCAATGCTGTAAAAATTTCCGTCGATTTTAGTAATTTTTTTCTGTAGGGTGTTTGCGTTATATGTACGTGAGACCGTTCCAATTAAAATTTCCGAAAAACCAATGAAATTTTTCAAAAAGTTGAGTGTTGCATATTATTATATTACAATTGAATGAGCTGCAAAATTGCATACTCAAAAATCTTCTAAAAAATGGGGCTTTATAATTCTTATCCCCTTTTTATGATAAGTACTTCCTTGACTTTTAAAAATTGGAAATACTAAAAATACTGCCTAAAAAGTTAACAATAATCGCTGCTAAATATCTGGGCTACTTTCGAGCATCACCTACATTGACCAAGATATGCGTTAGAAATATAAACATTAAAATTAAATATAAAGCACAAAAAGAAAATTATTGTAGGTACATATGAAAAACCCTGTATCTAGTAGTGAAGTGCGGCTTTGTGCGGCGTAATTTTTTGCCGGCTAACTACTAATTGTACTAGATATCATGTCCGAGGGTTAATTTGACTGAGTCTGACAGAGCAACATAACAAAACCAATTTTTAACATGAAAAAGAGTGATAATTTTTTTTAAATATCCCAACTTTAAAAGCTTAAAACTATAAACTTAGAATTATTGGAAACCAAGGATATTATTGAAAAGTGTTAATAATTACTTGAACCTTTAGGATTCATCACGATTACTTAAATGAAATGCTTTAAATAATAAATATTCAAGTTGAAACTAGCACTTAAAAATATGTAAGAAAAAAAAAACAAAAAAATTAACTTCAGATATGCTAAGTTACGACCATCTGGGGCAAGTGCAGAGTATGGGGTCGGGCGCATAAAACTTGAAAATCTACCTATGCGCGTAGATTTCCAGAAGAGAATATGAGACTTACTTTTGAAGTATAGTTAAAGGCCCTTGGCAACTGACAATCTGGCATGTCAAGCAGTGTGTATGTGTGAGTTTTTTTGTGTGTGTTAGTGCAATCGGCAGTCGTCGTGCCACACGTTCTTGTTCGGGCTCGCGTTGATGAGAATCAAATCTTTTAGATATTTGCGTCAATCACCCGACACTCACACATATGTATACACTTCTTAACATTCCAGATTTTAAGTGGCCAAGGGCCTTAAGAGTTTGATATATGTATTATAAGCGATATTTGTGTACTAAAATGTTATATTATAGTCTGAAAAAATTAAATTTCGCTAGCTTAGAGTGCAAACTGTGTAAGTCCACTTTTATGAAAATAGTATTTTTATGTAGAACGCTAGAAAAATCAAATACGCACCGCGCTAAACAAGTTTGAGATACTTGTCACATTTCTACTCGTTGTTATTCAGTGATACGCAAATTGTGTAAGTCCAAAAAGGGAAAAAAATTGTGTAAGTCCAAAATATTTATATGAACAGAAATTTTTTTTTTCATTTCGAATTTTTTTTTTTCTTTTTTGTTTTTTGTCTCTCCTACAAAGTTTGAAAAAAGGACTTACACAATTTGCATTCTAAGCTAGCGATTTTTATCATTTGTAAAAAAAAATGTAGTTTTTTTTGGTAATTTTAATTTTGGTAAATTTTTTACATTGGCTGTGACCCCCCCCCCCCCGAAAAATTCTCTAGCTACGCCACTGCTTGAATTACCGGCTGGTCGAACATGTACAAGCAAATTTCATAAGCCCATTAAAGTAAGAAGTTAGCTAGGAAAAAAAAATAAGCAATTTTATACCTTTCATGAACATGAAATGGTATTATAACATTGAGCCAAAACAGGTTTGTCGAAAGTTCCAGAAGGAGAAAAATTAGACCCACCAAAATATATACCGATATTATCAGAATCATGAGCTAGTTCCTCAGTTGTTGATACGCTGATAATTTGTCGGAATCGGCCAAATTGGACCACTATAACATATAGCTCCCCTACAACCAGTGTTGCCACTGAAAAAAATTTTTACCCACCAAATTACCGCCCAATTCCGCCAAAAAAGGCCCAAAAATCAGAAGTCAACTTAAAATGGAATTACATATTTATTTTTAAATACATATGTACATACTAAGTAATCTTGACTCCCACTCATTTAATTCAGAACTAACACTAGACTGTCGCCGATCTCTAAGAGAGAGATGGCCAAACAGACCTGTCTGCACCTCGTGTAGGTCCCGGGACATAGGGATATCAATGGCAATTGTAGGGCGGATGAACTTGCGAGGCAGGGCACTACCGAGCAGGTTCTTCCATAAGGCATAGGTATGCCTTAGCCACAAACGAGCTAATTCTTAAACAGCATGTCTATAAACTAGCAAGCGATAGATGGCAACAGAAGCCAGTATGTCGAACATCAAGGCAAATCTGGCAGAAATGGGTTCACAAGCGATCCCATCAAATAAGTACTCTAAGGAGAGATGACATCTCGAACCTTGTGGTGGTACTCACAGGACACTGCCTCATCGGGAAACACGCAGAGAGGCTAGGTGCACCCTAGCGCAGATGCTGCATAAGCTGGAAAGATGATGAGGCGAGGAGACAATCGAACACCTCATCTGCCATTGCTTTGCTCGGCTCTTAACAGCGGAAGACAACGCTTTCTTGGGACTTCCTTCCTGGATAGCCTATTCAAAGTCACTAAAGTGAATTAGTTCACAAAGTGAACTAAATTTCCCAACTCTAATAGATATGCGAATAGTGTGTTTCACTAACAATAAAAGAACTTTACACGGGAAAGATAAAATGTTTAGCGTCCGAGAAATTGTCTCCACTAAAAATATTCATATTACAAATCGGACCAGAATTGATTTTACCCGCCCAACAGCCCAAAGTAAATTTATCGGACCAGATTTGGTCCGAAAGGCCCAATTTCGGCATCACTGCCTACAACCAACCATATATTTTGGGGTAAAACTTCTCCACTTAAATTGCTAAGATCATTACAATATTTTTTTTATAAATATTTGCATAAACAACCCACAGACATGAGTTTAAAAATACAAAGCGTTATAAAGTAAAGTAAATTTGAAAATACTTCTTTATTGGAAATCTCTTGATAACACTACCCGACAAAAAAATATCCTGTATAAAATGTCGAGGATATCAAAATTTTTGAAATTTTGTCGGGCAGTGTAATTTGAAAATTTGTATGGGGAATTTTGGGCAATTATGGGTAATTTGAATATTTTTTTTGGGTGATCTCAAGAATTTAAAACGGCAACGCTGATTCATACATACAAACATACAAAAATATTTGTAAACCACGACGCGACAATCGAATTTACTTTTTCAACTATTATGTCTGTACTTTTGTTTTTGTTAACATTTTTGGCATTCCAACAAAAAATAAACCGCACGCGTTGCGAGCAAACTCAACAAAAAGCAGCGCGCCAAACATGGAAAAATACAAGAAAAAACAAAATGATAAGTTTTTTATGAAAAATCAACAAATGTGCAAGCAGACGCATGTTCTTTATTTGTGCATGCATGTAAATATGTATGTACATTAAAGCGTATCGCAAAAAAACAGCGCCGTATGCCACAAAAACACAAAAACATTACTCTTTTGCAAAAGAAGTATTAAGTAGAACTGGAAATAAAACCAATTTAACATTAAGAGGAACATAAGTTTTTCGCTTCCTGTGGTCTTTTAGGTTGACTTTACAAAGATCTTTTCTGAAGAGACTCCTACTGAAATCTTATGCCGAATAATTTTCTAGAACACTTTAACCATCTAGCGCCCCTAAGAAAGGGTTATTTTGGCCCCTTTTTGTACAATCTAGAAACTATAATATAGTCAGGTAATAGTATTTTTAAGGTCGCTAGAGGCCCAGGATGTTCTAGAAAATTATTCGCCATAAAATTTCGGAAGGAGTCTTCTCAGAATAAATCTTTTTAAAATTAACCTAAGCGTACGGTTCACTTTTTTTGGTCCATATAAGGCGAGACGGCCTAATGTGCACCCTGCAGAAAATCACGCTAGTTTCAGGCTAGTGCAGAACTATTTCAAAAAGATACAGGAGTGTTTCTCCTTCTATCCTAACGCAATGCTTTCAACTGTCTTTTTAACACGGCGATGTTCTACGAGGTGCCAATTATTCCACTCTACAGAACTTTGGAACGCATTCTAAACTGCTTCCTATATGGAAAATCCTTGGATAGTTCAAAAATCAATAGTTCGGAGAGATAGTTCAAAAGGAGACAATTCAGGACGAGTTCAAAAATGGTCGGTCTTTGACCGCGCTTTACAAAAATAATCCTCAGCCGGCAGAACTCTTAACATACTGAAAATAAATGCGGCATTATATTATAAAGTACCAATTTTTTGAAACTTAACAATAGAAAAGCTGGAATTAACCCCATTCATCTATAAATTCCAAGTAATATTACTTTGGTTAGGTATATGTATGTTAGGGCGGAGTGAATTGGGGCTTTTTTTTAAATCATTATTGCTTGGCCTGTAGAAAGTTGCCTTTCTAGTACAAAAGTAAGACTGCAAAATATTATTGGCCTAGTCCTTTATTTGGAGGTGCCCCAATTCCATTAAAGAATGGAAAAAATGCCCAGATGCATAAAATTCATTAACTAGATAACACTAATTTGCTAATTTCTCATAAAAGTATACGTAATTGTTTGATGGAAAATGTTTAAATCAGTGTCTCCAAGCTTACACAAAAATTCTGAAAATTCGAGAAAACTTTTTGAAAATTTTTGAAATTTCCTCGAATTTTCAGAATTTTTTTATACGCTTGGAGATACTGATTTATACATTTTCCATCGAAGAATTACGTATACTTTTATGAGAAATTAGCAAATTAGTGTTATCTAGCTAATGAATTTTATGCATCTGGAGCATAAAGGACTAGGCCAATAATATTTTGCAGTCTTACTTTTGTACTAGAAAGGCAACTTTCTGCAGGCATAGCAATAATGAATTCAAAAAAAGCCCCAATTCGCTCCGCCCTAATGTACGTCCCTTTCACCAAGTTCTATTTGGCACTACCCAACAAAAGCTAGCAAAAAGGGGCATTATTGTAAAGTGCAACATTTTTTGATGTTCAACGTTAAAGTAATAGCTGTAAACATAAATTCTTTACGAAGTCATAATAAACTGTACCGCTATGTATCCCTTTAGAACCAGTTTTGAGCTAGTTTTGAACTCTCTAGTTCTGGATTGTCGTTTTTCAAGACTGTGCCTTATATTTGCTATAGGGTATTGACACGCTTTATGCGATCGTGAGTTGAATGAAATTCGCTACATCTTATGCTGGTTTATTGTGGTTGATTGAAATTTTTACAGTAGTTCGTATGTTTCTTATTCCATGATGTAAAGGAAAAGAAGTAGAAGAGGGAAAAACTAACTAAAATAAATTAAGGTTGCTACTTATTTGTTCTTTTTTTTGTGTTTTGTGCAAATTCAGCGTAAAATATTTGACTTGTGAACTGAGAGCAAATTAAATAAATAAAAGAAGGGATAATTTTGTATGTATGTATTTATGTATTTGTAGCCCCCAAAAGGACAGAAAAGTCAAAGAAAATATGCGATGCGTTTATAATTTTCTAAGCTATTAAAAAATTGTATTGTGAAATAAAAATATCTCACAAAAAAACACACACACGCACATACACGCAGGCGATTTTGAGACCAAAGGGGAGAAACGACAAGCAAGTATATCAACTTACACAATTCCCACAAAAAATAAGCTCGGCGAAAAACCAACGTCTGTATGTATACACAAGCCTGGCATGAATAAAGAAATTCAGAAAGGGTTGCACAATATATTTTCTGCTTATAATTGGCAAACAATTAAGTTGACTTGCCCAAAAGTTAAATTAAAAAAGTAAAAAAGTTCTTACTCACTTCCATCCTTGTCTTTGCTGGCTTGACTTAAATGAAGGTAAATGGGGGCGTTTGGAAAAAAATACGTAGGTATGCCCTTTTTGTGTTATTTGAAGAGCTTGCGTGGTTAATTTGGGTATACAGTTTATGAATTGAGCGCATGAATTGCTAAATGGCGGCTGATGAGCCAGGCAGGCGTTAAATTAATAGCTTGGCATTCTATAGACAATTTAAATTGAAGTTGCGCTTTTTGGAGTTTGCTTAGATATAGAAAAAAAAATTAGAAAGTTACTCAATTAATAACGCTTTTTCGCTATGAAAGGTAGCCAATTAAACCAAAGAGGAAGTTCTTTCCGTATATTCTGCGTATCACATAACCTTGTTCGGCATGTTAAGTGCAGTGGTTTAAACAATACACTAAATGCCGTGATAAAGTGTATAAGTTATAATAAAAAAAAATGTACTTTGCTCATTATTACTTTAGAAGGATTAGAGAATTGATTTTATTGTGCGCTAGAGTAACATAGCTCGGTATGGAACTACAATCATTTTTTTTTTTTAACTTTATTATCATTTCACGCACAGTTGAATGCACATTTGCTGCTTAAGCAAACAGCTGAGCCCAAGAGGAAATACATATCGTCGTTTAAAGTGCATTTTTGCGTAAGAGGTATTTTCATTTTCGCGTAGCGGACATTGGTTGAACTTTACAGGAGAGCAAAAAAACTGTTTCATTTCAAAACCGTTACTTCTTTCTGCGTACAAACTTAAATTTAAATAGTTACGTAGATCAGTTTGTTAGCTAAAACATCAACTTAGTGTAAAAAAAGAAACAAATTGAATTATTAGGACTCTTTTTTTTCATGTGCGGTTGTGCAATTTTTATTTGGCACAAAAATCACGCACAAGCGGTTATGAAATGGCAAAATGTTCAATATAATTCTTTTTTTTAGTATTTTATAAAGAAAAAAAAGTAACAAAACTTATACTTATATTAAATTTAAAGCTAAAATTAATATTTCTAATTAAGAAAACGTAATTTTGTTTACACATTGCTGGAGAAGTCGTAAGGTAAATGTGGTAAATTGTCATAAAAGCTGTGACAATTGTAGGGTATCATTCGTTTTAAGTGTTTTAAATCTTGATATTTACTTTTTGTAACTTTGAGGTGACTTTTGTGGATAGGATTAGGAACATCCGTGTTCTATCTGGTTTATAACCTGACTTGAATGTCTTATAAATTTTCGCATAAGAATCATGGCCTACAAAAAACATGTTTTTATCGCAATGTAATACATTAATTTTTATACACAGCTGTAATAGTACATAGATTTAAATATTTTTATGAAATTTAGTATACAGGTTCCTATCCAGAATGGGACGGTTGAAAATGGGCGAAATCGGACCATGACCACGCCCACTTTTATATATGGGTATTACAAAGGAGCCCAATAAAAACATTTTGAGCGATATCTTCGTCAATTATAAAGATAATTCAATGAAATTTTGTGGCACAAGTACCACGATAGATAGAAAACCATAAACAGAAAAATTTTGGAAAATGGGCGTGGCATCGCCTCTTATTAGACAAAGGAATCTACGAGATTTCGGAGCCCATAACTCGACAAATAATTGAGATATTATGACGAAAATGGGTGGACTTATTTCTACCACTTGCGGTAGTATATGTGCAAAATTTTAGCGAAATCAGTTTATAACCACGCCTACTTTTTAGTAAAAATATTTCTCGAATGCCCTTCAGAAATTTGTAACGTGACATCTCTGTAACTAAAAGTCATAAAGGGATGAAATTTTATAATAACAAGAATATTTATACGTTTAGTCAAATTATTGACACGAATTTTCAAAATGGGCGTGGCTGCGGCCACTTTGTGCGGCACGGGCTTTATATAAATTACACCGTGTTTCCAGAAAACGTAAAAAAACTATGAAAGCTTATAATATTTGGCTCCACTCGAACTGAGGCTTCCTTTCTTGTTTTGTTTTTTAATTTTTGATACCTTTAGTCATAATTTGGTTGGGAAAATTGTAAAGATTGTAGCAAAAAAACGTAGTATCAGATCTTACCAATTAGCAACTTCATTTAATTTGTTTAAAAAAATACCTGCTTGATATTCACCTGGCATTATTTGTTTAAAATATTTAACTTTTGCTCCCTTTCATATAAATTCGTCCTTTAATTTATTTATCTAATAACATATAACTTCGCTTGTATGAATAAACTGAAATCATACGCGGTAATGCTGCCAAATTTTAACAATACTCTTCATAAGCGATTATGAAATTTACTGTTATTATGCGTTTTTGTTGTTAGAATTGCAAAGTTTTGGTATGGATCGATAGAGCTGAGCGTCAGGAACTCAGGGTTGGAAAATCTCATTTTTGGCAAAAATGTCCCTTACTCGAAAATGAAAATACCTCTTACGCAAAAATGCACTTTAAACGACGATATGTATAAAATAAAAGATGCTTTAAAGTTAATGAAAAGCCATTGAAGCAGATGAGGGTTAAGTAAAGTGTGCGTATGTATTTATATACATATATATGGACATATGTGTGTATATTAGGACAACAGCACTCTTATAGCTAAAACACAAATAAAAACGTAAAAACAGACAAACAAACAAATGCAGCGAAGCAAAAAAGGCTTACAAAGGGCAACAACAAAGAAGGAAGCAAGAAAAAAAAAACGATGACACATTTCATATTTCGAAATTAAGCTATGCCGGACTCGGACTTACAGCAATCAAGTAAGCTCAAAGTGAAAAGTGAAAAGAGAATATTAAATCAAAGTGGGCATTAAATAGCCGCATGGTAGAGAAGAGAGAAGAACTTTTAAGTAAAAAAAATTAAAATTAAAAATTAAAAATAGAGAAAACAGAAGCGTTACAATGAAGGATTGCGACTAAGAAAATAAACTTTATTGTAAAAGTTTGCAGGTAACAATTAGTATTTTAGTTTTCTCTTTTACTTTCCTGCTCTTGTTTTCTTTCTTTTTTTTTAGTTAGAAACAAGCAAACCAAGTGAATTAAACGTTTATTAACAAGAATCGTTTGCAATGAGACAAGTGCAAGTATTAAAAAGAAATAAAATAAAAACCACGAGAAATACGCAAACAACGGTGTGAAATAGGGAGGGAAATAATGAAAGAACTGCAATTCTCAAACTGGCAAATTGTAGTGCTAAAGCTTTAACAAAAGCTTATACATACTTATGTATGTACATTTGGTAAGCACAGCAGCACAAACAACGAAATGATGCCGCCACAAAAGCAAAAACAATTTCATTAAAGTTAAATTAGAAAGCAAATAGTTTAGTGTAAATATTTGTGAAATGTGGTAAATGTTGCGGAAAATGCTGCAAGCACATAGACACACACAAGCAGTTATATACAGACAACTGTCCCTGCAAGAACTGTGCAGGTCATTTGACCGGTAATATGACCGGCAGGCAGGACCAAAAGTTTGGGATATTTCCTATCACATTCTTAAGGGCATCGGTACCTTTTGTGACCGTTCCATTCGCCACGTTCCCGTATGTGTATTTTCAAATTCCATTCTATCCTTATCTATCTCATTGGTTTTGAACTTTGCTAGAAACACATACGAGTGCAAATGTGTTGGTAATATTATATTTTTGTAATAGTGTTAGTACTTTCGATCACACAATTCTAGCAGGGGTATTTCTTTCACTTCTCTCCCACACATTTGCTGCTATCAAGTAACGGAACTACGCGCCGTGGCAAATGCTTTCAAGTGCATGGCACTCAGGTGGTGGCGGTGGCGTATGAGCAATTTCGAAGCAAATGCGTATGCACTAGTGTCCGACCGAAGCTGGTATTTTAGGCCGAAGCCGAAGCCGTAGCCGAATATTCGGCATAATCCTTTATTCGGCCGAAAACCGAAGCCGAAGCCGAATACCAAAGTAAGAAAAATATATACTTAAGTTTGAGATGTTTTTATTTCATAACAATTAATTTTTTTTTTTTTTTTTTGAATAAGCAAAACGCCTTACAAAAATACATACATAGTTGTAAACAAAAATAAAAAAAATCAGCCTTTTTGTAGGTAAATAAAATTCAATACTTAAAGTTCAACAGCTTTATGTTGTACGCCAAAAAAGGGTTTATCTGCATCGGTGTATAGTTGATCAGCAACTAAGATTAAGTTAGTCGAACACCTGATTGGAGTTGTATATGTATACTCAAATTGTATTCCGCCAATCACGGTCTGCGACTTCCGCGAAAATAATTTTTGAATGAAGTGATAACCAAGAAAACACAAAATTGCCATTATCTCAAAAACCTAACCATAAAACAATAACAATACCTGAATTTGTTGGTATTTTTTGGCTGTAACATAGTATTATACATACATTAAAATATTTTTTTAAACGGTATTGAATTTTTACTTCGATCTCTTTGTTTTTATGGCCAATAAGTGAATAAACCACTTTTTCGTGTAATAAACTATGTTTAATCTAATGACACTTTAAAAGAATTGATGGACACACTACGGTGACGATATTTAATAATTTGCGTAAGTTATCGTTCGAAATCTTGGACCTGTTCAATAACAAAAAAATATTACTGGAAGTTACGATATTCTGTCGCTTGTAAAAAATCAAAAAATCGTAAAATCCAGTCAATTTTTTTTTGTTATTAAACACATCTATTATTCGGCCTCGACTATTCGGCCTTTTCAGCCGAAGGCCGAAGCCGAAGCCGAATAAAAAATACCAGCCGAATAGGCCGAATACCGAAGCTTGGCCGAATATTCGGTCGGACACTAGTATGTACTATTGAGGCAAATGCACATGTTTGTGCATGCATATGTACATACAGCATGTATGTATATATCGTCGTTGAAGATGCATTTTTGCGTAAGAGGTATGTAATTTAATACCTCTTACGCAAAAATGCATCTTCAACGACGATATGTACTTTAAGCAAACATTTAAAACAAATTGTGCGAGTTTAATGAAATTATTTTATTTATGTTTGTTCATAGTTTGCAACTGTAGCAAGTTGTAAAATGTATATTGAAATGGATACATACACAACCTTAAGCGTGATTTATGTTAGAATTAATGGTAATAGAAATGTGTTATTGGATTAGATTGTTTCGCATAGATATATGTACATATCGATGCCTTACTTTCTCAACCTCGTATCTTAAAAAAATGCGATTTTGAGATTTTCATATCAAACGATTCCTATTTTTCTGTTCTATAACTGCAACAAATTCCTATCTCAATAGATTGTGTCTATAGCAAAAAAAATAGGAATAAATATCTTGGTATCTCAATCAATGCTTTTTTCATAACTGCGTCAAACTCTTATCTTAATATACATGTATATTTAAGGGCGTATTAATCGTTTTGTCATCCCCCGTCCGTTCGTCTGTAAACACTCTAACTCGCGCAAAAATTGAGATATTTTGATGAAATTTGGATTGCAAGTTGGTATCGAGACTGGGACGGTTGGTATTGAAAATGGGCGAAATTGGACCATGACCACGCCCACTTTTCCTATATAGAAAAAGTCGGAAATTTGGTATCTCAGCCACTCATACAGCTAGAGTGATAAAATTTTACCCACGTATTGAGCTCTGGCCCCTAGGAAGAAATTTTATGAAATTTTGGAAAATGGGCGGTGCCACGCCCACTTATTAAGTGGCAACTATTGAAAGTTTTACTGTAAAACTTTTACAAGCCCTAACTCGGAAACCGTAGCAGATATATCGATGAAATTTGGTATGCGTGATTTACTTACTTAGGTAAACGTTTGGAGGAAAAATTGCCAAAATCGGTTGACGACCACGCCCACTTTTATATATGTGTATTATAAAGTGGCCTAATAAAAACATTGTAAGCGATATCTCTGTCAAATATAAAGATATATCATTGAAATTTTATGGAAGGAGTCCAACTATGGACATAAAATAAAAAACACAAAAATGTTGGAAAATGGGCGTGGCACCGCCTACTTTTAGAAGCAGGAATATACGATATTTCTGAGCTTATAACCCTACAAATAATTGATATGTTATGACGAAAATCAGTTTGTACACTTTAATAACTTGAGGCAATACATGCTCAAAAATTTAGCGAAATCGGTTTATGACCACGCCTACTTTTCAACAAAGATATTTCTGGAAAACCCTTTAGGAATTTGTAACGTGATATCTTTGTAACTAGAAGTCATAAAGGAATGAAATTTTGCACAAAGAATAATATTCATATGCTTAGTTGGATGACTGATAAAAATTTTGAAAATGGGCTAGGCTACGCCTATTTTATGAAGCACTCGCTTTATATAAACCACATCGTATTTCCCTCAAACGCAAACAAACAATGAAAGCATACAGCTGAGTATCTAATGCTCGATTCCACTCGAACTTAGGCTTCCTTACTTGTTTTTTTTTTATAATATCCTCTAACAAATAAAACATTGAATTTAAGCAAAATATTGTTTTTATTTAATAGTTTTGAAGTATCTTCGTTGTATGCATATAAGTGCAGCAAACGAGTAACTTATAAATCAAGTTTCAAAAATGAAATTATCGTTAATGCAGCAAACTCGTATCTTAAAAAATTCGTTTTATGCGTAAACGAACATAGATAAGTATATAATTTTTAATTGTGCACATATTTATAATTCATGTCTTAATAATTGCATTAAAATTTTTACATAAAAAACGACATTAAAAAAAATAAACAGTTTTTTTTGTTTCCTGAAAAGTTTCCTTATTTAAGATACGAGGTTGAGAAAGTAAGGCATCGATATGCAGTATGAGGTACTCTAAGTAATTGCAATTGCAAGTGTAATATGTCCGTTTGCAATGCTTAGCAGTTCTTGTAGCTTTAAACAAGAAAATAGATTCATGTTCCAGAAAATGCTCACAGAAACTCTACGCCTGCGGCCTGATATAAGAATGTTAGCACATTATATTTATGGTACATACATACATGTGTAATTTAGCTTCTACAAATTTTATTCAACAAAGTTGTTTGCATTTAAAAAATATTCACACATTTTTATCAATATTTCCAACATATTTGGCCCACTTTTTAACAAACTTTAATTGCCTTTTTGTTAAATTTCTTTGGCATAAATAGTGAGCTCATTCCATAATAATTTCAGTACGCTCACTTGACTTGGAAATTGCAAAACTTATATAAAAGTAAAAGTAAATATAATCACCTTTCGATTTAAAGTAAAAAACGAAAAATTGTATGCATATATTATTTGTTGTAAATGTTAATTCTTTTATACATACAGAGGTAGGCTGTTAGATTGAAAATTGAGAACGCATCGACTGATGGCAAAATCAAAGGTAAAATGACCTAGTAATGGCAAAAGCAAAAGCAATGGTGTTGCATGCGAAATGAAAATTGAGAGTAAAAGCTATGAAGGTAGGAAATGTGGCTCATTTACCTACTCATCACTCACACTTATGTACATACGCTTTCATTCCATGTCCTCCAGAAATAGCTTTACATGCCTTTAATATGCAAGTCAGCTCAAAAATTTTAAATTCCAAAGGCATGTGACTGAGCTGTCGCTTATGTGTGTACGTATATGTGTGCAAGTACCGTTCCAAAAATGGTTGGATTATGTGGTAAGTTTGGAGTACTTACAAAGTGATCATTAATATTGGCCCTCTGGGGCAAAATTAGCTACATCGGCTTGTAGTTAGCCGAATATATGTAGTAACGTACAACAAATGTTTCTCGCAATAACCACGAAGCAAGTACACACATTATAATTATTTTTTACGAGGAGTAAACACCGAAAGCCTTTACCACGTCAGTGTGATACTTTAATCTGCACTAAACTTCCTACTGTCAGCGTTCCGAACCTCCCGGTACTACCTTCAACCTACCAACGGGAGATGGGTTGAGCTACAGGCTCTGCGTCCGTCGTGGTCATGTTGTTACTCTTAGTCGAACTTGCATACGCAACTCATGTTATTCATTGAACGTCTTGGATCTGAGAATAACCAGACGTATGGCAGAAGGCTGAACTCTTATAAGTATCCGTTGCACTCATAGTGGTCCATTGTAACTGGTCTGGGAAAGTCTAAGTTCCGCGCCACACGCGATGACGGATGTAGAAAGCTGAACTCCTGTAAGTATACGTAACGGATGCCGCGCCTGAACTCCTGTACGTAACCATTGCACTCGAAGTGGTTAACGTTAGATGGTCTGCGAAAGCCAAAGCTCCGCACCACGCGCGATGACGCATGCAGAAGGCTGAACTGCTGTACGTATCTGTCACGGATATAGGACGTTGAATTCCTGCATGTATCCATTCCACTCGAAGTGGTCAAAAATTAGTGGTCTACAAAAGCCGGTCAAGGCTTTCTGGCAACTGTCTTTCCATAGACAACTCTCTTTTGATAGAAATAATAGCCCTATAAATTCCGCATCAAGCATGATAACGAGGCAAGAGGCTGAACTCCCGTACGTATTCGTTCCATTCGAAGTGGTCCATGTTAGGTGGTCCCACTGTGGTCCATAAATTAATGTGCCATAGATACTAAATGTTAATTGGATCAAATTTCTTTTATGAAATGTGGTAGGTTATGAAGTACTCGTTTGGTGCATATAGAGCACTTTATGGATGAGTGAATGGAGTAGTCGGAATATTTTATGTGTACATTTTCATGTGAATGTATGTATATATATTTAGCTGCACTCGCTGACTTGTTATAAAGTCGGAAACGAACGAAGTCAATGCAGTTGAGATGGCAATTACATACTACATGTTGCAACTTGTAAGGAAATGATGTTGCAAAATGAAGTGACGCAAAGTGCTGTGCAGTATTGGTTAACAATTAAAGGAACGCCAAAGGATGCATACTTTTAAAGGGTGTACCAGAAGACGTAAGGACAAATTGGACAACTTGAAAACACTAATTTAAATGCCAAAAAATAAATGCCATAAAACAATTGCTCTTAATATTTTACGCTTACTATGTTATGTTTTATTAAACTCTTAATGCCGCTCATTTGAGACAAATAGAAAAGCTCAAAATTTCATACTTTTAGTAAATTCCTTTTCAAACACATTTTGCTGCACTCAAATAAATTTTGGTATAAATTTTAAACTTTTTTGGTCGATATATAGGACACGACCGAAAAATTGTTAAAATTTAAACTTTCAAAAGTTTAAAAGATTTTTACTCTTTTAAGGTTTAGATTTTATTCTAAATTAAAATTTATTTTAGGACTTTCAAAAGTTTAAAATTTAAACCTTTTTTGGTTTAAATTAAAAAAAAAATGTCTCCTCCCAAATCCTCTTCATGCTTTTCCCTATTGTATCTTGTTTCCTATCCTTTTTAACACGCTTTTATTAGCTTCACCTGTATGTATGTATGTATGTATGTATGTAACTTCATCCCATCCTAAAGTTGCGACATTTAACTAAATTATTATATCTTTCAAACATTCACTTTTTTGTGTTCTCTCTATTTTATTTCTATTCTCCTCCGGTTTCGAAACATGACATCAACAGCCCAACGGCATCATATAGTAGGACATTCAACATTATATTTTATGCTTCATTGCGGCTTTTATGTTACCTTTCTTCAAAATAGCCTCTATGAATTTCAATTCACTCCCGTATACAAGCCAATAAGTAACAATCTTGCAGGGTACGGAAAAACTCACTCACGAACGCTCAAAAATACATTCTTCTCAAATCACAAACAAATGTTCAAAGAAAAACGTACAACCACTCAAATAGCTAGCGAACTAACGCACAACAGCCAGCGATCGCTCATAGCGTTGGCGATAAACTCAATGCATAAATTCACTCAAAAATGAAGCTTGAAGCTTTCTGTTTTGTTGTTGTTGTATTTGCAATGAAATCAACCGCATGTACATACATACGTATGCAAAGCAAGAACTGATTTTGTGTTTTGTGTAACAAGCTTTCTGTTTTGTTGTTGTTGTGTTTGCAATAAAAACAATCGCATGTACATACATATGTATGCAAAGCAAGAACTGTTTTTGTTTGTTCAAATTCTATTTATAGCACGGTTGCCGAACTTGGTAATTACCAAAATAGGTTATTTTTTCGCTGTTGGTTTCTTGGTAACTTTCACATGTGTTTCGCTATTTTTATTTTCAAGAAGTTGTTTACTATTTTTCGTATACAAGAAAAATATGGAAGTGATTATAGGACAATGAGAATATTTTGGAGCGCTGACTGAATAAAGAAGAGCCATATATATATAATACTTCTATATTGCTAGTATTCACTTGTTTTGTTCGTCAAACATCACAGTAACGATATACTGTTAGAAATGGAAGCAAGATTCCATGGGCGCCGTTAAACTTTTGTTTCCAAAAACAAGGGGAACCACAGAAAAATGTTGATACTATG
This sequence comes from Urophora cardui, assembly GCA_960531455.1. NCBI lineage: Eukaryota > Metazoa > Arthropoda > Insecta > Diptera > Tephritidae > Urophora > Urophora cardui. The sequence continues at coordinate 42,182,410 of OY482673.1, forward strand.
AAATAGGTATTTTATTTAACAAAGATAAGTCCGAATTTTATTAATTTGTACATATGTATGTACATATATATGTGTGTACATACCCAAGAAACATTTTAGTTGGAAATTGATTTGAGGTCGAATGGATATTCAACTCGTTTCCCAATTTCAAATTAGATTCAAATGAAAAAATATTACTTACTAATAATTTTACTTGTGCATATTGGGTATACATACATGAATAAAATGAAATAAAAATGAAATTCCAAAGAGCGTTCATTGGACGTTCACGAGCATGTAGGTATGCATGTTATTTGGTTGTGAAATATGTTGAAATAATAAATACATTATTTTGTTTTCGAAAGATTGGCATTTCATTGTTTAATCTACTGCTTTGTGTTTTTATAACGATCATGAAAATTTTATATGAAGGGAATAACGACCCCTTTTAAACCCCCTTCTGTTTTTTTTGTAATGCTACTACAATTTTACAAATGTGTATGTGACATATATTCACATACGCGACTTTTGCTTGTGTTGACGCATGCGCACAAATTACATATGCAGTCAGAACCGAGTTCATGAATAGCGTAACTGAAACACATTGATTAGATAGATTGTTAGCAATATAGAAGTATTACATATATGAGAAGAGCATATCTCCGATTAAAAACTGAAATAGTTTTGCTTCGATACACATAGTACATATTAGTTGATATTTTTTCGTGTAGGCTTCATTTTTGAGCTCCCATGACCAATGTTTTTTTTATAAGGAAAAAATGTACATATGTGAAAAATTTACTTTTATTCTTGCGTCCACATAAAACATCCTTTAGTGAAAAATTTCACTAAAAAGTTAAAAATAAATAATAGCTTAAAAAAACTAAAAAACACGCTTTAATCTTAAAAATTGTACTAAAAATTGAGAAATAATTTAATTAGAAACAAAATGATGAACGAAAATATAAGTATTTAAAGAAAAGCGTGGGGGTGCTCAATAATATTTGAACATGAAAATATTCGATTCGTACAACTAGTACAAAAATATAAATACCTAGTTGCGAAATTAAACAGTACGTTATATGAAATCTCAAAAAAGTCAAAATAAAAGTATTAGTAAAAAAAACAGCGATTTGAAATATATTTTGAGATTCTGAACACCGCCACGCTTTTCCTTAAATACTTATATTTTCGTTCATCATTTTGTTTCTAATTAAATTATTTCTCAATTTTTAGTACCATTTTTAAGATTAAAGCGTGTTTTTTAGTTTTTTTAAGCTATTATTTTTTCCTTTTCTTCCATATTGTTCTGCCCCCCTACATCCCCTTAATCCTTTTCCATATTGTATCTTTTTCCTATCCTCTTCTTCTCCTTTTCTTCCTTCTTCACTTTATCTGTTTCCATAATTATTTTGTGTTTGTTTGTTTCTCCATTCAAAGATCGCCACACAATCATTCATTCAAATTGTCTAATAACTATAAATGAGCTTTTTATGTTGTTCATTTCTCGAAAAAGCAAGTTGGAATTTCAAATCAAAAATTAAAACTTTTTTGTTGAAACCAAATTTTACGACCAATGAAAGTTCAAAATTTACACCTTAAAAGTTTAAATGAGAAAAAATGTAAGATTTAAAGCAAAAAAGTATGAAATTTATTCCAAAAAATACTTTGAAATATTTGAACTTTTGTTAGTTTGAATTTTAAGGCAAAAAGGAATAAGAAACTTTTAAACTTTCGAATGTTCAAAATTTAACCCAAAAAAAGTTTTAAATTTCTTTCAAACCAAATCAAAGTTTAAAAAATATTCCAATATTTATAACAATGTGGCCAACACATCATTAAAATATGTAAGGCACCTAAAAATGTAAAGTCAAAACTTAGTTCCGATTACGTTAGTCGCCGCGGTGCTTCATCATCACATCCTTTAATCCTTCATAGCAAGCTGACAATCTGGCAATCTGGCATTAAGGCCGACCAGCTTGCATACTGATGAGTTTCCAAAAGGCATGACAACTTCCAAATGAAGAACACGCATATACATTTACATATGTGCATAGAGATGTATCTATATACATATGTGTAAGCGCATATTTTTAGGCACTTTGAAGTTTGTTGAAAGCGAAACTTTTGTGTGTGTGAGAGCCTAATTAAATTCGTAAACCCATAAGCAAAGCGAACATATGTGAATTTTGCTACACTGCCAAATTTCAGCAAGCAAACATATGCTACATACATGTACTTATGTAGATGTATCACATGCCGACGTAAGCATAACAAGGAAGAAAAGAGTATTTTTCTGTATACGTTAATGGAGTTTTGGGTTTTGGCCCCTTTGATTGTATGTATATATACTTCGTGCGAAAAAATGATACACATCTGACGATTATGCAAACTAATGATAGCGAACCTTCTACCTTCTTGAAATATAATATATTTTAATTTTTTTGTGTGCGCTTTTTTCAACCATTTTAACCCTTTCAAATTGGCATGCTTCCGTTGGGCGCTAAACAAAAATATCACATTACCTTTTTGGATGCCTCATGTAATTAACTGAGGGAGCTTTAATGTATGTACATATGTGATATGTTTTGCTTGAACTTTAATAAAAATAAATTTGCACGTGGAAGTAATTCCAGCAAGTTTAAGCACGAATAGTTAACAAATTTATATTAGTATGTATAACAAACTTAAGAAAGATAATTACGCATCATTGTAGCGTATTTCAGACGTAGGTTGCTGCTATCCAAGAGGTGTTAGACTATCTTCGTAAAGGAGTCCTAATGGACGACAAAATTTTATATACACTCTGATAGGCAGGCTGCGCTGAAGGCGATTGGGTTTGTGACGCGCAAATTTTGGACAACTGCGATTGTCGCAAATTTCTTGAAGAGATGGCTACGCAGACTTGTTGAGCACTGGTATGTGTGCCTGGACACTGTAATATACCTAACGGGCAATGAGATGGCAGACGAAATTGCAAAAGGGGGCACATCTGCTCCACTTTTCTCAAGTTGTGGAGTTTCAATAAGCCGTTCGCCACATGCTGCTCGCTCACTCTTAAGGGAATTTTTCTCGCAGATCGGGTGCTATTTGGAAATGCCTTGGTAACTGCAATCACTCAAGACTCATGTGGCCAGATCGGGATGCAAAACGTATTGAGGGGCAACTACTTGTAAGTAGAGAGGGCCTCTTACTTGTTGTTGGCCTGACTACTGCCCGCATAACTATTGGCAGACGTGCTGAAAAACTGGGCGTTCCTTTTAATGCCTTCTGTAGTAGCTGCGGGGAACATAAGGAGCATGAAGCTGTAAAACATTTACTGTGTAAATGTTGCGCACTATGTTTTTAGGTATTGAAATTTCTGGGGTATCTCTCACTTTTCTGACCTCGGTGACTTTGCTAACCTAAGCTAACCTAACCTAAACTAACCTAACCTAATCTAACCTAACCTAACCAAACCCAACCTAACTTAACCTAATCCAACCTAACCTAAACTAACCCAACTTAACCTACCCTAACCTAAAATAACCTCACCTAACCTAACCTAACCTAATCTAACCTAACTTAACCTACCCTAACCTAACCTAACCTAACTTAACCTAATCCAACCTAACCTAACCTAACCTAACTTAACCTACCCTAACCTAACCTAACTTAACCTACCCTAACCATATATATGAATGGAAAAATGTTGCCATTCGTAGAAAATATAAAACTGTTGGGTGTAGTAATCGACAGAAAATTAAAATTCATAAGCCATGTACGATATGTTATTGAAAAAACGCAACGCATATTTAAAAATCTTTGCAAATATGTAAGACCTACATGGGGAATTCATGCCGAAAATGTCGCAACAATCTACAGGCAGGTTATTTAGCTAATGATTACATACGCATCTAGTGTATGGGGATGTGCAATCAAGTATTACTACGTACGCAAGCTTCTACGCTCCTTTCAAAGAAGTTTTGCCATAAGGGCGATACGCGGTTTTCACACCGTATCCGCTACTTCTGCTCTAGCGCTAGCTGGATTCACACCTCTGCATCTGAAAATAGCAGAACTATGCAAAATATATGCGGTCAAAATATCTGGCGTTCAAAGTGGGCTACCTGAAGGAGTTGTTTTAGACAAGAACGTACACCCGAAAAACTTGCTTCACCCTGCCGATCGGCAAACTATAGAATACGGTGCGATAAAAAGTCAGACAGAAATCGATTCTCTTATTACGCATAACACTACACAGATTTTTACTGATGGCAGCAAATTGGAAACGGGCGAATGTGGGTGTGCCTTTATCGTGATTCATCCAAATGGAACCATTGAAAAGGAAAAACTGAAATTACACAATTCTTTCAGCGTGTTTCAAGCTTGAAGCCTACGCTATCGAATCGGCGTTAGAGTGGGCACAAAGGTATCTGCAAACAAAAAGCTTGCATATTTTTAGCGACAGTCAGGCGTGTCTTGAAGCCATTAAAAATAGAAGCAGTACAACACCATTGATAGCCGCAATACATAGGAGCTTATACTCTTTGCGGCAGAGATATTGCATAAACTTTTCATGGGTTAAAGCTCATATTGGAATTGACGGTAATGAGCTCGCAGATACAGCAGCCAAGGAAGCAGCAATTCTGGACATTGTTCCTAATTATACAAAGTTCCCCATGAGCTATTCTAAAGCTCGTATAGAGCACGAAACAATTGAAACATGGCATAGAGAATATGTAGAAGAAACAACAGGCAGTGGAACAAAACTTTTCTTTCATTCTCCAAAAGAAGCAGCACTCTATACAAAAAAACTTGGAGTCTCCTTTGAAATGACACAATGCCTAACAGGTCACAGCTTCTCCAAATTCTATTTGAAACGTTTTCATATATGTAATTGAAACAGATAGATGCCCATGCAATGGGGAGGAACTTCAAACAGTAAGTCATTTAATACACTCGTGCCCCCGGTACCAAAATATTAGAAGAGTTCACGAAACCATTTGCGAAGAGCTACAAATACCTCCATACAACATTAAGGAGTTATCCAAACATAAGGAACTAATCGAGTCCTTTAATTTATTTATATGTAAAATATTCAGTACGCTAAAACAATTTAATTCTTTAATTTAACAAATCTATTACACTGAATGACAATGTACTAACTTTGTTATGAATTTTTACGTCTGTATCCATTTGCAGACAGTATTATTAAGAACCACATGTAATTTCAAATTTAAACAAAATTAATATATAAACCATAAGCATATTCAATACTTAAGGGTAATACATGTAAAATTATCAAGAACTAATAATACATACCCTCGAAGCGCGGCTAGCGTATAGAGGCCAAAGAAAAAAAAAAAACCTACCCTAACCTAACCAAACCAAACCGAACCTAATCTAACCTACCCTAACCTAACCTAAACTCGCCTAACCTCACCTAACCAAACCCAACCACATTACTCAATTCGTCTTATAACAATTTCCTTATATGTATATTAGAGCGTATCACGGTGTAAGGAGGAAAAAAAAGTTGAAAATGTTCCCCCCCAGTTTGAACACTTACCTTATGAGGTTTTCAAAAAAAAATTTTTTAATATTTTTGTCACCCTGTAAAAACAGCGAAATTGGTTTTTTGTCTATAATTTCTATATTTTACGTTCGATTTTCAAAAGTGATACATTTTTGGAAAGGTATTCACCAAGGCAATATTTCATCCATAGAAACTTTTAGCCCATCATGCCAAGTTCAGCTTTTATTCTATTTTTACTAAAACCTACACCCTGTATTTGAAAAAAAAATTGTTTCCTGAAAGCTAAGAAAAACAAGTAAGAGCGCGGCTGTCTTCGGACGTACCAAAGACTTCATACTTTTCATGAATGGGGAAATGAAAAGTTACATAGTCTGATATTGTTTAATTTATACTTTCAATTCTGTGGGTAATTTATACAAAGATTCCTTATGGCGTTTTCTTTTCTCGAAATAATGTTGCCCTTTTTGATTTTCTTAGCCATTTTGTAAGTTTGTATGGTCCTTTCACCAAATATTGACCTCTAACTAAGTAAGAGGGCACCCTTATCTACAAATTAAGCCATATTTTAGAAAGTCAGGATACGTAATTCGATAATTGGGATATAGGAGGGCAACATTTTTTCGTAGAAAAGAAAACGCCATTAGAAAAAGAAGTGTCATGATTTAGATGGAGAAGTTATACCCCAAAATGTCCATATCTGAACAATCGGTTGTATGGCAACTATATGTTATAGTGGTCCGATTTGGCCGATTCCGACAAATGATAACTTACTTACTTAATTGGCACGGAACCGTCTAGACGATTCTGGCCGCGTTCAATAAAGCGCGCCAGCCATTTCTGTTTCGTGCAGCATGGCGCCATTTGGGAATACCTAGGGAGTCAGCATCACTGTCCACCTGATCTTCCCAACGCAGTGGAGGCCTCCCCTTTCTTCTGCGTTCAGCGGGTTTCGATAAAAATACTTTCTTGGCTGGAGCACCTTCGTCCATTCTCACGACATGACCTGCCCAGCGCAGCCGCTGGATCTTTATTCGCTGAACAATGTCGATGTCTGCGTACAGCTCGTACAGCTCGTCGTTAAATCTCCGTCGATACTCGCCCTCGCTAACGCGCAAAGGTCCATAAATCCTCCGAAGAACTTTCCTCTCGAATACTCCAAGCGCCATCTCATCTGCTTTTGATATACATGAGGACTGGAACGATGAGTGTCCTGTAGAGCGTGATTTTGGTTCGCCGAGAGAGGACTTTACTTTTTAATTTTTATAATTTAATTAATATTGGCAAGAGTGATTCTTCGTTGGATTTCAGTGCTGACATTATTTTTGGTGTTAATGCTGGTTCCCAAATAGACGAAGTCCTTAACAGTTTCGAATTTGTAGCTATCAACAGTGACGTGGCTGCCAAGGCGTGCTGTTTCTTTGTGTGTTGACAGAAGGTACTTCGTCTTGTCCTCGTTGACCGCCAAACCCATTTTCTTAGCCTCTTTATCCAGCTTGCAGAAGGCAGAACATACGGCGCGAGTGTTAGTGCCAATGATGTCGATATCATCGGCGTACGCCAGCATTTGCACACTCTTGTGATATAAGATGCTTCCTGTTAAGTTCTGCAGCTCGTATTATCTTTTCCAGCATCAAGTTGAAGAAGTCACACGAGAGGGAGTCACCTGGTCTGAAACCTCGTTTGGTCTCGAACGGCTCGGAGAGGTCCTTCCCAATTCTGACGGTGCTGGTGGTGTTAGTCAACGTCATTTGGCATAGCCGTATAAGTTTTGCAGGGAAACCAAATTCAGACAAATGATAAGCTTCTCCTAAAATACACTCACATTCCGAATTTCATGCAGATATCTCAAAAACTGAGGGACTAGTTTGCGATTAAACAGACAGTCAGACAGACGGACATGGCTTAATCGATTCAGCTCATGATCCTGATCATATTGGTATATATTTTGGTAGGTCTGCAACGACTCCTTCTGGTACTTTCACCATTCGTGTTTCGCTACAAAGTTATAATACCATTTCATACCCATGAAAGGTATAAAAAGAATATTTACCTACATATAATGAGGAAATAAATGTAGTGCATTTATGCTAAATCTTTCCTTGACTTTAATTTGCTGTAACGTTCTCGGCTACTTAGTTTAGCGAATATATAACCTAGGCGTTCCTCGTCGGCAACTTCTGTACAAGAATCACTTACTACCTGAACAAATCGCTCAGTATTTTGAGAATGGCATAGAAAATCTAAGTAAATTAGGTTATAATTAGTATCAATCACTGCTGTTTGGAAATATTAACCAGGTATTTTTATAACATCAATAGAATTTTGTAGTTCCTGCAAGTCCGTATCACAATAAAATTGCAAGCATGGTGGCTCTGTAATTCTAAATGAGCTCCAATCGATCATTTGAGTGTACGATGTACTTCTATAGACGAAATATAACATGGATTAACTCCTGTTCAACAATATATTGCTCTTGTTTATGTCATTAATAAGTAATAATCTTTTTTACTCAGATAATGATGTCAAAACTATATTCAAGACTATATTTACTTTACTAAAAAAAATTTTTTTTTTAATACAGGGTGTTGGTTTTAAATTAATTTTAATAAAAGCTAAAGTTGGTGTCGCAGGTTAATGGCTTATATGGACGAAATATGACACGGGTTAACCCCTTTACAACAATATATTGCTCGTTGAAATCAAAGACAAAATAGAAAAGTTATAAGCAAAAAACGAATTTCGCTGTTTTTACAGGGTGCCGAAAAAAAAATTTTTTCCATTTTTGAAATCTCCAACAAGTAAACATTCGAACCAGGGGGGAATATTTTAAACTTTTTTTGGTGATACGCTCTAATGTATATGCATACATACACCACATTTTGTTTATGACAACGTATAGCTTTGATTTCCGAGCAAAGAAATCAAATCAGAAACATAAAATTAATATTAACATATGTATGTACTCAGCGGCAGCGCTTTTTAACACGCTTTTATTAGCTTCACCTGTATGTATGTATGTATGTATGTATGTATGTATGTAACTTCATCCCATCCTAAAAGTTGTATCATTTAACTAAATTATTATATCTTTCAAACATTCACACTTTTATTGTGTTCTCTCTATTATTTCTATTCTCCTCCGGATTCGAAACATGACATCAACAGCCCAACGGCATCATATAGTAGGACAATCAACATTATACTTTATGCTTCATTGCGGCTTTTAAGTTACCTTTCCTCAAAATAGCCGCTATGAATTTCAATTCACTCCCGTATGCAAGCTTTCAGGGTACGGAACAACTCACTCACGAACGCTCAAAAATACATTCTTCTCAAATCACAAACAAATGTTGAAAGAAAAACGTATAACCACTCAAATAGCGAGCGAACTAACGCACAACAGCCAGCGATCGCTCATAGCGATGGCGATAAACTCAATGCATAAATTCACTCAAAAATAAAGCTTGAAGCTTTCTGTTTTGGGTTTGTTGTATTTGCAATGAAATCAACCGCATGTACATACATACCTATGCAAAGCAAGAACTGGTTTTGTTTGTAATTCATTTAATAGTAAGTGCTGAATCAACGAAAAGGAACCCTAATTACATTTTTATACAATGTTTTGTAAACGTGAGGTGAAAAAAATTTCTCTAAAAAAAAAAAAAATGCGCTACTCGGGACTCGAACCTGAACTCCTTGTTCCGTAGGCAGCATACCTCACCATTACGATACAATCGTATTCGGAACTTTGTCGTCTAAATTCGAATTTATTCAATCAGGTTTCTTTTTTTTGTTCTTTTCAAATGCTAACGCTCAAATGCTGGAAAATATTGCATAATAAGCTAGTTTACTGCACTGCATATTGGGATTTTTGGTAGAAGTTAAAAATGCATATGTATGTATGTAGATCTATTTCGGAGAACACCACATCCCTTCATCAGACTTCTTTTTACTTTTATTCTTGCGTCCGCATAAAACATCCTTTAATGAAAAATTTCACTAAAAAGTTAAAAATAAATAATAGCTTAAAAAAACTAAAGAACACGCTTTAATCTTAAAAATCGTACTAAAAATTGAGAAATAATTTAATTAGAAACAAAATGATGAACGAAAATATAAGTAATTAAGGAAAAGCGTGGGGGTGCTCAATAATATTTGAACATGAAAATATTCGATTCGTACAACTAGTACAAAAATATACCTAGCTAGTTGCGAAATTAAAGAGTACGATATATGAAATCTCAAAAAAGTCAAAATAAAATTATTAGTAAAAAAAACACCGATTTTAAATATTTTTTGACATACTGAGCACCCCACGCTTTTCCTTAAATACTTATATTTTCGTTCATCATTTTGTTTCTAATTAAATTATTTCTCAATTTTTAGTACGATTTTTAAGATTAAAACGTGTTTTTTAGTTTTTTAAGCTATTATTTATTTGATGATTACTCATACGCCGTGGTTGCTGCACGAAAAAACATTCATACATCCATGTACAAACATGCATTCCGCTAAGCATTAACTGCTTGCCCAGAATTTTGTGGCTGTAGTACGTAGTAAGAGCTGTCAAAAGTTAAAACAGTACAATTGCATTGCAATGCCCACAATGTGTAGCTGTGTCTGTAGCGTGTAGTTGTGGCTGTAGTAGAAGTAGAGTTAACTTTAACTTTGTAGCGCGCTACAGTGTGACAGCTCAATTTTTTAATGACGGAAATTCGAAATGAAGGACGAAGAAACTGAAAAATGAATTGAACTTGTAAAAAATAAAGAGTTTTAATGGAATTTAAGGAATCCCCTGTACAAAAATATAAAAAAGATGACATATATGAGATACACTGAGCTACACCATTGTGTTCACATTTTCGAGCGTTGCCACAAAATCAGTCATCAGCTGATGTAGTAAGCTATGTAGTCCGTAGCTGTAGTACAACATTCTGGGCAAGCAGTAACACTGAGTGCGTGCTTTTGACAGTTTCGCCAAAAACGCACAAATAACTCGTGGCGTCTTCATAGCACATCCACTCTTATTATAAGTAACACAGCACGAAACGTCAATGAATATGAGAAACCAATGAGTTTGAAAAGCGCCGCAAGTCGCGTGTGGTGGAAAAAAGAGCAGTGGAGTTGTCTGTTTCAAGGCAAGCGTAAATGTTTTTTTTTGTTCTGCTTAGAGTTATGAAGCTTATTTGTTTGAGTTTAAAGATTAATCGTGAAAAGTGGTGTGCATTACGTAATATAATGGAAATATTTATTATTTATTCACTAGTATGTGTGTTTATATGTGAATGTGCTTTGTTTAGTACCTCCCACAGCCACTTGCCAAAATCTTGCACACCAAAAAGGAAATAAATCCGACGTGACAGATTGAAGCTTTGTATAAAAATACATGCATGAATACATACTTATGTATGTATGTATATCAAAAACTACAAATGTGCATTTGTAATTTTTCAAAATAAAAATAAAAATAAAAAACAACAATAAATAACCATAAATAACTTTTATGCATATCTGCAACACAATTTCCCGTCAAAATATGTACACAAGAAGAAAATTTGTTGATTTTGCAAATTGAAGACATATGCAAATTTGCATATTTGTGTGTTAGCTTCTATAAAAAAATTTTTGATTTATTCATGCGTGTATGCTTACGCATATATTCAAATTTATTTGCATTGTTTGTCTGATTTGATTTGATTTTCAAGGCATTGTATTATCCATGCCTGCACATCAAAAGTGAGAAAACACAAAAATCCTTTTAAGCCACCAAAAAAAAAAACGAAAAAACACAAAAAACACAAAACAGCGTGTCAAACACATACACACACTGAAAAAGTAGCAACAGGCAATATTCGTATGCCTGTGCGTTTGTGTATTTGTCTCTGAAGATGTTCATGCCTTAACCGTAAAAGCATTAAAGTTTATTACCAAAATATGTGTACATACATAGGTACATACATATTGACACAAGCTGCTGACTAAATATATTTATATAATAATATATAATAATATTATTTCGATTCAAGAAACTTATTGCTTAACCCTCGTATGCACACACATCGCATGCATATCGCACCCTAAATCATAAATTGACACATCTTTTGACCGAAAAATTATCATTGGGTTATATCAATAAAAGCCAAGCATTTGCTTTTGCTTAAGATTTCACACCTTTTACTCAAATTTTGAAATTTGATTCAAGCAATTTGTACAAGCATTTGCTTGGTTTTTATTAATACGGCCCATTATATGTGTCTTTTGCCATACGACAGCTTGTAAAGAAAAAAAGATTTTTGGCTCCCCTGAAAATTTTGGAATTTCGAGTTATGTCACTTTATGATTTAGGGTGCGATATGTACATTAGGCCGTCTCGCCTTATATCTAGGCACCAAAACAAAAAGTTCGCCGTTCTTTTTGGAAAAAATTAACGGAACAATTTTTTCCTTTTTTTTACGCCGGCAGGTGTCGCCCAAATACATTTTCTGCACATCTTCGGCATTTATAGCTGGATCGTAAAGTTTAGTACACCAATGCCTTTGTCTTGAGAAGCCGGTTTTTACTGTGTAATCGTGTTAACCCTGTGTGCGCCTTTGAGGTACTTACCACCCATTACTTAGTTTCTACGACCCTAATATTGTTGTTGTTATTGTTGTTAGGGCAGTACTAAACCCCCCTTAGCCGTCACGCTCTGTTCACATATCATCGACAGACTCACTTAGCGGGAGGCCTAGGAATGAGGAAGCATTTTTTAGACTAGTCCAAAGGGACATAGCAGCTAAGTGGCTGGGTTTGAGGGGTCATGTGAAGAGATGCTGTGTGTCATGCGGCGTCTCTCCACATGCCCGATATATGTACGTTTGATATGTCGGGGTCTATTTTAGCACTATATGAGTTCAGCCGGCTGCAGTACCCCGAAAGAAGTAGGTAGAAGAATTATGAAAACGATTAACGACAACAACACCAACAACAACAACAACAACAACAACAACAGTAACAACAAAAGGAGCAGCATCAACAGGAACAACAACAAATAGTAACAGTGAGAATAACAACAAACAATTATACAAAAACTATAGTTGCACCTTAGTCATAAGAAAACTTCTAGAAAAACTGTCGAGTTTCGACAGTAGGCAGCACTCTAGTACATATTATTCGGCGTTAAAATAGACTATAGTGTATTTCCTGACTGTATAAAAAGGGGTCAAAATAACCCTTTTTCAGGGGTGCTAGATGGTTAAAATGTTCTAGAAAATTATTCGTCATAAAATTTCAGTAGGAGTCTCTTCAGAAAAAATCTTTGTAAAATGAACCCAAAAGACCACAGGAAGCGAAAAACTTGTACTACTCGGAATGTTAAATGTGATTTATTTCCGGTTCTACTGAATCGATCGAAACAACTTAACATTCCGGAAAAAAAGTTACATTAAGGTGGTATACACTAAGTACTGGGTGGAAGTGACCCCAATGTCGCACATAGGGTTAATGCAATTAGAAAGTGGAAACACTCCTCTCACGCCAAAGAGATTGGTGTATCAAACTTAGGCATCGGACCATAAATACCGAAGGTATGAAAAAAATAATTTTAGCGACATCTAGCGGCGTCCCAAAAAAAAATTTTTTTTCCAGAAATTTTTTCGAAAGAGAAATCATATGGAGGGGCGTACGGTGGACTTTTTTTTGGTCCATATAAGGCGAGACGGCCTAATGTACATACGTATGTATTTCACATACAAAGTAACTGACTTTGAAGTAGCCAAGGCAAATTCATTATATGGTAATGACAGGGCGAATTCGGCAATATTCGCCTCGATTCGCTTTAAGTTTTTGTCCATCAGAATGTCAAACTCAAAGTCAAATATTTCTTTGTTTGACATTCTTCTGTACTCGGCGAGCTAAAAACGAGAAGAAGAGGAAGTCAGTTGTTCACTTACCATTACCATATGAATGAATTTGCCTTGGAAGTAGCTACGCTGAAAGTGACAAACCGTAATGCTAAAGTCGTTAACTTCAATGACATTTATTGTTTTACATATATACATGCCGATGTGTGTATTTAAAATTACTTGATTGCGCAGCAGAGGTTTCAAGCTTGAAAATTTAGTGCCGTTGCGAGACAGTTATGCTCATTTGGTATACAATATGCATAATAATGGATGTATACTACAGTCATGTACATATGTACATATGTATGTGCATGTGCAGGTGAACAGTTAATTAATTTTTAATATAAACCCAACTTGCTTTTAACTAATAAACTCGCTTAAATTATTGAGTAAACATAAAAGTGCTTTAAATTAGCACTGCAAACGAATTTCAAAACTAATTACTTACATATACACCCTTTCAAGCTCTACATACCTATTTAAACTTTTTATACTCAGCTGTACTAGTACACAGAGTATTATAGTTTTGATTTCATAACGGTGGATTGTAACAGAACGAAATAATCGAGATAGATATAGACTTATATATATCAAAATGATCAGGGTGAAAAGAGAAATCGATTGAGCCATGTCCGTCCGTCCGTCCGTACGCACTCTAACTCGCGCAAAAATTGAGATATTTTGATGAAATTTGGAATGCATGTTGGTATCGAGACTGGCACGGTTGGTATTGAAAATGGGTGAAATCGGACCATGACCACGCCCACTTTTCCTATATAGAAAAAATCGTAAATTTGGTATCTCAGTCACTAATATAGCTGGAGCGATGAAATTTCACCCACGTATTGAGCTCAGGCTCTTATGAAGAAATTTGATGAGATTTTGGAAAATGGGCGGTGCCACGCCCACTTATTAAGGGCCAAACATTGAAAGTTTTATATGTCATAACTCAGAAACCGTTGAAGATATATCGATGAAATTTGGTATGCGTGATTTGCTTACTAAGACAAATGTTTTGACGGAAAATTGTCAAAATCGGCTGACGGCCACGCCCACTTTTATATATGGGAACTATAAAGGGGCCTAATAAAAACATTTTAAGCGATATCTCTGTCAAATATACAGATAATTCATTGAAATTTTGTGCCAGGAGTCCAACTACGGACATAAAACAAAAAATACTAAAATTTTGGAAAATGGGCGGTGCCACGCCCACTTATTAAGGGCCAAACATTGAAAGTTTTATATGTCATAACTCAGAAACCGTTAAAGATATATCGATGAAATTTGGTACGTGTGATATATTTACTTAGACAAATACGTGGACGAAAAATTACCAAAATCGGTTGACGACCACGCCCACTTTTATATATGGGTATTATAAAGTGACCCAGTAAAAACATTTTAAGCGATATCTCTGTCAAATATAAAGATATATCATTGAAATTTTATGGCAGGAGTCCAACTATGGACATAAAACAAAAAACACAAAAATTTTGGAAAATGGGCGTGGCACCGCCTCCTTTTAGACAAAGGAATCTACGAGATTTCGGAGCCCATAACTGGACAAACAATTGAGATATTATGACGAAACTTGGTTTATACACTTTTATAACTTGTGTTAATAGACAGGCAAAAATTTATTGAAATCAGTTTATGACCACGCCTACTTTTTAACAAAGATATTTCTGGAACACCCTTTGGGAATTTGTAACGTGACATCTTTGTAACTCATAAAGGGATGAAATTTTGCACAAAGAATAATATTCATAAGCTTAGTTGGATGCCTGATAAAAATTTAGAAAATGGGCGTGGCTACGCCCACTTTATGCAGCACTCGCTTTATATAAAGTACACCGTGTTTCCATCAAACGCAAACAAATTATGAAAGCATACAGCTGAGTATCTAATGTTCGATTCCACTTGAACTTAGGCTTTCTTACTTGTTTTAATTTACAACTGAAACCCTTTATGGATTTCATCACTTAACTTTACAACCCACGACTCTGCAAAATCTCGTTAATCTTCCACACCATGGCAGCTCAACTCCCCAAAACAAAGTCGAACAAATATGTGTATATGTATGTAGGTATGTATGTATACGAGTACATTGGAATACCACAACCCACCAAAAAACTCGATGACCGTGGAATTAAGAGGGTAATTCAGAAAAACCCTGGCAATCGCTTCCAAATTCGTTGACATAATGCCTGACATTAGCATGGGCTTGTCATTAGAGGGAAGGACTTGCCTACTGCATTACCGCCGATCGAATAAGCCACGCAATACCGCAAGGATTCTAGTGAATCAAATAAAGAATA
Organism: Urophora cardui; assembly: GCA_960531455.1. Lineage (NCBI taxonomy): Eukaryota > Metazoa > Arthropoda > Insecta > Diptera > Tephritidae > Urophora > Urophora cardui. The sequence goes on from OY482673.1 coordinate 42,198,111, forward strand.
CCTTACAGGGAAGTAGAGAAAGGAGGCGAAAAATGTAAGGCATGATGGAAATTTCACTTCTATTTATTCCAGTTCATTTTTCGCGCTCCATTCTACTTTGCATTACGTGGAATGGTTAATGGAAGCTCATTCCACTCTGCATTACTGCCAATGCGAGAAAGAAGTGATGAACTCGCCAGATGTTCCATGGCAAGGCCTTCTATCATGCTTGACAGGTAATAGCGATGACTAGATTTTTGCTGGGAAGAAGCTTATCAGCTTGCTGTTAGTCCATAAATCCTTTTGCTTGTTGTTGTTTTAGTTACGCCAAACAAAGCAATATTTGCGCACGTAATTGCTGGCCGATTGCATAAATAATTAGTAACGGAAATTAACACGCTCGCCCACATTTAATGGGCAGAGTTGTTGCTGCTGCTGCTGCTTCTTCTTGCACTTCTACTCTTGCTTTTGCGCGCAAATCCTTGATTTTGTAAGTAAACATGTTGTGTTATGAGCTTAAAATTTAAGCTTCAGCATTTTCGACGAAAATTATTGGTATTAGCTTTCAAGTACCTAAACATGTTTCTTCCATTACACACACGCTTACTCATATAATGCTCAAGTATTTGATCGCAAGCGCTCTATAAGTTTAAAATACAATTGTTTGCAAGCTAAGCCTTGAGGATTATCATTCATTTAAAGTGTATTTGTGAAGGCTTTAACATTGGCTGGGGGCTTATTACCTAGCTAACATTATAGGTACCATCTAGTTTATGAATGGTCTGCGTTGTGGGGATTGGAGGGCGTTGATTTATTTTACAAAATACAGAAAAAAATTTAGAAGCAGAAGAGAAAGATTTTTAGCTAAACTCAAGCTCGAAAAAAATCACTTAGCTATGCTTGACTGTGGAATATCCTTAGAAACTTTCAATGAAGTTAAATAAGGTGAATTAAATTGTACACAATTACAATCAATGACCTTAAAGTATTTATTTAATTTATTTAATTACAAACCATCATTATATGAACCAATTTATCTACCCAGAATACTCCTTTTACCAAACACATCTGAGCAATAATAGCATGTCTCCGCATGACGTCGTTCGCTTTTATTATCGGTATTCGCTCTCTCAATCGTCGTTCAACCTCGAATCCAGTACCAAACCCCAAAAATTTCCATACAAAATACTGCGAGCAAACACTCGAAATTTATGAGGATCTAACAATTTATGAGGATTCTGAACAATTTCACCGACCACTTTAAAATCGATTTCTTCTTTAACTTTGTATCGAAAATCTATCTAAATCTGACAACCAGACCAAAAGAAAAACCCAAAAATTAGCAAAATATGTGTATATTAAATGTATTAATTAACTCTGTTGTATATAAAATTATACCTTTATTTAACTTATACTTTATCTAAATCGTAAATTCTCAGTTTTAATGTTTACAGCAAATCAATTGAACTACAATGTTGGTGTTGTTGTCGTTACTCGTTTTCGCAATTCTCCTACCTACTTCTTTCTTTCCATTTGTGCTCTTTTATTTCCTCAATTTCTTTCCTACTTATTCCTTCTTATCCTTCTTACTTATTACTTGACTTTGTGTTTTTGTTGTAGTGCTTTTGCTACTTTTGCATGGTAAGTTTGGTGAGCACACACAAACTCGCCTATGCACGGGCATTGCCACAGCTTTGTAGTGTTCAAAAGCATGCAACAACAACCACATGGGAATTCTACAACGACGATTGTGGGCGTATTTTCCGACCAATTTTAATGAAAATTGCCGCAGTTCTATTTGAAAGCAATACCTACCTTTCTATTTATGTTAGTTTGAAAATCGATTCAGTAGTTTCGACTGAGAAGATGGAACAAAATTTATGTTAGCGTTTTAAAAAATATAGGTGTCAAACTGAACAACAACAGCTAAGTGGAGAGGGGTTAGTTCGCGAAATACATATCGAAATAGTTCGAGTGTCAATTACATTATGTGTAGACAGGCTATAAAATTATGTACAAAACAAAATCGTGCCTGTTATAAGGTATCCCGTGTAAAAGAAAAAGTTGGCATTGCAATATAAATATTTCATGATGAAGGTGGAGTGAAGTGAGGTTTATTTAGGTGGGCAACAAACATAAATCACGAATATAAATATTTACAGTAAAAATGGAAAGGTACCATGGAAGTCATAGCAAATACCTAAATAAAATTTAATTAAACCCAAACAAAGCCGGAAAAGCAAAAAATGAGAGGAAAAAGAAAAGACAAAATAAAAAAAGCTTATGTTAAACCAATAAAGTGCTTTAAATTAAAGTTCACTCAATGCAAAAAGTGAAATACATACATATGTATATATTTGAAGGTAAATTAATATATATGTGTGTGTATGGACGCATGCTGGTATATAAATAACAAAACAGCTATAAAAGCATTTGTTTATTTGCATTCATGCTCGTACCTACCTATTTCAGTTTGTTTGTTTGCCATTTTTTTTTTATTTGGTTTTTTTTTTGTGCCTTTTCCTTACTTTGCTTTATTCTGCCTGCCTTTTACTCTACTTTAATAAACAACAATATTTTCCACTGCTTTATTTACCGTTTACCTACCATTTCCTCTTTTTTTCTTTTTTGTGTATTTATTTGATTGAAACTACCCACGTCCGGGGAAATCAAATTGATATTAAACTGGGAATTTGCTTACCCTCTTCTAAAGCGGTTGACTTAAGCGATTCGGGTATTACGACTATTATTTGCATGTATGCACTTGTTGCTTTCGATTTTGTCATTTAAATTTTTATCTACTTATGTTTATGTTTATCTCAGGAGCAATTTCAAAAAAAATCGCACACATTCGTAAAAGTTATTTTGAAGCCTTCGGCTCAATTGGTCAAATAGTCCTTACTGCTTTTTTAACAACATCTATGATTTCTCTTAAAACACTTTTTCAAGTTAGTTAAGGTCTCAGGATAATTCTATCATACTCTTTTTTGTCCAGCATCAAATTTACTCAATTCAACTACAAATTGTGCAATATTAACCCTTTAAGAGGTAATAATCAAAAGGCATTCATCAGCGCCACCCACAATAGCCTCGCCGAAAATTACACTATTTACGACACCTACTATCTAATATTTCCTTTGCTGCTTTTCTATTTACATATATAATTATGCATGCACTAATATATGCATACATATATTCATATTACAGCGATGACAATGACAATTAATGACTTCCTTTATTATTTTGCGTGCGAATTTGAAATTTCTGTGTAGTTTCATTTACATCTTCTCTGTACTTCTTGGCAAATAATACAATTTCGTTTACCAATGTCCATTTACAAGCACGTTTTCTCACCCAGCAAACATTCGTAGTCTTAAAAGAGTCCGAAAAGAATCCTAAGCCGGAGCGTTCACACTCATTGTAAGCTGATTTTGGACTCCGAAATGTATGTTCTGTTCTTAAGGTCGTCGCCTAATTTCATACGTCATATAAGTCTGAATAAGAGTCATAATATACTCCAATTGGACTCATATTCATGACTCCTTTTCTCCTTCTTTTATGCCTAGAAAAACCAAAAAATAACTTTTTTTCCTTTTACTTCCCTGACCCATTTCTCTTCATCCTCTCTCCATACGGTTTCCAAGTACAAATATGCAGATTCACCCCCGCTTGTTCTGCCCTTCTCTAATTGTGGAACCTTCTTCGCCTTCACTGCTTTCTTTATAGATTTGTCTATTTTGTATTCTCCTCCGAATTCGAACCTGACATCAACTTGAAATTCAATCCAATGCCATTATATAGTGGGACATTATGATGAACTTTAGTTATACTTTTATACTTCTCCTTTTTCGAAACAGCATCTATGAATTACAATTATTATTTTTGAAATCAAAAAGAAAGCAAAAAAATATAAAAAAAATTCTTAAGCTCACATTTCGGATTCATATCGGACTGCAAAATTCTGAGGTTCATGTTTTACACATACACATTTTGGACTAATATTGGATTCCAAAAGTCTACGGCTACTCAAGTTAAGAATGCAAAGCAAAATGTTTATTGGGTTTTATCTTTTAATTGCGTTGCAGGTGCTCTGCCTTACAAGTCAACATCAGCGATTTGCTAATTTGGTATTTCCACTTTCAGTCATTTTTGCTCAATATAACTATAATTTCACCCACTCATGCTTTATTCCATTAATATTTAAATTTATTTAAATTCATACATACATACATAACTCCATTGGCTTCTTTGTTCAGTGGAGTCGAATACAATTTTTGCTTTTCCTTTGTTAAATATCTCATGCCATCCGCAGCACGAAGCAGCTGTACAAGTGAGAGTATATTTCTCAATAATTTATCAATTTAATTCAGATTTAAGGTAAGCAAAAGAATTAGAAAATTAGGTATTTGCTTCAAGAAAATAATTGCTCTGGATCTTCCTTGATCTTATTCGTGTTATTCTTTTTTTATTCTTCGTATTCGTCTGAATCAGGTATTACATATACTTGAGATAAAATTGCACGTATTGAGAAAAGAACGGCAGAGCTGATTAAAAAGTTTTCATTTTTTATGGCACGTTTTACTAAGTTACTACTTTGTTACTAAAATATTCGTATGCCATTACAAGCCTTTTGAATACATTTGTTTGTTTTGAATTTTTAATAAACACAAACCGCATTTCATTTGACCACAGCAACAATTTTGTAACGGCAAGCAATGCAAAATCGATCACAGGAAGTACCTAAACAGTTCAATTATCAATTTCCAGCCAAGTCATTTTTGTCAGGGATTTAAATATTCGATAGCAAAAATTTAATGGCTACGCAAAACCGCAAAAGCTTCATTGTGAAAATGTATATACTTTCATTATTTTCATACGAATATACAATAGCGTGCAAGAGAAATGCAATAGTAGAGAGTTTATTCAAATGAAAATATGCAGCTTGCAATTTGCCATTTTAACACAAACAACTGTTTGTGTGCAGCCCATTTCGTTGGTCACCATTAATACATTCACCAACCATTCACAATAACTAATATACCCTGCAAAAAAATGTGCGTTTAATCCCGAAAGAGATTTGTCACGGATTGATCTCTTTCGGGAACAATCGGTCCACAATTAGTCCCTAACTTACAACTTTGAATGAAAAAAATTAATCTACATTTGTACTCCTTCAAGATGAAAGCGATTAATCTACATGTGTACCCGTTCGGGTATACAAATTGAACAATTAGTCTCTTCATATGACATACTCGAACAAATGCGATCAATTCACTCTATATAAACTGATGTAAAATTTTATTACTGGCAATCTGCCTTGTGATTGATCCAGAACACGTCCCGGATTAATCGCATTTTTTGAAGGGATATGCAAGTGTAAACATGCATGCAATTAAGCGTTTTTTTCTAGGTACTCTTTAATATGGTCTGCATATCAAAATAAATGAGTTGCAATGCAGTTACACACAAAAACGGACATTTATTGCAGCCTGTCGTAATAGTCGGAAAGTAATGCGAATAATTTTTGGCTACAAAAAGCTGAAATACATACATACATATCAGTGGCGCACACAGAAAAATATTTTGGGGGAGGTGGGGGGGGGGGGTTTCAATATCCAACGATAAATTAAAAAAAAAATACTAAAAACTCGGCCAGACAATTTTTACTTAAATTTATGTTTGGGGAGTGGACCTACGTATGCACATATTAAACAAAGGCACCTTTTAAATCCCAATTCATTGCATTTTCTCTGTTTTTACACTAAAACTAACAAGTAAGGAAGCCTAAGTTCGAGTAGAATCGATACTCAGCTGAATGCTTTCATTGCTTGTTTGCGTTTGTTCGATTAGGGTGTATTTTATATCAATCATCCAACTAAGCATATAAATATTATAGTTAGTGCAAATTTGCAACCCTTTATGACTTCTAATAACAAAGATGTCACGTTACGAATTCCCAAAGGGTTTTCCAGAAATATCTTTGTTAAAAAGTAGGCGTGGTCATAAACCGATTTCGCTAAATTTTTGAGCACGTATTACCACAAGTTATTAAAGTGTACAATTATTTGTAGAGTTGTGGGTTCCGAAATCTCGTAGATTCCTTTGTGTGAAAAAAGGCGGTGCCACGCCCATTTTCCAACATTTTTCTATTTTTTGTTTTATGTCTATAGTTGGACCCATGACACAAAATTTCAGTGACAAAGATATCGCTTAAAATTTTTTTATTAGGCCCCTTAATAGTTCCCATATGATGAATTTCATATCAAAGGCTGAAAAAAACGAACATTTTGAACCCGACCCCCTCAGAATTTGATGAAATTTTGCATAGAGGTACATCTTACCTACTCAAACACAACTTCATTTTTAGAAATTGCATTTTCGAAATATTGTGGGCGTGGCAAGGTATCGAAATATTCGAAAATAATCGAAAAATGACGATAATAGGTACTTTTAAAGTGTGATTACTAGGGAATGGCTTTACCGATTTCAAAGATCTTTACACCATTAGAAAGGTATTGAAATTAGCATTCAAAAAAATACACTGTAAAAATTTTGTTAGTTTTAGTACACTGAAAAAAAATGTTTTCCAAAATAAAATTTGAAACTGAAAAAACACTTCAAAGATCAAGCGATTTTGAAAAATACAAATTTTGTTTAGAAAGGTCTATTTAATATATATAACATATCTGAAAACTAAAATGGCCTTTTTCTTTATTTTTTTTTTTTTTAATTTATTTAAGTAAATGCATCTCTTGGCTTTCTTGTATTTTGATATCACGCGTAAACTAATCAACCGATTTCAAAAATTTGTATACCATTAGAAAGGTATTAAAATCACCTTTTGAAAACACACACTGCAAAAATTCTATATTACATATTACACTGAAAAAAAATTTTTTTAAATCTTTGAAATCGGTAAAGCCGTTCCCTAGTAATCACACTTTAAAAGTACCTATTATCGTCATTTTTCGATTATTTTCGAATATTTTTGAATATTTCGATACCTTGCCACGTTCACAATTTTTCGAAAATGCAATTTCTGAAAATGAGGTTGTGTTTGGGTAGGTAAGATGTACCTCTGTGCAAAATTTCATCAAATTCTGAGGGGGTCGGGTTCAACGCATATTGGGTTTGATATGAAATTCATCATATACAAATTTGGGCGTGGTCGTCAACTGATATTGGCAATTTTTCGCCCAAATATTTTCCTAAGTAAGTAAATTTCGCGTACCAAATTTCATCGATATATCTGCTACGGTTTTTGAGTTATGGCTTATAAAACTTTCAATGTTTGGCCCTTAATAAGTGGGCGTGGCACCGCCCATTTTTCAAAATTTCATCAAATTTCTTCATAGGGGTCTGAGCTTAATACGTGGGTCAAATTTTATCACTCTAGCTATATTAGTGGCTGAGATATCAAATTTCGGATTTTTTCTATATAGGAAAAGTGGGCGTGGTCATGGTCCGATTTCGCTCATTTTCAATACCAACCGTCCCAGTCTCGATACCAACTTGCATTCCCAATTTCATCAAAATATCTCAATTTTTGCGCGAGTTAGAGTGCGTACGGACGGATGGACGGACGGACGGACGGACGGACGGACGGACATGGCTCAATCGATTTCTCTTTTCACCCGGATCATTCTGATATATATAAGTATATATCTATCTCGATTATTTCATTCTGTTACAATCCACCGTTATGTGATTAAAACTATAATACTTTGTGTACTAGTACAGTTGAGTATAACAAACCTCAGCTAATATCCACAGCATACTTTTAGGGAATTGTCTCCACACTGCTGTTATAAACATAATCAGTAGTTGTTGACAAACATTGGCAATGTACATCCACGAATATTCATAGATTTTACAACATGTATTTACACAAATATTTGTGCATGTACCATCTTTTATAAAATTATTTTTTTTTATGGTGTTGTCAAATTTGGGGGGGGGGGTGGTTTAACCCCAAATCCCGCCCCCTTGAGTGCGCCAATGATACATATCAACAAACATGTGCGTAGGTGCATCAGTAAATAATTTAGCAGCTATTAACAATTTAGTGTATTTTTGATTAAAATTAAGCTGCTTATTTACTCAAGTACATATTATGAATATTCTAAATATGCAATTAACATTGAAATGTTTGTATGTGCATACATTAGTTATTTGTTGATAGATTAAATAATTTGCTTTCTTTATATAAGCATATGTATGTATGTATGTATGTATTTATTTACAAATTTTCCTTAATTATGCATAAATAATTTTAATGTTGACTTTTCAAAATAAATTAAGCATTTGAAACGCATTTGGTGCAAGTTCTTTGTACTGAAAATTTTGTGAAAACTTGGATTAATTAATTATTTTATTTATATTTAAATTCGCTTCATCTTTTCCCGCAAAAATATATGCTTTTTATTAAAAATGCCACCAACCTTAATACCTTTTCATTGGCTGCTAATTAAGTTGAGGACTAAAACAAAATAATGTCAAGTGGGCACTTCAATTGAAATTTTCGACCATTGATGTAAATTTTACCGGCACAAAAACAAACATAAATGAAGTAATATACATATGTATGTACCTATATATGTATGTAGCTGTCATTATATTTAATGTAATTAATACATATATTATATATGATTAATTTTTTCATTAGTTTAAAATATAATAAATTCAAGGGATAATTAATCTTCACCAAAAATATTGCATACATTTAGACGACGGCATGTGTATTCATACACTGAATGCGTTTCTCAGTGCTTATTTTCCGTTTGATTTTCCGACAACACAAGATATGTGTATGTATGTACATAAGCGTATATAAAAATCCCTAAAGGAAATCAAATCACATTACACTAAGGTAAATTACATAAAAATGTATTAACGTCTAATTATTGGCAAATTAACCATGATAGCTAAGAAAAACAAACACAAAGCACATATACTTACATGCATAGGTATGTACATACATATGTACATTAGATAGGGTCGAAAAAAAATGTTGAAAAAGTCCGCCCCTAAATTTGAAGCTTATATTGAGAGGATTAAGGGACACAAAAAAAAAATTTTTTTTTGACCCCGCGAAATACCGCCGAAATTGTTTTTTTTCTCGTAACTTTGTTATTTATCATCCGATTTTTAAAATTGATACGTCATTAGTTTCGTACTTTGAAGCTCTACACTTCCTTCTAATGTCCTTTGACAATGTTGCTTTTAAACGGATTTACTAAATTAATAAACAAAGAAGTTACGTCACGACGAATATTTAATGCACACTCATTTCTTTTAAGCAATTCAGTATATGTAAAGTTGTAAAAGTCCGACCCTAAATTTGAAGCTTATATTGAGAGGATTAAAGAAAAAATTTTTATTTTTTTTTCTGATCCCGCGAAATACCGCCGAAATAGTTTTTTTTGTTGTAACTTTGTTATTTGACTTCAGAGCTCAAAAGGACATTAGAAGGAAATGTGGAGCTTCGAAATACGAAAATAATGACGTATCAATTTTAAAAATCGGATGTTAAATAACAAAGTTACAAGAAAAAAACCATTTCGGCGGAATTTCCCGGGATGAGAAAAAAAATTTTTTTTGTCCCTTAATCCTCTCAATATAAGCTTCAAATTTAGGGTCGGACTTTTACAACTTTACATATATTGAATTGCTTAAAAAAATAAATTAAATAATAGCTACGTTAAATATTCGTAGTGACGTAACTTCTTTGTTTATTAATTTAGTTAAACCCTTTAAAGGCAACATTTTCATGAATTTTGAAGCACTTTCATTTGGCAAAACAAAAAGGATAATTTATGGACATACAAATAAGTTAGCTGACCCAACTATGTGAAAACGACTTCAGAGCTCAAAAGAGCATTAGAAGGAAGTGTAGAGCTGCAAAATACGAAAATAATGACGTGTCAATTTTAAAAATCGGATGAAAAATAACAAAGGTACAATAAAAAAACGATTTCGGCGGTATTTCACGGGTTAAAAAAAAATTTTTTTTTTGTCCCTTAACCCTCTCAACATAAGCTTCAAATTTAGGGGCGGACTTTTACAACTTTTTTTTTCGTATGGGGACCAACCCTATCTAATGTACATACATATGCTACAACTTACATGTTGCTTCATGTTCATCTTCAATGATAATAAAATTGCGTATGCGCAACAGCTACATGCACAATGTCGATTCAAATAAAACAACAACTACCAACATACGAAATTAAGTAATGACAAGCAAGGGAACGTGAATGAACGTGTAACACATAACACAGCAAATTGTTGCATTTAATTGGCAAACAATGCCGAACGCTAAGTTAATATATTAACTTGGAATATACAAACAAACATTTAAACACAAGCCCGAAGGACAAGACGCAGCGGTATAATAACAACAACAATAAAGATTTATATACACACATAACATAATGGCAACATACAAACATGTTTAGCTTCTTACAACGATCACTGGGCTGGCCTGAATGGCGCGCTAGTCACTGTGCGCGCCAGTAATCACTACTACATACACACTGTGAATGTGTGATAGCTACATATAACTTTTAGGGCCGTTTACTCAACCTCTGATTAACGCTAACCGGAGGACAAAGGTTCGGTTAAGCTATGGACTGCATTATCGGCCACATGTTAAATGCATGGTTTGATGAAGTCTATAATGATGTTTAACCGAACTTTAACCGTGGTTAGCGTTAATCAGAGGTTGAGTAAATGGCCCTTAATGGCAATGCGTAAAATAATTTACAGGCAAATGAGGAGGTCCATAACAAAACGCAATAATTCCACCAAAACAATTTTTTGGATAAACGAAAAAAACTAATTTAAGTCAATAGGATATATATTTTTTTTAAACTGTTGTTGTAGTTTAATAGTTATCTAAAAACAATACAAATCATAAAAACAAATTTTTATCTGGCTATTAGTTTTTAAGTTATTTAGATTAAAAAAATGGAAATGGTGCGTTTTGGTCCCTCCAATAGTATTTATTTCATTTTGTTCTGAACATGTATGAAAATGTTGCGTTTTGATATAAACTAGGTTTGGGATTTTGGCTTTTTGCTTTAAATAATTTTGTTTTTGATTTTAATTGCTTATAGATATTCTATAGGAAAATTAAAAACTGTTTTATATCAACGGTTTTTATTGCATTTAAATCATTATATTAACATACAAGTATTACAATAAATTCACATTATATTACACTTTCATTGCAGTGTCCTCCTCCAAACAATCACATAAAGTTATATCATGTGTTCATTGCCACTATTTTATTGCTGATCTAAAAATATCTTGGTATAATACTCCAACTCAGAAATTTTGGACCACTGTTCGCCAAAGTTTTCTCAAAATATTTAGCATAAAAATAATTGGCAAATGTGTTTACAATATTTAATGCAAAGTAGTTATTCACAAAGGTAGTTTAATCAAAGAATATTTCTATCAACCATAAAAATAAAATTAATTTAATTGGATAGATATGGAAATGTTTCATTTTGGTCTGAACTAATATTTTTGGTGTTGAATAACAGTAAAATTATTGACCTTTGGTATGTTTTATAGCAATGGTTACATAGGTTTTAATGCGTATAATTGGATTTAGTTAAAAAACCAAAATATTTGAAAAGTGGAATTATTGCGTTTTGTTATGGACCTCCTCAAATATGTAATGACTTTGCCACAGTGACAATAAAATTTTATGCAGGATGAGAAAATTCGAAATTGAAATTGAGAACGTGCTACTCTTTGGCTCATCAACTACAAAAGGTGTAAAGATGTCTAAGGATACTTATAAATTTTTAAGTAAAGATTTTTGCATTTTTTTATTCAGCACCACCTGCGTTCAGCTTTGCGGCAAAACATAATACATATAGGTATGTAGACAACGTGGCAGCACGTTTTAAAAATAAAAAAATGTTAGTGTCTGTTGGAAGCAAATTTGAGCTAAGAAAATATTTTCTAGTGTAAGGGTTTATTCGTTCAATTCACATGAGATTCATTAAACTTTTTTATGACGTTTGCATAATAGAAGAAATTGCCTTTTAAAAAGACTGTGTAACAATTCTCAGCCATTTCATGTACATATGAGAATTGTATATACCTACATGCATATGTACATAAATCTTTTGCCTTTTGTTGTATTATTGTGCACAAATTTCTGCTGAGACGCCTTTCACAGGAAATACGCTTGGTAAATGTGCAGACATGAACCATAGGCCGCCAGGCATAAGAAAATAAAAAAAACAAAAAATGAACCCTTAGTGCGCCATTACATGCAGTAAAGTAAGGTTTTAGTTTCATAAAATTAATAAGCGTTTTTATTCTCATAAGAAAAAAATTCGCGAGGTCTAGCCAAAGAGCTTGATGTAATATTAATCAAAAACAAATATGTATGTATGTATGTATCACACTTCCATTTCCTTTGAAAACAAAAACTGCCAATTTAAGTAACAAAGCTTATATACGTTTTATTAAAAACAAATTATCCCCTAAGGTTACACACAAAAAAATATGAGCATACATAATAAGAATGAAGGTCCTGCGCCATCGAGCTGCATACATGCATATCCAGACAATTTCAATTTAAATCGAAAATTATGTAGGTAAATACAACATGCATACATATCTATGTACATACATATGTATATGGACTTAAACTTTGTTGTTATGGAATTTTTGTTTTTAATTTAAGTACATACCTATGTAATTGCTTCTTATTCGTCTCTGCGTGTGTATCTTCTTCATTATATTTCTTCTTACTCCAATTACTTGAGGGCATTCAAAATGTAATAAGGGAGGATGTATTTATTTGATAATCACATGTATGTATGAACTTGTAATCAAGCGCACATACATACATACAGCCATGCATACCTTGAATCTGTAATTATATTGTTTACCACTCAAAACAATTCACTTAAATTGCCAAAACCGTAAGGGCAAGTATGTGTTGCATATTAAAAACAAATAAGTAAATGTATGTACATGCATACATATGTATATATGTATGTATAGGTATTTAGGCACGGTATATATATTGAGACGGTAATACCAGTAGGAGGAAATGTCAAATACTGCTTACGTCACAGGACCAATAAAGCCGCGAACAACCAAACAAACAGCTGTGCCAATTGAAAAAGGAAATGACGTATGAGGACCTGATACTTTTTTCTAAAACCGAAAGAAATATGGCGGCCAACGAACTGACATGACCTTTTAATTGGATCATGGTATGTAGGTACATAAGTGAGTATTTATTATTTTGACTGCAAGTGAAATCAACACCGTAATTGAGTGTTTGATTATACATATGTATAATAATGTTGATTAGAAAATTTAATTGGAATTTTATTTTGGATGAAAATCTCAAAAGACTACAAAAAGGTACGTTCGTGTATGTATGTATGTATCGACGTTTAGAGTGCAATACCGCATATCGACCAAGTGCAATACTGCGTAAGTGTCATTTTTGCCAAATATTATATTTCCACAAAAACACACAAGCATTTTGACGCGTTACCGAATTTTAAATTTTTCTTATACATATTTGATAAATAGATATCCGGAATTGGTTTCGAATAAATATTGACATAAAATAGACAATAAATTACTCGAATTAAACCACTTTTTTTAATTAATTAACTCACATATGTAATATTGTACCAATGTATTCACAAGCATTTGCATTGGTACACAACCGTGACGACATCGTAATAAATGCGTCAATATTTGACTAATACATACATACTAGTATCGCCGGTGGTCGAAATTCGACCAAGCAATTTATTTTTTCAACTTTGTATTGGTACAAAAATTATTCCTTTTCGCGGAGATAAGCAACACTTTCCAAATTCCAGTTGTACCGCAACACTGATTTGCCCTTTTGATCACGGTCCGACGTGAAATCATGGTCAAAATCAAGGCAGATCTAGTAAGGTAGGCCCGGTGGTGAGCGCTTTAAAATTAAAGCGACTCTTCAACTGTGTTTACGATATTTGTAAACACGTTTACGATATCTATTTATCTTAACTAAAAATTTTATTTATTAATTATAAAGAAATTAAATAATTTATAGAAAAAATTATATGCCTATGCACTGCTCCTCACTCATACGAACACATCCATATCAATTGTTTGTATGGGAAAAATGTTAGCCTATTAATATATAGATAGTGGGCACATTTGCCAACGAAGTAAATCAAAAATGGTACAAAACTAAAAACTTTATTTATTAATTATAAAGAAATTAAATAATTTATAGAAAAAATTATATGCCTATGCACTGCTCCTCACTCATACGAACACATCCATATTAATTGTATGTGGATATGAGTATGTTAAATGTGCAAAACAGCCTGGCAATTGTTTGTATGGGAAAAATGTTAGCCTATTAATATATAGATAATGGGCACATTGCCAACGAAGCAAAAACGAAGTAAATCAAAAATGGTACAAAACGAAAAACTTTATTTATTAATTATAAAGAAATTAAATAATTTATAGAAAAAATTATATGCCTATGCACTGCTCCTCACTCATACGAACACATCCATATCAATTTTATGTGGATATGAGTATGTTAAGTGTGCAAACCAGCCTGGCAATTGTTTGTATGGAAAAAATGTTAGCCTATTAATATATAGATAATGGGCACATTGCCAACGAAGCAAAAACGAAGTAAATCAAAAATGGTACAAAACTAAAAACTTTATTTACTAATTATAAAGAAATTAAATAATTTATAGAAAAAATTATATGCCTATGCACTGCTCCTCACTCATACGAACACATCCATATCAATTTTATGTGGATATGAGTATGTTAAGTGTGCAAAACAGCCTGGAAATTGTTTGTATGGAAAAAATGTTAGCCTATTAATATATAGATAATGGGCACATTGCCAACGAAGCAAAAACGAAGTAAATCAAAAATGGTACAAAACGAAAAACTTTATTTATTAATTATAAAGAAATTAAATAATTTATAGAAAAAATTATATGCCTATGCACTGCTCCTCACTCATACGAACACATCCATATCAATTTTATGTGGATATGAGTATGTTAAGTGTGCAAACCAGCCTGGCAATTGTTTGTATGGAAAAAATGTTAGCCTATTAATATATAGATAATGGGCACATTGCCAACGAAGCAAAAACGAAGTAAATCAAAAATGGTACAAAACTAAAAAATTTATTTATTAATTATAAAGAAATTAAATAATTTATAGAAAAAATTATATGCCTATGCACTGCTCCTCACTCATACGAACGCATCCATATCAATTTTATGTGGATATGAGTATGTTAAGTGTGCAAAACAGCGTGGCAATTGTTTGTATGGAAAAAATGTTAGCCTATTAATATATAGATAATGGGCACATTGCCAACGAAGCAAAAACGAAGTAAATCAAAAATGGTACAAAACTAAAAACTTTATTTATTAATTATAAAGAAATTAAATAATTTATAGAAAAAATTATATGCCTATGCACTGCTCCTCACTCATACGAACGCATCCATATCAATTTTATGTGGATATGAGTATGTTAAGTGTGCAAAACAGCCTGGCAATTGTTTGTATGGAAAAAATGTTAGCCTATTAATATATAGATAATGGGCACATTACCAACGAAGCAAAAACGAAGTAAATCAAAAATGGTACAAAACTAAAAACTTTATTTACTAATTATAAAGAAATTAAATAATTTATAGAAAAAATTATATGCCTATGCACTGCTCCTCACTCATACGAACACATCCATATCAATTTTATGTGGATATGAGTATGTTAAGTGTGCAAACCAGCCTGGCAATTGTTTGTATGGAAAAAATGTTAGCCTATTAATATATAGATAATGGGCACATTGCCAACGAAGCAAAAACGAAGTAAATCAAAAATGGTACAAAACTAAAAACTTTATTTACTAATTATAAAGAAATTAAATAATTTATAGAAAAAATTATATGCCTATGCACTGCTCCTCACTCATACGAACACATCCATATCAATTTTATGTGGATATGAGTATGTTAAGTGTGCAAAACAGCCTGGCAATTGTTTGTATGGAAAAAATGTTAGCCTATTAATATATAGATAATGGGCACATTGCCAACGAAGCAAAAACGAAGTAAATCAAAAATGGTACAAAACTAAAAAATTTATTTATTAATTATAAAGAAATTAAATAATTTATAGAAAAAATTATATGCCTATGCACTGCTCCTCACTCATACGAACACATCCATATCAATTTTATGTGGATATGAGTATGTTAAGTGTGCAAAACAGCCTGGCAATTGTTTGTATGGAAAAAATGTTAGCCTATTAATATATAGATATATCTGTGCCACCAAATTAAAGTAGCCTAACTCGAGATAACGCGAAATTGAGTTATTGTTATAGTTTTTTGGTTGCTTGTTTTTCCGACAGGGTAGGAATATGATGTATTGTGGAACGATTTTCCGTCATCCCTTGTCAAGTTTGGTTTGGAGACAAACCGGTTTCGGCTAATATGCGCCATCTTCAGTGTCTTCTTTCGTTCTGAGTTATTTTCTGTAAGTTCGATAGCATTTATAGTAACTACCTTCCGTCGTTTTGTTCAGGTACTTCGTGTTCATGTGATGTGTTCGTGCATTCGTGCGTTCGGGTGCCGTGTGTGTGTGTGTGAGTCTGTGTTGTGTGTTTAGGTATGCAAATCTATTTTTTTTTTTTTTGTCATATTTTCATTATTGTACCCTCATTAACCAATTGGTAAAAGTCCGTTATTGTCCGTTTGTGTGTTGTTTTGTTTATGTCGGTTTTAGGTCTTTTGTCCTCTCTCGGGTATATTAGCTTAAGCGGTTCAAATAATGTATCCGATGCGGTGTTTATTTGTTCATTTATTATTTTACCTACGAATGTTTTTTGTTTGTATATCTCCATATTTTCTAATATGTTAAGTCGTCTTCCTTTATGCTGTATGTGGAGAATTTTAGCTGTTTTTCCTATTTTCATGGGTGTACACTTGTTTTCTGCCATGTGGTTGGCGAAATTTGATTCCACTGTCGTTGATGATTTTCTTATTACATAAGGGATTACAATAAGAAAATAAGAAAATCATCAACGACAGTGGAATCAAATTTCGCCAACCACATGGCAGAAAACAAGTGTACACCCATGAAAATAGGAAAAACAGCTAAAATTCTCCACATACAGCATAAAGGAAGACGACTTAACATATTAGAAAATATAGAAAATATGGAGATATACAAACAAAAAACATTCGTAGGTAAAATAATAAATGAACAAATAAACACCGCATCGGATACATTATTTGAACCGCTTAAGCTAATATACCCGAGAGAGGACAAAAGACCTAAAACCGACATAAACAAAACAACACACAAACGGACAATAACGGACTTTTACCTACTTGGTTAATGAGGGTACAATAATGAAAATATGACAAAAAAAAAAAAATAGATTTGCATACCTAAACACACAACACAGACTCACACACACACACACGGCACCCGAACGCACGAATGCACGAACACATCACATGAACACGAAGTACCTGAACAAAACGACGGAAGGTAGTTACTATAAATGCTATCGAACTTACAGAAAATAACTCAGAACGAAAGAAGACACTGAAGATGGCGCATATTAGCCGAAACCGGTTTGTCTCCAAACCAAACTTGACAAGGGATGACGGAAAATCGTTCCACAATACATCATATTGTTATAGTGTTAATCTTTGGAGGAAACCCCACCGATCTGTCTTATCCCCATTTAAATCGGAGTAATAATTAAAAAGTTATTAAAGATATAAAAATTATCGTAACTCAAATAGAAACATTTTGCATCAGTTAAAACAACTTATTTTCACAAAAGTCTAGTATTGTATGAAAATCATTTTAGTAAAACATCCTAACTATAATTATGTGGGCAAATTTATTTGCGTTTTCAGTTTATTAAGAACACTTAACTCGAGTTAAATGGAGGTAAAACGCTTATTGGAAAGAATTCAATTCTATAAAAAAAAAAACTTAACTAGAGTTAATTTTGCTTTTCGTAAAAATTGTATTCAATAAAAGCACTTCAGTTATAAAAGTTAATTTTTTCGTTTTGCTTTAAGATTTCTGTTGGATTTCTGGTTCACAACTATTCATTGCTTCTCTAACACTGAAAATCTATTATTTTCTCTTTTAAAAGTCCCAATTGGTAGAATAGTTTAAATTTTGACAAAAAAAATCGATTTTTCTCCGTTCACCATATCTTGAGTTAAGCTACATACTTTAATTTAACGGCACAGATATATTAATAATAATTATATTTATTAATAATAATTATATTTATTATATTTGTTTAGAAAATTTATTTTTGCCTCCGGATTCGAATTCACAACCACTTTTTCACATTCCTTTATGTGCTTTTCGTAAATATCAACCCCTCAAAGGGAGACGTCACACTGTCAATATGAATCGCGATATTTGAATAGCGATTCATATTGATGGTTTGATGCAGCGATGCCGTTCCAAAATTTATGAGCGGAGTGAAAATTGACATATAGCGGAGTGTTTCGGAGTGACGGACGAAAGAGCGGAGTGAAATTGCGGAGGGATGTCAAAAATAAGGAAATCAACAGTAAATATGGGAAAGCAAACGCAAAAATTAAAGGAAATATGTATTTATTAGAAATGAATTTAATTAAATTAAAATTGTGTTTTTATTCATAGCACATTTGTTTATAAACTTTTGTATACATAAATTAGTGCATGTTATGCATTAGATAAATGTCTTAGATTTAAAAGTACAAGTATGTATATATAAGTAGGATAAGTTTTTTTTTTAATAAATTATGTATTTTGTGTTTTTGTAAAGACAATTCTGCCCTTTTATGACCATCAGAATTGCCATACCTTTCCAAATCAGAAATATTATTTCCCAACAATTTTACACAAATTTTACAGAAGCTTTTCTCATCTTTGTTTTCTAACCAACTAAATTTCATCTTCCATTTATCGATGAATTTTTGTTTGAACGGCTTTATTTTCACTGTCTTTGGTGTGAAAATCGCAGAAAACAGCGGCACTACAATTATTTACCATACATATGGTGTGAAAATAATTCATAGCAGCAGCACTACAATCATCGGAAACTATAGCAGAAATAGCAGCATCGAAGTCACTCGTACAGACGGCAGCAGCCACAGGATCCAAATCGTATACATAAGTATGGTCATTTGCAACAGCTACATCATAGGCCAATTTCTGTGTTGTAGCAGCAGGGGAATTTTCTTCTTTGATAAAATAGCTGGAAAGAGAATATTAGGTTATGAAATATGGAAAAGTATCCTTTAGAAATATAACTTACCTGTCAATGTACCTTTTTTTGCATTTGGTCCAGGGCAAACTTTTCTGATGAAAACAAAAAAATGTAAAAACCAGCTAATGTGTTTTTATAAATTTTAACTCATCTATTCATTTTAGAGCAATTGATTTGAAATTTTCCATGGAAGCGCGCACAAAACAAAGATCAGTGAAAAGTTGCCACTGCGGCAGAATTATAAGACGTAAACAATAACGCTGCCATATTGTAATTTTATACATACAAAATTGAAAGTTGATTCAAAATTTCTGAATTATTTCATACATGAAAAAGTGGGAGTGATTTAGTCCAAGAGGGAGTGGCGGAGTGAGGAGGTCAAAATCGGAGTGAAATCTTCCAATTGGAGTGACAGCGGCATCGCTGGTTTGATGAATCGCAAACTAGTGCTACAAGTTCAATCTGAATCAAGGCAAATTCATTATGGTAATGGCACGGCGAATTCGGCAATAAAGTTTTGGGCGAAGTTGAAAGTAAGGGCCTTTTCACATTACTCGGTATGACTTCGGATCGACATTTTTTCCTCGGTATTTTTAGCTTACCGAAACGATTCCGCGTTGCTGTGTTTTTCACACTTGTGGGAATGCTTTCGGTGCGTAATCCTCAGAAAATAAGAAAACAAACATCGAAATTTAAGGCTGGTATCGACCACTCAAGAAACAGCTCAAGAAATTTTTGGATTTATTTCTTGAGGAAAAAATTGTAGTACACAAGAAATTTTGACGTTTAGTAATCCACCGTGAATACCAAGTGAAATGAAGAAGAGCATCAAAAACGTAAACAAAATAAACCTTTTTGTAAACATAAGCAATTAGTAAGTTCGTAAAAAATATTAAATAAAAGCTTTAAATATATGTTTTCAATAATAATAGTAATTCCTCAAGTTTTACTGACCGGTCTTACCGCGTTGCGGTATACCGAAATTAATCCGCTCCGATTTCATGTATGCAACACTAATGTGAAAGTGCCAATTGAAATACATGTGGTCGGTAAGGTTTCGGTATACTCTCGGTAAAAACCAAAAATGTCAATCCGATTCCGCACCGAGTAATGTGAAAGCGCTCTAACTGAGTGTGAGCGACTGCGACGCAACGAGTCACCCCGTTTTGTATAATAAGGCCCTAAAAGTCAGCTGTTTTATGTCGTGAAAAATAAGTTAGCAAATCCTACTGTTGTCACTACGAACGTCATTGTTGTTAAGCTAACAACTCGATTTGCGTTGTCGTCTAATGTTACTGAATCCCGCTACTGATAAACAGAAAAGAGAAACAAATATTGCCCAACAGCTATATTGGTCAACTAAAGTTGTCGTGTGTATACCACACCTTAGATTTTTATCAATTGCTCTATTTCTGACATTCGCTGTCAATTAGTTTTCATTTTGTTTTCGTTTGGGAATTCGCAGAAAAATTGAAAAGTCATTTTTCGATTACTTTCCCTGCTTTTTTTAATAAATTATTAACCAACTGTTTTAAATTAAATTAAAGATTCCTTTAAAGTTTTTAGGTATGGAAAAGCACAAGAGAATACACGCGCTAATTGTTAAAACATACATATGTATATGTATTTTATTGTTGGCGTACAAAGGAAGGACATTTGAACCAGTCACTAATTCCACGAAATTAACAAAGCGCAAAAATTTAAAACTATTTAGATATAACAACCATGATAACAACTATCACCAAATAAATAATTAGAACATATTTGTTGTTGCTATTTTTTAGGTTAAAAGACATTTGCTTTAAAAGGTAAGCAACAAAAGACCGAAAAGCAAGAAAACTTGATGGAAAATGCGCTCAGCATTAATGCAATAAAGGCATATGGAAATAGATTGCAGTGCTTGCAGATAGAAAAAAATTAACACAAAGAAAAATATGCCCATTTATTGTTGGGGCAATGCAGAGCATGGCGAACTTGCGTCGGGCCAAATTGCCACAGAAACGGTAAGCAGAATAACATAATGTACCTACATATGTATGTACATAAATTCAGAAATCCATTTATTATTGCTACCCCCTCACAGATTTTGGAACCGTTTGAAGTGCCATGGCATCCAGAAAGTTCGGTAACGCGCATTGGCTGTGGTCGTCATCATACATTGTTCCTAACTGCAGACGGAAAAGTGTATTCATGCGGCTATAATGAATATGGCCAATTGGGTCATCAAGAGGCGCAGGAACAACCAAGTATGTATATAAATGACTTAATTTTTTTTTTTTCTTTTTGTTATCAAGGTATACGCTTTAGTTGTATACACTTTGCGTGGGAATATATGTATATGTTTAGAAACCACAAAATAACACTGAGCGACAAGATTTATCAAAAAATGCGCAGCGATAATTTTTTTGAATATACATATATGTGAACCATAAAACCACAAGAATTCAATTTCTCATGCCGCGATACTATTTTGTAATTATGTATGTATTTTTGTTTTTATAACGTCAAAAACACTCGTCTAAGGAGTACAACAGGAGTGAAAATTCTTGGTTAAATATAAATCCGTTTTGTTTCGTTACCGTTAAACGCGATTGCCGTGAGAATTTCGATATTATGTTAAAATTATTTGGTAAGCCAGCTAATATTAGTTCTTGCCTCTATATTGCAGACCTCATAAATGATCTAAGCAATACTGTCATAACGGAAATAAGTTCTGGTGCACGACAGTCATTGGCGCTCAGCGAATGGGGCCAAGTATTTAGTTGGGGGCACAACGACTATGGTCAACTGGGCTTACCGGAAACCGAGAATGCTGTGCAAACACCGAAAATAATCAAAAAACTCGCTACACAAACAGTAATACAAATTGCTAGTGGATATAATCACAGCCTTGCGCTGACTAATTGTGAGTAAGAAAACATGTTTAAACAAATTTTATTTAATACCTTTTGACTTGATGGTTACTTTTAATTTATTTACATAGGCGGTGCTTTATATTCTTGGGGCTCCAATATTTACGGCCAATTGGGCGTCTCACCGCCCAATGATTTGGCACACACTTCCATACCACGTTTGGTAGACTCACTACGCGGTGTACCTATTGCCTTTATTGCCTGCGGTGGCAATCATACTTTTATAATTACCAAATCTGGTGCTGTCTTCGGTTGGGGTCGCAACAATTGCGGACAATTGGGCCTAAACGATTGTACCAATCGTAATTTTCCAACACAATTGCGTACGTTGCGTAGTCTCTGTGTGCGTTATATTGCCTGTGGTGATCAATTTTCAACATTTCTCACAAACGATGGTGGCATATTTACATGTGGCAAGGGATCACACGGTCAACTGGGTCATGGTGGCATTATGAATGAGGTGCTGCCGCGCAAAGTGACTGAGCTGATGGGTAGTACGGTTACGCAAGTTGCATGTGGCATGCTTCATACGATGGTATTGGTTCCTGCGCGTGGTCGCATTTACGTTTTTGGATTAGGCTGTTCGATGGCGGTGTCACGCAAAGCGGTGAATAGCACGTTGCCGCAAGTGATGGCTGGGCCGTGGGTGAGTTGGGTTTGGGGATGTTTTATTTTGCTACACTCATAATTGTATTGCATTATAGACAGTTGTGGCAAACAAAAAATTTATATCACAAAGAAATGGATGTCATACTAATTTCTACTTTTTTTTTAATTTAGGTATGCCCTACGGACTCTAATCTGCTAAACTCTGATGCCAAAGATACAGATGTTGTGGTGCGGCAAATATTCAGTGGCGGCAATCGTTCATTTGTAACAACCACACATTACAGTGATAAAATACCGGCTGTGGATTTTCGTATTTACGAGTCAGTTTTTTTCTAATTTCAATGCATCTGAATAACAATAATTTTGTTTTCACCTCCAGACCCAAAACTCAAATCATGTGCCTAACTAGTGAGTTGGCGCGCGAGTGTGCTAGCGTGGCAAAGGATGCCTCCATTGATATGGACTTGTTGACAGCCATTGAAGTGATCTTTAAAAGTCAAGCATGTTTGAATGGTTCATTTTTATTAGAAAACAAGCATTTTGGTTGTACCTCCAAGCAGCCGGGTGTTGATTTGAAGGAGGTGAAAACTACATTCGATTTTATACGCAGAGTGGAGCATGAAGGGCTGAAACAGCTTGTAAGCGTAATGAAATATGCTTTTTTTTGCGCCTAAGCTTTTATTTGTAACGTTTTTCCTTGTTAGATTTGGGAAAAGTTAACAAATGAAATAATCACCTCGCTAATGCCTTCGCCAGCGGATGTTGAAACCTTAAGACTTTATCTAACACTACCATTATATCATGAATTTGTCAATTCGAAAAACTATGAAACACTTCATACACCATTCAGCAATGCAGTGTTGCGTTTAAAGGAGATACCACGCAAAATTGTTGTGATGTGGTGGTCGCAAACGCCACTGGATTGGTTTGAAAATATCGTATCGAATTACAAAAACGTTGTGTCGCATGTAATTAGTTTTAAAATTGTTGGCAATAATGGTGGTGAATTTGTGAAAAAAGTAAGCATTTTCATTTTATGCATTCTTTTGTTGTGACTTTATATTTGTACTAACTAGCCTTGTTTACGTTCTACTTTACCTTGCAGCTTATTAGTTACAATTACAATTTGTCAACAGCGCTGAATTTGCTAAGTGTCTTAAATCGTATCAATCATAATCAGCGCGCTGAGAAGATTGACTATGAACATTTTCATTGGCCCGAACTGTCAGATTATGTGGATATACAACAAGATTATGTACAATGGCTGTTTGAACAAAATGTAAGTTTTTTATTGGGTATAATTTGTGGCTGTATAGTGTAATAGATTTTCGCTGCTAAATTTCTTCTATATTTGCGACTACGCCAATAACTACTGTTTGGAGAAGGCGCATTTTTTAATGTTATTTGATTCGAAATTATACAAAAAATTATTTGATTTGCACCCTGTTAACTTCCAAATTTTTTGCGACTACTCCAGCAACTATCCATTTTTTGCAACTACTTGGTCAACTATTCCTTGAACTAGTTGCATTTTTTTTTAATTATACAATTCACTAATTTTTGGCAGTGCTTTGAAAATAACGTTATTTTGCGTCTTGTCCTGCAACTACTTCTTAGACTAGTTGCATTTTTTTTTGTTCAAATTATGTAATGCACTATTTTTTTAGAGTGCTTTTAAGTTAAAAGCATTTTGCGTCTACTCCAGCAACTACTCCATTTATGCGTCTACTTGGGCAACTATACCTTGAACTAGCCGCATTTTTTTTACGCAATTCACTCTTTTTGTGAGTGCTTTCAATATATCGGTATTTTGCGACTGTTCAGGTAACTACTCCCTCGGCTAGTCGCATTTTTTTAAATTATGCAATTCACTGTTTTTTTAGAGTGCTTTGAAAATAACAGCATTTTGTGACTACCCCAGTAACTGCTCCAATTTCTACAACTACATATCGACGGCTGAGAATAAAATCGCCCTATTTCAAAAATTGTTTCAGAAACGCCCTATTCCAAAAATTGTTTGAATAACGTCCTATTTAAGATTTGGCTTCAAGAACGCCCTATTTCAGAATTTTTTCAATAACGTCCTATTTCAGACAATTATTCAAAAACGCCCTATTTCAGAGAAATATATATGGAACTTTCTCTGAAATTTTTTAATGTTATTTGATTCGAAATTATACAAAAAATTATTTGATTTGCACCCTGTTAACTTCCAAATTTTTTGCGACTACTCCAGCAACTATCCATTTTTTGCAACTACTTGGTCAACTATTCCTTGAACTAGTTGCATTTTTTTTTAATTATACAATTCACTAATTTTTGGCAGTGCTTTGAAAATAACGTTATTTTGCGTCTTGTCCTGCAACTACTTCTTAGACTAGTTGCATTTTTTTTTGTTCAAATTATGTAATGCACTATTTTTTTAGAGTGCTTTTAAGTTAAAAGCATTTTGCGTCTACTCCAGCAACTACTCCATTTATGCGTCTACTTGGGCAACTATACCTTGAACTAGCCGCATTTTTTTTACGCAATTCACTCTTTTTGTGAGTGCTTTCAATATATCGGTATTTTGCGACTGTTCAGGTAACTACTCCCTCGGCTAGTCGCATTTTTTTAAATTATGCAATTCACTGTTTTTTTAGAGTGCTTTGAAAATAACAGCATTTTGTGACTACCCCAGTAACTGCTCCAATTTCTACAACTACATATCGACGGCTGAGAATAAAATCGCCCTATTTCAAAAATTGTTTCAGAAACGCCCTATTCCAAAAATTGTTTGAATAACGTCCTATTTAAGATTTGGCTTCAAGAACGCCCTATTTCAGAATTTTTTCAATAACGTCCTATTTCAGACAATTATTCAAAAACGCCCTATTTCAGAGAAATATATATGGAACTTTCTCTGAAATAGGGCGTTCTTGAAGCCAAATCTGAAATAGGACGTTATTCAAACAATTTTTGGAATACCGCGTTTTTGAAATAATTTTTGAAATAGGGCGATCTTATTCTCAGCCGTCGATATACTATGGACTATGCCAATTTTTTTAATTATGAAATTCACTAATTTTTTGGAGTGCTTTCAAAATAACAGCATTTTGCGACTAGATACTACAGCAGCTATCCCATTTTCTGCGACTACTCAATCAACTAATCCTTAACCTAGCCGCATATTTTTTAATTATGTAATTCACTAATTTTTTTGGAGTGCTTTAAAAATAACGGCATTTTATACCTACTCCTGCAACTACTTCTTCGACTAGTCGCATTGTTTTTTATGCAATTCACAATTTTTTTCTAGTTTTTTTTTTTTTTTTTCAAAATAACAGCATTGCACTTTAAAAAAACAAAATAAATATTATACCTTCTTTTGCAGCCAGATACATTTCATATTTGCAATTATCCGTTCTTATTCAATGCATCGGCTAAGACAATGTTGCTGCAAACAGATCAGGCAATACAAATGCATACCGCCATGCAAAATGCCGCCAATACGGTATTGTATTATTCATTAATTAAAAATTTAAGCTTTGCTATAATTAATAAAAATTACATCTAATGCAGGGCATATTTGCGATGCTCTCTATGGGCGCACCGGTTTGTCAATTCATCGTTTTGAATGTTTCGCGCGAGAATTTAGTGCAAGATACATTACGTGAAATAATGCAATACAATCAGAGCGATTTAAAAAAGCCGCTTAAAGTAAGTAAAGCTGTCAATGGTAATAGAAAAAAATCTCTCGCAACGGCCCTAACCTAACTTTGTGCTTATGTCCTAACCTAACTTTATGCTTATGTCCTAACCTAACTTTATATTTTATGCAATTCCTTTTTTAAACAGATAAAATTCCACAGCGAAGAGGCCGAAGATGCTGGCGGTGTACGCAAAGAATTCTTTATGCTGCTGCTACGCGATCTCTTAGATCCAAAATATGGCATGTTTAAAGAGTTTGAAGATTCGCGTACGCTTTGGTTTGCCGACATAACTTTCGAAACCGATGATATGTACTTTTTGATTGGTGTCATTTGTGGTTTAGCGATTTATAATTTCATTATCATCAATCTGCCATTCCCATTGGCGCTGTATAAGAAACTGTTGAATGAGCCAGTTGATCTAAGTGATTTGCGTGATATTTCACCCACATTGGCTACGTCAATGGAAGCGATTTTAAATTATGAAAAAAGTGATTTTGAAGAAGTTTTCAATTTGAATTTCGAAATTTCGCGCAATATTTTTGGTGAGTCGAAAACGGAGCCGCTGAAGCCGAATGGCAGTGAAATAGCCGTTACGCTGGAGAATAAGTAAGACTTGAAAAGTTATACGTTTCAGTTTTTTTTTATGAGAAAATTAATGGTATAAATATTTTGTACATGTTTTTTTTTTCATTTTTGTAGAAAAGAATTTGTGGACTTGTATATTGACTTCGTTTTTAACAAAGCGGTTGAGGCGCAATTTGCAGCATTTGCCAAGGGTTTCAAGAAGGTGCTAAGCTCAAGCTCAAATAAAAAAAACTCTTTTTCAGTTGCTTATTTTCTTACTTTTTCCAGGTTTGTTGGGGTCGTGTCTTACAGCTATTCCAACCTGAAGAATTGATGGCTGTTGTTGTGGGCAATGAAGAGTACGATTGGCAAGCGCTCGAATTACATTGCGAATACAAAAATGGTTACAGCTCTGGCGATCAAACGGTTGGTTTTTGCATTCCTTTACTTACGCCATTTCAGCAGTTAAGACTAATTTGTTTAATGCTCTGTTGCAGATACGTTGGTTTTGGGAAGTATTCCACGAATTGCCAGAAAGTGAAAAGAAAAAATTTCTGCTTTATTTAACCGGCAGCGATCGCATACCAATATTGGGCATGAAAGCAATCAAGGTATGCAAAGAAAATGTTATATTGCAAACCAATTATAGTTAAATAATAATTATTTACCTACACATTTCATTTTGGTCTCATTTGCAGCTTGTCATACAACCAACAACCGATGAACGTTTCTTGCCGGTCGCGCATACTTGCTTCAATTTGCTCGATCTGCCGCGTTACCAAACGAAAGAGCGTTTAAAATATAAACTGTTACAGGCTATACAACAAACTCAGGGTTTTAGTTTAGTATGACTTGAGCAAAAAATTAACAACTTAAGCAAAATGCGAAAGAAAAACAACAACAACAACAATAAAGGGATAAAAGTTGGCGAAAAATAAACAGTTGATGTTATGTACAAGTGTACATAATTATCTACATATATATATATATATATATATATATATATATATATATATATATATATATACATACAACAAAGCACTTGGAAGGTCATATTTGTTATTGTTTTTGCTTTTAATAATAACTAAGCTACGTTTTTCATCAAATAACCTATAACTTAGTGTAAAGAAAAAATTAATTGTGTTTAATTTCTGATAACTAAATTTTCAATATTATAGCTTGCCATGCGCATACATACCTACATACATACATCTATTATGTGATAATAAGTGAATATTTTAAAAATATAAATACACGCGCGCCATCTGTTGGAACATAGCGGTGGTTATAACCTAAGCAAGAAATTACATACATACATACATACATACATACAGGTGAAACTAATAAAAGCGTGTTAAAAAGAAATTAACTAAGCAATTAAGCATTTGCTTTAAATTCATACATACATACATACATAAATACAATGTATGCAGATGCACATTTAAGCATGTAAATAAATGTATGTACATACATGTTTTTGCATGTACCTACCTGCATGATATGAATCACAGTCTGTGCTGGCGCAAAAATTGAAACATGTCCATCTAAATCACTTGTGCATACATACATAATATGTAGTGAATTTATAAAAGAAAAATTGTTAGTTAACTAACTAAGTATAACGTTATACTTGAAATATGTGACGAGCACTCTAATAAGCGTAAAAATAATTTTCTTTTTTATATTTTTATAAAATTTCATGGTGTGGCTTAGAAAGCATGACAAAAATTATTCTAAAATATAATAGTATGTAGTTTAAATATTTTACTGATTTACTATATGTACAAAACATTAAAGACAGACAATTTCTTGATACAGCAAAGAAAAAGGGTAATAGCTAAAATGAATAAGCACATCTCACACTGAAAAACTTCAGTGTATGAATACACACGCTTTCGCTTAAAAGTATGCAATGTTTACATACATACATATATACATACATACATACATACATACATACATACATACATACAGGTGAAACTAATAAAAGCGTGTTAAAAATGCAATTTGTTTTGATTTTTAGTTTAAATACATACATATATGTATATATTTGTTTATTCGCAATAGTGATATATGTACATATGTATGTTCAGCAGTTCTTCTCAGTCACATCAAAACGCCAAAAATCTACATTAATATCAACGCTTTTGCTTTTGTGAAATGAATAGCTTGTATCAATATTATATCTGAGTTCTGCAACAACAATGCCTTTAACACACCAATCTTTAACCTTTTTATGAATATAATCACTATGGAAAGAAAGAAGAAAGCGAAAAAATCAATATATATTGTTATTAACTAATATAGTTTTATACTTTAAAAAAACACGAATTTTAACCAATATTCATAAACTGCAGAAAGACTCATAAGCTAGATTGAAAAAAAAAAAAAAAAATTTTTTTATATTCCAAAAAGTGAGACTGAAATTTCAATTCTGTGCATTTGATAAAATATTTGCGTTGTTCATATATCATATTTTCATTTACAAGCACGATCTCAGTTACACTTTTTCCACAATTATACTCTTAAACCCTTCTCAAGACTTTCCTCGCTGTTTAACTTCGATTCAACAAGCAAAATTGTTTTTAGTTATGAGTCTTTGCACAGTGCACCAACAGACAATATTTATATAGTGCATAAATATTAAAAAAAAATAATAATAATAATAAATATGTATTTTCTTTACCGTGTTGAAGTTTTATGAAATGAATAAACTGCTCCTGTAGCCATTTTTATGCCACTTTGAACAAAATGCATATCGATGCCACTATTATTTTTTGTGCCAAATGGAGGATTTGTAATAATTGTATCGAATGCATTTTCCCATTTTTCACTTTTATGCAACTGCAATACATCACATGCTACACAATCTAAGCCGGGTAATTCCATGTCGGTAACATTCGTACGAAATACCTTTAAATGTGGATAGTGAGTATGACAATGGGCTAGTAATCTACGCTATATATTCGGTATATATTTACATCTAATGCATCATTATCAATTTCAAAACCAACTGTCATGCCAGCACCAAGCAAAAATGCGCCTATACTTAGCATGCCACAACCGCAGCCCAAATCGCCTACATATTTATCTTCAATATCGCCATGTAGTGTCTATAATAATTGAGAAATGATGAATATGCAGTGCAAAGTTTTTGGATAAATTTACATACTATTTCAAAACAACAAAATGTTAGAACACAACCACGTGGGGAAAAGTATTACATATGTATCGTACTTGCACGCGGCAAATTGCACGAAAATACAAAAGATTACTAGAGGGTGACAAGATCAAAAATTCAATTCCTTACACGACAGAGACAACTTTAATAAACTGATAGTCGCGGCAATTTTACTAGGCTCATTTTTCTTTAAGTAACAGATACATAAATGGAAATGAAGTTAAATTTTTTTAGAAACCTTAACATAAATAGAACAGTTTTCAAACATTAAGGGTCATGCTGGGTATGCGGTTTGTAAAGTAAATTGGCAAAATACAATAAATATTTTATTACTGCAAAATGGCTGTGTTCTTACTTATACTTGTTTGTTGGCTCTTATTTTTTTTTTTTTTTATCATCCAATATATTTTGTCAACTGTATAAATAAAATACATCTAGCAATTTTGTGGTTCGTTAAAAGTAATTAATAATTAATTATGACTTAATAACTTGGTGGGCATGTATGGATTGCTCTCAGTAGTGCATCCATTTATTGTAGTCCATCAATAAAGATCTGTAAAAGACTTTCTTTTGAGGCGTACGAAACTAGTTGGTCTTGCCGTCAGGGCTAGAGCGAGGGGGTTGGGGTGAGATAGTAGTCTCGTTTTGTATGATGTAGCATACTTTCTGATTTCTTGAGCGACAGTAGGTATCTTTAGGTCACGATGCAGACGGTCGTTTGTGACGTAGTAGGGTGCATTTACAATCATTCTAAGAGTTTTCGATTGGAATCTTTGGAGAATCTCTATATTTGAGTTTGCTGCGGTTCCCCATAACTGTATGCCATAGGTCCAGATGGGTTTTAAGATAGCTGAGTAAAGCAGGAGTTTGTTGTCGATTGATAGTTGGGAGTTTCGATTCATGAGCCAATAAAGATTTCTCAGTTTTATACCAAGAGCTTTTCGTTTGGTGAATATGTGGGTTCTCCATGTTAGCTTTCTGTCAAGGTGCATACCAAGGTACTTTGTTACGTCACTTTGTGGTATATCAATGCCATTGAGTTTTACGGGTGGGCAAGTGTTACGTCTAGTGGTAAACGTCACTTGGACAGATTTTGATTCATTTGACTTTATCCGCCAGTCTTTCAGCCAATGGGTAATTTTATTTAAACTTCTTTGAAGCTTGAGTGAGGCCACATTAGGGTTGGGATCTGCAGCCAGTACGGCAGTATCATCGGCAAAAGTGCCAATAGTAACTCCTTCTGCTATTGGGAGGTCATACGTGTAAAGTAGGTAGAGTATTGGGCCCATTACACTACCTTGCGGGACGCCTGCTAAGCTCTCGTAAAGCTCAGACTGCTCTGCTCCTTCTTTGACGAAAAAGTAACGATTTTTTAGGTAAGATTGTATAAATAGGAAGTAATTTGTAGGGAGAGTATTTTTTATTTTATAAAGGAGACCGTTGTGCCATACGCGATCAAAAGCTTGGGATATGTCTAGAAAAGCAGCTGTACAATATTTTTTTTGCTCAAAGGCAGAGTAGATTTTCTCGGTAAGTCTATGTACTTGTTCAATTGTTCCGTGCCCTCTTCTGAAGCCAAACTGGTGATTAGGTATAATGTTACGTTCTTCTATTTTGGGTAAGAGTCTTTTAAGGAAAAGAACTTCCAGGACTTTTGAGACAATGGGCAGCAAACTAATAGGTCTGTAAGACGTTGCCGTATCAGGGGGCTTTCCTGGTTTCAGAATCATTTTCATCTGAGCGACTTTCCATTGTGGGGGTATGAATGCAGTTATTAGTACTGCATTAAACAGTTGGGTGAGAAATTTTATGCCTTCGTAAGGTAAGTGCTTTAGTACATTGCCATTAATAATATCGTATCCAGGAGCTTTCTTTGTGTTGAGTTTCGCTATTACGGTTTTTACCTCCGATATTGCGAATCTTTTTATGGGGAGGTCCATTTGATAGGGATGACTCAGAGTATTTTTCACTTCCGTTGTTGTGCTTAGTGAGGGTTCAATATCATGTGGGGTGAATACTGATTTTAGGTGGCGTGCAAAGGTATTTGCTTTCTCTGCGTCACTTTTCGCCCATTCGTTATTTTCCATTCGTATAGGAGAATTAGAGAGAATCGGTCTTTTTAGCTTACTTGCAGCTTTCCAGAGGGAGTAATCAGTTGCAGCTTTTGCATCAATATTACTGAGGTATTGTTGAACCTGTTTGTTGTGTTCAATTTTGAGGATATTTTTGAGTTCTTTGGTGAGTGCATTCAATCGTTTCTTGTCGTCGGGGTGACGGGTTTGTTGCCACTTTTTCCTCGCGAGTCGCTTTTCTTTGAGCTTAGCTTTTATGTTGTGGGTAACATTTATCCTTTTTTGTCTGGTGAGGGTGGGAGTTGATTTCCACGCAGCTTGTTGGATGCAGTTGTTAAAATGTTCGACTGCTGCCTCTATATCTTCAGCAGATTTCAACGCTAATTTCAAGTCAAGATTAGACGTGATGATGTGTTGGAAGTACTCCCAGTCAGTCTTCCGATTGTAAAGGCTGCATTTATCCGCTGCGGGTGTAAAATTTTTATCAATTGTTACCACGATTGGAGAGTGGTCGGAAGAGAGTTCAAAGCAGGATTTACAAGTTATATCTGACGAAGCCATGCCTTTCACCACGCAAAAATCGATTAAATCGGGAATTTTATTTGTATCTGTTGGCCAATAAGTGGGAGTTCCAGTAGAGAATGGGGTTAAATTGAGATTGCTAATAGCATTGTATAGCTGTCTTCCTTTAGGAGTAATGAGACGAGAGCCCCAGAATGTGTGTTTGGCATTGTAATCGCCGCCAGCTAGAAATCGATTTCCAAGAGTTTTGAAGAAATTTTCATATTCTGCAGTGCTGATTGAGTGCCTCGGCGGGCTATAGATAGCAGTGAGTGTAAGCTGACCACTCGGGTCTTCAATGACAACATTTGTGGCTTGTATAGCATTTGTACGGAACGAATTTGTGTTGTAATGTTTAATACTTTTCCGTATCAAGATACCTGAGCCTCCATGAGCTTTGTTACTTGGGTGTTTTGTGTGGTAAAACTTGTAGTTGGGTACTTCAAAATAGCTTTTGTCCGTAAAATGGGTCTCCGATATGAGGAGTATATCTATATCATGGGTCTGAAGTAGAGCTTTAACTTCAAGTAAGTGTTTGGATAGGCCGTTGGCATTCCAGATAATAATATTTAACGGGTTGAAGATGCACAGTTTTTAGTCGTGAAGGTGACGAGGAGGCTCATCATTGCTGTCATTTGTTGCATGACTTGCTTCAGTAGGTGTATCATTTCTCGCATTTCGTTAGTGTTTTGCGTTGGTGTGTGGGTTTCATTACTATTAGGAATAGCATTATTAGGGTTCGAGCGGGGTGTTACGCCTTTCTTTGCTGCTTGAGCATATGTGACTGGGTATGGCTCAATTTGAATTGGGGTTTCACTTGGCTGTGTTGGTTTCTCCTGAGGCTGTGTAGACGCTTTTTTCCTCAGAGTTGGGTATTTGGCGCTTTGGAGGCTTTTGTATACCATACAGCCTTTGTAATTTGCTGGATGGTTACCCTCACATAGAGCGCATTTGACATCGTCAGATCTTGTCTTTCGCTTGCAATCAGAGGAGAGGTGGTTTCCAGCACATTTTATACATACTGATTTTCGACGGCAGTAGGACTTTGTGTGGCCATATTGCTGACAGTTAGCGCATTGCGGTATTTCACGCTTCGGGTGTGGGGGCTCGAAAGTAATTTTAGAGTGCAGGAGACTTTTAACTTGATATATCTCCTTGTTGTTGGATTCGGGTTTGAGTTCAATAATAAACATAGGAAGAGGCTTTTTTGTGACTCTATGTTTTATGTTCCAAATGTTTGTGACTGAGTGACCGAGATCTTTTAGAGAATCCACAATTTCTTTTGGGTCTATTGTGGAGTGCATGTTTCTGAGAACTACTTTGAAGGCACGTTCTTGCTTTGTTTTATAAGTGTAGAACTCTGTACCCTTCAGTTCTAGTTGGGACACAATGATTTTGTAGGCATCCAAGGATGATGCTTGAACTTTTACCTGCTCCTTACCTGTGAGCTTGAGATCATACGAGTTTGGGGCAACTTCTTGTAATAAGCTCATTAGAGGGGGAATATTAAGAACCTTGTCTATGAATATTGGAGGTGGTTTGGGTACTTTTTCAGCAGGTTGGTTTGGTTCCTCATCTTCTAGAGGAGCAAATTTATTTCGACTTGGTTCATTGGTTCCAAGCCAATATTGGTCGAGCATAGCCTGCTTTTTAGAGTCAGTACCCTTACCTGGGCTATCGCGTTGGCGTTTGGAATTTTGAACAGTTATCCATTCGTTAGTTGGGGTGGCAGTTTGGGATTTCTGCGCTTGTTGTTGTTGGGCATACAGCATTTTGAGTTGCCTTTCGAGGCCTTCAATTTGCTGTTGAACGCTAGGTACGTTAGCGCTAAGCAGGTGGGATGGGGTGAGTTTTTGGGTTGCTCCTAGGGATTTCGGAGTTTGTTGTTGCATTTCGGTTTGGGCTTGTAATTGGGATTGGTTTAGTTGGGGGCCTCCTCCCGTAGGAGGGGTAGGCTTAGTGGGCATTTTATATTGTTTTCTTACTTACTTTTTCTTTTTGGGCATTAATGGGGTAAATTTTTATTAGTTATTAATAAAAAAGGGTCGTTATTTAAATTTGCACTCTGGCAACTCTAAAGTATTTTGGATTTTTATCCCTGTTGCCTGCTTTCAGGCGCTAGATTATTTAGCACGGTCCACAACCTGCGTACAATATACGTTCTTTGGCTGGTGCACTACTTTTGTTGCTATATATATTTATGTATTTGGATTGTTTTGTTTTTCTTTTTCACCTCCTCCGCTATGCGGAGTCTCAAATTTTATTTTTCAATTAAATGCGAGCACTTAATTATTTTGATACACTTTTCACTCCCGAGGTGGAAAGCACTTAGAACACGCTTAGGGCGATGTATTTGGCTTTTTTTAACACTCGAGGTTGACTGAAATAAGCTATTATATATAAAACTTATTTCCGCGGTAATTTTTAACACTTGTTCTCAAAGGTTGCCAGACAATTGTTGGCTCTTATGAATTATAATATTTTGTTTCTCATGAAATATCATTTTGACCACCTGTATGTTGTAGAGCACGCAGCTGGCTATATGCGGCGGCGTTATATATTGTTCTAATTGAATTTTTGGTTTTTCAAAATGATCCAAACCACCCAAATACTCTTCCAATTTTTTCAATTTAATACACGCCATTTTTTTATATGTATTCTTGCTCTTCCGTCTGCTATTTTATTGGCTCATCGGTGGCATTGCCGGTGGATCGAGTCGGGGCAGCACGGGTATGAAGGTATTACCGTAGTAGGAATCTTGTGAA
The DNA here is from genome assembly GCA_960531455.1 of Urophora cardui. NCBI lineage: Eukaryota > Metazoa > Arthropoda > Insecta > Diptera > Tephritidae > Urophora > Urophora cardui. The sequence goes on from OY482673.1 coordinate 42,233,774, forward strand.
ACAAAGAATCCTAATGTTGTTGATGTTGTGGCATTAAACACGGAACGTGGAGCGTTGGCCACACCGCTGTTTTGTGAAAAATCTGAAGTTTGCAAGAGTTGACTGGCAGGAATCTTTTGTTTTTGTCATAGAAATTTTTTTAATGGATATTAAAGCAAAATATGTAGATTTACGAAAACAATAAATATGATACGTTGGTGTACCTGATAGAGAGTATTGGATGATATGCCTGCACCTAGCACGGGTATGTTGCCTTTCTGCAATAATTGCTTCTTTAACTGTAAATCCTCAAGAATCTTTCGATTGGTTTCTGCATTTTAACAAATACTTATAACGAGTTTGAAATATTGGTATTAACTTTTTTTGTTGTAATTACCTTGCTGTGCACCCAGCGTTGGAAAAGTCGCCATTAACTCTTACTGGAATCTTTATATTTTTGCTTATAAACTGATATAAACAATAGTCACATACAAATTTTTCACTTTATAAATAACAGTGGTGGTAGAATATTGATGAAATCGATATACATATTGTTACGTATTTGTCGATAGCTCGATTATTTCTATCGGGTTCGTATCACTAAATTGTTAAATAAAAGTCTTTATTTACTTCTTAATTCACACCGCTTTATTTCACGACTAAAAAGTCTACACTTGTTTTACTGGACTTGATGTTAACACTTCTACTGTTAGGTTACCAAAGATGACTTGATACGAAACTCTTTTTTACTCTCTCACTTTTATGATTTTCCCACGGGTTTTCTGTGGCTTTGTTGCCAGCATCAACACAACAGAAAACCCGGTCGATCAGCTGTTTGTACAAATTGCAGGTGCCAGAAGGGAAAACACGCCAAAATAAATAGGCGCATTTGGTGGATTTAGATTTTTTGTTTTGTGTGTTAAATTTTGTTGAAATAATAATGAATTATGAAAAATATCGAGGTAATTGTATTGCTCGTGTATAGCACGCAGTGCAGTTTATTGTTTCAACTGGAAAAAATTGTGTTTCAGTTAAAATTATAAAAAATATGTTAATGAGATGGAATGCGGGCAGCGGTTATTCAGTAGATTTATATATATCTCCGGTTAAAAATTATTATATTTCAGTTCTAATATATTACATTTTAATAGAATTGCAAAATAGAGTAAAATATTTCTTAAAAAATACCACCCAACTACATGTATTATCGTTCACCACTTTTTGTGCGTTATTCTTAATTTGTCTGAGATTGGGTTTCGAAAACGAATATTCAGAATGTGGGAAAGTCATACTATCCTGTGTATCACTTTTGTGGTTATATCCTTATAATAATTTGGTATAAACAAAATTTTATTATTGTTAGTCTTCAATAACATAAGGAAGCCGAATAATTCCCAGAATTACTATGTAAAATACCCATTTTCAGTTTTCGAACAAAGTGGCACTAATGAAAAATGTTATAAAAAATGCGCATTTTGACAGCGCTCTCACGAAATGAAGAGTTTCGTATCTAGTTATCTATGTAGGTTACGACTGGTTACGACTGACAGCGGAGCGCCTGCTCGCCGCCTTATATAATCTGTCAAACGCATTCTGGAAAATTCTAGCAACACTGGAAATTATCTGGTCTCTTCTTCTAGTTCTGGCAGTTTCTTTAGAGATGTGTTCAGTCATTTAGTGATGTGAGAGTGGAACCGATTATATTCGCCACACCACCTAAGGCACTCTGCACACGAAGCGTACTGCTTTAGACGCGTATTAGATACTACAGACGAAAGATGTACGCTTTGATGTCGCGCACGTATATTTCAATTGAGGGCTGCACACGAGTCGTCAGCTTCATGCATTCGTCAAAGTATGCTGGCTACATGTCGCTTGGCGTAAAGCAGTGCTGGTAGCTAGGCGTACTACGCTTAGATAACAGGAAGAAGATGTTTGTTTACATTTTTCCACTTGGTGGAATTTATGAAAGCAGTAAAATTTGTGTAAAAAATCGGAAAAAATGGGTGTATAATCAAAGAAAATGGAAGATTCCCTAAAATTTTTCATCTTTTCTATTTAAAGCTTCGAAATTTAAAGCAAATACCGTATTATTAATTTGTTTGTTTGTTTTGTGCAGCGAAGTTTCATGTCGCTTCATGTGCATATCTTGAGGCGTAGAGAAATCGACGCTACATGAAATGTCTCGTACGCGTCTATGACGATACGCCTCGTGTGCAGAGTGCCTAAGTCTGATCGTCCCGATCTGACACATTACTCGTTCCAAATGCTGCTAGCCTTTCAATATGAACCACCTTCATTTTATTCCTCGGTCTTCCAATCGTTTGTATGCGATACACAACATCGTTGAGCCGCTTAATCACTTTGTAGGGCCCTTCCCAAGTACACTGCAATTTCGGGGACAAACCTTTCTTTCGCTGCGGGTTGTATAGCAAAACTAGATCTCCCTCAACAAAACCTTCTGAGTTCATCGCCTTGTCGTATCTGGCCTTCATCTTGTCACTCATGATCTTTGTTCGCTGTCTTACAAGTTCATGTATTTCTCTCATTTCCACTTCCAGAACGTTGTTAGACTGTCTGGCATTTATTCCCGTATCGGCATTTATCCCAAATTTCAAGTCAGCTGGCAGTCGAAGATCACTACCAAAGATTACTTTTGCAGGAGTCTGACCTGTTGTATCGTGTACGGCCGATCGATATGCCATCAGGAACAGAGGAATATGAGTGTCCCAATCTCTCTGGAACTTGTCCACCACCTTTCGTAAATGTTCCTCTAATGTTCTGTTAAATCTTTCTACCATGCCGTCTGATTGTGGATGCAACGCAGTTGTTCGGGTTTTCCTAATACCCAGTGTCTTGCACATCTCCTGAAACACTACTGATTCGAAATTCCTACCTTGGTCAGAATGTAGCTCTATAGGTGCACCATATCTCGCCACCCAATTGTTGGTGAATACTTCGGCTATAGTTTCTGCTTCTTGATTTGGAATCGGGTACACTCCGGCCATTTGCTGAAGTAATCCATGACCACCAGTACATATTTGTTTCCAAGTTTGCTAGTAGGAAATGGCCCAGCTACATCCATGGCAATTCTCTCAAATGGTGCTCCTGAGTTGTATTGTTTCATCAGCCCATGACTCCTGGATTTGGGACCCTTAGCCTTTATGCATACATCGCAGTTCGCAATCCACTCAACAACTGTCTGACGGCATCCGACCCAATAAAACCTCTTCTTGATTTTCTCTACCGTCTTTGTTACTCCAAGATGACCTCCACTTGGACCATTGTGTAGTTCATTTAGCACATCCGGTATTCTTTTCCTTGGAACAACTATCAATGTTTTAGAACTTTGGCCATCTTCACTCTCCCAAACACGATGTAGGCAACCATTTACCAATTGCAAACTATTCCACTGTGCCCAATATGATTTGGCAACAGGACTCTCTGCTGACATCTCTTCTTTTGATGGTCGTTCATTTTGCTCCAAACCGATCATTACACGTGCCAGATCTGGATCTTCTAGCTGACACTTCCTTAATTGTTTCGCATTCCATTCGTCTGTAGATGTTATTGTCATTAACCGAACATCTATGATGTCTTCCTTCTCCTCAGCTTTAGAGCAATGCTTGCATTCAAGATTACATGGTCGCCGCGACATTGCATCAGCATTTCCATGGGTACTGCCTTTACGATGGTCTATAGAAAAGTCATAATTTTGTAGTCGCTCAATCCACCTTGCTAACTGACGCTCCGGATTTCGGAATTTCAAAAGCCATTTTAACGCTGCATGATCAGTCCTGACGTGGAATCGTTGACCATAGAGGTACTTATGGAAGTGTTTGATGCATTCTACCAATGCCAACAGTTCTCTTCGTGTTACACAGTAATTTCTTTCCGGTTTCCCAATTGATCGGCTGTAGTATGCGATAACCTTCTCCTGTCCGTCGATTTCTTGTGACAAAACACCTCCTATAGCATAACCACTCGCATCAGTATCCAAGATAAACCTCGCTCCTGGAACCGGGTATGCTAGCATTGGGGCAGTACAAAGCCGATCTTTTAACGTTTGGAAAGCCATTTCTTGTTCCTTCCTCCACTCAAAAGTCTTATTTTTCCTCATAAGCTCCGTGAGACTATTTGCTACGCTGGCAAAATTTGGTACAATTCATACAATTCCGAGGTCTTGACCAATCTTTTACTGCTTCTATTTTTTCGTTATCAGTGCAGATGCCCTTTGTAGTCACTTTATGTCCCAAGTATTTTACTTCTTTCTTGAATAATGCACATTTCTTAGGACTTAACTTGAGACCAGCGCCAGCTATTCTTCGGAAAACTTCCTCCAAATTTTTGAGATGTTCATCAAAGCTTTTTCCCAATACAATGATATCGTCCAGGTACACAAGACATGTTTTCCAGTGTAATCCTTTCAGTACCTGATCCATAAGTCTCTCAAAGGTAGCTGGGGCATTACATAATCCAAATGGCATCACCGTAAATTGCCAAAGACCATCGCCAACACTGAAGGCTGTTTTCTCCTTGTCTTCCTCTTTTACTTCAACTTGCCAATAGCCGCTTTTCAAGTCCAGTGTTGAAAACCATTCCGTTCCAGATAGCGAGTCCAGAGTGTCGTCAATTCTTGGCAATGGGTAACTATCCTTTTTCGTTATATCATTCAGTTTCCGGTAGTCAACGCAGAATCTCATCTTGCCATCTTTCTTTTTAACAAGTACTACCGGAGAACTCCATGGACTGACTGATGGTTCAATTACCTCACTGTCGCTCATTTCTTGTATAATCTGGCTCACCATTTGACGTTTAGCTAATGGAACGCTGCGAGGAGCCTGACGGATTGGCCTTGCATCACCGGTGTCAATCTGATGCTTCACAATATTTGTCCTGCCTGGTTTTGTACCATCCTTGTCAAAAATGCTGGAGTACTTGGCAAATAATTCTTTTGCCTTCCTTTTGTGATTTTCCTGCAGTTCTTCTGTCCAAGCATTTATTTCATCTGAAAGATCTGTATTGCCAGTAGAAACTTCTCCTTGGGATTGCTCGCAATTCATGATGATGTCAACCTCTTCGCATTTTCCCAATATAGCACCTTTGGAGAGTTTGATTGGTGACTTGAACTCATTAAGTACTCTTACTGGTATTCGTCCATCTTCTTTTGTCATAGCCAGGGTTTTTCCAACAAGTACATCGGATTTAGTTTCTGTTTCTGCTTCGACAACCCACAATTTGTTTGTCCCACAATCTCCATCAATCTTTGCCCAAATAATTGCCTCGGACTTTGGCGGTATCTGCTGATTCTTTTCCACGAGCACTTTCTTACTGCTGTATCTCTTATCGTAGCCAAAATTTAGCGGCACCTCCAAGTTTTTGTAACTCATAACCTTGTTTTTCATGTCAATCTTAATGCCTTGGTCGATTAGGAAGTCCACACCAATTATGACTTCATCAACAATTTCCGCCACTATGAAGGTGTGTAATACGACAACATTTCCAATTACAACTTCGCATATAACTTCCCCTAGGACTTGTGTATCCTCGCCTGTTGCCGTACGCAATTTTGCTCCATGCAATGGCCTTATTTCCTTCTTTACCAAGTCAGATCGAATGATGGAATGAGATGCTCCCGTATCCACAGTCAACATGCGCTCTATTCCGTCCACGAAACCACCAATAGTAACATTACTCGTGCTTCTTCCCAACTGAGAGACAGAGATTATGGGGCATTCCATTGTGGGGACCAGCCCACGCCCCTTTTGGCTGGCCCGCTTTAGTTTAACGACTGAGTTGATTTGGGCGCTTGTTCATACCCCTCTGCCTTGCGCTTGCGCCCATCTGCAGTGCTGAACTTACTGGAATTATTGCTGCAGTGACGTGCTATATGTCCTATTTTTCCACATCTGAAGCATTTCACAGCATTACTTTTGTTTTTCTGCATTTCATTCAACGCCTCCCATATTTTGCTTAGTAAGTCTGGCGTTTCCACTTCCACACGATGAGCCTTGTAGGTGGGCTTGCTCAATAGAGATGCTGTTTCCTGCGTCAAGGCATATGATACCGTTTCAGCAAAAGTTCCTTTTGGATTTGCATAGGTAGCCCGCTTCGTTTCAATATCTCGTATTCCATTGATGAAGCTTTAAATTTTCATCCTCTCTATGAATTCTTGAGGTGCTCCTGCGTTTGCCAAATGAGCTAGCCTCTCAATCTCAGAAGAAAATTCTTGTAACGTCTCATTTGGTTTCTGGAAGCGATTCTGCAACTCCATTTGATATATCTGCTTCCTGTGCTCGCTACCATAACGTCTTTCAACGGCACCCATAATTGCGTCATAGCTGTTTCTTTCGCCCTCGCTAACAGTCTGTAATATTTCTGCTGCAGGTCCTTTCAATGCTACGAACAGGGCAGCGACTTTGTCCTCCGCACTCCAATTATTTACAACTGCCGTTTTCTCAAATTGTAGCTTGAATACTTGAAATGGACCACTTCCATCAAACGACGGAGGTTTTATCTTCTGTGTAGCAGTTGAAGCGACTGGACGACTTAGTTGAATATCCTGAAGACGGGCTTTCAATGCTTTTACATCGTCCTCTAATTTTTCTTGTCTTTCTTCAAGGACTTCCTTAACTTGTATAATTTTTGCATCCTGCGCCTTGAATTGTAAGGACATGCGTTCTTCTTGTGCCTCCAACTGAGCCGCAATGCCGGATACCTGTGATGAAAGTACTGACTGTTGCAATTCCATTTTGGACGTTATCTGTGCCTGTTGTTCTTCCATTTTTGCCGACATTTGTGTCAGTACAGCCAATATCGAGTTCATGTCTACGTTTGCAACTGACTGTGGAGCCTCTTCCTTCTGAGTTTCTTCCTTGTGGACCTCTTCTACATCACGTTGAAATCAAACTCATCTACATCAATGTTATTGGCTTCCATAGCTTCTTGTAACCTTGCCTGTAGTTCAATTTTATTGCCGGTTGTGCTCAGTTTTCTCTTTTCTAACTCCCTTTTAAGCTCTTGGATTTTAAGTTCGTTTAGCTTTGCCATTATCCTTATTTCGTTATCCTTGATCCTGGAATTTATTTAACAATTCCAATTCTGACACCAATTGTTACGTATTTGTCGATAGCTCGATTATTTCTATCGGGTTCGTATCACTAAATTGTTAAATAAAAGTCTTTATTTACTTCTTAATTCACACCGCTTTATTTCACGACTAAAAAGTCTACACTTGTTTTACTGGACTTGATGTTAACACTTCTACTGTTAAGTTACGACTGACTGCGTCAAACTTTATGTGTTTGTTGCTTTTCTTGTATGTATGTGTTGCTTTTCTTTTATGCATGTGTTGCTTGGCCAATTGAAAATGGACGTTTGACAATTGAGATAGCAAAATATATTACTTGAAGAAAAAAGCAAATGTCAAAATTACTTAAGAAATAAATGCAATTTTTTCTTGAGCAATTTCTTATGATATGGGTATCGACCCAGCTTAAACACTGATTGACATGCGAAGCTCAAATCATTGGCTGGAGCTAAAAATCACATATCTCAAGCATTGAACGTATCTTTTCATCATTAAAAATTATCGTATCTGATTTAAGACAGTCTTGTCGATCGTGATAAGTGTAAGATGTTTTCCTACAATGGTACACAAGTAGATAACGGTTTTTATTTATCGGAGAGAGCGCAGACCCCTGATCAAAAAAATTTGCGAGGTGTAGCCAGAGCAAAAAAAAAATTTTTGGGAGCGGACCAAACGAAAAAAATCCTCCAGTGCGGGGCCCTGGTCGGCGCTGTTAATTTTTTGTTGCTGTCAAATCAGCAAACTAATAGCTCATATCAACATGATGTCCAGACATGAGCTCTGACATCTTTTTCTGACCATGAAACATGTACTACGTTTATACGTTGGCAAATTCATTAAATTATTTCATGAATTTTCGCTGCATAAACGAATTTTCATGAATTTAATTGTTCACGAAAATTATTCATGAATTGCGCGATCATTTCATGAAATTATGAAGTACAAGTCCGGCAACGCCAAACCAACAGCTGTTTATTCAGTCAAGGCAGATTTAACAGGTAGGCTCGGTGGCGAATTCAGAAATGTCCAATGTATTTTGTTATTGTAATTGGTAGTGTAATGTCAAAATTATATTTCACCGTGGTTAAATTCTGAATTCGCTTGTGACTCGCGCATTCCCATTGGCCATGAAGTGAATTCGCTTAGATTTTGACATTACAGACTACTTTTGTAAATCAAAAAAGTAGTTTCAGAATTCGCCACCGAGTCTACCTGGTAAATCTGCCTTGACAGCTAATGTCGTTAGAACGTTGCCACTTTTTAAAAAAGCTGAATTTCATGAGTTCATAAATGCTGCATAAACGAGACCATTTTCGAATTCATGAAATTAAGAGTTCACGAATTCTGCCGAATAAACGTAGTAATAGGCCGTCTCCTTTCGACATTTATGTTTAAACAGCGGTTGTGTACACAAAATTTTATCTTGGAGACGCCTAGTAAATTGTCTCATGTTTGACAACTCCATGATTCAACAATAAAGGTTTTCGCATGACGACATACCTTCATAAATAGTGGAGCCATAAGTGTCATGCAAAGAGGAATGTAGAAGAATTTGACAGATTCGGCCCCTATGGAAATGCTAGGGTGCGTGTGTGTGTGGCATATGTCAACAAAAAAAATGCTTGTGTTGGTGTGTTTATGAAGATTGAAGAAGAAGTCAGCTGATCTTATGCATTCTCCTTTATTGTTGCTCCATGGACAACTCTGCAAAATAGGAATTGATAACGTGATTACAGAACAAGAACAAGCAATCGTCGATTATTAGGAAACACCGTATCTCGCCTTGCAAGGCTCAGCATAAAAAATGTTGATGTGAAATCGATTGTTCATATTTGGGGTCAAAAGTTCAAGAAAAATGCCCATTTTCGATGCGTTTTTTTTTCTTTTCCTTTAGCTTTTCATACATACTACATATTTGCTTGGAAATATTTTTTTTGCAAGCAAATTCGTCGTGGTTTATCTAAATTCTAGATTCTAAAACTCGTTTTTATATACATACCTACATACATATTTTTCTAATTTTATTTAAAAAAATAACACCATACTGTTTGATTTATTTCCTTTCTTTAATTACGCCTTTTATACTTACATATACATATATGTACCCATTTATCATAGTAATTTCTTTAAACCAAATTAGAATTAACGAATATGATTTACAGCCCTATTCTGACGCCTTGATAAAAAAATTACCAGTTTCTTCTTTAGCTTCTTTAACCAAATCAAACTTGAGAAGGGGTGATGGAATTAAAAAAAGAAATCTTTTAAACCTTTTGGTCATGTATCAGAATAGAGCTGTGCAACACTTATTCGATAAAGAAACCAGGTCGACAATACGGCAATGTAAACTTATGTTTTTTGTCAATACATACCAAGGCCAATTTTGTGGTATTTAAAAAGCTTTATCATCAACAAGTCCATCAGGATGTGGTAAGAAATTATGTATATCAAAAACCAGGCAGGGCAGGCAAATTCATTTCCCAACCATTTTTTAAATTTTATATTGCAATAATCAGAGGAATCAGGGGCGGGCTACAAACAAAATTTCAGTTATTTTCAAATAACTGCAGTTACTTGACATACATACCCAAATTCTCAGGAAAGTGGATACTATGTTGAATTTCAGATTAAGTTCATTTCATTTAGGTAGATAGCTGGTTGACAATGCTAGTTGGCTAATGATGGGATTTTTAAAATGACTTTCTCATTATAAAATCTACATATATGTACATATGTTACTTGCAAGTTTTTTACTACATACCCATTAAAGTGAAAATACTTTTGTATGTATATGTACCAACTGGATAAATCATTTTAGAGAGTGAGTTGCAGTGGACGAGCGGTTAGTTTTGAAATCATAAAACCATAACTCTTCTTTCCTGAAACGACCTTGTTCTGAAGAATGTAGTCCATTCAGCTTACAAATACACAGTTCTGGTGGGGTCAGTCAATATCTTAGTAGTTTACCTAAATAAGTTTACTATTTTCGTACTAATGGCCAAGACACAATAACATAAACCAGCAAAACAGCTAAAAAAAAAAGTTGTTCAAAATCAATTAGCAAAAACAATGCGCTTTAAAATTTTGTCTTTAACAAAGAGTGTTTCCATGTACTCCATTTTTAAGTGTCATGGTTTTTGATATATGTATGTATATACATATGTAGTTTGCTGGTCGATTTTATTGTGTTTCGGACCAAGTGTTTTATATATATTTTATTACATATGTATATATGTATATGTATTCTCAATTTTATATTTTACATACCAAAAACTGAACAATCGTGGTATACGATAAATTTCTGTATTGGAGAAAGAAATTTTTATTGAAGTTATAGCATAAAAGAAAAACATTTGAGTTAAATTTATGTATGAATTAGTTACATAATATATACGGAAAAAGCTTTTTTTTTCTTTATTAATTTTAATTACATACGTGCTACCGGAATCGTCACTTAAATCATATGTTGTGTAGTTTCTGCTGTTTGTAAGGTGCTGCCTGCATCAATATAATTTCCTTCTTTTATTTCTTAAAATTCTAGTGCCTTTACTGCGTTTTCGCCTTTTAGCGGCGATGTCGCTCACGTGAATGTGATCGCCTACGGGAACTTGAGTTATGCGCACGCGAGCGAGAACGTGATCGAGATCGTTTCCTCTCCTCCCTAATCGGTGACATTGCACAACCTCTTCGTTCGCGTTGGCGCTCCCGATCACGATCGCCTTCGGACCTTTCTTTGTTATCTTTTTCCGAGCGTCTTTCAGAGCGATCACCTCGTTCGCTACGATCAGGGCGATCACTCCGATCGCCACGGTCACTCCGTACACTGCGTTCGCGCTCATTGCGATCATTCCAATCACGGTCCCCGCGATCACTACGGCGTACCCGATCCCTTGATCTAGACCGATGTACTCGTGATCTGCGATCTAATTCTCTTCCGCCAACGTAAAATCGTGACCTCCTATCGTCACCTCGATCGCCTAACTTTCCACTACGTCTAAGTTCTTCCTTACGTGGTCCAGCGGTTTTTTCCAGTTCGGCTAATTTCTCACGTATGGTGAGAAAGCCCAAATGTAATTTACCACCAAAATGATCGGCTAATCGTATGTCATTATCATGGATACCTAAATATGCGGAGCAAACCTCACAAACACGCAATTTTTGCTGTTGATAAGTTGATGCAGGCATCGATGTGCGATACTCGTGTTCGGCTTTGATTTTTTGTGATCTCAGCTCATCAATTTCCTTCATCAAAGCCATACTCTCTTCAACTTCACCAGCTTCGCCCAAAGCCTCCGCTTTAGCCAACTTTTTACCAATCTCCTCAGCTAAAGCGTGTACAGCATTAGCCTTTTCAGCCACTTCGGCTGTTAGCTCTTCTTGTGTCTCCTTTAGACGTAGCTTTGCGGATTCTGTACGTCGATCGCAATCAGCTATAAAAGCTTGCAAATGTTCCATTGCCTCAACGTCGTAGTAAAAGTCCTCTGATTTGGACGCAAGCTCATAATCAGCTCTAAATGCTAAATCATGCACTTTTGGGCATTCACCTAAATCCATGCGTGTTGAAGCGAGAATATCGTGGGGACAGCAATTGAGAAGAAAACTTTTACATACGCGAGCATCAGAAAATTTCACGCTACGGCCATCGTCCCCATTCCGTGTAGTGCCCATCAATTGATCGAGCATTGCTCTCATTTGATCCGTGGCCGACATTTTTAATTTTTTTGCGTAATCTATACAATTATTTTTGCTGCAAATTAAAATTTTATTTTTGGCCACTCAATTAAAATGTTCGCTAAAGATAAGAATTTTTTCAACTATGTGTATCAATAATAATCGATAACACGGCTTTAGTACAATTTGGAGATGGTGTTATCGACTTTAGTTTAATAGCAGACAGGCAGCTATTTTGCGTGTAGCAATTTTGCCTGGCGATATATATACAATTAATGTAGTTGATATTCATGATCTGAATTTGTTATAAAGGCGGACGTGCTCCGCATAAACTTTGAAGAATGTACAGTTGATAGAAAGCTAAATAATTCGAGAATTTTTTATATAATTTATTTATGTACTTAACCTGTTTAGTGATAGAAGGCGAGCTAGAATTTTATGCCCGTGGAGACAGTGCATTAGAATTTATTAGATAACAAACGGCTACACTAGAAAATTTTTAATTTTTTTTTTTTTTTTTTTTTTTTGATTTTGAGTTGTGTTATGGCCGGGCAGTCATCCCAAAAAGCCAGGGTATACAGGAACTTTTGATTATATTCTTAAAATTGTGTGTAACATTGATATTCCAAAATAAATTCAGCATCCAATTGAGTTCAGCATAAATATTTTCCAGATTTGCCACATTTGCCAATATATGTTAGTGATGTGACAACAGCATTCAATTTTTATAGTGGTGTACTAATCGACTTTAGTATTTGATAAGTCGATATCAAACAATAAAAAAAAAAAAAAAAAACAAAAAAAAAGGCAATTTGCCTACTTCCAGTAGTGCAATGAGCAATTCATCAAAACATAAAAAACAAAACAAACAAAAATAAAAAAAAGTAACGAGTCGAGATCATAGCCTTTTCTGTAAAAAGGATTTGTATCCTCTAACATTGTTTAATATCTTATTTTACAGCGGTTTCTTTATAAAATACTTATGTATAATTAAAATTTGTACTTGTTATTTTGTACATTTTATTACAAATCAATTTGTGCCTCTTTAATAAAATTGCACAATTCCTTCAGTGTTGCTTCATCTTTATCTTTTAATATTACATCTAAATCTTTACATTTATTGACTGCATCAAACTTATTTCTCACATGACTGTGCTTTTTGCAAAAGAGGATCGCATGTAAATAATTGTCAGGAGTTTGACATTCCTCACAGTAATTCGAATTAATAACCTTAATTTTATTCAAATATTCCTTATCATATGTATGACCTGTTAACAAACGATTAATAGTTTTTATTTCTTTTGCATCAAGTGACGACTTGTGATACCATGGTTTGCTGGGTAAACTAGGAAAAAATTTAAAAAAAGTTCTTCCTTTCACTTCTGATATGCTAATGTATCTTGTGTTCCATTCCTCTTTCAAAATTTCACTTATTTTCCTTAAAGTGAATTTTTAATTGATAGACAGAAGAATCGAGTGTACCCCATACACATTTTGCTTAATTCTCAATTTGAGATGCATTTGAGAACTAATCTTGATTTGTAATTATTGTTAGAGAAAAAATAAAAATCAAAAAATGATTATTATTGAAATAAATATATTTTAAAAGTCTTTCCATAATACTTACTTCTGAGATATTTTTTAAAGTATTTTTGTAATTATTAGGAATGAGAAATTTCATTTTATATCTTCAAAAACCTTTTCATTGAGACAAAATTCAAAAAAGTCTGAGTAATTATTATCCGTAACAAATTTTTTTTAAGTCTTCCAAGACTTTTTCCTTGAGACGAATTTCAAAAATATCATTGAATAATTACTATGAGTGACAAATTTTTTTTATATCTTCCATAAAAATCTTTCATACAATTTCTAATAAGAAATTTTGTTTGAATTTTGAAATACTTGTATGAAAGTTATTTTTAGGTTATACTTTTATGAAAGTTATTCAAAATTCTCTGAGACTTTTTTGAACTTTGTCTTAATGAAAACGTCTTTTCAAGATATAAAAAACAATTTGTTGCTGACAATAATTACACAAAGACGTTTTGAAATTTGTCTCAATGAAAAAGTCTTTGAAGACTTAAAAAAAAATATGTTTAAAATAACTATTATGGAAAGCTTTTTAAAATATAAGTTTTGAATAATAATTATAGGAGATTTTTATCATTTTCATCAGAGAAAAAATATTGACAAAAGACTTTTATGCTTCTGAAGGAAATTTGTGAGACTTTTTTAAAATTTGAAAATGAAATAATAATTATTCTACATCTCTGAATCTTACTTTCAAGCGTCAAATGTTAGTTATCAAATGCTCCTCAGATTTCCCTTGATACATTCTCAAACAAAAAGGCAATTTTTCTCAAATGTCAGTAAAAGTTTTGAAAAAATCTTTATTACTAAACTGAGGTTTCCTGGAACGTTTGAGATTTTTTGAACTGATGTTTATTGGGAAGTTTCTTGACAAATATATGTGCATGCCGCAATAGTTTTGTCATATTATAATTTGCTCAAGTGATGAAGGCAAATAAATGAGCAATGTTTAATTAACTATACGGTCGCAGGACTTTGCAACGTGTTTGTAAAAAATTTACTAGAAATTCGTTACAAAAGGGTACAATAAATATGTATGAAGATATTGCAATATGTTTGCAAAGCAAAGTGTTGTCCAATTTGTGAATAGAAATAGAAACATAAGTAGTAAATATTAAAAACTGAACTTAGCAATAGATTTAATTAGTGTTTTAATTAAATTACTAATGACAGTGAAACGTTGGAAAAAACAAAATTTTATAAAAATTTAAGCTAACACGAAGGGCTTGAAAAGGCAAAAAACGATACTTGCAAATTTTTTCTCACATTTTTAATAACTTGAATTGCACCTTATTATGGCTGAGGCGGTGGGCAGCGATCAAATTCACGGATATCATGATGTAAGTGTTTATATTCCTATTTAATACCTACAATTATAAATTAATGCACTTTTCTTTAATTACCAAAGTATTTTTTCTTTTCCTACGAAAGACTTCGATTCTTGTGGGAAATTTGCATTGCATTCACAATAGCGAAGAAAAAAAGGGAAGATACTCGTGCCAGTTACGTCCGCCAACTCCTCCCTAAACTTGACTCAAAATTATGTATGAATTTGCAACAAGTGAGCTCATTGTTTAATGTTGCCTTTTATGCAATTTACACAGAAGTGTCTTTGCATTAACGTGCATACATATGCATGTGAAAAAAAATATTCCTGATGAGCCCTGCACAACACACATATCCATGTACATCCGGACATGTACAGTGAGTGATACCAAATACTCGCACAACTTAGAATTTGCTAGCGACATCCATTTTATATAATGTTGCGAAATTCCAAGGGGCGGCCCTATGTACACACATATGTATGTAAGTGGTTCTTTTTACCATAGTCCAGAAACCGGATATAAGATCTGAATGCTTGGAAACGAGACCTTTTTTTATATCCAGAATAGAAAAACGCAACTACTTTAATGTCATACGATATTCCGTGACACACACTGTTGCTGTCAATTTTATTCTTTTTCATGGGATTTTCAAGCTACTTTAAAAACACCTGTTATCTTCTGGCTGCATACCTAATCACTCATTTTTATTATATTTAATATACATATGTACATGCATACATATGTATGTACATATGGATAAAAAGTACTTACTCCAACTACATATGAATGTACCTACCTACATATGTTTTGTGGTTGTTAAATATTAGGGGCGGAGGTTGTGAGTTTGATTGTATTGTTAGCCTCCTGGGAAAAATTCATATTCCTATTAACACATAGGTACACATACCTATTTAATATGTTAATTTGTTCTCACATATTCATACATATGCATAAGCTTTTTTTTTAAACTACTTACATACTTTCTTTTTTCTTTTAGCCCGACGCCAATGATACATCCCATTTACGTATAATTATTATTAACGGAAAGTCTTTAGCAAAGAAAGATATTTTTGGAGCAAGGTAAGCTCTTAAATAGTTACATATGTATATACATATATGTACATATTCCATTTAAGTATGGAGACAGTGCTAATGTCAGAGCATCAGCCACACGATCTCTAACAAGAAAAAAAAAGAACACTGCATCTAAAAACTCGTTTTTACCCTTTCTCGTTTTGCAGTGACCCATACGTTAGGATTGATTTAAATACAATTAATGGTGATATAAATATAGATTCAGTTTTGACGAAGACCAAAAAGAAGGTAAGTTGTCAAATTTGAATGCTGAGAGAATACATTTATCTGACATTTGATTTTTTAGACACTCAATCCCACTTGGAATGAAGAATTCGTATTTAGGGTAAGTGGAATGGAATTAAAAAGTGTAACCTTTATCAGCAGATTTATTATACACGATTATAGTTAAACTGTTATTATTTTTTTTTAACATTTTAAGGTCAAACCTACCGAGCACAAACTGGTGTTTCAAGTATTCGATGAAAATCGCTTAACACGAGACGATTTCCTGGGCATGGTGGAACTGACGCTGAATAATTTACCAACCGAACAAGAAGACAGTACCATAGAACCAAAGAGTTACTCACTAAGACCGAGAAGGTCAGTAGGGTATGTTAAATTTTCTTTCATTTTCAATTTTATTTATATTTATTTTTTACTTTGATTGATTTGATTAGACATTTTTTACTTTATTTAAAATGCATTTATAGTTTTTAATGACTACTGACTAACATTATATTTTTATATAAATTATATAATTAAAAAGATTAACCTTAAACTTTTTTTATTTATTACCTTCGTTTTTTATTTCATTAAGTATCAAAAAAACCCTAACCCAAGCGCCCATTTTTTTTGTTCAATATAAAACATATCATACTAAATAATATTATTCATATGCAGCGCAAAGTCACGAATAAAGGGCACATTAGAGATTTATCACGCATTTATACGTGAAACGGGAGAGACGATTGAAACTGATGGCGCCGCTCCTGTCGATGGTGAATGGGAGCATGCGGATGATGTTTCCAGAACCCAAACGGGTCAAATTCCAGCCAATGTTAATCATGAGCCATTGCCGTCCGGTTGGGAGGAGCGCCAGGATGCCAATGGGCGAACGTATTATGTTAATCATACTGCACGTACTACACAGTGGGAACGTCCATTATTGTAAGTATAAACATACGAGTTATTTATGAAAACAGCAATGCATTAACCTAAAATTTGTGTGAATTTCTTCAGCTCTGCTACAAGCAATAGCAATGTGAACGTTGAGGCAGCCGCTTCCGATTTTCAAAGACGCTTTCATATTAGTGTTGATGAATCTGATTCTGGCGGCAGACCGCCGGTTAGTGTATACATACCATTACAAAATTTTTTTTTCAAAAATATATTAAATTTAATTGTTTTTCTTTTTTTTTTTGTTACTCGTGCAGGCAACGCCGAGAACAGCAGAAGAAGATCCTGCTTTGCCACCAAATTGGTCAATGCAAGTGGCACCAAATGGTCGTACATTTTTCATCGATCATGCTGCGAGACGTACGACGTGGATAGATCCTCGCAATGGTCGTGCTAGTCCTATGCCAAATCAAACACGTAGAGTTGAGGATGATTTGGGTCCATTGCCAGAGGGTTGGGAAGAACGTGTACACACCGATGGACGTGTATTTTACATTGATCATAGTGAGTGACTCCTAAAGCACTTAAGCAATCTAAATTTATTAAGCGTATGTTTATATAATTTTGTTTTATTGTTGTTGTTTTACAGACACTCGCACCACACAATGGGAAGATCCTAGATTATCAAATCCTAATATAGCCGGTCAAGCTGTACCATATTCCAGAGACTATAAGCAAAAGTATGAGTATTTTAAGAGTCACATTAGAAAACCGGTAAGCGGTTGCAAATAATTCACTGCTTTATACACACTTTTATAAAATTTGAATTTTGTTTTTATTATTTTTTTATGCAGACAAATGTTCCGAATAAATTTGAAATTCGTATACGTCGGAACTCCATCTTAGAGGATTCCTATCGTATTATAAGTTCTGTGACCAAGACAGATTTATTGAAAACTAAGCTATGGGTAGAATTTGAGGGAGAAACGGGTTTAGGTATTAAAAATTGTTTGCTTCTTATTTTTAATGAAAGTTAAATAAAAAAATATTGCAATTCTTGTAGATTATGGCGGTTTGGCAAGGGAGTGGTTCTACTTGCTGTCTAAGGAAATGTTTAATCCGTATTATGGACTCTTTGAATATTCAGCCATGGATAATTATACTTTACAAATTAATAACGGCAGCGGCTTGTGCAATGAGGAACATTTAAGTTATTTCAAGTTAGTATTTACAATAAATTTTAAATTTTCTTAAATGCAATTAACCTATAAATTATATGCTAGATTTATTGGTCGCATTGCTGGCATGGCTGTTTACCATGGGAAATTGCTGGATGCATTTTTCATACGTCCATTCTATAAGATGATGCTGCAAAAGCCAATTGATTTAAAGGATATGGAATCAGTTGATACCGAGTATTATAATTCGCTAATGTGGATAAAAGAAAATGATCCGCGACAATTGGAATTGACATTCTCCTTGGACGAAGACACATTTGGGCAAAAGAGTCAACACGAACTAAAGCCAGGTGGCTCTAATATTGAAGTAACCGACGAAAACAAAGATGAATATATTAAGTAAGTAAACATTTATTTTTTTTTTTTCATATGCATTTACAATAATAACAAACTTATCTGCAGACTTGTCATCGAGTGGCGTTTTGTGGCACGTGTAAAGGAACAAATGTCATCATTTTTAGATGGATTTGGCTCAATAATTCCATTAAATTTAATTAAAATATTCGATGAGCACGAATTGGAGTTGCTAATGTGTGGCATACAAAATATCGATGTGAAAGATTGGCGCGAGAATACCCTTTATAAGGGTGACTATCATCAAAATCATATAATTATACAATGGTTTTGGCGTGCCGTCCTATCATTCTCAAATGAGATGCGTTCACGTTTGCTACAATTTGTTACTGGCACATCACGCGTTCCAATGAATGGCTTTAAGGAGTTGTATGGCTCGAATGGTCCACAAATGTTTACAATTGAAAAATGGGGTACACCCAACAACTATCCTCGAGCACATACCTGGTAAATTTTTAATGGAATTGAAAAGTATTTAACGGTCAATAACAACTTTTTTTAAATTTAATTTTCAGTTTCAATCGTCTGGATTTGCCACCTTATGAAGGTTATGTGCAATTAAAAGATAAACTAGTTAAAGCTATTGAGGGCAGTCAAGGTTTCGCTGGCGTCGATTAATAACTTCTTAAGCAGTATTTGAAAGAAATGAAAAAAAAAGAATAAAAAACCCAATAGCAACGAAAATATCCGCCATACAAATAAGATACATATGTGTGCTAATTTCTGCGGAGCCGAGGCCTTTTATGCTGACTTGTGTACTTACATATATATTTTATTACTATTTACATATGTATAAATACTAATTTTATTAACTTCCTGTTATAAAAAAAAAAAAGTTATAGATACCAAATTGTACCATGCTACATACCTACATATAGATACCTACATATATAAACATAAATGTTTCTAATTTTAACCAATTATATTTGCGAATGAGACGAGTGCTAAATTTATTTTGATTTTAATAAAGTATGTATAAATGGACTTTCATATTATTCAGCCAATTAAATGCATTCCAAATAATATTTATGGTGTTTCTGACGGACTAAAATAATGATGTATATTATGCCTTTGTTTTTATTATTTTATTAACTATTATTATTTTTGTTATTTTTAATTTTATTTGAAATGTGTTATATTTGCCTGTCTGACTGTCGTCTAAAAATGGTTGGCTTCATGTCCTTTTAAATTTATTCATGCCATTTTATTGGACAACGGTTGTGTTCAGCGGCATTGGCAATATTTTTTGCCAGGAGCAATTTTTTATAACATGCTATTACCTCCTGATGGCATGGCATGTCCGCTCGCATATGCAGCCTAGGGTTGGGCGATATATATCGATATATCAATATATCGATATTTCTAAAATAGTACAGCCGATAATATCGACGATATTTTGAATTACCGTGCATCGATAATCGATAATTTTTGCCAATTCGTGCGAAATTCGATATTTTTCATACATTTCTGATTCGCTTTGAATTTAACAGGATAAATTTTTTTTGAAGTGGTATAACCATAATTTCCGTGGTGCTCGAGTTTCCATTACTTTCTTCTCCAAGCAATGCTCAATGATTCTTCTGTTTATGCTTCAATATTCGTGGAATATTTATAGACCCATCCAACTTGAACAACAAATATCTAGTAAACTATAAGCCTCCGGCAAGTTTGGATTTCAGTTTTGAGATCTGTGAGAGCACCTCTAACCCCGTGAAAAAGCGGTTTTTCGCGAGTCGTGCTTCCTTAATGGAAAGCCGACCCATTCGATATATTGATATATCGATGTTTTTCCACGGCATAAATCGATGTTTTCTTAAATATCGATACAATATATATCGATATATTTTTCCAATTTTCCCATCCCTAATGCAGCCTATAATCAAAGCCGTATTTTCGATATTGTACCACGTTCGTGTTATCGAGGGCGTGCGGATTAAGATATCGATTCCTTTTGTATTAAAGCACAGTATGCACCTGTGAAAAAACAAGTACCCACATCAGCACTGACAACAAATAATAGCTTAAACAGAATCAGCGTAGGACGAATTTTCGTCGGACGCGGCGTTCTGTCAAACGATTAAAATACACGGCAGTATGTGAGAATGAACAGAACGAAAAGGCTGGCGAAAATTCGTCGGAATAGACTTATTTCTAATTTGGACGCTATCGCCTGTCAAATAAATTGTTTGGAACTTGATAAGAACATGTAATAAAACAAAAATATACGTTTTTTCATGTGGAAAAAATTGAAAATATGGACAGAAGAGAAGAGTCAATGGAAAAAGTAAGGAAACATTGTATTTATAAAAATATTCATATGGCAATTTCGCCTTGATTCTGTTTTACTGGGCGATATTCGCAAACAAATGTCATCGCCACACCACGCGAAAAGACGCCCGGCGATTGGTTCTGTTTAAGCTATAATTCGTGTACCGCTGGCACCCAAAAAAAAAAAAATAAAAAATAATTCCGAAGTGGAATAAAATGTACCACGATTTTGTTTAATATTTAATGGTAGTTGAAACAAAGATTTAATTTCTCTATTTTGCTAAAATACATTTCGTCGTACCTACCATACGAAAACTAGTTCTTACAAAAACTGGTAATTAAAAAACGCTGTACGAAAAGTAGAACCTTCGACTTTTGGCTGATAAAAGTAGCAATAATTATATTCAGTTTATACCAGGCCCAGGCAGCTAGTGGTACAATCAGTGTTGCCACTGCAAAAAAATTTTACCGACCAAATTACCGCCCAATTCCTCCAAAAAAGGCCCAAAAATCAGAAGTCAACTTAAAATGGAATTACATAGTTATTTTTAAATACATATGTACATACTAAGTAATCTTGACTCCCACTCATTTAATTCAGAACTAACACTAGACTGTCGCCGATCTCTAAAGGAGATGGCCAAACAGACCTGTCTGCACCTCGTGTAGGTCCCGGGACATAGGGATATCAATGTTAATTGTAGGGCGGATGAACTTACGAGGCAGGGCACTACCGAGCAGGTTCTTCCATAAGGCATAGGTATGCCTTAGCCACAAACAAGCTAATTCTTAAACAGCATGTCTATTAAGGTGGAGTGAAATCATATGGAGATTTTTTTTTTGTTCTTTTTTTGAACGTACCAGCAATGAAAATTTGCCTTTATACGAGTTAATGAACCCCACAAAATTTTATGGCGATAGGATGACGTTTTGAACTGCCCCCAGCCCCGCAAAGTTGAAAGCAATAAGCACGATCTGGTACAAATATGAAATTTTGAAAATTATAAAATCAAAAAACGAAGTATGAGGATTGATAAAGATGGCTAAGCTGAGTATTAAAGTGAATTTTTTTTTTTTGGAAAAAACAACAACAAAAGTTATTAAAGGTCAAAGATTATATTATGCATTTTTTAAATTGCAATTACTTAAAAAATACTGAACCGATTTCAAATATTTTTACACCATTCGATAGGTATTTTGATATATATTTAATTTGGTATACATTTTGTATATGAAAAGTAAGGGGGGTAAAAGGGGGATTGACCCCCACAGGGTGGTATTATGGAACACACATAAAATGTATATCAAATTAAACGAAATCAAAATACCTATCGAATGGTATAAAAATATTCGAAATCGGTTCAGTAGTTTTTAAGTAATTGCAATTTAAAAAATGCACAATATAAACTTTGACCTTAAAAACTTTTGTTGTTGTTGTTTCAAAAAAAACCAATTCACTTTAATACTCAGCTTAGCCATCTTTATCAATCCTCATACTTCGTTTTTTGATTTTATAATTTTAGAAATTTCACATTTGTACCAGATCGTGCTGTAATTTCAACTTTGTGAGGCTGGGGGCACCTCTAAACATTCGAGTAGGTTAATAAAATTTTACAGGCTTATTACTGGGCTAGAAAGGTGCCGTTCTGGCTTTGGAACAAATTGGATTTCCAAAAAAAATGTTTCACTCCACCTTAATGTCTATAAACTAGCAAGCGATAGATGGCAACAGAAGCCAGTATGTCGAACATCAAGGCAAATCTGGCAGAAATGGGTTCATAAGCGATCCCATCAAATAAGTACTCTAAGGAGAGATGACATCTCGAACCTTGTGGTGATACTCACAGGACACTGCCTCATCGGGAAACACGCAGAGAGGCTAGGTGCACCCTACCGCAGATGCTGCATAAGCTTGAAAGATGATGAGGCGAGGAGACAATCGAACACCTCATCTGCCACTGCTTTGCTCGACTTTTAACAGCGGCAGACAACGCTTTCTTGGGAGTTCCTTCCTGGATAGCCTATGCAAAGTCACTAAAGTGAACTAGTTCACTGAAGAGAGCGCTCAACAAAGTGAACTAAATTTCCCATCTCTAATATATTATATCTCTTAATAGATATGCGTATAGTGTGTTTCACTAACAATAAAAGAACTTTACACGGGAAAGATAAAACGTTTAGCGTCCGAGAAATTGTCTCCACTAAAAATATTGATATTACAAATCGGACCAAAATTGAGTTTAGCCGCCCAACAGCCCAAAGTAAATTTATCGGACCAGATTTGGTCCGAAAGGCCCAATTTCGGCATCACTGGGTACAATTGTACCAAAAATTGAGAACCAAATTCACACAGATTATTACGCTCTTTGTTTGCTTCGCTTGTGTGAGCGCTACGAACAACCCTGCAGGGAAAATCTCTAGTTCCTAACTAGGTCGCTTCTAGTGCATTTTTCGGCACTACTAGTGCGAGCTAAATCTCTTTTGCATGTTATCAACTGCCGAATTTAACACGTCGATGTCCTAGGCGGTGTCAATTGTCACTCTCTGCACTACATTTTCGATAGTTCCGAACTAGTACTAAATTCTACAGTTTACACTAGTTCGTTTATTGGCACCATTTCGATAGTTCTGAACTAGCTGCAAGTACCTACAAATTCTACAGTTTTACATCTGTCGCTTAAGTGCAGCCTTTGACATACTTCATGCAATTGGCGCGATGGCCGACTGGCTAATGCATGTGCCTTTCAATCTGAGGGGCGCGGGTTCGAATCCTGTCGGTGTCAAGGTGGATGATATTTTTTTTTTTTTTTAATTTTTTTTTAACTAATATTTTTTTATTTATTTATTTAGTAAAAATTTACAATAATATTTAAAAAGTAATAAAATAAAAAAAATTAAAAATAAGCCTGAGGGATCGGAAAAGCATAATTAGGGGAACATTTCATTTCATACAAGATGGAAATAGAAAACTCTTTATATAAAATGCTTCACTAAACATCTGAGAATTGCAGAAATATACAAAGCCGACGGCGATTGAACGAACGAAAAATTTTCATAGAATTTTTGTCACTTCGAAATCAAATCAAAGTGTGTCTTATAATGGTCACTCAATTCACTCCTTATGAACTGGTGAGGGTCTAACTACAATTGATCTAGTTCAATTTTGACACCTTTTCACTAGTTCGGAACTAGAAATTTTGCTCACTAGTTATTGAGTTCCCTGCAGGGAATGAAGTGCTGTCGTTTGTTTCTGTTCAGTGGCTTATAAGCCGTGCACAATTGACTTCTACCTCGCTTTGCTTCAGAGTTTTGCTTTGACAGTTCTGTTCAGCATGTGCTTTTTAAAGGGACATGTTCACAATTGAGGTGAAGCGAGTAAAGCAAAGTATAAAGTTAGCCATCTTTCAACTTTTTTCCACTTTGACAAACATCTCCCCTTGTGTGTGTGTGTGTATGTTTGTATATCTACACTTATTTTAGCGATTTCGCGCAATTTCGTGAGAAGTGAGCAGAGAAAAGTAAAAAATAACATTCGAATAAGCAGAAAAAAGCAAATTCCCCAAATATATTACCAAAAATCAGGTTTATAAATTAAAGCAAAGAAGTGAAGTGGAAATTGTCAAAGTGTTAATTGTAGCAAGCATCTGGAATTTCGCTTTGCTTTAAGGTTTTTTCTATCAAAGTTGGAGCAGACAAAGCCAATTGTGCACGGGCTCTTATTATCAAGCAACAAGACAACAGCATATGCGAAAAGGTATTCATTCTGACGGGCCCATATGAACCGGATATTGGTCAATGACATACACATAGCTAATTTTGGTTGCGTAGTGGTTGGCAGATTTGCAGGCGCGTACTTAAAGAAAATAAAATTTACTATTTTATGTGCTCAAGAATATAAAACGCTGCGAATAAGTAAAATCCGTGCTATAAATACAAATAAGTTGACATTTAATTAAGAGAAAAGATTTGTGTTGTACAGATAATTCTGTTTTAAACTGTTGCACCCTGGTGGGGGGCAGGTGAATGGTGAAAGGCGACATGGGAGATGCCTGGGTAGACAAAGCTGTATCAATTGAATGCCATGGTAATTTAGGAATTTTCCAAGGTGTAATAAAAAGAATAAGCGAATCTGAGATAACCATAATTCGTGCATTTCGTAATGGCATACCATTAAAACAACAAACTGCTGAGGTTACTTTGCGGTAAGCAATGTATGCATGAAGTGAATGGCATTCCGATTTGACACTTTCCATTTTATATTACTTTCATTTTAGATCAACTGATATTGCTGATATTAATGTGATACCGTCTTCTATTGTACAAAGTACTGTTACGACAACGGATATAAAAAAGCCTAAACCCGTTAAAACGCCAAATTTTGCAAAGGCTGGTAAAATCGCGCTAGCTCTGCCAAATAATGTGGAAGACGATGACTTTTATGAGAGAAATCCCACAACATCATCGCACTCGTTTGCACCAAATTATGTACCCCACCATACTAAATATCAGGACACGATGAGTGATCTAGCGAATAGCATGACTAAAGTGAATGTCGATCCGAACAAAAGTAGATGGTATAAAAACATGCTTTTCCCTTTTTTGATATAAATTCAAATAATTCATACATATTTACATATATATTTCACATACTCAGTCACAGTAATCCAAATTTGGAAAGCGGATTAAGTGAAGTCAAAAAGGCGCCTTGCAATTCTACTGTTAAAGAATTCTTTGGAAACATGCTTCCGCCCAAAGTCGAAGCTCGTTTGTGTACATCCCGTTTTCCAGCCTCACCGAATTCGGCGAATGTCTATGATGTTGATCAGCTTGAAATGGTGAATAGGATGTGGGAAGAGGCTGCATCCTTTAACAGGCACAGCAGTCAAAATGGTTTCCCCAATGCTCCGGAAATTCCAAGCAACGTTAACGGTAATGGAAAAATGCGCCACCCGAATAATAATAACAATGGCTCTAATGGCAATAATGGCAGCAATCGTAAACAGCGTAAACAATTGCGAAAAGATAGTAACACTAAGCGAAATCAAGCATTCATCACATCAACCGATGATCCACAAATACATGAGGATTTCGATTTTGAGGGTAATTTGGCACTTTTCAATAAGCAAGAAATTTGGGACACAATCGAAGCAGAGCAGAAGCCCGATTTGGTGCGTCAAACATCGAATGCAATGAAAAAATATCGACATGATGAGAATATATTGGTTAGTGAACCAGTGAGACTGCGTCAAATTGAAAACATGTTTGATGGTTCCACGGAATTTGTTACAGGTGTGAATACTTTATTTGTATTTATACATCGTTTCCATATTAAACATACCTACTAATTATCTTGTGCATTATATTTTTTAGATGAAGGTCTGATCATACCAACCATTCCATCATTTGTACGCGCAAAAATTGAAAGTATTGCTGCTAAGGAAGGCCTTTCACTGTCAAGACAAATGGACATACTCGCTCGAGGTGTAACCGATTTGGCCATATCATTATTAGGCGGAGCTAGAAGACTTACACCAACCAATTACCATCAATGGCCAATCATTGTAATAATATGTGCAAAATCAAATAATTTGAGGTAGTTGAAAGCTTCGTTAATTTATTTATTTATTTATTTATTCATGGTCTTATTTTCTAAATCAAATTATGCGCTAATTTCTTCTGCAGAACTTGTGATATTGGTGCTGCCACTGGACGTCAAATGGCATCGCATGGACTTAAAGTTTTGCTATATTTGGAGGAGGAAAGCATGGATAACAAAAGTAAAGAGATTAACCTTTTTAGAGCAACAGATAATGTGGTTGTTCACTCTGTTGAAGGTAAAGAGAGCAAAAATAATTTTTGCGTTTTATGTCACAAAGTAACCCTATTTCTCTTTTAGAATTACCCTCACCTGATTTGGTAGTTTTATCCACAGACTCGAAGCACTTGACTGGTAGAGTAAGGAAATGGCTTAGTGAAAGCAGGTGTGTGAAAAATATACCTATTTAATTTTATTTTTTTCTAAACATATTTTTTTTCTTCGTTCTATCCACTACAGAGCTTCAGTGCTTGCCGTCGATCCACCAGCTGAAGGCATCAAAGATGTTAGCATTAAATATGCAATCCTACCAACACTACCTTTAAATGGCATCTCATCTAATAATTATGGAAAATTATATTTATGTAATTTGGGTATACCGGATAAATTTTATCGTGATGCTGGTATAAATTACAAAAGCCCATTCGGACATAAATTTGTGATACCAATACACTCAAAGGAGTGAGTAACACTAATAGAATAAAAGAGAGAGCATAAAGCAAGAGCAACAAAATTATTGCGAGTATGGATAGCGCTGTAGAATTACCAATTGGAATTATACATATTAAGTATTTTGTATGCACCAAAACAAAAAAAAAACAACAAAATCGCTCGTAACACTTAGCGGCAGAGCAAACCCAATCGGGCTTTTTTTTACATTCGTGCATATTAGCAAATTAAATTATTTGGTTTGATTTTTAGGATATAGCACAGCAAAAATTAACGTATGTATGTATATGTAGCTAAAATTCAATTTATTTTTGCTTTTTTCAAATGTAGGCCCTCGTTTTTTTGTTTTTAAATTTACATTACTTGACCATAATCATCATGAAACATAAGCTGCTAATTTACTTTAAGCATGTTTACAAATTTAACTTTTGGACTGATTTATATGTACAAAAGAAAACATTTTAATAGCTACATACTAAAACATATTTGTTGAGAGATAAGAAGTTTGTTAAATTGTAATTGTAATGTAATTGTGAAACCAGAAAAAACAAAAACAAAACATAATAAAATTGTCCATGTTGTCAAAATTAGCAAAATCCTTGCTCGTAAATATAACATGTTTTATTGCACTTAGTATATTTTAAAGCATGGAAATAATCACATTATCAAGGCGTTATGGATATTTTCGGAATCTAGTAGTAAGTTAGTTCCGGCTCTAAGCAGTTAAACCGTAGTAAATATCTATGTATGATTTATTTATCACGTGATTGCATTCTTTGTAATTTCGCATAAATGCCATTCAGAGCAATTAACTGCTGATGATTGCCAATTTCTACTATTTGACCGTTTTGTAGAACACAAATAACATCAGCATTTTGCACAGTCGATAAACGATGAGCTATCACAATGCAAGTACGTCCCGTACATGCCACATCCAATGCCTGCTGCACCAACTGTTCACTTTGCAAGTCCAAGGCGGATGTCGCTTCGTCCAATAGCAAAATTTTCGGATTGCGCATCAAGGCACGTGCAATGGCAATGCGCTGCTTCTGACCACCCGACAACTGAGTGCCACGTGCACCCAAACGCGTCTCGTAACCATTTGGCAGTGTGACTATGAAATTGTGTGCATTTGCACATTTGGCTGCCGATATTATTTCATCCAGTGTCACATTGCGTGAATTATCACCGTAAGCAATATTTTCGGCGATGGTGCGATCGAAGAGTGTGGGTTCCTGCGAAACGAGTCCCAATTTTCGTCGCAGAACATCAATTGAAATGTCTTTGTGTATATTGTCATCGTTGAGTTTCTGTGAAAGGGATGATTAGTTTTGATTGTTTCTCGGGTGTAATAAGAAATTCATGTATGTATACATATGTACTAGAGTACATCCGTCCCGCTTCGCCGTGACAAGCCTATTTCCATCTGTCTGTAATCCTGTTCCTGCCCGTGTCCCTATCCCCATCCCCTTTCCTATATGATGCATTGGGTATCGTTTATCCACATACCAATTTCCAGTTCCTTATAATGAAAACTTTTAGAGATATTAAGAATGAAACATAGAGTTTGTATTGGAGTGCCACGCCCCCTCAATATTTTCAACTTTTTTTCCCAAACCTATTCGAGTTAATTACGAACAAACTTGCAGAAGAAAGTATTAAATTAGGCCAGTTTTAAACGGCCAAACAAATCACGACTCTATAAATATGTATACACTCAAAAAAAAAAAAATTACTCAGATTATGGAAAAATGGGAATGATTCGGCGCTAAAGACATATTTCCATATTTTGATGTACAATTTTCTTTAAAACGTGGTTTTTATTCCTTGATTTGAAGAAAATCGTACATCAAAATATGGAAATATGTCTTTAGCGCCGAATCATTCCCACTTTTCGATAATCTGAGTAAGTTGTTTTTTCAGTGTATGGTAAATCCACTGTGAAAATTCAGAAACATCGGTTAGGTACTTGGCAGTCTATAGGGATACACACACGCATTAATTTTTTTTTTAGTTATGACACTTTTAAAGTAAATGAGTTTTTTTAGTTATGACAATTTTGAAGTAAGTGAGATTTTTCTTGAGTTATGACACTTTTGAAGCAAATGATTTTTTTTAATTATGACACTATTGAAGTATTTGATTTTTTTCTTGAGTTATGACACTTTTGAAGTAAATTCATTTTTTTGAGTTATGACACTACCCAATAAACATTTTTCTTCATTTTCAATTTGAGGTTCATTTGAGAAGTAATCCTATTGTCAAATATCAAACGTTTGTTATCAAATGCACCTCAAATTTCCCTTGATAGCGTTCTCAAACAAAAAGGCTCGTTTTTAGTATGGGATTTTGGGCTGATTCTCAATTTGATAAATTCCATTTTCTCAAACCCATTTCAAAGGTGGTACGAAATGGAATGCAATCAATAGATGTTTGTATGTATTACATATGTATATGTACTCTAGAGTGCAGAAAAATTGAGGGATAGTGAGAGTGAGAGAGTTTGTGGTGTGAGCGCAGAAATGGAATGGAATAAATAGATGTAGATATGTATGTATTACATATTTGTACGCTTATGTGATGTTATTCATTTACCCGTGCGGGTGAATTTCGCCGGTGCCTTTTGTACAATTACATGAGTATATTAATATCTTTTTAATATACATACACACATATGGGAAACCAACTACATATGGTTTTATTAAATTTTGTGTAACTTCACAAAAAGCCACAAACAAATAAAATAAGAGTAAGAAATACAGAACCATTATTACACACAATCATTTTCAACCATCATCATTTCAACCGTTAAAAGACAACGAACGCTGACTGAAATTTGCAAACACACAAAATTTCTTCGTTCCTTCAATCCTTGACATGTTGAAATTCGTGAAATGGTACAAAATACGAAACAAGTTTTTTTTTCAAATGTGTTGTAAGTTAATCTAAAGTTGATAAACAATGTTTGATGAACACTTGCAAATATGTTTATTTTCAAATGATATCTATGCTGATTCTCAACTTTAGAAACAACATTTTCTCAAACGTTTGATAATTTCTTTTTCAGTGTTTAATGGGTATTGAAAATTAATCGTTGCTTGCCAGGTAGTGTTATTGTACACATGTTCGTGTCATTGCTTTGCATGCGTGTTGTTGTTGTTCTCGCTTAGACCAACTTGTTAAATTTCGCTATGGCAGCGAACAACCACACGCACGACTTTTAAAAAAAAAGTGCTTTACATTGAAATTAATTAACAATTTTGTATGTCCTAGAATTTAAGTAACAATTTTAAAGTTTATCTAGAAAAGAAAATATTTCAATCGATGGATTAGTTTTTGATTTATAGCCGTTTTAAGCCCATTTTGATGAATTTTTACCACATTTTGACAGATTGGCACGCCCCTTAACAATAAAATTTAACAAATAATATACAAGAACCTTGCTCAATAAACACTCTATCCATTGGTGAAAACCGCATGAAAATCCGTGCAGCAGTTTCTGAGTTTATCGCGAACAGACAGACAGACGCGGCGGAGGACTTGTGTAATGATGTATTTTAAAAACAACTTACAATAGTTCCACTATCCGGATCATATAAACGCATTAACAGTTGTACGCATGTCGATTTTCCACAACCAGAACGTCCAACCAAAGCCACCGTCTTCCCCTTTGGTACTTCCAAATTTAGTCCATTCAATATTTTAACATCCGGACGTGTTGGATATTTAAATTCAATGCCAGAGAAGCGTACACCTTCATACAATGCCACAACTCTGCCACCGTCCACAATAGTTTTCGTATCACATTTACTATGTGGGGATTGCATTTTTGGTGATCGATCTAATATTTGAAATAGACGATGTGCTGCTACTAATGCTGCTGTAAAGGCTGGCGCAAAAGCTAATGACTGAGCCAACATCATGGAACCATATAGAAGTGTTTCCGATACTCTGAAATAAATGATTTAAGAAGCTTTATGGTTGCTCCACAATATATGATTTAAGAAGCATTCATCATAACTTGAAAAAGTCTCAGTAACAAGTGGGTGCAAATGGGTGCAGAATTGTGGGAATGAAATTTGCGCATATGAGCAGGAATGGGTTAGAATACAGGGTTGTACATTTAGAGACGAATTTCCGGAAGCGAGATCAACGCTCTTTCCCACTTCGCACTAGAAGTACAGTTTTCTTAAAAGTTTAGAGGAAATTTTCCGCACAGCAAATATTGAGCGCGTAATTCTCAGAACTCGCCTTACGCAGTTCAACCTAACCTAAAAAGACCTTAATTAACTAAGTACTAAAAACTTATGGACAATCAAAAGGTGCGAATATACATACTTCAATGCGTTGCATGCCACAGTATGTGCATATGTGTGTACATAATCCTTCTGCATTCTAATAAATACATGCTACATACTTGATGATGTCTTGAAATGGCACCTTTCCTTCGGACACAAGTACGCCGCCATAGCAGAGAGCTATGGCATAGGCAAAAAATATAAAAGCTTGGCCCGTTGCATTTATCAAACCGCGATATTTTAGTTTTTGTCGAATCATGGACTTCACCTTATCAATTTCCGTATTATAACGTTCGATAGTTTGAGCTTCACGTCGCAGTCCAGCAATTGTACGAATGTTCGTGATGGCTTCGGATGCAATGCGCGATGCTTCCTCCAAGGCGACCTTCTCGTGAACTAATGAAGCGCTCATGAATCTGCAAAAACATACATACAAACATATGTACATGAAAGTAAGGAATTATCAAATTGGAAGAAATATAAATTTACATACTTTGATTCAAATATGATAGAACCCACAATCACCGGGCATGCGCATACACACACCAAAGCCAACTTCCAGGAGTAATACAAAGATAAAGTCAACGCAATGATAAAATTTGATGTTGCTTGCAATATACCACTTAACGGATAACCAATTGCGCCTTGCACACCCGATGCATCGCCCGTTAAGCGGGCTGACAATGTGCCCACCGAATTACACTCTTCATCAAACCAACCAGCCTCCTGGCGGATTATAGCCGAAAATGTCATTGAACGCATGCGCGTCGTTAACCACACGCCAGCATAATTGAATAGATATGTTTGTAGAAATGCACCAATGCCAGTTAGCACGCCTAAAATTAGGCAATATATGGACAACTCGGAAGTACGTTGCAGCGCCACCTTTTCATCGGGTTGTGATAAGGCGGCATAGAATTCGCCAAATATAACGGAAAATGCCGGATAAGTGAAGCCGAACGCTATGGCACAAGCAGCGCCCAACACAAGCATACACCATTCGGGACGCGCCAGTTTTAAAATGCGTTTGAATGTTGAGAAAAAATTTCCACTAGACTCCTGTGGCGGCTTATTATCGCCACCTTTGCCTTTGGTTTTTATGGTTGGCAGCTCGTGTTGTGCTCTGGTGTGATTTTTATCAATATTAATTAAATCCGTTTCGAAAGATTTCTCAAATGAATTGAGTTTAGTGATTTCTGAAAATAAAAGGAAAAAGGATCATGACTGAACTTTGGTTAGACAGCTTGGTATACATATAGTATGTACAAGTACCCAGCAAAAATTTGGTAATCGCTGCTGCATGTATTGCATGACAGAATGCATTGCCATAGAATGCCTGAAGATTGTCTCCCTTCTCTTGCGCATTACCAGTAATGCATAGTAGAATAAGATTCCGATCTATAGATCAAGGCACTCCGTCTCCGCTTCCACGTAAGGTGATAGTTAGACCTTACCGCCAATGACATGCCCGTGTTAAAATAATGGATTCCGTAAGCGAGTGGGGAAGCGATTGCCAGAGTTTATTTCCATTCTACTTTCATTTCCGAGGTAATCGTGTTTTTTGCTGGGTAGTACTGTTATGTACTATATACATATGCAAACTAGGTCATATGCTTACTTTTATCATCGATAGCACTTTCATCAGTCACATCCGCTACATTAATATCACCAGCACGTATCATATCATAGTACATTCCTTTTAAGCTCATTAGATCATCATGAGAACCCTCTTCGAATACTTTGCCCTCGTGTAGAAAAACGATTTTATCAGCGCCACGTATAGCCGATAATCGATGAGATACAACAATTTTTGTACGACCTTTACTAACCAAATCCAATGCATGTTGAATATCCTTTTCCGAGTGATAGTCTAAAGCCGATGTGGCTTCGTCCAACAATAAAATTTTCGGATCTTGTATAAGTGCTCGAGCGATAGCTATACGTTGCTTTTGACCACCGGACAACTGAGATCCTTTTTCGCCGATAACCGTGAGGTAGCTCTGAAATTAGTTTGCAGAAAGGGGAAATACTTATTTTTAATCCGTATTAATACATATAACGAATCATATTGAGGGATGAGAGAAAGTTCCAAGAATTTCTTTATAATCCCTAGAGAACATGAATAGTCGCATGACACCAACTATATAAAAAAAACTAATTTTATTGGTATGTATTTAATAATAATAATAATAATAATAATAATAATAATAATAATAATAATAATAATAATAATAATAATAATAATAATACAATGGCGCTATTATAACTCTGACGAGTTTTATGGCCGAGCTTCTCTCCCAATTCGAGGTGTGCTCCTTTTCTTTTTCCTACTAATTTGGTGGACCTACACTTTTATGCCGGCTCCGAACGGCGAATGCATTTTTTGTGAGCGGCTTTTTCATGGCAGAAATACACTCGGAGGGTATGCCGTCCACTGCCGAGAGGTGGCCGCTGCTGTTAAAAAAACCCAATAATTGGATTTTTACTAATTAGAAACATTTTTTTTGGTGTTTGCTCGGACCGTGGTTTGAATCCGAGACCTCTGGCATAGCAGGCGAGCATTCTACCCACTGCACCACAGCGTATGTATTTACCTCAGGCAAACTGCAAATGAAATCGTGTACTCCGACAGCCTTAGCAGAAGCTTCTATTTCACGTTGTGTTGCATTAGATTTTCCGTAACTAATGTTTTCCGCTAAAAAAAAAAGAGCAAATAATAAAACGATGATCCCAAGTCCTACAGGTTACATACAGTAGATACATAGTATCTTACCACTTAAAAATGATTAATTTTCTTTGAATATTTTTTTAAATCCTTTACACTTACCAATAGTTCCCTGAAATAAGACTGGCTCCTGTCCCACTACAGCCATATTCGATCTCAACCAGTGTAAATTATATTTTCTTATATCCAAACCATCCAATGTTATCGAACCAAATATTGGATCGTAAAAACGTTGTAAAAGTTGCATACACGTTGACTTGCCACAACCGGACGATCCGACCAGAGCAACCGTTTGACCAGCGTACACTTTGAAATTGACACCACGCTGAACAATTACTTCTGGACGTGATGGATAGCGAAAGAAAACATCTTTGAATTCAATCTCTCCACGCAAACCATAATTCAGTATTTTTCCATCGCTGGATAGAGGATCAATTTTTGACTTGGTATCGATTACTTTGAAGATGTTAGTTGCAGCACCACGTGCTGTAGAAAAGGATTCCAAAAATGGTGCGGTGCGTGCGATATTATCA
The DNA here is from genome assembly GCA_960531455.1 of Urophora cardui. Lineage (NCBI taxonomy): Eukaryota > Metazoa > Arthropoda > Insecta > Diptera > Tephritidae > Urophora > Urophora cardui. Next base: position 42,268,306 of record OY482673.1, read on the forward strand.
GCGCCAACAATAATTCCGAAAAAGGCCTGGAATATGTGAATAACAGAATTTTAAAGATAATTTCTCTATCAACAATACATGAAACTTTTTCTCACTTACTATCATTAAGATAGCTGGCGTATATTCCTTATCCTCCAAATTTCTATTATCTATAATTAAATTCACGCCATACCAAAAGGCTCCGGCACATGAAAGGAAAAGCATTGATTTTAAAACTCCATCGCTAAAACCTGAGAAAGCACCTTTACGTTGGCTGGCTTTTCGGGCAGGTATAAGATAATTATCGTAACGTTCGGACTCCTTTTTTTCTGCACCGAATGCCACAACCGTACGTATAGATGAAAAAACTTCTTCGACAATATTTCCGGCACCAGCATACGATTCCTGCTCCTTCTTCGTTAACTTGCTTTGATACTGGAAAATTATTATTTGCTGATTATACAGGTCGACAAATTTTTAACCCAGAATTGAACCTAAAATCCTTGAATCGCTGAATATGAATCCGGATTGGTCAGAATATACAATTTGTTTATAGTTTCAGAGATATTCATGCCCAAATAAGATGAAAAGTGCATTTTTTTGCTATGTTCACTCCCATCTTGTATGTATGGAACTTATTCGTATTCAAATTGATTATACCGTTTGAAAGAGCAATTAATATCTTAGAAACTAGATCTTTAGAAAAGTACATATAGGCTCATTTCTGGGTGTAAGCTTTGTTGGAATTTTGTCGGCCTGTCTAATCAGTATTGGTCATAAATATACATATATATGTATGTATGTATGCATACCTTTCCCACAAAATAGTTTAAAACAATAACTACTGGTATATAAACACTAACTGCCAATGTTAGTTTCCAGCCATAAGCAAATGATATAGCTACCGTGATTATAAATCCAAACACAAGATATAAAAAGTGACCAACTTTCTCAGATATGCCATCTCTGATTTTCTCCACATCACTGAAAATACGTTAGTATTTTTTAAATAGTTAATACTTATGTATATTATTAAACAATACCCTGCAAAAAATGCGATTAATCCGGGACGTGTCCGGGATCAATCGCAAGGGAGCATGCGACTAATACAATTTTACATCCCTTTGTATGGAGTGAATTGATCGCATTTGTTCGAGCATGTCCTATGAAGAGACTAATTGTTCAACTTGTATACCCGAACGGGTACCAATGTAGATCAATCGCTTTCATCCCGAACGGGTACAAATGTAGATTAATCACTAACATACCGAACGGGTACAAATGTAGATCAATCGCTTACATCCCGAACGGGTACAAATGTAGATTTTTCCAAGTTGTTCGCCAAGGCAATTTTTAATAACAATCTTTAAAAAATTGTAAATGTTAATGCATATATAAATAAATTTTATATAATGTTTTACTTTTGAAAAAAAAATCTCAATAAATAAATAAAAAAAATTGTAAGTTTTGAGTTATATGAGCATTTTTTTGCATTATATGAGCGTAATGTAAAGGATTTTTTCATAGAATATTTTAGGCAACATTTTGTTAAAATTATTATTCATCATTGTTATTAAAAGAAAGGGTGTTCAATTCGTTTTACCGGTTGCTCTACAATTTTTTAAATACATTGTATATTTTTGTAAAATTTCTACATTTCAGGAATCTAGATTTGTACTCGTTCGGAATGAAAGCGATTAATATACATTTATACCCGTTCGGGATGAAAGCGATTAATCTACATTTGTACCCGTTCGGGATTAAAGCGATTAATCTACATTTATACCCATTAGGGAAGAATTGGTCTACAATTAGTCTACATTTATACCCGTACGGGAACAATCGGGGACTAATTGTGGACCGATTGTTCTCGAAAGAGATCTATCCGGGACAAATCTCTTTCGGGATTAATCGCACATTTTTTTGCAGGGTATACTCACTCTATCAATTGTTGTGTGAAATTTTGCTTGATCGCCATATCATGCCACGCAATATCTTGTCGCATAACAGTTTCGAATAATATTTTACGCATACGTGTCACTTGTCGCAGTGCCACCAAATTGAATATATCAACCGATAAAATACCCGATATTAGCATTATAATTGAAGTTATTGTTAAAAGTATACCATAGGAAATGGAATCGTTATATAATTCTGACATATTCTCCTCTTTGCTGGCATTTGTGCTGAAAAGATGCATTGACACGTATATATATACATAAATACATATACATCATCATCATCGTCAGAAATAAAACTTACAGTGTTTTACCACCACCAAATAATGGCAAAGCATAGGTTTTGGAACTTGTACCGATCGCCAAAGTACGATCTACTAGCATAGCTGTAAATTCACTATAAACAATAACAACCGCCGGTAATGTGAGTGCTTTCACAATTGACATAAAGAAGCCCACGAATAATAGAATATTTTCAAATGCCGTTGAAAAGCGATAGAGTTTAAAAAATTTTAAAGTTTTATTGCTTTCATGCTCTGAATCAGTTTCCGATAAGTCATCGTCTGCAATTGTAGATGCCTGACAGTCTTTCTCCTCTTTGCCGTCCATTTTCATCTGGTTTTGTTGTTGTTATGGTATGTGTATGTACTAAAATGAAATCTGCGGGATATTCTGCAATGAGGGAGAAAATTATATTAATTGCATTGCTGCTCTAAGGTAAAGAAATTCTGCAATTTTCTTTTGTTATAATTCGAATTAACTGAACCGGAAGACAGCATGTTTATTTGAATTTCAAAATACATTTAAGGTAACATACTTTCAGGAGCAAATTAAATTTTTGACGGTATTACACACATAATTGCATCTAATAGTGTTCTTAATGCTTTTACTGGCTTTTTTACCTTTAATAAAAAAAACAACAGTATTTAATAAAAAAATTAAAAAAAAAGTTAATTTTTTGGATGAACTCTTCAATTAAAGTTTTGCAAAAAAAAAGCCATAAGTTTACTGTTAATATCGTCGTACCATACGAAAACTAGCATTCGATTTTTTGTGGCTGACGAAATGTAACAAGTTCGACTTTTGGCCGACGAAAAGTAACAAAATCGAGTTTTGGCTGACGAAAAGTAACAAGTTCAACTTTTGGCTGACGAAAACTATCAATTTCGTTTAAACAACAACAATTTTAATGTAAAAACAGTATATAATTACTGATACTTTTCATCAGCCAAAAGTCGAACATGTTACTTTTCGTCAGCCAAAAGTCGATTTTCTTAATTTTCGTCGGCCAAAAGTCAAATGTTCTACTTTTCGTACAGAATTTTTTTTATTGATAGCTTTCGCCAGAAATTTGAAATATGCTAGTTTTCGTATGGTACGACGATATGTAATCGCCTGCCCAGATGCGTGTAGTTCCAGAGAACTTAGATAGTTCTCTGGTTATAATGACTGCTAATCATTTCAATTGACACTTTAGCAAATTCAACAACCAAAAGAGCGAATATGACAAAAAAATGAGCATTCAGCAACCAAAACAACCAAAAAACCCAGTATTAGCCATAAAATGTTGGTTGCAAAACTATTTTCTTAGACTATTTGGTGAAACCCAAAAGAAAGTTAGCCCCAAATCTGGGCTAACTTAACTCAAAACTTAGTTTTAGCTTTAGTCACGTTGGGGAAACCGGGCCCATGAGTGAATCTCGTTTCTGATAAATTAAAACAGATGTATGTTAAGAGTACTAGGATGCGTACATACATACTATGTATATACATAAGTATATACAGAGACAAATTTTAAGACACAACTTAGCTGCATGTACATAATTTTTCCGGATTCTTGCATACGTATGTACATATGTGTATATTGACACCTTCCCTCGAACTCAATTAATTTTGTATGTCATCAAGCGCAATAGATATTCGCAACTTCTTGAGATGCGCTATGTAATTATTGAACTTTGACTTTAATTTAATTGAAGGCAATCTACGTATGTATGTATGTATATATCGCCGTTTAAACTTCATAACCGCCTATCCTACGTTAGACATTATTGACTAGATGAAAATTAATTTTACAGGACAGAATAAAACCGCTTCATTTCAAACTTATTTCTAAGTATATACTTACATTTAAATAGTTAGGTGATCATCTTGTTGGCTAAAGCATCAACTTCGTATAAAAGTAGGAACATATTGAATCATCGGTAAATTTTATTTTTTCGCACGAGTGCCGCTTAGCCGGTTATGAAATTTCTTAGGCGGTTGTGAAGTTGAAACGACAATATGTAGGTACATACTTATTTACTTATGTATACCGCAAACTCACATAAAATGAACGGTAACTCATGTCATTTGAATTTTTAGTTTGAAAGATGTTAAAAATCAGGATCCTATTTCTACTATTTAATTATACCAGTTAAATTTTTAATTTTTATTTATTTTTTAAGTATGTAAATTTTTTTAAACAAAATTGTTTGAAATAGAAAATAAGAGCGCGGTAATTAAATATCCCTGCTAGCATTTGGAAGAGCGTTTTCTCGTCTATCGAAAATAAGTAACGTCTGAGGCACTTCCAGGCGTTATTCGGATGAAACAAACTTAATTGATATCGCGTGTCTCACTTCTTGGTGTGTATGCAGAAGATACATACATACTTGAATAGTTGCTGCGAATTTATTCTGAAAAAAGTCTGTATTTTTTTTTTTAATAAATAAAAAGCGTGTTAAAAATGAGTTAAAGCAAAAGATTTGCTGATGAAAAGTAGGTTAATAAATAAAAAATTGGGCAAGAATAAAATTCCGAGTTTAGAGCAAAGCTTAGTAGAGCTGCAGTTATGCTTTACGGATTAGCTATTGATTGGGTAAGTTATGCATTAATAGAAGGTCTTATACATTAGTTAATAACATAACACACGCCCTTTTTTACAGACTCTAGTGCATCATCGCACCAATGACATCAATAACGATTTTCGTTCAATTCGCTGTTACCGCCATTTGCATTGGCACCGCTCTTGAATTTAACTTAAATACGTACTATTGTTTACTTTGTGTTAAATAGAATTAAAAAACTGCACATCTATTTATAATTTTATTTGGGTTCTAAATAAAGTGAGAAATCTGTAGAAGAAATTATTAATTGACGCTTTTGTGTCTTCCAGGTGACACTAAGAAGTTACTTCCAGAAGCGTCGTATTCGTTTTTTTGTACGTAACGTTTTTGTCTCTTCCAAACGACACTTGGAAGTTACTTCCTAAAGTGTCGTTTATAACTCCTTATGGACGAAACGTTGACGAGGAACACTTCTTCCCGAACGAAGATAGGAAAAAGTTGAGAAAGGGATATCTTCCGCGATTGAATTAAACTTCTTGACGTTACCTTTTCGTCACTTCCACGATAATAAATGTTGGCTGGGTATGTATGTATGTAAAATTATGAGATTTTCAAATTCAAATCCCGCTTTGGAAGTACATAGTTCCTTAAATGACGGAGAAACTGGGTAAGAATACTTGAAAAGGGGAACAATAAGAGCTATCTTATAAGATCCACTTTGATTAGCCATTTATTTTCAATCGAATAGAACTTCACTAGTGAATCTTTGACATTTGACTTAAAAAGCACAGAATACTAATTTTGTATATCTACATATATATGTATATTTTTTTATATTTTACCTTAGTGTAATTTTTAGCTAAAAGTTATTGATCTAACTTAGGTGAATACTTTCCACAGACTGATCACTTATTGCAACTTGAGAATTGATCAAGTGTCCATTTATGCCATCATAAATACATGCATATATGTACGTATGTGCATATGTATATTCGATTGACTCAATCAGCATATAATATGCATTAACTGTGCATGCTGAAGTTAAATTAAATTGCTTACTTTAGACAATTAACCAAATTGAAAATATACTTAGTACACGAGTACGTATGTATGTACATACATACATAAATTTTGTAGGATTTTAACGTACACCTTTTCTTGATGAATCAAAAATAAATTGTATTCACCCGAAACTATATGAGATGCGGCAACTATTTCATTACGGCTTTGATTTTCATACTTTATTGTTGTTGTGGCATATGGGGTAGGCACTTGCCTTACCGGATTCGAGGCTCAATAATTGAATTTTTAAGAAAATCCTTTCACTCTTGCTATTGGTTGACAGATATTGTTCGGAGTCGGCCTAAACCTCTATGTACCTAAACCCAATCGGTCTAATACTTTTTACAGTCATATTTGAAGTAGAATAATTTTTATACCTAGATGTTTTTTAATTTGATGTATTGTGGAACGATCCTCCGCCATCCCTTGTCAAGTTTGGTTTGGAGACAAACCGGTTTTTTCGAAAAGACACTGAAGATGGCGCATATTAGCCGAAACCGGTTTGTCTCCAAACCAAACTTGACAAGGGATGACGGAGGATCGTTCCACAATACATCATATTCCTAACCTGTCGGAAAAACAAGCAACCAAAAAGTATTTTTTTAATTTAGTTTAAGTAATTTTATATATATATTTGTTTTTGCATAGCCTATAAGAATACTGTTTGTACATATTCATTGTTTGAAATAAATAATTGAATATATGTATATTTATTTTAGTTTTTCTATTTGTTGATATTAAGATACATATTTTTTTTTGGCTCTAAGTGTGTTAAGTGCCTGATAACCCTATTCGATTAATTTCGGTTTCTAGCATCACTGACCGGTCGATAGTGATTAAATTAAATATCGAGTTATCGCAATTGCGTTGAATTTTCAATACGTGTATGGTGTGTAGAGACTGACTGCATTTTAGCAAATAAAAAAGTGTTTTATTACATAGGAATTTGCTTGGAAAAAGCAAACATTTATGCTAAATGACTTCAGCCAGAGCAGCAGGGAAGTGGTGTTGTTAGTTAGGAAATCTATCATCTATGGATTCATAGCAAATACCTGCACTTGATTTGTCCCGAAAGAAAAGTGTTGGTAGATAAAAAACTTCCGAAAATTAAACACAAAAACAAATTTATACTTTAACTTGAAAACAAATAAATGAATATGTGGCAAAAGCGACTTCTTACGTTCTGTTTGGTGGTTATATTAAGCGATTACTGGGTCGCAGCGGATGAGCATAATCATAAGGTGAGTATATAAATATACATACGTTTGTGCATATGTACCTGAATATCTAGACACGTAGGTATGTGCATTTATATGTACTTTAGTATGTACTTATGTATTTATGTTTATGCTAATTGGACTAGTTAAAATAATCGTATATTTCATTTACCAACTCAGTACAATGACCGTGAAGAGGTTGTGCTTTGGATGAACACAGTTGGACCGTATCATAATCGACAGGAGACCTATGCCTATTTTTCCTTGCCATTTTGTAGCGGCGCAAAACAAAGTATATCACATTACCACGAGACACTGAGTGAGGCGCTTCAAGGTGTTGAATTGGAATTTAGTGGCTATGAAATCGATTTCAAGGGTAAGAAAGAATTTTTATTACGATATAATGTTACTTATGTACGTGTGATTTCCTTCTATTCTGGAGGGATTTGAGGATGTTACTCCATGAATGTACATACATATGTAAAGGTCCAAGGTCTTGTCTTTGCCAAACTGATGTTATTGTAATAATAGATAGTAGCAGTAGTGGCAGTATTAGTAGTAGCAGTTGTTGTTGCCAACATCATGCTTCTTTTAAGATAATGCCACTAACGTATTTCACTTCTACAAATACGTGCAAATTAATTAAAAATTAATCAGTTATAAATAAAAAAAATTTCAAACTTTTTGCAGTTGACGTATCACCGACCGTTATATGTATGATCGACTTAACAATTGATAAGGTTAAAGCGTTTACATATGCGGTTAAAAATCAATATTGGTACCAAATGTATATTGATGGTTTGCCAATATGGGGCGAAGTTGGCAAGAAGGACGACCAAGAGGAAAAATATTATATTTATACACATAAACGATTCGAAATCGGTTATAATGGTCAACAAATCGTGGATGTAACTTTACACAATGAAAAGAAGGAATTACTAACACCAGGCGCAAAAATCAAGTTCTCCTATGAAGTCAATTGGAAACCAAATCCAACTGAGTTTAAAAATCGTTTTGATAAATATTTAGATCCAAAATTCTTCCAACATAGAGTGAGTATAATTATAATTAAAAAATTAATAAATAAATAAATAAAATACATTTGTATTGCAGATTCATTGGTTCAGTATATTCAACAGTTTTATGATGGTCATATTCTTAGTGGGATTGGTTTCAATGATACTTATGCGTACCTTACGTAAAGATTATGCACGGTACAGTAAAGATGAAGAAATGGATGATATGGTAAAATGATTTTACATACATACGTACATTATTTTGCATCACAATTATAAATATCATATCATTGCTGTTATACTATATCTATAATAGGAACGTGACTTGGGTGATGAATATGGCTGGAAGCAAGTGCACGGAGACGTGTTTCGTACGCCGCCGCATGCTTTGCTCTTTTCTGCTATGATCGGTGCAGGTTGTCAATTGATTTCCGTAGTCCTTTGTGTCATTCTATTTGCCATTGTAGGAGAGTTGTATACAGAGTAAGTCTGTGGGAAATTATTAATATAAAAATAATATATGTAAATACATTATTGTGTCTTCAGCTATTTTTGCACCTTTGAAAAAGAAAAATTGTTATAATTAGCAATATTTGATTTTTTTTTATTTTAGACGCGGCTCAATGCTGTCCACCGCTATTTTCGTTTATGCAGCAACATCACCCGTTAACGGTTATTTTGGAGGCTCTCTATATGCTCGTCTTGGTGGTCGCATGTGGATACGTCAAATGCTTGTGTCGGCGTTTATGATTCCCGTTTTTGTTTGCGGCACTGCCTTCTTTATCAATTTCATAGCTATTGGTTATCATGCATCGCGCGCCATACCATTCGGTACCATGATTGCTGTTACATGCATCTGCATATTTGTTGTTTTGCCACTGACATTGGCCGGAACTGTGGTTGGGCGCAATTTAGATGGTCAGCCGGATCATCCGTGTCGTGTGAATGCAGTACCGCGTCCCATACCTGAAAAAAAATGGTTTATGGAGCCGGCGATTATAATTCTACTTGGTGGTGTGCTACCGTTTGGTTCGATTTTTATCGAAATGTAAGAATTTTATGAGAATCTCGCCGCTTTAGCTTATCTATTTACATACCTATATTCATACATGTAATGCTGTGTTGTAATTTTTCAGGTACTTTATTTTTACATCATTTTGGGCTTATAAAATCTACTACGTCTATGGTTTCATGCTTTTAGTATTCACCATATTAATGATTGTAACTGTTTGTGTTACAATTGTATGCACTTACTTCCTGTTAAATGCCGAGGACTACCGATGGCAATGGACAAGTTTTATGTCAGCCGCATCGACTTCCATTTACGTTTACGCGTATTCATTCTATTATTTCTTCTTTAAAACAAAGTAAGAGACTTTTGAAACATACATATATCATATATCAATACAATTAATTTATACTATTTCCATTTTACAGAATGTATGGCCTTTTCCAAACTGCCTTCTATTTTGGTTATATGGCATTGTTTAGTGGCGCTCTAGGAATAATATGTGGCACAATTGGCTATTTGGGCACAAGTGTATTTGTACGAAAAATATACTCTAATGTTAAAATAGATTAGATACATGATATATGTTTGCACATATCATGATCTTCTACAATTCTACATTTTTTAAATTCAACACATTTTCAGCGTCTTTCGATCTAACTAGTTAAGTATTTAATTTAAAAAATTATAAATGTTAACCAGATAACTCTGTTCACCACTTAAACATGCAACTGTTCTTTGAATTTTAGTCGTCGCAGCTTGTTTAGTGACTAGAAACTGCGTACAGGACATAGGCAGCGCCGTTATTATAAAAGAATTACTTTTTTGTATTTATTTTGTTTTATTTTTTTCTTGTTTTTTGTGATTTATTTCTTAAGGCATTAAATTATCGTTGAAATGTTCGTAAAACTTTATAGAACGAAGATAAACGCGTGTGCTGTTACAATGATTGTTACAATGATTGTAATAATATGTACTTTTCAAAATAGTCCTAAGACAAAGGAAATTTGTGGGCAAATTCAAACCTACATAAATGCGTATATATATATAATCCTACATACGAACATTGCTAATTTAAGTTGCGTTCTTATATGAAAAACCAACGTGCAGAGACAAAAAGCACATTTATCAAATATTTTGTGAATTTTATTTCAAAAAGAAAAACCTGCTAAGTCTGTGTGTACCTTAGTAATGAAGAGAATGGTATCAAATATCACTCAAAACGCACATAGCCTGAAAATCCGTTCAGATAACGAAGAGCATTATGTGGACGTCCACTTCAACTGACGTTTCTTGTATGATGAGTTTCCTCCGAAAGAAATGTTAAATTTGGAATCTTATATATAGTGATGGAAAATGAATAAGTACTAATTTAATAAATAAAATTTCGACTGTATATAGAGAAAAATTTTGATTTTCTTGAAATGGAGTGTGATGCATGCAATTTCCTCGTGGTAAGTAGAGCAACCACCAAAAGACAAATTGGTGCATAAGTCGGCCCATACCTGTAATTTGTGGACTGCAATATCGGTATATCGATAGCTTCAGCACATTTCTAATTACTTCGATTTTGTCTGCGCTTATGTACAAAATGGTACAAAATCTCGATTGGAAAATAAAAAAAGTTGGTGTTGCAAAGTTTAATAAAATGTTTTACAGTTTTATTTAACAAAAATATACTTTCCTAACAATTAAAGTGTTCATTTGAAATGGGCAATTGAACTTGGAAAAACTGCATAGCCACAATATCTATATTACATATAAAGATTTCATTCGGCACCATTGCTGTATATGTATATACATAGAGACGAACATATATACATACGTACATATGTTAAAAAAAACTTGTGCTGCGATTACAGGGCATGTCTGTAATTAAAAATATTGAGGTAGAAGCACATTTCGACAGGACAAATATTAAAATGGACGAGGGTGATAGCAGCTTGGAGCCAGGTGAAGTGAAAACACCACCACATGGATATGAAAGCGCCAGCACTTCCAGCCAAAAAGTAGTTACTACGACTGATGATGAGACGTTGAATATTACACAAAAAACCAATAAATCCCCAAAGGCTTCGGCAAATGTCAAATCGGCATCCAAACAAGAGTCAGATAAATGTGCGGAAAAAGTGCGTGCTATACTCGAATTGGATGAGATTCGTCGGCAGGAGGAAAAGCAACGTAAAAAGGAGCAAAAGTCTGATACTCTATTACCTAAGAGTGGCGTGACTAAAAAGAAGGATCATCATAAGAAACAGAAATCATCTAAAAAAAGAGGTAAGATGTTTTTTGTTTTTGATAAATATGTGAAAATATATATTTATATTTATATGTACATATATGTATATGTATTTTTAATAAAAAAAAAATTATTATTTATATTAATAAAATGTATATACCCTTCATGAAAATGCATCATTAATGTATGTATGTATTTGCACATGTGTATATAAGTAACTTCAATGCGATTTCCTACGCTGAGCATCTAGGGAGAGGATTTATGTATATATAAAAGCTGGAAAAGCCGGAAATAACATAAACATGTGAATTTCTAAACTATTAATCTGAAAGGATTACAGGGAATGGAATTTAGCATACATACATATATATTTACATATGTATGTACATATTTCTAATATTAAATTTAAACTATCTTAACCCAATACAGATTCAAAGAAAAGAAAATCAACTGCTGGAAGCGAAAGTGACAAAGAGGCGCATGAAAAGCGTGCTCGTAAAAAATTAAAACATAAAAAAAGGAAACATGATGAAAAAGAGAAAGGTCATACATCATACACTACCACAACAACAGAGTCATGTGAGAGTTTGCGATCCCTTGACACTGCTTCACCACCACAATTGGACTATCCGATTGGGTCGATGTGTAATATACCATCAACTTTTTCTCGGGGATTTGCAGGTTATAATAATAAGGCGACGTCTTATCGTTCATATAATCCATTTGTGCGAGACTATCGCACCGATTTTCGACATAGGGCCAATGATTTCACACCACACAATCGTGGCCGCTATCCTAGATACCGGTCCCAGTATAATTCAGGATCGGGCCCATCAGGCTCGTTTCATGCACACGCCGCCGAGGGGACAAACTATTCACCACCACCGCAAACACTGCCCAGCAAAAGCGTTATTGATACCGCTTCACAATTAATGTAAGTAATAATTCTTTTTGTATAAATAGAACTGTAAGTATAGGAGAAATTTATGAGTTTTCTAATTATTTCAACATATCTCGATCTTCATAAATTTGTGACCCTTTGGTTGTAGGTGGACTAAGACTAAACCTTCCATATCTTTTGCTTTCAATTATATACCTGAGCACAACACAACAACAAGTAAAAAGGTGAGGAGAACCTCAGAACGTACTGGTGAGAGAAAGAAAAAGCAAAAGAAGAAATCAAAAGAACGTGAACATAGATCTAAAGCCTTAACAAGTCCAAAGATCAGCAGCCATAAATCGAGCAAAAGAAAAAAGATCCGGCGTATCCGCGAGACTTTAGAAAAGCATAACAAGAAAGAACAAACACTAACGCCGCCAGTACCGAAAGAAGCCACTGTACTGACCGCTAGGGGCGATGACAATGACATACATACGCCAGTAAGGAAGGAAAGCAGTACACCTGAAAGGGCCAAACTCATACCAGAAAGCTTCAAACTGCTTACAGAAAAGGAAATTAAAGTTGAAAAACTAGATACTGTATTAGCGGAGCTGAGCAAGGGGCATACAAAAGTGGTTGGTGAAAAAGGTGAAGACATCGCGAGCTCGAAAACGCAAGCCGCAGATATATTTGCTAGCTTAACACCACCCAAACAAAAATCGTCAACACCACCACAATCACCAACACAGCCGCCGCCAGCAAATTCAAAGAGCACTACAACTATGACAGCAAATACTTCATCCAACATTGAAATAACAAATAAATTGCAAGAGATTCATAGTCGCATAGATAAATTACTGGAAGATGACGATTTAAAGCTAGAGGCCATACAATTAACTAAGGCGAAATTATTGCAGCAAAAGTCACGTGAATACACAGATGGCATGGAAACAAACAGCAAACGTGAAACTAAAACAAAGAAAACTAAAGATAAAGAAATGGCGTCACATGAAAGGCATCGTTCCAAGGAAAGGGATGACAGCAATGTCTCGAAATCGGTTCAAGACACTAAAACGAAGGAAAAGTCGCGCGTAGATGGGCGGAAAGAAAGCAGGAGGCAACATCGTAGTAAAGAAGATAATAGAGATTTGACACCACCAGAATCCTTATTACATTCCAAAACGCAACACAGCGTCACTACTCCTGAAATAAAAATAAAAGTGGAAAAGGATTTCACGCCGCCAAGGGAAGATATGCCGAAAACAAAAACAGATAAAACAGAAGTGATAAAAATAAAAACCGAAAAAATCTCATCGCCAAGGCCATTGGTCGCAGGTGGTTTGCACAGTAAAAATGGTACTTCGAAGCCGCGTACAAATCAGAGTAGTCCGGATACTGATGACTATTCAGATAACTGGGAGAATGATAACGATGAAGAACTCGTTAGAAGCTCTGCAACGCTGCCCACATCCAATCAGCGAGACAGAGAGTCATTGAAAAATGGTAGATGCGAACGTAATATAAGATTTAGTCCAATAACAAAAATTTCTGCTCTTGCTGCTGACGCTGCAATCAACGCTGAGCAAAATTCAAAGATTCAAAGCACAACACCACCCAATTCGCCTCCACCGCAAAAGCGCCCAGTATCACCGCCACAACCACAAAAGCACCCAGTATCACCGCCTGTTGTTGCTGCTGCTGCAGTAATAAGCAGTACACCGAAAAAAGAGCCAGCGATGCTGGATATTGAAAGAACGAAAGATATGCAACTATTATATAATCAATTTATTCAGAGTGTGGAAAGTGCCAATGTGAAATTGACACACGACACGGCTGAAGGAGGTGAAACCATTATTGATGAAGCGAATAAGGAGAAGGAAAATAAAAATAAAAGTAAGAATAAGAATAAGAGTGGTATTGAGCATTTATCTACAACTTCCCCATCATACTCATCCTCCTCTTCGACATCCTCCTCATCAACCGATACATCAGCATCATCTTCAGCTTCGTCGAGCACAACAAGTTCCAGTGAATCTGCATCGGAGGACAGTAATGATACAGATATGCTGCGCAAAAAAGTAGACGAGCCAACCACTCCGAAGGATGCCAGAGAAATACTGACTGAGACCAACAATGAAAATTGCAGCGCAATGATGAGCGAGCAAGCAATGGATGGAGTGGATGGGATGGATGATGCAACGATGCCAAATGTTTGCAACGATTTGAAAAAATTGGAAAGCTTAGAGGCAAATTTATTACGCATACAAATGATGCGTGCTAATTACGATGCGGCTGATGAAATCAGTGATGAATTGCTCAAAATGGAAAAGCTTTTCTTGCAGGAAAAACAAATGATCATAAATAAATTCAAGGAATCTACAACATTTGCGACGGCCGCTGCAACAGCAGCCAACGCAACAAATGCAACAACAAGAACAACTGCAATAGCAACAACAACCCATGCAGTAATAAAAACTGAAACGGAAAGCGAAAGTGATTTGGACGGAATGCCATTGCAGGAGGAGCAGTCTCCAGAGCATTATCTACAATCGCGCGGACAATTTGTGCAATCCATGCAAAAGCTTTCGAACGAAAACCAAACTGAAGATCAACAGCCGCAAGCTACAAATATCTTAAATATCAAACGTGATGTTATCAAATTGACTATATCACCAATGAAATTGCCCAAAACTTCGGCGGTATTTGAGAACGATAATGAATTGGATGCATCAGCTGCAAGAAAGCAAGCAGCAGCGGCCGAAGCAACTGACTGGGATGCCGCCGACCAAGAGAAGAAGAGTAATGCCAACACAAGTGCAAGTACAACCGTTAAACAACCAAAGCCCATTAAAGAAGTTGCAATTGTAAAACCGATAATGGAATCTAAAGATTCAACGTCTTCACATAATCAACGTCGTCGTCGCTCACCATTACGCAGTGGACCAACATCACCCTCACCACATCGTCATGCCACCACTAACACGAGCACACAATCAAGATCTCGTTCGCGTCGCACCGGACGTGTACGTTCATTGTCGGTGAGCCCGAAAAGGCACAATTATAACAATAGCGGACGTGCTATGTCGCCGCAAAGGCGCGCTGGTGGTGCTGGCTTTTCAAAACAATCGCGCCATCGCAACTTTGACAGACGTAGCCGCAGTCGTAGTAGGAGTGGTAGTCGGCAGTTTAATAGGCGCTTAGGTGATACCAGCCCAGTGATGCGTAAACGTCGACCGCCTTCGCATACAAATGATCGTCTTCGCAACAAACATTCGCCCAGACGCGGATCGCGCTCACGTTCACGCACGCGATCACGCTCACGCTCGCGTGCCTCCTGTTCACCAACGTCATCTCGATATCGTAGCGATCGCTATTCTCGTTCGCCTTTGCCCTTCAAACCGCCCTCACCGCCCGCAGAGCCCAATATGTCACCCAATGATCAACGACGTAACAGTTTATCACCCAATAGGCATTTACCTCGTTCACCGAAACGGCGCCCACCATACTCACCACCGCCTCTCAACTCCGACTCGTACGTTTGCGGCAGCAACAGACATCGTTCGCTGTCACCAAGGCAACACCAACAACGCTATTATAAGCCACATTCGCCGCCTGAACCAAACAATAGCAACAACCACACCAACAACACCTCATACTATTTTAATCATTCACCGAATCGTATATCATTAGATGCTCGTATAAATATCGTGCTAAACGGACCATCTGCTGACCATAACGAAAATGCCACAACAAACGCCATCGCTGGATACGATGATTACAGTCATTATGGTCAATATGGACCGGCAGCATATATGTCCTTGCCGACAGACTCAAATGGCTTCTACACAAATCAATATGTACAAATGGCGAATGCCGGCGGTGTGGGGATACCTCAACACCTAGCAGCAACGCATGCTATGCAACAACAACAACACATGTATGCTGGCGATGCTGCCACTAATTTGTATGCAACACATGCAATGCAACAGCAACAACAACAACAACAGCTGACCAATTACTATTACAATCGCTTTGGTGCTGCTCAGCCATTTGGAATGGCCCAACCAGCTTCATTGCTGAAGGAATTACCGAAAGCAAACACAGTAGCAGTACAAAAGGGCAATGTTTTGGAAATAGTACCCAGCAATGACATAATTGCAGAGCAAAAACAAAATGATAATGAAGCTGCAAAGAGCAGTGCCAATGAGCCAACCGCAGAACAAGCTAATGATTCCAATAACGATGACAGCAAACGCAGTATTTTGAAATCGTTGGACGATGCACAAACCAAAACAGTACGGACTGCATCAGTCGGGTAAGTAAAAAGAAAAAAAACCAATTTGTTATTTTTTTAATACATATATATATAATACATAACAAACGCAATTTACGATTTATTTTCAAAATACAGCACATCGAAACCGAAGAAGAAAGTTAATTTCGAGGATGGCGTCTATCCCAATCACAATAGTGATGAAGAGGATCGTAAAGTCGTTGAAGCTAAGACACGTGTTAAGATGCGTCGCTTGCGTAAAAAGCTCGGCATAACACCGCAATGTCATAGTTTATTAAAAGAAAAGGCACGCAAAGAGAAACAACTGAAAGGCAATGCCGATAAGAAAACACTACCACCTCCACCACCAAACGGCCTACCACCACCAAACCTAGAGCAGCCCATTTACCTGCGTACGCAAACACCAACACCTCTATTGTATTTTCATTTTGATGGTGTCGTACACTCAATGTACGTATCGCAAATGGAAAGGCCAATTCCACCACGTCTACTCAATCCGAAATGCTTGGCAGCAAGCAATATTAGCGCAGCTTCACATCCAACCGATTCTCAGTCGCCACAAACCTACACGCAATCGCCCATTAATGCAAATAAAAGTAAAGATACCAGCATTACAGCATTTAATCGAACAAGTCGAACCGAAAATCTATCACCAAAAATGATTCCCTCTACTGCTGCTGCTGGTGCCGTTGGCAGTCCGAAAATCAATTACAAATTATATTCACCAATGGATAATGTGAGCAATACAACAGAAATCGTTAATGCTGCTGCATTGCCGGGTGCAACACCCAACAACGGACATAACTTGAAGGTGTCTGGTAACACAATCCATACAATATCTTCATCGGCATCGACCGTGATGGCCAATCATTTCTTGCCCAAACGTCAAGAATCGCCGAAAGGTGCAAATAGTCCACGTACAAATATGCAAATGGGTTTGCTACCTTCGCCCATACCGCATCCTCATCATCATCTTCACGCCATTGCATCAAACACTGCAATCACACCGCAAGCGCGTATACCAGTAATAGGAGTTCAACCAACAGTAATTTCAAATATTCAAATACCATCAGTATCAGCAGAACCTTTTATGGGTTCACCATTTCATTCTGCGACACTTAACCAACATCCCCTGCATACAAATTCTCCACAACATTACCTAATGGGTGGTGGTGGTAGTGGTCCGTCGATGGTACATGCCAGCAGTCCACATATGCCGACATGCAGTGTACCACTACCAGTACGACCATCATATTATAATTCGCCCATTCAACAACGACCGCCACCGCATCGTCCGCTACCAAATTATATGATGGCACAGCCGGCTCAGTCAAGTCCTTTATCTGCTGCTGCAAACCTATCCATGTGTCACATGGTGGATCATGTGGTGGAAACAACAGCAGCAGCAGCAGCAGGAACAACAGTAAATAATACCGATATGGAGAAATTTGCTAGCCCGCAAAGTATGACAACAATTCCTTTTGGTTATAATAAAGGAGCATAAATATGTATGCATTTAAGCGGGTATTGTAATTAAATTTAATTATAAAACTACATGTACGAATAAAATATAATAAACATATATGTGCATACATTACATGCGTATGTATGTACATATGTATTACTTGTAAATTAGTGGGTTTAATAGCAAAAATGATTTCTTTTTTTAATTAAATTGAAGTATGTACTATAAGTTTTAATCGCCTTAAATTGAACAAATACACACTTACATAAATAATATTTACAAATAGTCAATCCTTATTGAAGCAGACATCCCCAAAAGTACGAGTTTAAATAGATTTGTTAACGGATTTTGACCCTTTTCATACATTTTGGCATTAACTGGGTTTACTGGCATTGCGGAAAAATAATTTCTTAAGGACTGACTATCGAAATCAATAAAAGTTTTTTTTTTATTTTATCAAAAGTTCTTTTAATATGATCAAATTTATACAAATCGCTATAATAATAATAATAATACAATGGCGCTATTATAACTCTGACGAGTTTTATGGCCGAGCTTCTCTCCCAATTCGAGGTGTGCTCCTTTTTGTTTTTTCCTACTAATTGGGTGGACCTACAGTTTTATGCCGGCTCCGAACGGTTTGGTTTGGTTTGAAATGGTTTGAACCTGAGACCTCTGGCATAGCAGGCGAGCACTCTACCCACTGCACCATAGCGGCCACTACAAATCGCTATAGCTTATAAAAATATCTGCATCAAACCTAGTTTAAATTTCTGCGAACGTCTGTTCGATACAAAAATTTGCGCTGTAAACGCACAGTTTGTGTGCAAAAGTCAAACCGGCTGTACGACGACAACCGTAAGGGTGAAAACAGAATCGGTACGTAACGACACGACATTGCGACAATGACAGTACCTTGACGTAAAACTGTCGCAGCGAAGACAGCGACTGAAACATAATAAATGCGGCAACGACCGCCCCTACAGAATGCTCTTTGCTGCCACATTACAGTTTTTCATTCACAGCTAAACATTTTTTGGTTGAGATCGTAATTTTTCAATGTAAAATAATAAATTAAATAGTTAAATTAATTAATTTAATGCTCTAGACTCTTATTACAGTTGGTTGTGTATAAACACTTCTGCTTTTTTTGTAAAGTTTCGTTAGATTTATTGAGTTGTCAAAATTTTAATATTTTATAATGCAGTGGCAACTCATCGTCCGCTCGTCGTCGTCACCAAAATTAGAAATCGGCCTAAGTTGACAACGTAATTTTGTCGGAGAACGACGTCGTGCCGCGTCGTCTTTATTATAATTGCTTTCATAAGAATGCATGGGTTTTAATTTTGACAGGCTGTCGTCGCAATGTCGTGTCGTTACGTTCCGATTCTGTTTTCACCCTAATAAGGGTGATCAACTTTTTTTGACAATTGCGTAAATTTTAGTGATGTGCCGAGTAGGCAATTTTTGGTATTCGAATACTTTGGTATTCGTTAAAAAAAGAATCGAGTAAGTACTCGAGAAAAGTATTCGAGTACATTACTCGACTACTGGCTTAGTACTCGAATATTACATATGTATGAGTATGTTCAGAAACGTAGCATGAAACGCAACGGACGACGGTCACCCGCTGTCAAAATTAAAATACACAGAAATGTATGTTGCGCAGAATTGCGACGGCAACGAAAATTCCGCTGGCGGTAAAATAATTAGATCCATTTCCAATTTTTCTGCCAGGTGTAATGATCAGAGTTGCTTTTAGCTGTCAAATTTGGATCCATATAATTCATGGTCATACCACATCAAAACGTGCTTCCTCTTCTTGGTCGACTGTTGGTATGGTTGCTGTACCTTTTGACACAAGAGTGCACGCGTTGATCCATAAGATTACCAAGATAACCTTATGTATCAACCTTGATTATAAGTATCCGAATTCAGTATTTGGCTTACTTGAGTACTCGAATACTTCTGAGGTATTCGAGTAAGTACTCGAGATAGGTGGTACTCGGCACATAACTAGTAAATTTCTTCTTCTTCTTTCATTTGCTGTTCACAGTAAAACAGCAACCCCAGTAGGGAAATATGATGAAAATCAGCTGGAGACGCTAAGTCTATGATGCTGATTTTGTTTGAAACTGTTATTTGATGTTATATTATGTATGATGTTGTTTCCGTCTGTTTGTTATTTGGTTGTTTGTTTTTTGTTTTGTTGTTTTTTTTTTTTTTTTTTTTTTTTTTTTGTCTTTTTGTAATAGATTAACATTAACATTGGATATGAGAAAACATTTTTACAACAAGGTACAATATGAATGTAATAATAATGAAATGTTATGTTGCATTCATATATATATGTTTTTTTTTTTTTTTTTTTTTTTACATAGGTACACATATTGATATAATCAACTGACTAGGCCTTCAAGGCTTTGTTTTTTTTTTTTTTTTTTCATATACATATATAAATGTTTGTGTTTGAGTATAGTTACAATTGCATTACGTAAGATTATAGGAAAATATATTCATTTGTTGTAACAATAATGATTTTTTTTTTTTTTTTGTTCTTTTTCATATACATATTTAAATGTGAATATAATTGGACTCTTCAGGTCCTAATTTAATGCTTGTGTGTACATAAAAATAGTGTAGAGTTATCAAAAAATAATTTGATTTTGGTGTTTTGTGAATACAAGTTTTTTGTGTGATATAGTGCATATGTATGCTAACAGGCAGAGTTATGTTTTGAGATAATTACAACATATTTCATTTCTTTTTTCTAATAAAATTTTTTTTTTATTTGTTTACGTATATGTATATATTTTGTTTTCTTTTAATATTTTTTTTTTTTTTTTTTTTTTTTTTAGTTGTTTTTTAAATAACTTGTGTTAATTACAGGACTAGTTTGAATATTTTAATATATCATTTATCCAGTTTAAATATATGTACAAAAAGTAAAATTTCATTTATACATAGATATATATGCAGATGCATATCCATATGCATCCGCTTATATATGGTAATATTTATTTTAAAGGTACATCGAGCATTTGTTTTATTTTATTTTTTTTTTTTTTTTTTTTATATAAATTTTTTTCTTTTTTTTTTTAAGATTTCCTTAGCAAACATGTATAGGAGCACATATAGGCAGAAGAATGCAGACATGTACATCATACCCATGCGTGCATCATGACATCTGATGTATGATTAAGCATCTGAATGCATGCACACATTGTGGACACATACATACATACGTATATGCGACTTTCTTCGCGTGCAAGTAGTACCTGCTCTGCGATTCGTGATGTTCAAGCGGGTGAGTGCACGTCCGTCAATGCAACAGCTCCCGGCCCCAGACCATATGAGGTCCGCCGCGAAAACGCAGATGTGTATACCTACCCTATCGCGGCAGCGCCCAATGATCCGGGAGAGAAAACTACTGCCATGACCTCCGTGCACCCAACCACATAGTGTGAGAAAGAAAAAAAAATTAATTAAATAGATATGTTTACTGTCGAGTAGAATTTGTGTAAAGTCTTGTATGCTTCAATGTTGTTACTTTTGAGGATTGTCATGATACTAGGAGGTCTTATGTTCATTTTTAAAAGCTCCTTAAGGAGAATGATGCGTGGTGTCCTGTCTATTAGAGGACAAAAGAAGGTCAGGTGATTGATGCTTTGGACTTGTCCGCAATTACAGCGATTACTAGGTAGTATATTGATCTTAGCTAAATGTTGGTGCGTTTGAATATGTCCAAAACGTAGTCTGTTAATTGTGGTAATAACTTTTCGAGGAAGTGAAATATTTTTAAACCAGGGGCATACATTTACTTTTGGGGCGATGGAATATAGATGTCTGCCGTTTGCGCTATTATTCCATTTATCTTGCCAGGACGTTACAGAGATTTGTTTGTCATACGAATTTAAATCACAATGTAGGATTTTATCAATGGGGTGAACGGGTATATGACCAGTGGCCAGTTTGTCAGCGTAATCGTTTCCTTCAAGTCCTAGGTGGCTTGGTACCCATAGGAAGTGAACGCGTTTGCCTATAGCTGTCAGTTCAGAGTGTAGTTTTTTTATTTCGAAAATATAAGGGTGTGTCTTGCTTGTGCAGTAAGAATTAAGAGCTTGCAGGACCGATTTGCTGTCTGAAATTATTAAAAAGTTATTAGAATCTTGGATTCTTATAAGATGCATAGATTCGATAATAGCGTACGCTTCTGCAGAAAAAATAGAGCTCCATGTGTCTAGAGAGAAAGTGGCCTCAATGTCAGAGCTCGGAAACCAAACTGCGCAACTCACTTAATGATTATCTTTTGAGCCGTCTGTGTAGAGTTTTAGAAAGTTTTCCCATCTTCCGTTTATTTTCCTTTCGAATTTCGCTTTTACTTGTGCGGGGTTTGCAGATCTTTTTTCTACGTTAAGGAATTCAATGCATTTTAACTTCCTATTAATTTCCGATAGGTTGTAGAGAAAATAGGGATGAGCACTGAATTTTTTAATGTTGAAATTGTTAGTTTTGTTTAGGAAGGAGTGGATAAATTTTGAAGAATTTGGGTAATTGAGACATAGTTGGGAAATGAAGGGAGATGCTGGGTGATCAGTTCTGGAGAGAATTCTGTTGATGAAGTTTCCTGTCAATTTCGCAAATTTTTCCGGTAATGGCATAGCATTAGCAGCTTGCTCCAGCCCAAGGGTGTGGGTAGAAATCATAGCGCCAAGGCCAATGCGTATACCCTTGTATTGTGTTCTCTGTAGTTTCAACATCAGATTCCCTGGACAGTCCAATAGTAAGCATGACATATACTCTAATTTCGGTCTAATTACACCTTTGTATAGTGTAATGAGGTTCTGTGGGTCAGAGCCCCAGGAAACCCCACACAAAGACCTAAGCGTGTTCATAAATTGAAAGCAGCTATTAATGCTCTCCTCGACGTGAAATTTTAAATTTAAATGTTTGTGGAACGTAAAGCCAAGAAAGTTGAAGGTGTCGACCCTTTCTATGTTTTGGTTATTTACTCTAATATTTGGTGATGGTGCATGTCTATTTGTGAATGCCGAGAAAATCATATATTTCGATTTGCTCGGGGATAATGTAAGATGGCTATTTCTTAGTTTTGCATTTATAGAGTCAAGTGCGTTTTGAATTCTTAGAACGGCTCTTGTCATTGATGAGTCGGATGTGAATAGGACTATGTCATCAGCATACGCGAGTGTATGTATGCTAATATCTGAGAAAATGTGATTAATATATACGTTGAAGCAGAGGGGGCTAATTACTGCGCCTTGGGGTGTGCCCGTGAAAGAGGTCCGGCGTTCGCATGAATTAAAGGAGTTAAGAATGAATTCTTTGCGGTAGCATAGATTATATAAGATGTTGCATAAATGGTCTGGCAAACCAATGTCTAGAAATAGTTGTTTAAGTAAGTCGATATTTATATTGTAAAATGCACCTTTGATATCTAAGAAAACTGCGACCAGTAATTTTGAGTCGCATATAGCATGTTTTGCTGCGGACCATAATGTCAGAATATTATCGGCAGTGGATCTGCCACGTCGGAAGCCTGATTGTGCAGGGTGAAATTTGTTATTGGATTCCAGGAAGTGTTCGACGCGAGTATTAACCATGCGTTCGAACAGCTTTCTGATACAGGAAATTAAAGCAATGCAGCGATATGAGGAAGCCACGTTATTAGGACTGTTTTTTTTTAATATCGGGATAACCTTGTATTGTAGCCAGGTGGTAGGAATTTCACCGATATTCCAAACAATATTGTATAGAGTGAGTAAACGGTGTTTATTTTTTGTGTTGAATTTTTTAATGTGCCCGTTTCTGATACCGTCTATGCCGGGAGCTGAATCTTTGGACTTAGTGATAGCCAAATCCAATTCGTTGAATGAAAAAGGGGTTAATAGGTAATGGTTGCAGGGATTAGGCCTTGAAGCTAGTTTATTGCAAGGTCCAATAGGGCCGGTTAGGGAGTTAGCTATTTCGGAAATACAATCTGGGGAGTTTAAGCTGGGTCTGGGTTAGGGATTCCAATCCCGGGATCCCGCCCTTTTTGACACCCCAAAAATCCCGGGATAGCTAGAATTTTATCCCGGGATTTTCGGGATAAGATAAAGAGAGAATATTACGCTAGTATAGCAAAGAAAAGTTATATTTTATATAATTTTTATTGGTCTCAGATCTGTATACTAATTCTGAATGAAAATCTTGCATTATTACATTATCAACATGTGTCCTGCGCCCTATTAAAGTGTTGCATTTTTCATGTGATGAATGAAACAAAAATAATGCAACCTTTTACTTGTGCTAAGAGCAGAAAATGTTGCCCGTAGTCGGGCCAGTTTTATATTTTGTCAATAGAACAAACATCCCTAAAAAAAGTGTTGTTTGTGTGGAAGAGAACAAAAAAATGTGACAGCCGGAAGAAAGTGCGACATTTTTGCTAGAATAAAAAAGTCCATTAGTCAAAGTAGGGATTAAAATTTTTGATTTTTTTTTAATAATTAAATTTTTTTGTGTTGAAGTACGCGTTGTAAGGAAACGTACATTATGTATTTTTAAAGCTTTCAGCTTGTGGCAAAATTCATTTGATAATTTCTATTTCCTGATTTTTGGTCATTTATTTCTCAAATGTTTTTTTGGAATTTTCCCACATGGAAAGTAAATAATGCAAGAAAATGGAAACAAAATTTTAATTAGACTTGATAGTCTTACAACACTGTACTGAAATTAAATACGCAGCTGCATACTCGGAATTCATATCAAAATTTTGCCTCCGATATTTATTATTTATTATTCAGAAGTTGCATTAATTTTCTGAATTTTTCGGCAAGCTTGGAAATATTCTCTTAAACAAAGTGCGTCGTTAAATTCTAAAAAAATTTTTATTGGAAATTATCAAATGATTGCAAGCCTTTTAATTAATATCCTAAAAGTAACAACTGCAAAGGCTAATGTTTTGTTCACCAAATGTATGTAATTTTCGTTGTTAGTTGTGCTTTTTAAAGTAGATTTTACATTCCTATTTTATTTTGTTACTAATGAAATAATCAAAAATGGCAATAAAAATCTATTTTTTCTTTGCATTTTAAAGTTGTGGCGTTTCTCTAAAAATGTATTTACTTTTTTCAACCCCAAATGTGGGAAAATAATACTGATCGAAAAATTTTTGTAACAAAAATAAAATTCTACGTTTCAAAAGGATTTCTGTGGCCATATTCACTCCTCAATATTTTCAAAATTACTCACTTTCATTAAAAACTGATTACATCTATTGAAAGCACGATCATTTCTTTTGAAGACAACGTAGATATCTGAATAAGATATCCGAAAAAGCAAAGCGCTGTTTTCAAGAGAAATGATCGTTCTTTCAATAGCTGCAATCATCTTTTAATGAAAGTAAGTAATTTAACAGATTGAGCAGTGAATATAGCAAAACATCGCATTTTTCGTCTCTTTGGACATGAATATCTCAAAATCTACACGTACTACACTCAGAAAAAAAATCATCAACACGATTCATGTAAAATTAACACGATCGATCTTTGCACATAGAACAGCAACAATTTTTCAAATTACACGATGTTTGATACATGATTTTGGCTTTGTAACTGTCATTTGAAAATTTGGTAAATTCAACCAAATTTCATTGTTGATACAACATGAAGAAATTTGAAAATATACAAGATGATTCAAATATAAAATTTTATTCCTAAATGTCATTTGGAATTTGGTTTATTTAACATGATGATAGTGTCAATATAAACTAAAAAAAATGTTAGAAAAATGACGTCCCAATTTTAGTGTTAATACAACATGAAAACAAATGTTAAAACAACAAGAACCACAATTAACAATAAAAGTTGGTTGATATAACACGAAACAATGTTGAAACATAAACGTCATTTGTTAGAAAAATGACGTCCCAATTTTAGTGTTAATACAACATGAAAACAAATGTTAAAACAACAAGAACCACAATTAACAATAAAAGTTGGTTGATATAACACGAAACAATGTTGAAACATAAACGTCATTTGTAATTTTGGTTTATTCAACACGATCATAGTGTCAATGTAATCTAAAAAAAAGTGTTAAAAAAGAACGTCAAAACTATTTTGAAGCATACATAATTTTTTTGATCTTTTGAAGTCTGATTTTCGTGCAAAACGCAAATTATTTAAAAAAAAAAAGGAAAATTTTGTGCCGTGGCAGTGATGCGAGTTTAGCATCATTGTCAGTTCGCGATAGTGGGTTTTCGATTTATATTTTCAGTTTGCAGGTGAGTTAAAAGAGGATTACATTTTTGTTTCTAAAAGTATTTAATGTTCAATATTTTACTTTTCCTCTTCATAGGTTGCAATATCACGAGGAGGTTTTTTAGCTAATGGGGGTTTGCGTACAGCATGCGGTTGTTGGATTTGCGGCCAAACATTAATTGTGGTGATAGTACTATCGCCCATGTATAAACTATCGCCGGTACATTTGTGTTCGTATGAGAAGGACGCCTTCAATTTGGTCAGTTGTGCGGGTGATGTACGAATGTGCTTAATTGAAGTGATGATTATATATTTTATGTTTTATATGTTTTTTTATTTAAAAAAATAAATTGTACAATCAACAACACTTTCTAGTTAATTTAACAATAAATTTAATGTAAAATCAAAAAGATGTTATTGTTAATTCAACAGGACCATTTCGTGCTAATTTAACCAGCTTTTATTGTAACATTAACTAGTTAAAATTGTAAAATCAACAGGAAGACTCAATACTTTTTAGTGTTAATTCTACAGTTGTCATCCTGTTAAACTAACACTTGACAGTAGTGTTAAATTTACACGATTACATGATGGCATACATTAAGCATCGTGTTGAAAAAAATTAACCACAAAATTTGTTGATTTTTGGTTGATTTCACACTATTTTTTTTCTGGGTGTACCGAAAATCCGACTTCAGATTCAGAATCAGCGCACCGAAATCCTTTAGAAAAGTAGAATTTTATTTGAGTTAGAAAATTTTTTGGAAATTTTGTCGGCCTGTGCAATTAAATTCCCAATCCCGGGATAAATCCCGGGATTATAAAAACAAATCTCGAAAATCCCGGGATCGTAAAAATCGGAAAAATTGGAATCCCTAGTCTGGGTATACCGATTCCTCGGAAAATTTTTATTTTATTCCACAGTTCGTTGATGGTTATGTCGCAGTTAATTTCCTCACAAAATGTTTGCCATCCCTTTCTCTTTGCAAAGCGAATGGTGTAGAAGTATTTTTTCCTAGCGGCATTTAGTGCTTCTAGATTTTCTCTAGAAGGCCGTCTTTTAAATGTGGAAAGGCGCTTCAGTTGGATAGCAGATGCTTTTTTACAGTCATCGTTCAACCAGGGGTTGCAAGTTGCATTTCCTTTCGGTTTTTCTTTTACACTGCATTTTTCAAAAACAGTTTTGTGAAGGTAT
Source organism: Urophora cardui (assembly GCA_960531455.1). Classification (NCBI taxonomy): domain Eukaryota; kingdom Metazoa; phylum Arthropoda; class Insecta; order Diptera; family Tephritidae; genus Urophora; species Urophora cardui. Next base: position 42,295,709 of record OY482673.1, read on the forward strand.
TAAATTTGATAGTTTCAGGCGAAGACTTGAATTCTTCCGAGTTGAATATTTCCCAAGTTTTTTGATTAATAAGCCTCTTAGATAGCTCTTTTGGAATTATATTTTTCACGTTTTCGGATCTACGGGTGGGACTGAAGCTACTTTGTGTGATGATAGTGCAGTGGTCGCTGCCTCAAGTTTCATTTAATGTTTTCCATGTGCTGACCAAAGATATGCTTGGGGAGCAAATCGTAAGGTCAATAGCACTGGGGTTGGGTCCTCCAAAGAAAGTACTAGAGCCATCGTTAAGTAAAATGAGGTTATTATTTTCTATAAACTCGAGTAAGGTCCTACCTTTGATGTCGTTTGAGGAACACCCCCAGCTTACATGGTGTGCATTGAAGTCACCACACCCAGAAAAAAAATAGTGTGAAATCAACCAAAAATCAACAAATTTTGTGGTTAATTTTTTTCAACACGATGCTTAATGTATGCCATCATGTAATCGTGTAACTTTAACACTACTTTCAAGTGTTAGTTTAACAGGATGACAACTGTAGAATTAACACTAAAAAGTATTGAGTCTTCCTGTTGATTTTACAATTTTAACTAGTTAATGTTACAATAAAAGCTAGTTAAATTAACACGAAATAGTCCTGTTGAATTAACAATAACATCTTTTTGATTTTACATTAAATTTATTCTTAAATTAACCAGAAAGTCTTGTTGATTGTACAATTTATCTTTTTTAAATACAAAAACATATAAAACATAAAATATATAATCATCACTTCAATTAAGCACATTCGTACATCACCCGCACAACTGATCAAATTGAAGGCGTCCTTCTCATACGAACACAAATGTACCGGCGATAGTTTATAGATGGGCGATAGTACTATCAGTTGCACCGAGTAATGTTTGGCCGCTAATGCAACAACCGCATGCTGCACGCAAACCCCTATTCCATGGAGGAACAATAAAGGAGAATGCATAAGATCAGCTGACTTCTTCTTCAATCTTCATAAACACACACGAACACAAGCATTTTTTTGTTGACATATTCCACACACACACGCACCCTAGCATTTGTGTGGCCCCTACATCTGTCAAATTCTTCTACATTCCTCTTTGCATGACACTTCTCGGCCCACTATGTATGAAGGTATGTCGTTATGCATTCTCCTTTATTGTTCCTCCATGCCCTATTCGCTAAAAAACCTCCTCGTGATATTGCAACTAAAGATGAGAGAAACTGCGATTTTTCGATATCTGTGATTTCGGTGATTGGTATTTTTAAATCACTGTGATTTTAAACTGCTATTGCGATTGCATGGACTGGTATAAAATCATCAGTTACCGGTAGAGATTAATTTTGCGTTTTCTGAGCGATATAACCTGTCTTTATTTTATGTTAACAAAATGATGGCAATAACAACGCATTCCGCAGTAATATCGCTGTTTGTAAATATTTTTCAAAGACAAATTGTAAATTCAATAATTTTTTTTTTCTTATATTTCTATATATGTACGTAATACGTATGTGGTCTGCTCAAAAGTGTAAACAAAAAGAAATTTATAATGCTTTTGCGATTGCGATTCACATAGGTGAACTGCTTACTTGCTACATCGATAGCAGTTGCCAATAAGTAGTGAACTGCTATTTTGAAAAAGTGATCGCAATTGCGATTTGTGATTTTTTATTCACAGTGAAAAAATCACCGTTTGCGATATATCGCTCATCACTAATTGCAACCTATGAAGAGGCCCTGCTAGCCAGGTAGCAGCTATTTATATGGATATTTAGCAGCTACTCATGTAGCTATAAAACTAGCTATTTTTGTTCAGGCGGCGTGACGATATTGACAAGTAATCCAGAGGTTAAGATGTGGTTAACATTATTACGTTAATGTTGTGGTTATTATGTAGCTAGTGCTACCAATACAAATTTCCTTTTGTTTGGTTAATTCAGTGGCTAAGATGTGGTTAGCAATAATATGCTAATCTTATGGTTATTTTGTAGCTAATTTTAGCTACTGCTACAACAAACAAAAACATTGCAATTAATGAAAGTTTTTTGTTCTTTATTTTATATTTCCTTATACAACTGAATATTTTACTTATTTAAAGCTAAATTTGAATAAAAATTCTTATAATCTATATGGATACATATGTCTAAAAGATTTGGCTAACTTTAATAAGATTTTTCATAGAATCCATTGTACTCTTGGGCCGGCTTTCCATCAAGGAAACACGCTACGAGAAAATTACTTTTTCAGGGATGTAGAGGGGCTGTCACAGATTTCAGAATTGAAATGGAAACTTGTCGGAGTCTTATAGGTCACGAGATATTTGTTGTTGAAGTTGTGAAATTCACCAACCAAAACTGCGCCAATTCCGAGGAAAAGCACATATAAAAACACGCACATATGCATATATGTATGTACGTACATGTGTGTAGAACAACTTTTTGCGTTGATGGCCTTCGCCCGAAGTAATATCTATGGACCCAAACAAGTTTTGATTTTAGTTTTGAGATCTGTGAAAGCTTCTCTACTCCCCTAATAAAAGGGGAAGCCGACACGTACAACGTTTGAATCTTTCCGTTCATGATGTTTTGGCTGCGTCGGTAGTATGTTATAAGGATTGAGGTGGCCGAGCACCACCTACGCTTGGCATTCCACCACCACCTCCACTGGCACCTGGTCCTTGACAATATGGTGGATGGGGAGCTTCAAAATGTAGTTTTTATATTAGCTTTTCAGACACTCGATGTTCGTCCGTAGCGGTACGAGCATTTTCCACGAATTCAGGACCATATTTACTAAAGAAAATATCGGAAATAACTTTGAGCTCGGCTCTTTCATCTGCGTAATTAGATCGAAACATTGAAGCCACAACACAATTCAATTAATCCACTGCTTCCACAAGTTAATCTTACCTACGGAAATACAGGATTAAAATGAGAATTCAAATAATTAAAAGTTAATAAATTACCGTACCAACTGGCGATTGCTTTAATCTTAACTGCATTAGATAGTTGATTGATTTCAAATGGTGGAAGCGATACCTCGCCAATGGTTGGCATTAACATACTGCAAAGAAAATAATAATGTTTGTAAATATTTGTAAAAGTGTACCGAGTATGTAAATTTAAATTAATATATCTCACAGATTTTCACCCAATTCAATTGCGGCTGACCAATTGTTCAAAAATGGCCGTGAATTGATCGATTATGCGCATTATCGGTGTATCGGATTGGAATATATCGAATTTTTCGATAGAACTGGTTAGCGTTGGCTGGCAGGGGGAAAAATAAAATATTGAACATTAAATACTTTTAGAAACAAAAATAAAATCCTCTTTTAACTCACCTGCAAACTGAAAATATAAATCGAAAACCCACTATCGCGAACTGACAATGATGCTAAACTCGCATCACTGCCACGGCACAAAATTTTCCTTTTTTTTTTTTTAAATAATTTGCGTTTTGCACGAAAATCAGACTTCAAATGATCTAAAAAATTATGTATGTTTCAAAATAGTTTTGACGTTCTTTTTTAACACTTTTTTTTAGATTACATTGACACTATGATCGTGTTGAATAAATCAAAAATAAATGACGTTTATGTTTGAACATTGTTTCGTGTTAGGGTCCCCACAAACAGAAGCGATACGATACAGCCCACATATGCAATTGTGCATGACGCGATACGCCGGTATATTTACAACTCCCTTCACCTCGCACCGCTCAGCTGGTATGTATTTTTCACGCAAGATCTTATTTTCAGCAATTGAGTTAGCCGTGATACGTGATTTGGTAATAACTTTTATTTTCTTCTTATTAACGAAGAAAACAAAGATGTTCTTGTAAGTTCCGTGTAGCAATTTGCCAAGCTTCACAATAGGCAAGTGAGAGTTGCCCTTAGAAGCCTGGATATAAACGACATAGTCGTCTGCGTCGTGAATGTATTTTCTAATACGCTGTGGAGCCACGTTTTCAGGCGGGTCTCCGTTGGCATTGGGGTTTTCGATAGGTGGGTAAACCATATTATGATCCAATTATCAATGAATAAATTCAATGAGTATTTTATTAAAGTATAACAAAGTACCTTCAGTTATTTGTAAATTTCAGGTTATGTGGTAGAGAAAAATCCGCTGATTGAAAATGCGTGCTTTCGCGCCAGAAGCTAAACACAAAAAGTCCCTAGTAAATTTCTGCAATCAGCCCATTAGAGTTGGGAAACTATCGATAGTGCCACCATCGATAGTTTTTGATAGTGTTACGTATTTGTCGATAGCTCGATTATTTCTATAGGGTTCGTATCGCTGAATTGTTAAATAAAAGTCTTTATTTACTTCTTAATTCACACTGCTTTATTTCACGACTAAAAAGTCTACACTTGTTTTACTTGACTTGATGTTAACACTTCTACGGTTAAATTACGACTGACTCTGGAGCGCCTGCTCGCCGCCTTATATAGTCTGTCAAACGCAATCTGGAAAATTCTGGCAACACTGGAAATTATCTGGTATCTTCTTCTAGTTCTGGCACTTTCCCTAGAGATGTGTTCAATCATTTTAGTGATGTAAGTGGAGAACCGATTATATTCGCCACACTGCCCTCCACCTAAGTCTGATCGTCCCGATCTGACACATTACTTGTCCCAAATGCTGCTAGCCTTTCCAGATGAACCACTTTCATTTTATTCCTTGGTCTTCCAATCGTTTGTATGCGATACACAACATCGTTGAGCCGTTTAATCACTTTGTAGGGCCCTTCCCAAGTGCACTGCAATTTCGGGGACAAACCTTTCTTTCGCTGCGGGTTGTATAGCAAAACTAGATCTCCCTCAACAAAACCTTCTGAGTTCATTGCCTTGTCGTATCTGGCCTTCCTCTTGTCACTCATTTGTTCGCTGTCTTACAAGTTCATGTATTTCTCTCATTTCCTCTTCCAGAACGTTGTTAGATTGTCTGGCATTTATTCCCGCATCAGCACTTATCCCAAATTTCAAGTCAGCTGGCAGTCGAAGATCACTACCAAAGATTACTTTTGCAGGAGTCTGACCTGTTGTATCGTGTACGGCCGATCGATATGCCATCAGGAACAGAGGAATATGAGTGTCCCAATCTCTCTGGAACTTGTCCACCACTTTTCGTAAATGTTCCTCTAATGTTCTGTTAAATCTTTCTACCATGCCGTCTGATTGTGGATGCAACGCAGTTGTTCGGGTTTTCCTAATACCCAGTGTTTTGCACAGCTCCTGAAACACAACTGATTCGAAGTTCCTTCCTTGGTCAGAATGTAGCTCTATAGGTGCACCATATCTCGCCACCCAATTGTTGGTGAATACTTCGGCTATAGTTTCTGCTTCTTGATTTGGAATCGGGTACACTTCCGGCCATTTGCTGAAGTAATCCATGACCACCAGAACATATTTGTTTCCAAGTTTGCTAGTAGGAAATGGCCCAGCTACATCCATGGCAATTCTCTCAAATGGTGCTCCTGAGTTGTATTGTTTCATCGACCCATGACTCCTGGATTTGGGACCCTTAGCCTTTATGCATACATCGCAGTTCGCAATCCACTCAACAACTGTCTGACGGCATCCGACCCAATAAAACCTCTTCTTGATTTTCTCTACCGTCTTTGTTACTCCAAGATGACCTCCACTTGGACCATTGTGTAGTTCATTTAGCACATCCGGTATTCTTTTCCTTGGAACAACTATCAATGTTTTAGAACTTTGGCCATCTTCACTCTCCCAAACACGATGTAGGCAACCATTTACCAATTGCAAACTATTCCACTGTGCCCAATATGATTTGGCAACAGGACTCTCTGATGACATCTCTTCTTTTGATGGTCGTTCATTTTGCTCGAAACCGATCATTACACGTGCCAGATCTGGATCTTCAAGCTGACACTTCCTTAGCTGTTCCGCATCCCATTCGTCTGTGGATGTTATTGTCATTCGCCGAACATTTACGATGACTTCCTTCCGCTCAGCTCTGGAGGAATTCTTTCGTTCGAGGTTACATGGTTTTCGCAATATTGCATCAGTATTTCCTTGTATGGTCCCTTTTTGGCGATCTATTGATTTGGACATCTGCTCATGCCCGTCAGCCTTGCGCTTTCGCTCGTCCACAGTGCTGAAATTACTGGAGCCCTTGCTACAATGACGTGCTATATGTCCTGTTTTCCTGCACCTGAAGCATCTCACAGCTCTATTACTCTTTTTCTGCAATTCATTCAACACCTCCAATATCTTAGTTAGCAAGTCTGACGCATCCACTTCCACCCGATGAGCCTTGTAAGTGGGCTTGCTCAACAGAGATGCTGTTTCCTGCATCAAGGCATATGAGACCGTTTCAGCGAAAGTTTCCTTTGGATTTGCATAGGTAGCCCGCTTCGTTTCAATATCTCGTATTCCATTGACGAAGCTTTGAATTTTCATTCTTTCGATGAATTCTTGAGGTGCTCCTGCGTTTGCCAAATGAGCTAGCTTCTCAATCTCAGAAGAAAACTCCTGTAACGTCTCATTTGGTTTCTGGAAGCGATTTTGCAATTCCATTTGATATATCTGCTTCCTGTGTTCGCTACCATAACGTCTTTCAACGGCACCCATAATTGCGTCATAGCTGTTCCTTTCGCCCTCGCTAACAGTCTGTAATATTTCTGCTGCAGGTCCTTTCAATGCTACGAACAGGGCAGCGACTTTGTCCTCCGCACTCCAATTATTTACAACTGCCGTTTTCTCAAATTGTAGCTTGAATACTTGAAATGGACCACTTCCATCAAACGACGGAGGTTTTATCTTCTGTGTAGCAGTTGAAGCGTCTGGACGACTTAGTTGAATATCCTGAAGACGGGCTTTCAATGCTTTTACATCGTCCTCTAATTTTTCTTGTCTTTCTTCAAGGACCTCCTTAACTTGTATAATTTTTGCATCCTGTGCCTTGAATTGTAAGGACATGCGTTCTTCTTGTGCCTCCAACTGAGCCGCAATGCCGGACACCTGTGATGAAAGTACTGACTGTTGCAATTCCATTTTTGACGTTATCTGTGCCTGTTGTTCTTCGATTTTTGTCGACATCTGTGCCTGTTGATCTTCCATTTTTGCCGATATCTGTGCCTGTTGTTCTTCGATTTTTGTCGACATCTGTGCCTGTTGATCTTCCATTTTTGCCGATATCTGTGCCTGTTGTTCTTCCATTTTTTTCGACATTTGTGTCAGCACAGCCAATATCGAGTTCATGTCTACGTTTGCTAGTGACTGTGGAGCCTCTTCCTTCTGGGTTTCTTCCTTTTGCACCTCTTCCACATCATCGTTGAAATCAAACTCATCTACATTAATGTTATATGCTTCCATAGCTACTCTTAACCTTGCCTGTAGTTCAATTTTATTGCCGGTGGTACTCAGGTTTCTCTTTTCTAACTCCCTTTTAAGTTCTTGGATTTTCAGATCATTTAACTTTGCCATTATTCTTATTTCGTTATCCTTGTCTCGTTATCTTTGTTTCCTTATCCTTGATTCGTTATCCTTGCTTCGTTATCCTTGGTCCTGGAATTTATTTAACAATTCCAATTCTGACACCAATTGTTACGTATTTGTCGATAGCTCGATTATTTCTATAGGGTTCGTATCGCTGAATTGTTAAATAAAAGTCTTTATTTACTTCTTAATTCACACTGCTTTATTTCACGACTAAAAAGTCTACACTTGTTTTACTTGACTTGATGTTAACACTTCTACGGTTAAATTACGACTGACTCTGGAGCGCCTGCTCGCCGCCTTATATAGTCTGTCAAACGCAATCTGGAAAATTCTGGCAACACTGGAAATTATCTGGTATCTTCTTCTAGTTCTGGCACTTTCCCTAGAGATGTGTTCAATCATTTTAGTGATGTAAGTGGAGAACCGATTATATTCGCCACAATAGTTTTAAAAAAACTATTGATAGTCTTCGATAGTCTTCAAAAAAATAAACCATCGATAGTACTATCGATAGAACTATCGCCGAAAGTTTAAAATTTCAGGAAAACATCAAAATCTCAATCTCTCACATTCAGTCCAGTATATTTTAGAACAAGGAAGTGAAAGTTTGAAGTCGAAACAAAAAAAAAAATCTTCAAAGCCTTCTATAATGTCGTTTCTATTATTTTGTATATAGACGAATATAAAACCTTAACAGAATCTGAAATGGTAATGTGCAATATGGGAATGTAAAAGTTGTAAAACTATCGATAGTACACATTACTATCGATAGTTTTTGATAGTGTTACGTATTTGTCGATAGCTCGATTATTTCTATAGGGTTCGTATCGCTGAATTGTTAAATAAAAGTCTTTATTTACTTCTTAATTCACACTGCTTTATTTCACGACTAAAAAGTCTACACTTGTTTTACTTCACTTGATGTTAACACTTCTACGGTTAAATTACGACTGACTCTGGAGCGTCTGCTCGCCGTCTTATATAGTCTGTCAAACGCAATCTGGAAAATTCTGGCAACACTGGAAATTATCTGGTATCTTCTTCTAGTTCTGGCACTTTCCCTAGAGATGTGTTCAATCATTTTAGTGATGTAAGTGGAGAACCGATTATATTCGCCACACTGCCCTCCACCTAAGTCTGATCGTCCCGATCTGACACATTACTTGTTCCAAATGCTGCTAGCCTTTCCAGATGAACCACTTTCATTTTATTCCTTGGTCTTCCAATCGTTTGTATGCGATACACAACATCGTTGAGCCGTTTAATCACTTTGTAGGGCCCTTCCCAAGTACACTGCAATTTCGGGGACAAACCTTTCTTTCGCTGCGGGTTGTATAGCAAAACTAGATCTCCCTCAACAAAACCTTCTGAGTTCATTGCCTTGTCGTATCTGGCCTTCATCTTGTCACTCATGATCTTTGTTCGCTGTCTTACAAGTTCATGTATTTCTCTCATTTCCTCTTCCAGAACGTTGTTAGATTGTCTGGCATTTATTCCCGCATCAGCACTTATCCCAAATTTCAAGTCAGCTGGCAGTCGAAGATCACTACCAAAGATTACTTTTGCAGGAGTCTGACCTGTTGTATCGTGTACGGCCGATCGATATGCCATCAGGAACAGAGGAATATGAGTGTCCCAATCTCTCTGGAACTTATCCACCACTTTTCGTAAATGTTCCTCTAATGTTCTGTTAAATCTTTCTACCATGCCGTCTGATTGTGGATGCAACGCAGTTGTTCGGGTTTTCCTAATACCCAGTGTTTTGCACAGCTCCTGAAACACAACTGATTCGAAGTTCCTTCCTTGGTCAGAATGTAGCTCTATAGGTGCACCATATCTCGCCACCCAATTGTTGGTGAATACTTCGGCTATAGTTTCTGCTTCTTGATTTGGAATCGGGTACACCTCCGGCCATTTGCTGAAGTAATCCATGACTACCAGTACATATTTGTTTCCAAGTTTGCTAGTAGGAAATGGCCCAGCTACATCCATGGCAATTCTCTCAAATGGTGCTCCTGAGTTGTATTGTTTCATCAGCCCATGACTCCTGGATTTGGGACCCTTAGCCTTTATGCACACGTCGCAGTTCGCAATCCACTCAACAACTGTCTGACGGCAGCCGACCCAATAAAACCTCTTCTTGATTTTCTCTACCGTCTTTGTTACTCCGAGATGACCTCCACTTGGACCATTGTGTAGTTCATTTAACACATCCGGTATTCTTTTCCTTGGAACAACTATCAATGTTTTAGAACTTTGACCATCTTCACTCTCCCAAACACGATGTAGGCAACCATTTACCAATTGCAAACTATTCCACTGTGCCCAATATGATTTGGCAACAGGACTTTCTGCTGACATCTCTTCTTTTGATGGTCGTTCGTTTTGCTCCAAACCAATCATTACACGTGCCAGATCTGGATCTTCTATCTGACACTTCCTTAATTGTTCCGCATTCCATTCGTCTGTAGATGTTATTGTCATTAGCCGAACATCTATGATGTCTTCCTTCTCCTCAGCTTTAGAGCAATGCTTGCATTCAAGATTACATGGTCGCCGCGACATTGCATCAGCATTTCCATGGGTACTGCCTTTGCGATGGTCTATAGAAAAGTCATAATTTTGTAGTCGCTCAATCCACCTTGCTAACTGACCCTCCGGATTTCGGAATTTCAAAAGCCATTTTAACGCTGCATGATCAGTCCTGACGTGGAATCGTTGACCATAGAGGTACTTATGGAAGTGTTTGATGCATTCTACCAATGCCAATAGTTCTCTTCGTGTTACACAGTAATTTCTTTCCGGTTTCCCAATTGATCGGCTGTAGTATGCGATAACCTTCTCCTGTCCGTCGATTTCCTGTGACAAAACACCTCCTATAGCATAACCACTCGCATCAGTATCCAAAATAAACCTCGCTCCTGGAACCGGGTATGCTAGCATTGGAGCAGTACAAAGCCGATCTTTTAACGTTTGGAAAGCCATTTCTTGTTCCTTCCTCCACTCAAAAGTCTTATTTTTCCTCATAAGCTCCGTGAGACTATTTGCTACGCTGGCAAAATTTGGTACAAATCGGCGATAGTATGTGCACAGCCCAAGAAAGCTTCGCAATTCATGTAGATTCCGAGGTCTTGGCCAATCTTTTACTGCTTCTATTTTTTCGTTATCAGTGCAGATGCCCTTTGTAGTCACTTTATGTCCCAAGTATTTTACTTCTTTCTTGAATAATGCACATTTCTTAGGACTTAACTTGAGACCAGCGCCAGCTATTCTTCGGAAAACTTCCTCCAAATTTTTGAGATGTTCATCAAAGCCTTTTCCCAATACAATGATATCGTCCAGGTACACAAGACATGTTTTCCAGTGCAATCCTTTCAGTACCTGATCCATAAGTCTCTCAAAGGTAGCTGGAGCATTACATAATCCAAATGGCATCACCGTAAATTGCCAAAGACCATCGCCAACACTGAAGGCTGTTTTCTCCTTGTCTTCCTCTTTTACTTCGACTTGCCAATAGCCGCTTTTCAAGTCCAGTGTTGAAAACCATTCCGTTCCAGATAGCGAGTCCAGAGTGTCGTCAATTCTTGGCAATGGGTAACTATCCTTTTTCGTTACATCATTCAGTTTCCGGTAGTCAACGCAGAATCTCATCTTGCCATCTTTCTTTTTAACAAGTACTACCGGAGAACTCCATGGACTGACTGATGGTTCAACTACCCCACTGTCGCTCATTTCTTGTATAATCTGGCTCACTATTTGACGTTTCGCTAATGGAACGCTGCGAGGAGCCTGACGGATTGGCCTTGCATCACCGGTGTCAATGTGATGCTTCACAATATTTGTCCTGCCTGGTTTTGTACCATCCTTATCAAATATGCTAGAATACTTGGCAAGTAATTCGTTCGCCTTTCTTTTGTGATTCTCCTGCAGTTCTTCTGTCCAAGCATTTATTTCATCTGAAAGATCTGTATTGCTAGTAGAAACTTCTCCTTGGGATTGTTCGCAATTCATGATGATGTCAACCTCTTCGCATTTTCCCAATATAGCATCTTTGGAGAGTTTGATTGGTGACTTGAACTCATTAAGTACTCTTACTGGTAGTCGTCCATCTTCTTTTGTCATAGCCAGGGTTTTTCCAACAAGTACATCGGATTTAGTTTCTGTTTCTGCTTCGACAACCCACAATTTGTTTGTCCCACAATCTCCATCAATCTTTGCCCAAATAATTGCCTCGGACTTTGGCGGTATCTGCTGATTCTCTTCCACGAGCACTTTCTTACTGCTGCATCTCTTATCGTAGCCAAAATTTAGCGGCACCTCCAAGTTTTTGTAACTCATAACCTTGTTTTTCATGTCAATCTTAATGCCTTGGTCGATTAGGAAGTCCACACCAATTATGACTTCATCAACAATTTCCGCCACTATGAAGGTGTGTAGTACGACAACATTTCCAATTACAACTTCGCATGTAACTTCCCCTAGGACTTGGGTATCCTCGCCTGTTGCCGTACGCAATTTTGCTCCATACAATGGCCTTATTTCCTTCTTTACCAAGTCAGATCGAATGATGGAATGAGATGCTCCCGTATCCACAGTCAACATTCGCTCCATTCCGTCCACCAAACCACCAATAGTAACATTACTCGTGCTTCTTCCCAACTGAGAGACAGAGATTATGGGGCATTCCATTGTGGGGACCAGCCCACGCCCCTTTTGGCTGGCCCGCTTTAGTTTAACGACTCAGTTGATTTGGGCGCTTGTTCATACCCATCAATATTCCGCTTGCGCCCATCGGCAGTGCTGAACTTACTGGAACTATTGCTGCAGTGGCGTGCTATATGTCCTATTTTTCCGCATCTGAAGCATTTCACAGCATTACTTTTCTTTTTCTGCATTTCATTCAACGCCTCCCATATTTTGCTTAGTAAGTCTGGCGTTTCCACTTCCACACGATGAGCCTTGTAAGTGGGCTTGCTTAATAGAGATGCCGTTTCCTGTGTCAAAGCATATGAGACCGTTTCAGCGAAAGTTCCCTTTGGGTTTGCATAGGTAGCCCGCTTCGTTTCAATATCTCGTATTCCATTGATGAAGCTTTGAATTTTCATTCTTTCGATGAATTCTTGAGGTGCTCCTGCGTTTGCCAAATGAGCTAGCCTCTCAATCTCAGAAGAAAATTCTTGTAACGTCTCATTTGGTTTCTGGAAGCGATTCTGCAACTCCATTTGATATATCTGCTTCCTGTGCTCGCTACCATAACGTCTTTCAATGGCACCCATAATTGCGTCATAGCTGTTCCTTTCGCCCTCGCTAACAGTCTGTAATATTTCTGCTGCAGGTCCTTTCAATGCTACGAACAGGGCAGCGACTTTGTCCTCCGCACTCCAATTATTTACAACTGCCGTTTTCTCAAATTGTAGCTTGAATACTTGAAATGGACCACTTCCATCAAACGACGGAGGTTTTATCTTCTGTGTAGCAGTTGAAGCGACTGGACGACTTAGTTGAATATCCTGGAGACGGGCTTTCAATGCTTTTACATCGTCCTCTAATTTTTCTTGTCTTTCTTCAAGGACCTCCTTAACTTGTATAATTTTTGCATCCTGTGCCTTGAATTGTAAGGACATGCGTTCTTCTTGTGCCTCCAACTGAGCCGCAATGCCGGACACCTGTGATGAAAGTACTGACTGTTGCAATTCCATTTTTGACGTTATCTGTGCCTGTTGTTCTTCGATTTTTGTCGACATCTGTGCCTGTTGATCTTCCATTTTTGCCGATATCTGTGTCAGCACAGCCAATATCGAGTTCATGTCTACGTTTGCTACTGACTGTGGAGCCTCTTCCTTCTGGGTTTCTTCCTTTTGCACCTCTTCCACATCATCGTTGAAATCAAACTCATCTACATTAATGTTATATGCTTCCATAGCTACTCTTAACCTTGCCTGTAGTTCAATTTTATTGCCGGTGGTACTCAGGTTTCTCTTTTCTAACTCCCTTTTAAGTTCTTGGATTTTCAGATCATTTAACTTTGCCATTATTCTTATTTCGTTATCCTTGTCTCGTTATCCTTGTTTCCTTATCCTTGATTCGTTATCCTTGATTCGTTATCCTTGCTTCGTTATCCTTGGTCCTGGAATTTATTTAACAATTCCAATTCTGACACCAATTGTTACGTATTTGTCGATAGCTCGATTATTTCTATAGGGTTCGTATCGCTGAATTGTTAAATAAAAGTCTTTATTTACTTCTTAATTCACACTGCTTTATTTCACGACTAAAAAGTCTACACTTGTTTTACTTCACTTGATGTTAACACTTCTACGGTTAAATTACGACTGACTCTGGAGCGTCTGCTCGCCGTCTTATATAGTCTGTCAAACGCAATCTGGAAAATTCTGGCAACACTGGAAATTATCTGGTATCTTCTTCTAGTTCTGGCACTTTCCCTAGAGATGTGTTCAATCATTTTAGTGATGTAAGTGGAGAACCGATTATATTCGCCACAATAGTTTTGAAAATGCAATCGATAGTCTTCGATAGTGTTAAAAAAAATAAAATATCGATACTATCGATAGTGCCATCGATAGTTTCCCAACTCTACAGCCCATGCTTTGAATTTTGCTTACACCGCGCCAGTTTTTACAAATTTTTAATATTTTACCAATCTTATGGTAAAAATAAAATGTGTGAAAGAAAACGCAAGTTAATTGAAGACTACGCAGAAAATGAACGAACTTGGAAATCAGCAATGTCCAGTGATGCAGAAAAGGTAACAGCTTGGCGCAACCAATTGTTTCTCTTGAAAGGTCCCATACAGTAAGTAATCACTAGATTACTTATAATTAAGCTAAATTAATGCTTATTTTATATCCATACATTCATGTTGCAAAGACAACTACGGGGTAAGGACAGCAATGAGTTTCTAAAGCGGCACTATACCCGTTTGGACACCGATTGTATGAGCGAATATCGCAAGCAACGCAATAATGGAATGGAACGTTGGGGAACGCGACAAAAGTTCAATGGAGATATTGATTTATTTGAAGATATAGATTTTGAACCAGGTTTTGAACCTTATCAAGGTGGTAAACACGATTTCCAAAAGACAAATGAACTGTTGTGGCAGTCCAACAAGAAATGCACACATGTGCAGGAAAATGTTAACGATTTTGATAAACCTACAACTTCAAGAAGCTGCATGGAAAAGTTTTTTACACCACCAAAACAAACAAATCCATATAGGCTTACTGTGATGAAAAAGGCCAAGGATGTGAGGGAAGAGAAAAACGCCAATAACCCAACGGAGAAAGAAGAGGATACCAACGCATTTCGGACAGCGCGAGAAATTCTGATAACCAATAACTTCAAGGTAGGAACACTGCCGATTTGCGAAGTAGCTTTACGGCTACGGTATACATTTTATGTGACCGGTGTGCATATTTATATGTATACATACTTAATTTGCTTTGCAGAAACAAAATCCTGAAGATAAAAGTAGTAACGCTTCATCAAGCATTCCAACATACTTCAATTATGGAGCAACCAAAAAGTTATTGGGCACCCGACGAACAGTCCGATCTGAATATGTATTACCTTTGGCGAATCACAGGTAAATCGTCCCTTTGCTTTATAATGCTTATCTATCATTTGTTTTAAAATATTAAGCACTGGCACAGCGGAAATAAATCCATCACCACCATTGAATCAATCGCCAACAATAAATTCTTCGGGAGAAATGGTGGATGAACGTCTGACGAATATAGATCCAAAAATGGTGGATTTAATAAAAAATGAGATCATGCATAAATATAAACCGATGGGTATGTATAGCAGCTCATTAATGAATACACAGCTGCGTTTAGCATTCAAGCCTAGAAATCATTTGGATGGTAAATTTGCGGAATCCTGAATGTCACAGCTGGGTATACATACATATGTATAAAATGTTAGACAACAAACAAACTTGAACTTCCACACATACTTTTATATGCCATAGATTGGAGTGATATCGCTGGTTTGGATTATGTGAAATCAATTATCAAGGAAGCTGTGGTATATCCACTTTTGCGACCGGATATCTATACGGGTTTACGACGCCCTCCGCGTGGTATTCTACTATTTGGACCGCCTGGCACTGGGAAAACACTAATTGGCAAATGTATAGCCTCCCAGTCGAATTCCACATTTTTCAGCATAAGCGCCTCATCTTTAACATCAAAATGGGTGGGTGAAAGTGAAAAAATGGTTAGAGCATTGTTTGCTGTAGCTGCGGTACACCAACCGTCGGTGAGTTTATTGCAATTGTTTTTGGCGCGGATCAAACGGACAAATGTTTTATTAATTACAGGTGATTTTTATTGACGAAGTCGATTCGCTTTTATCCAAACGTTCGGAGATGGAACATGATAGCTCACGAAAATTGAAAGTAAGTTTTTTTTTGCAGTATTAAGGGTTTGCATATACAGCTGAAAGTTTATCTTTGCTCTCCATACCTATGTAGAACGAATTCCTAGTACAGCTAGATGGCGCTGCTACAAGTGAAGAGGATCGTGTTCTGATTGTGGGCGCAACCAATAGACCGCAGGAGCTTGATGATGCTGCGCGCAGACGCTTTGCACGACGTTTGTATATACCCCTGCCTGAAATGGAAGCACGTATTCAAATTCTGAAGAACTTGATATCAACCGTCAGCAACAATTTGAATGAGGGCAATATAAGTGAGATCGGCCAGCAAACTGTTGGTTACTCTGGTGCGGATATGGATATACTTTGTAGAGAAGCTTCTATGGAGCCATTGCGAGCAATACCAGCGGACCAAATACCACACATTTCAAAAGATAGTGTAGTTACCATCAAATTTAATTCTTCATTTGAATTGAAAATGCAATAAAAACTCGTTTTCTTAGGTACGCCCAGTAAATTTAGAGGATTTTAAGTCGTCACTTCATAGCGTACGTCCCAGTGTTTCAAAAGATGATTTGGCTCAGTATATTCAGTGGAATAAGGAATATGGGGCATTACAAAAGCAGAAATAAGCGTATGTTGTTTATTTGCTGATTCAAGCTAATTTTATAAATATATTAATACATATGTATGTAAGTATGTACATAAGTTACTTTTTTTCGTTTTTAAATACATATTAGAAATAGGCATGGGTAACACTGCGCTGCGCGGCGCAATTGCACTGACACCAACCCTGGTGTTATTGCGCTAACTCCGATTTGGGAAATGCGCCAACTCAATATAGCGCCAACTCAATGTAGCGCCAACTCAATGATGCGCTATTGCAATATAACACTAGTGGCATTTCAGTTATTAGGAGCATTTCAGTTATTACATCTGGGTCTGGGTTAAGATAAATTTTTACTGAAACAATCCGGCTCATAATGAAAATTGGCTGCACTTGAAAAGAACTAAAAAGAAGAAGAAACATATACAATATATACCCAGCAGTAAAAATCTGAAATGAATCCTTTATGAATCACTGATGAAATTCATCATGAGGAGACATCAGTGCATGCTTTCATATAAAGGCTGCTGAATTTTTTCAAATAAATGGTTTGCTTTCCTCATGCCTATATGACTCCGTTCGGAGCCGGCATAAAACTGTCCAATGGTAGGAAAAACAAAAGGAGCACACCTCGAATTGTAAGAGAAGCTCGGCCATAAAACTCGTCAGAGTTATAATAGCGCAAAAACAATTCTTCTGTACGTTGAAAAGAGACAAATACTCCCTCAAAAACAATTTGATTGACTTTAAACTTCAAACTAAATAAAAATAACTATTTCAAAAATTATTTTTTTTGAAATTTGAATTTAAATTACTGAAATAAATTATGAAACTCAAATGGCGGGATAGCTATGTATTCCATGTTATAAGGAGAAGCCAGTGCGCAGTATAATTTTTCTTCCGGACTTCTTCTTTCCCCTTACGGCCAAAGCAGAAGCTTACAAGAGGCAAATTTGAAATTTGTATTTCCATATATTTTTTATTTTAAATATAATTTGTTTTATAGTTGTCAAAATGAAAAATTTGTCAGAAAAGCTGCCGAATGTCAAAAAACCTACCGAAATACAAGCTGGCTCGTGGGTTTATAACCGCCTCGATGGTATTTCGTTTGGTTTTTTCAATATAGTTTGCACGCTTGTACCAACGCAAAACGACAGTGATGAGTATTCAACAAAGAATGATCAATGATCATTTAGCAGTGAAACAAATTTACTGCAGGGTATATGTATATATATGTATACATACACAAATGTCACTTTTCAGTTCTGCCAAATCAAAAAAGCACTGTGCTGCCAAATCAGCACGGAAAAAACAAATCGAACAGGGCGGATCAGAAATTGAACCGGCAATTTATCTGGTTTAATCGAGCTGAAATCTTTGTTGTTGCATTTACATGCAAAAATTTTTATCTGGGTTAGGATCACCGTATGTGAAACACGGCTATTACATCTGGGTCTGGGTTAAGATAAATTTTTACTGAAACAATCAGGGTTGCCACTTTGAAATTTTTTTTCCGACCAAATTCGTCTCAAAAACCTACCAAAATAGCTTTCAGCCGACCAAAATTTTTTTTCACAAAATTCATCATTTAAGCTGGTTTTTGAAAATTTATATATTCATTTAACTGGAACTTATACATACATATCACTCTTCAAGTATTTTCACATGTTTTAGGGGCCTATTATGAATTAATACGATACACGCTAAACGCTTGCAGTCGGGTAATTCGTATTACGAAATAATTTCTATCGTGTGAAACCCGATAGACTGTAATGGAAATAAAGTTAACGCATAACTAATTGAACCCTAAACAAATGTCATTCACGATAGTGCACCTAGCGGGCGTGTAGAATTCATAATATGGAAACTCATTTTATACGATACGCTTGCAAGCGGCCGATAGCTATCGTATGACAATCCATAATAAGGGGGTTAGCTTAAAATAATAATATACGAATGCGTTTATACATATGTATGTACATTAATTTGTTAACCTTTTAAAATAGTTACGACTATGGTTTAACAGGTACGTCCAAGTAGGTATACAAATGAGATCAGAACTTTAATTAAATATCAAAATTGAATCTAAGATCTTTTTTTGTGCATAGTGCTTATTTCTAATTTGTTTCTGAGTTTGGTTTTATTAAAGAAAGTGTAGAAAATCTACGCCCCGGTGCAGCAGAGCTGTGTGGAAGCATAAGCAGATTAAAAATAAATTTTGTGAGCCCGCCAAAGCAATTTTCATTAAGCGCATTTTTTATCAAACTAAAAAATGAAGAAAGGGTTTTCATGCGTATGCGTTCACCTTATTTTATCCACTTTACACAAAACTCTGCCGAAGAGAAACACAAAAAGTATTCAAGCAAACTGTTGCTGCGAGAAAGAGACATGAATACATGAACTTTCAAACGTTCTTTCAACAGTGTTGTGGCAAAATCTAGCAAATCAGTGATGTTACTTGAAGGAAGGTAAAAACCTACCAAAATTCAAATCGTGCGACCATGCGACCAACAGGAAAAAAACCGACCAGTTTTGGTAGGAAAAGCCCACTTATCACATCCCTGGAAACAATCCGGCTCATAATGAAAATTGGCTGCACTTGAAAAGAACTAAAAAGAAGAAGAAACATATACAATATATACCCAGCAGTAAAAATCTGAAATGAATCCTTTATGAATCACTGATGAAATTCATCATGAGGAGGCATCAGTGAATGCTTTCATATAAAGGCTGCTGAATTTTTTCTAATAAATAGTTTGCTTTCCTAATGCCTATATGACTCCGTTCGGAGCCGGCATAAAACTGTCCAATGGTAGGAAAAACAAAAGGAGCACACCTCGAATTGGGAGAGAAGCTCGGCCATAAAACTCGTCAGAGTTATAATAGCGCAAAAACAATTCTTCTGTACGTTGAAAAGAGACAAATACTCCATCAAAAACAATTTGATTGACTTTAAACTTCAAACTAAATGAAAATAACTATTTCAAAAATTATTTTTTTTTGGAAATTTGAATTTAAATTACTGAAATAAATTATGAAACTCAAATGGCGGGATAGCTATGTATTCCATGTTATAAGGAGAAGCCAGTGCGCAGTATAATTTTACAAGAGGCAAATTTGAAATTTGTATTTCCATATATTTTTTATTTTAAATATAATTTGTTTTATAGTTGTTAAATTGAAAAATTTGTCAGAAAAGCTACCGAATGTCAAAAAACCTACCGAAATACAAGCTGGCTCGTGGGTTTATAACCGCCTAGATGGTATTTCGTTTGGGTTTTTCCATATAGCTTGCACGCTTGCACCAACGCAAAACGATAGTGATGAATATTCAACAAAGAATGATCAATGATCATTTAGCAGTGAAACAAATTTACTGCAGGGTATATGTATACATACACAAATGTCACTTTTCAGTTCTGCCAAATCAAAAAAGCACTGTGCTGCCAAATCAGCACGGAAAAAACAAATCGAACAGGGCGGATCAGAAATTGAACCAGCAATTTATCTGGTTTAATCGAGCTGAAATCTTTGTTGTGCATTTACATGCAAAAATTTTTATCTGGGTTAGGATCACCGTATGTGAAACACTCCCTGCAAGCGCCGTGATAATCATTTGACCAATCAATTGATGATCACATGTGGTCCATCACTCTCCATCAAGAATTCCTATCACATTATTAAGGGCAATATGAAAAATGTGATGGAGTGAAGTGTATACGTGTGAGTCTGCATCTCGCTCCCACTTATGCGTAATCATATGATTTTCTATATATAGCTGAACTCTTTCCTCTCTCACTTTATACCCATCAATGTTGATGTAAATACCAGTCACATATGATCCATCACACTTGATATACGAATCTATCACAGCTGAGCCATCAAATTTGATGCCTGAACCTTTCACAAATGAGCCACAAACAAATCTATCATAGTCTATATTTATTATATTCATTACACAGATATTATTAACATATGTATATGAAATAAAATTAGATTTTTAACACCAAAAATATACTTTTTACTGCTCGCGGTGATGGCTAAGCTCGACAGTCTTGCATACGCCTCTCTCGAATTCTATGGAGTCGACTTCTTGGAAGACATCTGAATTTGAAGTGAAAAAAAAATATATATATGTAAATGTACTACATAATAAAGCTGGTTTGACTTAAATATGTATGTACTTATCTTTATACTTTAAAAAACGATTATTAATTATAATTTTTTTCTTATCTTTATTCACTATTAAACTATATTTTTAGCACACGAAAGAACGCGATCAACTAGCTTCCACGAATTTGATTTTTTTTTTTTAAACGAATCAACCCTGTCCTCTCACATATGATAAAAAAGTGTGTCAATGTATTAGTGTGAAACTTTTGCATGTGTTAGTTTCCATCACACGGGTTTTGCTGGGCTGCTACTGACTCAATTTCGTGCGCTAACACCAGCTCCAATATAGCGCTAGTGTAAAATGGCGCAACCACAACGCCAATAACAGCATCATAGTATATGTATACGTATGACAACGTCACAATTATGTGTGCTTGATAGTGATCTAAGTGACTCTAATTTCCAGCATATTTTCACATATATACGGAATATTTTTCCAAATGATTATGAAAATTAAAATTAATTGTGCCCTCGTATATGTAAGCAGAATTGCGCCAAAAGAAATAAAACGGGGATGGTAAACAGTAACAAGCGAAAAAATGTTATTTATCGATTATTCGATGACAATTGCGCTAAAGGTGTTATTGCCAGGGATGCCACTAAGAAAATTTTTTTCCTACCAAAAACCTACCAAAATCGCTTCGAACCTACCAATTTTTCTTTTTTTTAACTCAAAAGGTAACATATTTTCTAATCGAAAGATAAAACTCAAAAAATAGCTTTTATTTTCTGAGGGAAAAATAAAACTCAAATAAATAATAGCTTAAAAAAACTAAAAAACACGCTTTAATCTTAAAAATCGTACTAAAAATTGAGAAATAATTTAATTAGAAACAAAATTATGAACGAAAATATAAGTATTTAAGGAAAAGCGTGCGGGTGCTCAATAATATTTCGATTCATACAACTAGTACAAAAATATACATACATACCTAGTTGAGAAATTAAAGAGTACGTTATATGAAATCTCAAAAAAGTCAAAATAAAAATATTAGTAAAAAAACGCGATTTTAAATATTTTTTGACATTCTGAGCACCCGTGTTTTTTAGTTTTTTTAAGCTATTATTTATTTTTGACTTTTTAGTGAAATTTTTCATTAAAGGATGTTTTATGCGGACGCAAGAATAAAAATAAAAAGAAGTCTGATGAAGGGATGTGGTGATCTCCGAAATAGATCTACATACATATGTATTTATAACTTCTACCAAAAATATTAATTTTTCACATACATTTTTTCCTTATAAAAAAAAAACATTGGTCATGAGAGCTCAAAAATGAAGCCTAAACGAAATAAAAGCGTGTTAAAAATAGTAAACAACTTCTTGAGAAAATAAAAATTGTCAAACACATGTGAAAGTTACCAAGAAACTAAAAGCGAAAAAATAACCTATTTTGGTAATTACCAAGATCGGCAACCGTGCTATAATTGCTATAATTGATGCCTATAATAGAATTGGAACAAAGAAAAACAAAAAAAACAGTTCTTGCTTTGCATACGTATGTATGTACATGCGGTTGTTTTTATTGCAAACACAACAACAACAAAACAGAAAGCTTGTTTCTTATTGGCTTGCATCCGGAAGTGAATTGAATGAAATTCATAGAGACTATTTTGAAGAGAGGTAACTTAAAAGCCTCAATGAAGCATAGGATATAATGTTGAATGTGCACTATATGATGTCGGTGGGCTGAGTCTCATGTTGATGTCAGGTTTCGAATCCAGAGGAGAATAGAAATAATAGAAGAGAGAACACAATAATAAAAGTAAAGTGAATGTTTCAAAAAATAATGATTAAGCGTTATTAAACGTTGCAACTTTTAGGATGGGATGAAGTTACATACATACATACATACATACAGGTGAAGCTAATAAAAGCGTATTAAAAATAACTTTTATTTTCTGAGGGAAAAATAAAACTCAAAAAATAACTTATTTTCTGATCGAAAAATAAAACTCAAGAAATAACTTTTATTTTCTAAGCAGAAAATAAATCTCACAAAATAATTATAAAACATCAACTTTTTGGATATAACTCATAACTGTTACAGTCCCTGCATTTGAGGAATAATGAGGGCAAGCAACTGATCCTGAAGGAAACGTAAGAAGATTTATCGAGGGAAATAGCGGACATTGTTTCCACTTGGTGCAGTTAACATATTTACTACCTAGGTAGGCTCTTTATTACACACCATGTCGACAAACGACCTTGTTTGCTTCATATAGCGTAAAATGTCATATGCCTTTCTGTTTTCAATCTCCTCGAGTTGTGTCTGTGGGGGCAAGTATACTTGAAGCTCAAAGAAAACATTTCTATTTAGCAGAGTTTTGTGACAAAAGTCTCCTGAGAAGACACGTTTTCTCAACAGTGTTGTGGAAAAGTGACCAAATGTACCAAATCAGTGATGTAAGTTGAACGAAGGCAAAAACCTACCAAAATTCAAATCGACCTACCAACCTACCAAAAGGAATGAAACCTACCAGTTTTGGTAGGAAAAGACCAAAAGTGGCATCCCTGGTTATTGCGCCAGTACCGTGAGTTGGCGCCACGAGTGGCGCTGGAGTTATTGTATCAGCGCCAAAAAAATTGCGCCATTACCCATGGCTAATTAGAAATACGGTGAGAATGCTATTCAAGTCTTGTTAAAAAGTGAAGGCATGTATGAAAGTTACATTTTCCCTTAGAGCCTATACACACTTGCGATTCAATCGATTTAGTCGAATTGGGCTGTTGTATGCATATCCAACTGTTTTAGTTGTTCGACTAATTGAATGTAGTGTGAATCAGCGTTGCCGTTGAAAAACTTTCGTGGTGGCTAGATTTGATTTAATTTGAGGCTAAAAATGGCTAAAAAATTTGGTTCGTGGCCAAAAATGGTGGCTAAAAAATTTTGTTTCAAATTAGCATGTTTTAAATTTTTTTTTCAAATTCAGGCACAAAAGTATTGCATGCAATATAAGGAAAAAATCATAGATTTGTGTAAAAATAAAATATTCATACAAACATAGTATGTACTCAACTATATCAAAAAAAAATTAGATATCACATTCAATATCTATCATTATGTTGTCATCACTAATTGAATCTTTCTCTTCATAAATTAATTCTTTCTTCATTAATTTAATGAGATCTGTTATTTCAAATTCATTGCAACATTGTTTTACATTCTTTAAGCCATATCTTATTCATTAGGGAAAAGGTTCTTTCCACTTCGGCGTTGCTAAGTGGTAGAAGTAGCAAACAATATACAAAGTCAGTTAGATCCTTATACGGACTTTCATCGATAGCCTACTATTCCACTAGCGAGTATCAACAGGCATTTATCGGTAGTTGTGTTACTTGTTTTTTTTTTTTAACACTTAAATAGATTTGTGATAATCGCTGAATTGAATTAGCGTTACCACCTTCCTATGTGGAAAATTATGGTTCATTACAAGCGGTGGCTAAAACGTGGCTAGTGGCAAAACCGAAATTTTGGTGGCTAAAAAAACACGGCGGTGTCTAAATCCAGCACAAAATGGCTAAAACGGCAACGCTGGTGTGAATGCTTCCATACATTCCCATGCAAATCAAAGCCCGACTAACACTGCTATTCCGAGCGTTACCGGAAAATTACTTTACTGGTAATTTATGTTGCTGAAAATTGTTACCATCTTTTCAATTGGTATTCTGGCACAAATGGTAACGCTGTCAAAGCATTTCCATACGAAGGGAATGGAATCGGGCTGAAATGGTAACAAATTGTTACCACGTACTGAGGTGGTAACTTAATTTTCTGCTGCCAGAATACGAAAAGAGTGATTAAAGTACCAGATTCTTTATTTCACCAGTAAAGTAAATTATGTTACCACACCGGAATAAGGCCGTTAATCGATTGAGTCGCAAGTGTGTATAGGCTCATGGCGGAATAATATCATGGTGGATGCAAATGAAACAAGTAAGGAAGCCTAAGTTCGAGTGGAATCGAACATTAGATACTCAGCTGTATGCTTTCATTGTTTGTTTGCGTTTGATGGAAACACGGTGCACTTAATATAAAGCGAGTGCTGCATAAAGTGGGCGTAGTCACGCCCATTTTCTAAATTTTTATTAGTCATCCAACTAAGCATATCAATATTATACTTTGTGCAAAATTTCATTCCTTTATGACTTCTAGTTACAAAGATGTCACGTTACAAATTGCCAAAGGGTGTTCCAGAAATATCTTTCTTAAAAAGTAGGCGTGGTCATAAACCGATTTCAATAAATTTTTGCGTGGCTATTAACACAAGTTATAAAAGTGTATAAACCAAGTTTCGTCATAATATCTCAATTATTTGTCGAGTTATAGGCTAAGAAATCTCGTATATCCCTTTGTATAAAAAGAGGCGGTGCCACGCCCATTTTCCAAAATTTTTCTATTTGTTTCCGGTCTATTGTGGAAGTCATGCCACAAAATTTCAATGAATTATCTTTATATTTGACAAAGATATCGCTTAAAATGTTTTTATTAGGCCCCTTTATAGTTCTCATATATAAAAGTGGGCGTGGTCGTCAACCGATTTCGCTAAAATTTTGAGCGTGTATTACCACAAGTAATGAAAGTGTACACACCAAGTTTCGTCATTATATATAAATTATTTGTCGAGTTATGGGCTCAAAAATCTCGTATATTCCTGTTTATAAAAAGAGGCGGTGCCACGCCCATTTTCCAAAATTTTTGTGTTTTTCGTTTTATGTCCGCAGTTGGACTCCTGCTATAAATTTTCAATGATATATCTTTATATTTGACAGAGATATCGCTTAAAATGTTTTTATTAGGTCACTTTATAAGACCCATATATAAAAGTGGGCGTGGCCCTCAACCGATTTCGGAAATTTTTGGTCCAAATATTTGACTAAGTAAGTATATCACGCGTACTAAATTTCATCGATATATCTTCAACGGTTTCTGATTTATGACTCATAAAACTTTCAATGTTTGCCCCTTAATAAGTGGGCGTGGCACCGCCCATTTTCCAAAATTTCATCAAATTCTTCCTAGGGGCCTGAGCTCAACACGTGGGTAAAATTTCATCGCTCCAGCTATATTAGTGACTGAGATACCAAATTTCCGATTATTTCTATATAGGAAAAGTGGGCGTGGTCATGGTCCGATTTCGCCCATTTTCAATACCAACCGTCCCAGTCTCGATACCAACTTGCATTTCAAATTTCATCAAAATATCTCAATTTTTGCGCGAGTTAGAGTGTTTACAGACGGACGGACGGACGGACATGGCTAAATCGATTTCTCTTTTCACCCTGATCATTTTGATATATATAAGTCTATATCTATCTCGATTATTTCACTCTGTTACAATCCACCGTTATGTGATTAAAACTATAATACTCTGTGTACTAGTACAGCTGAGTATAATTATGCTTCTTACTTATTAATCAGCTGATGGACAAATGTGCCAAATTTTCAGCCATTATTGTTTTGCTTTATGTCTTCTATGCATATTTCCGTAGTGAAGTCGCGTGTGCAACTAGTTTTTCTGCTGCTATTATTGTATTATTATACACTTTGTGTGATTTCTGTGCTGTGAATTATATAATTATTTTTCATTATTTCAAGCGGTGAGCGCTTGTCAGCCATTTTGAAGAAACTTTTCGAGCCGATTCATAAATTGCACGAATTTCAATAAGTAAACAAAACAAAGAAAAACACGTGTTTTTGCATTTGACAGATCAGTACATAACAGTAAATTTTGTTGTTTGCCATTTACCACCTGTCATGGCACAGTGGCATCCCACTTTATTTACCATCGCTTAACTCTAGGCCTCTAACTCATCTACCTGTAACGCCAGATGATCCAGAACCGATTACACCGAATCATTTTTTGCTCAATTCCGTAAACTCAACGCAAACACCGGCGCCTGTAGACATAAAATTGCTTTGCTTAAGGAAACAGTGGCGCATCGCTCAAACATTGAAAAACGGATTTTGGAAACAATGGATGAAAGAATATTTGCCAGAGCTCACATGTCGTACTAAATGGTGCCAGCCGGCAAAGGCATTGAATATTGGCGATCAGGTCCTCATTTGCGAAACAGAACTCCCCAGATCACAATGGAAAAGGGGCCGCATTATAAAGCTGTACTACGGGTCCGATGCCGTTGCTCGATCTGCTGACGTTCAAACCTCTCAAAACCAATTGAAGCGTCCATTGTCAAAACTTGCGCTACTAGACGTTGTAGAAGTACTTTAATGAATCTCTCCCTGGTCAATTCATGGGGTCGAGGATGTCATGGCACAGTGGCATCCCACTTTATTTACCATCGCTATTTTTTGTATGTATAAAATTGTAATATTTGTAAACAGCAACACTGTCAGGAAGAGTTATAATTTGAGTGTTTTTAATAGTCCAACTCTAATGCACCGTATGCGAATGCGTGTGCGTATGCGCATCTAAACGTTTTCTTGCGTGCGGCCCTGACTGCTCCAGTGTATGCGCATGGTTGCGTCTGTCAATTACACTACATATATACAATTCCCGACAGGCCCGTAGCCAGGAATTCGTTTCGGGGGGGGCTTACAGAAATTATGGACAAATTGCACTCCCCCCCCCCCCCCACATACATATACATATGTACATACATAGGTCAAATGAAAGTTATTCATATTGGTTGATTATTTTGAAAATGAATATGGAAAAAATTTGTACATATGTACAAGATTACTGAAAAGCTATTTTAATTGACTTTTATTATGTACATACATACATACATATACATATGGAATGTGGTACAAAATTTCATATAAAACTTTCTTTTACAATAACCTTTTCATCAAAGAAGTAGCCTTCTGGATTTGTTTTTTGATAAAATGTCTATGACATGGTCAGGATCAACAGCAATATCCCAGTGAATGGAGATCATAGCGAGAACTCGAACTTAGGCTTCCTTACTTGTTATCTAGAAATTTAGTGTTGGCAGAAAAAATTTTGATATATTTAATTTAACGAGCACAGGCCCATGTTATATTTAATTTTTTATTTTTTATAAACTAGAAAAAAACTTTTTAAGCATGGATGTAACTACAGCTGTTTCGCCTTAGATCCCTCTAAGACTCATCAGGTTACTTTTGCTTCTGCCAAGACTCGAACTTGCGCACTTTGGTTGGGGCTAGGTTCACGAAAAAAGGGTTTGAAAGAGCTAAATTTTTTAAAGAAAATCCAAACCCGCTTTCGCCATGCTTGACATTCGAATTTGTGAGACGCGAGTTGAGGAAATTACAAAAAAAAATACTTCCTTCGAATTTCGGGGGGGGGGGGGGGGGGCTTGAGCCCCCCGAGCCCCTCCCCCCCCTGGCTACGTGCCTGATTCCCGACATTGTTACTTTTGAAAATACATATTTTACCAATTCGCGAAAGATTCAATAAAATGTATAATGGATGACGATTTAGAATTGATATTAATTATGATAGGAAGTATTATTGCCGCATATACGGAATACTTTAAAATTATTAAAAAAAAAAAAAAACGTACCACTGGGGTATGTGATTTGTAATTGGAAAGGGAAGTTAGTGTTTTTTTTAATTTGATGAAAACCCGTGAAGTGGATCAATTCCAAATTAATAATAATATAATAATAATAATACACTGGCGCTATTATAACTCTGACGAGTTTAATGACCGAGTTTCTCTCCCAATTCGAGAAGTGCTCCTTTTTTTTTCCTAATTGGGTGGACCTACAGTTTTGTGCCGGCTCCGAACGGCGAATGCATTTTTTGTCAGAAGCTTTTTCATGGCAGATATATACTCGGAGGGTAAGCCGCCCACTGCCGAAAGGTAACCGCTATTTCTAAAAACCCAATAATTGGGTTTTAATTAATTAGAAAATTTTTGGAGTTTGTCTGGACGGGGGTTAGAACCCGAGACCGCTGGTATAGCAGGCGAGTACTCTACCCATTGCACCACAGCGGCCACATTGCAAAATTGCTATCCGTCGATTTTTATGTATTGTAAGAATTACAGTTGCTTTGCCTTAAAATATCAGACTTTGAAAATTTTGGCTTATACAAATATATGCACAACCTCTGAAATCTGAGAACTCCCTATTCAAAAGAAAACTCATTTCACTTAATTATTTTTTTACAGTTGAACTTATTTTATACTATGTTCATGCTGGATTTGAAACGCAACATTTTGCATTTTCGAAGATGGCTTTTCGAAAAGTGTTCATGCTGCCGCGTTTTGTAAATGCGCATTTGAGAAGTTCGAAACAAACGGAGCTAATATCCCAGATTACGCAATCAGGTGTTGAGGTTTATGTTTTTGTTTTGTCTAATTGAAAAAATAGAACAAGAACTTGCAAAATATGTAATAATATAATACACTAATTTTGCAAACCAAACGTACCAACCGCTTTGGTATTAATTTTGATCTCTGTTTTGTTTACTTTCGTTCATTACATGTAGAGTGACGTCATCATGGAGCTCGTGTGCCCATGCTCATGCTGCTCTATATGCGTAATCTTGTAGGTATTTCGTTCTTGTATTGCCAGAGTGTTGCCACTATTTTTCATTCGAATGGCAAATTTTTTCGAAGATTTCAGGGTTGCTTTCTGCGTTAGCATTCAAAACGCAAAAAAATAGTTGCGTTAAGTTGCATTTTCGTGGTGGCATTTGTATGGAGAAATGTAACATTTAATGTTACGTTTTGGACTAAACGCAAAAATGCCTCCGAAACGCAAAACGCAAGCTCACCATGAACATGCTATAAGTTTCAATTGTGTATTTGCACACGGGTAACTACATATGTATATGTATTTTAAATTCATGTACTATGTACATGGGTATGCAGATAGTAATTAACATATTAATAATTATTAATCATTTCTAAATATATTTAAAACCCCATTTAATTAACTTTTCTGCAGCAAACAAACTTTCACTACTTCATTTTAAATCAATTTAACGAAATTTTTACCAGAAAATATGTATACCGATGTAGCAACCAACTTAATATTGGTTGCGAAACGCATAGAAAACGCATAGAAGTAGAAAATTTTCAACTTAGCTGCATTCGAATGCGTGTTCGAAATCATCTTCGAATTTTCTATGCGTGGTGCATTTACATCCGTGCCCATGATTCAAATAAAGAAGATTGTGCACTCAGCGATATTCAGCAAAATATTCATCCGTGAGCCTGGGTTCATTTTGGTTAGTACGTCATCAACTATGTTATCGTCGAGAAAGAAAATTTGCAAACATGCAAAAAATACCTTTATTAAACTATTATTCACACAAATAAATACGTGGCACTTCATTTTTCTTTATTTAAAATAGTCTTTTAACATAAATTTCACATTTATCGCACACAATCTTTAGTTATTAGAAAACCGGAAATGAAACTGGGTGAAAGAGAATTTATGTTACTACGTCACTAAATCAGCTGATTCTGTCAAATTTTGGATGAACGCATAGCGGAACCGCTGAATACACAATCTTCTTTATTTGAATCATGAAACACAGGTATGCAACACGGCTGTCAGTGACACGCACACGCATACGCATCTGCATACGGTTCATTAGAGTTGCACTATGGCTTTGTTCAGAAACTCAGTTTGAAGCGCATCCTGATTTTGTAGTACATGCAGAGCGTTCATAAACGTAAATTTTGCATGAAGCGTCGCTCATCACAATCATCAAAAAAATTATTACTGCCGCTGTTGCGTTTCATGCTGCGTTTCTGAACATACCCTATAATATACAAGTAATGACTAGCATAAAATTTAATATAAAGTTGAGAACGTTGCTGACTGTGAAACTGTGTAGTCCAAAATCAAGTAAGATGTCTAACTCATAACTTTACGTATATATATATATATGTGCAAAACTATTTCTTATATTTGTAACTCTGTAATTTATTATTATTCAGAGAATAAACCTCATCAACAACATCGTCTGGACTTCGTTTGGACCTTGTCTTGACTTTCCATTTAACATCATCGAGCGTTTACTCTATTTTGGAGTTAGCCAGCAAAATATTCTCCAACACCACCACCATTATATTATTTCGCCATGGTATAGGCTCTTAATTGATTTAGGGTATTTTCGCTTATGGCGTTCTGTAAACGCACCATACGCGATAACCATTGCGTTGCGGTTCATTGCCATGTGTCAAATCGGGTAATTTCGATAACTTCGCAAATAATCGTCAAAAAAATCTTCCATAGGGATGCTAAAATTTTGCCATCTCTAGTTGCAGCTGAACAAAAAGTGTACATTTGCGTCAAAACATGAGGAATATTAAAAAAAAGGAAATAATTTTTGATCCAGAAAAGAGAAAGTTAGTATATATTTTCCTGAAAATCACAAATTTAGACACTAAATAGTTTATCTTTGCATAACAGAAATTTCCTGACAGGCTTTCGAAAACGCAAAAATGAGCGACGAGCCCGTGCTAAAGAGCAACTGGAACGAAGTATCAAGGAGGAGCGAAAAAGGATTAGAAATGATGTAAAAAATTGCATGGCATCAATGAAGAAAACCTTTCAACCGCTTCATATCGACGATCCAGAGCTAGCCGATAAATACGTTGAAAATGATTATGAAGATGAAGAGGTACAAATAAATGTAATTGAATTAGCGTCAGGTGGAACGAGTGCACACGTGCAAGATGATGAGGATAATGACAGCGATACTGCTACCAATGCTGGAGAAAACTCTGCGGATCAATCGTATATAAATTCTATACCAGGAATGGACTTCAAGGTTTGTGGAGGAGCAGCTACAACAGAGCCGAAAGTGAAAAAAAGCAAAACCAACAATAGAGAAAAAGAGAAGGTTTCAACAACAGAAAATTTTGCGAAAATCGGAAATAAAAAAATGTTGGACAAATTTAAGAAACAAAAGGCTCTAAAGGAAATCAAGAAGAGCAAAGTTTTCAAACAAAAGGAACGTATCGAAAAGAAAAAGCAACAGAAAAGTAGAAAAGATAAAAAATTTGGCAATAATAAAAATGGTGCACAATCCACATTCGGCGGGGGCAATAAAAATCGGCAGAAAGGATCGAAGCGACGTGGTCATGCAAATGCTACAAATCGTGGTAGACGGAAATAATAATACATAGCAGTTATTCCAATTGATTTATAGCACAAAAATATGTAAATATATATGTATATGAAAATAAAAGAGTCATTTGTATACTACATAAGAGTTTTATGTCTAACAGAAACAATTTCGGTGCAAACTTCCACTCCCAAAAGGGTACTGATGAGAAAAGATTAAGCCCTTTCGAAATAGCTATGTATATACCACAACATCGTTGTTAATAGTTTTCAGTTAAATTTCCACTTACCCAAATTAACTGTATCTAATTCTGTTACTTTCCACATCATGCTTTGTCCTGTGGTCTGGCCATAAAATAATATTGAAGCCCCTAATGAAGCTTAGAATTCTTACCTTCGTTTGCTGTATTCCTCAATTAATTTATTCTACCATATGCGTACTGTTTATTCCATTTAAAAGAAATGTTTATTCTAAATTATGCAGTTGTGAAACCTTAAGAAAATTACATAAGTATGATAATTTTTGTTAATCTATTGTAAAAGTAGTTTTATTTTGAAGTCTTTTTGTTCGCAGTTCACTTGTGAAAAAGTAAACTTCGGTTTGAATAACCAAAATTACTATTTTTTGTATGGCATGCAGCAGCCAAAAAAGAGGAGTAAATAAAATTAAAATATCAAATAAAACGTTTTTTTTTTTTTTTGAAGATTCCAATTGGTTAACGTATTCTTGCATTGTTTGTTTCTTTGTTGTAGTTTTATGAGAGTAATCGGAAATCGAACTAAAATATTGTTTTAATAATGCTTAATCGTTATATTACATACATACATTCTTACTTACATACAACATTATTTATATACTCCACCGCACTGTGTGCCTTTGTTTTTTAATTTTTTTTTATTATTTATTTTACAAATTTATTTCTTATGCATTTCGTTCAATGATTAATATTTCAATTTATATGCATGAACGTAAGGGCCCTTGGCCACTTACTATTTGCAATTTCAAGCAGTGTATATGTGTGAGTGTCGGGTGATTGACGCAAATATCTAAACAAATTTGATTTTCATCATCGCGAGCCGACAAGTACGTGTAGCACGACGATTGCACTAACACACAGATGGTAAGTGACCAAGGGCCTTAACCTATTCTTCTGTTTTCCTGTTTTTTTTTTTTTTACTATTTTTCACAAAGCAGTCACACTTAAATACATTAGTTATACTGAAAAATAACGAATATTGATAGTTAAGAAATTACTTTTTAATTACAATGTTACAATGTTCGTCGTGAATAGTTTTGATTCAATCTATGATTATTACGCATATACGATACGGCAGTCATACGTTGAAATTTTTGATTGAATCGTTGAAATTTGAATTTGTTACGCTGAAATTGGTTACGCGCATAACCATTGTAATGTCTGTTACCCATGCCGCCACCGCCGCCACCGCCACCCATTCTCCAACGGCGTTGGTTATCTTCCTCCTGGAAGGGATTATAGCCCGGTATGCGATTATCCGTTTGTGAATCTTTTAAATTCTTCAACTTTTTCTGACGCCCGCGATCCATTTCGGCATCTTCTTCATCCTGCCAGTCATTTTGTCGCTGCTGCTGCGCATCTTGTTCAACCTTTCAAAATATGTAGAAAAGTTCAAATTTATTTCTCTTTTAATACAGCAAAGCATAATGCATACAATTACAATAACAAAACACTAAATGCTTACCTCTTTTGATAATTTCGCTTGATCACCCTTCCAGGAAAGTACAGGCGCGCCGTAGCCACGATGTGATTGCTTCATTAAACCTGATACTAAATTATCATCAGTGTTGCTGCATCTATAACCATTGCCCACAAAATTGGGCCAGTCATATTTGCCTTCCGTATTATTATTCATATTATTGATTTTGTGTTGACGTTGTTTATTAAATAATTCGGGAGTTTTCTTGGCGAAAGGATTTTTTGGATTTTTGCAAATTTTCTTCTCCTCCGGCGGGCTAACACACGCTGTTACCGGCTGCAATGTCGTCACTTGCCATAAACCAGTTTTCGTTTTTATAACAGGCGGCGATGGCGGCGTTGAATGTGAACGCTGGAAATGTGGACGCGTTACGTCTGAGGCAATAGTGGTTGCTGCAGCTTGTTCATCGCATCTCTCTGATTTATTATAAATTAATTGTTGTTGTCGATCATTTGCATTGAAATTATCACGTTCGGCGAAAATATCAATTTTATGTTGTTGTTGTTGTTTATTAAGTTTAAAGCGATTTGTATTTATTTCGTCCGATTTGTTGTTTGTATTAAATTTTTCATAATTATTTATAGATTTTGCTGAGTCAATAAAATGTTCAGCTTTATTATTGTTTAAGTGGCCGCAAACTTCTTCTGTAACGGAGTTACGCGAAGGACTGCTATCTAGCGGGCGTTTAACGGCACCTTTCAAATCCTTCTTTCTCTTATTTATCATCTCATCCGAACACAATAAACTTTCTCTAATTTCGGAGGCCGTTGATTCATCGTCTGTTTCGGACTCATACGGCACAAGGCTTTTCATCGGACTATTACTAGTTACAGCGGGCGGCAGTGTGGGCATATATTTAGCCGTTTGCGCTGTTTGTGGCGATTGTGAATTTGAGCCATCAAACAGGCTTGGCATGCTGGGTAATGTTGAATTGGACTTATGCGGCGATGAAACACCATCCGACAGTTTATTACGTTTAACTTCGGTAGCTGCGAAGAATCTATTCTCATTGTTTGACAAAGCCAGTTTCTTATCATTCTCCGCATTGATGGCGGGGCGTTTGTAGCTCGACATCTCTCTGCAGCCATAACTCGTTTGGCCATTCTCATTTGCCGCCGTCATTATTGGGTTGGAGCTTTCTTCAAATGTTCTTTGTGTAATAAATTTATTTTCAGCATTCATTGACGATGACGTTGACGTTGACGACGACTTAGCAGCCGCCGTTGCTGCGGTTGCTGTGGGAGCATTCAATTTCAATGTGATGCTATTTGCAATTTGATTTTTAAAATGAATTTGACGGCTGGCGGCAGAAAATTTATTAGTGACACCACCATTATTAGCAGACAGTGGCGATTTGTTGTTGATGTTGCTGTTGTTATGCGATAACGATGGCTTTATAACACCACCCAATAAATTTGCATCATAACGTTGTTGTTGTTGTTGCATGTTACTGTTTGCATTAGAGATATCTGTTGGGAATATGTTTTCTGTTTTCATATAACCATTCGACTTTTGAGCGTTTTCTTTGATCGCATCATTGATATTGCACATTGCTGCGCTACTACTAGCTGTTATTGTACGCTGTTGTGCCTTGTCAATTTCATAAAATATTATATAGGCATTCGTATTACACACATTTTGCACCGACACTGGCCGCACATAACTATCGTCATAGTTATAGTAGGTGCCCGATTCGGTTAAACCGATTGCTGTATAATGTCCACAATGTTGTGATGCACCCAAATGGGTAACCATCGCTACTAATCTATATGTTAACTGTTCGTTATCTTTGCGTGTGGCAAATTTAGCTAAATCGATGCGGGGCTTGATGGTGATTTGTTTATTTAATTTGGTGCCCATAACTGAAAAACGTTTTAATTGTATGCAGAGAACAATTGGAGCCCGCTCCAACGAAAATTGCTTGGTGGCAGATACCTACGATTTCGAAATGAATATAAAATAAAGTTAAAAAAAAAAAATAAAAAAAAAAATGAAAAAATAAAAAAAAAAAAATAAAAATAAAATAGTTCACTCCTTTTTCATCTGTTTTTTCTTACCTTCTTTTTGCACGATTCACACTTGTAGCCCATATCCTCAAGTCGCTCTCTAGAAAAATATACTTCCAATGCCTCTTCAATTGTATCCGCTTTTCTTATATCTAGTAGCAAATCTTGAAAATGCTGAAAAGTCACAGATACATGACCGCATGCTAAACAGCGTACCGATGATTTCAGATAGCCACCGAGTATTTGATTAAGCGGCGTTGTTTCCTTACTGTACTGATCCAATTCTTTGTAATTACGATAACGTGCGAGGTAGGACTTTTCCATTGCCTCGACCAAATAACGCAGAAATTCATGAGCATCCTCTTGTCGACCCATAAGTAAATGTTTGCAAATGAATTTTAACTTTGAATATACAAGATATGGTCGAATCGCCGATTGATTATTTTGTGATGCCTCCAATGTTTTAATCATAGCACAAATTATACAATTATCTGATAATTCGCATTCATCCGCATGCTTAGCATCCGATATCAGCCAGTTTGCCAGGGAGGGCACATGAAAGAGGGCTTGCAGCGTTGAATTTAAATAGCAAGTATTTCCCACGTTCATCATGCCAACTCCAACTTGCCATTTTCGTACTGAATTTTTCCAGCCAATATTTACATTTTCGCGTGGATACAATATACGCTTCGGATGTGGCAGCTCATTTGGGTTGTTACGTTTAGAGGTCGATGCATTGGCATTTGATGCATTATTGTTTGTAAGTAACGTATTTCCTGTGGCAGTGGAGTCTATTTTAAGAGGCAAAGAAAAAGTAATCAATAAAATACGTATGATGTATGTTTAGTATAGTAAAAATTATATAAATATAAATATATATAAATATAAATATTTATTTTTGAAGATATATGCATAAATGTAAATGTATGTATGTCAATTTTTATTTTTTTTATTTTTATTTTTGTTTACAAAAAACTTGTTTACGCGCTCGCTTTCTATTCAATCGATTATTGAAGTTCCATTCGTAAAAAATCGATTATTATCAATGTGTAATCGCTTGATATCCAAATCAGCGTTGCCACTTTGGTTACTTTTTACCAAAATTGATTACAATTTATTTGGTTACGTGGTTACTTTCGGCCGATTTGAGCACACCATGCTTACATTCAATTTTTGGGAATACTCTTTTTATTTTTCCAAACTATAAAATATTTGTTATCCAAATTGTTTTGTTGCATTTATTTTTATCAAATTCCAAATAATTTATTGTTGGGGGTAAATGGAAAAAATTCAACAACTATTTCCAGCGAATGTTGAGTGTAAAGCTGTTTCAGGAAAATGAATAAGACAAAAGTGGGCAAAATTCAACAGATTTCAGAGTCAGTGATAGAGCGTGTAAAAGCGTTCGCACATTGGGGCTGAAGATAGAATGTATCACGGTTTCGATCCTCGTGAGGAGCATCCACTTCCGAAAAGGGTGCTAACGATCGAAAATGGTTTTTCGTGAAATAGCTATACTCAACCTTCGCTGGAAATAGCTGCTGAAATTTTTCCATTTATCCCCAAAAATAAAAATTTAAATTAAATAATTTTCGTTCTAGGTACTAAAAAGCTTTTAAGTGCAAATAATTTATTTGACAGGAGCCAGCGACCACATTAGAAATAAATTTATTCTGGCGAATTTTCGTCAACTTTTTGGTTCTGTTCATTCTCATATCTGGTCGTGTTTCTAAATGTTGATAGAAAGCTACGATTTTTGACTCGACGTTGGATCTGTTTATGGCTTAAAGATGTAAAACAATTGATATATTTTAGTTTTTGTTAACCGTATCTATTGTTTTGCTTCCAAATAAATAGCTCCAACGTTAATGGAACATATGCCTACATTATTAATTTATTTTGGTTACTTATTTCTAGTTTTGGTTACTTTTATTTTGTATTTTGGTAAATTTAAAATTTTTTAAGTGGCAACGCTGATCGAAATAATGCATAACACAGAGCAACGGAAGCATTTGTGTATGTGTACATGCATTTGGGATTGCAACATATACAAAAATTTGTAAATGCAACGAGAAGAACACTTGTAAAAGATGTATAAAAATTTCAAACACGATGTATGTAATATGAAAAAAATGCATGCTTACCAAATTTTTCCGAACTACATTTCCCGTTGGAATGATAATCGTAATTTGTTGGCTTATTATTGGTTGCAGTGGATTTTAAAAGTTCATACTTTGATTTGAGGGTACCCAAAACGGATTGGCCATAATTTGTTACTTCGTCATACTCAATTTTCGACATTAACACACGCTTTGCTGTGACAGCCAGTTTTGCTTGCAAGCATCCATCGTCGTCGTCGGCGGCGGCAATAAAATTACCACTGCCGTCAACGCCCCCTCCACTACTTTTGCATATACTTCCTCGTCCATTGCTTCCATTGTTCGAATACCCATTGCCAAGGGATTCTCGTAAAACTGCGCTAACATTAGCCGTCACTGGTTCGCACACAATTGAAACGGGCATCGGAACGGTGGCGGCGGCGTGTTTTCTTTTTTTTCTAACCAAATAACACGATATTTTAGCACTTAAATTTTTTGCGTTTTAGTTTTGTGTCCGTTTTGGTTTTTATTAAAAACAGTAACATAAAACTGTACAGTTTCGATTTGTCTTTAAAAAATTTGCGGTTAATAAAACAAGAGGTTGAAAATTTGCTGACTGCTATTACAGGGAATGTGTACCCAATATTTTCATTTTTCTTTTGCTTGAAGATTATCAATTTTTTTCTTCACTATACGAAATCAATAAACGCTCACTAAAACAGCTTTAGCTATATCTATTATGCTTAAAACAAGGAAATATAATATTCTCTATCGTAAATAAGATACCGCCGCGTGAAATTGTAAAATATTAAAAATATTGACCGCTGGCCGATTTGTATCCAATATTTTTTTCGATTGTCTCGCCGACAAAAACGCGACAGAAAAGCCACATGCGTGTTTTTTGGTTATTTAATTGCACAGTGTTGTATTTGCATGGTGCTGCCAGATTAGAATATTGTGTGGCGATGGAAAATGTCGCCAATATTGTTTTTTTTTATATTAGGATTTTTTTAAACCAAGGGTGCTCAACGCTCTCGTATTGAATGGGGAAACTCCAATACATCTACAAAAATTTATTAGTGCACTCAGAAAAAATTTGTGTTAGATTTAAAAAAAAAGTTACAAACTACAAGTAAATTTTTATTGTACGATTGGAAAATTTTACGTACAACATAAATACATATAAGCTGACGTAGCTTCGCCCTTCCCATATGAAACTCAATCAAATTCATTTGAAATTTTTTATACCTGAGGGCATATGGGAGGGGAAGAAAATTTTATTTTTATATTCAAAGGGCGAATTTGTATCTATGCCTATGTCTGGGGGAAAACAAAAACAAATGTGATTCAAGGGCATAGGCTTGAGCATCTATGTTTTAAACGGTCGTATTGATTTCATTTTAGATAAAGAGATACATCGGCAAAAGAAACCATTCAAAAAAAGAGAGTATTTTTATAAAAGTTGCTACAACTTTTTTGTGGGAAAACGGCATTATCTCCGGCCATCAGTTGAATGCCAGTAGAGACTCCATGTCAGATATAAATTGACCGGCTTCCGCTATTGCCATATCCTTTCGATAGATTTGCTATAAAACGGGTCGTCGGAGCACAAGTTTTTCCCCTCCAACATTTTTGTTTGCTCCGGCTCCGCTCTTAGTTCACAATTTTTTTCTACGAGCTATACACTTGCCCTAATTTTTTTGTTGTGGTGATAAGGGATGGTGTTAATGGGCGTTTCTTACCAAACTGGTGTAGGAAGTAAGTATATACTAAATGTTTAAAATTATCAGTTTCGAAAACGTAGATGTGGTACCTACCATTCAAAAATAAGGTTGGTCGAATTTCGATCACTAGGCGCCTATTGTTCAAATAAATTTGATAACAAAAACAATAAGGTTGTTCTCTGTGTCTAATATTTTTGCCGAGATATCATGATATCTTGAGAAATTTGCCACACAGAGAGAGCGCACCTTTAAGAAAATAAAATTCTAACTGACTTCATTGTGAACTAGCATGTTAGTCATATTCTTTCCACTCTTTATACAACTGTTGTCGCTTTGCTTTGCTTGCTTCAATTTCGAATTAATTAATTTTTTATCTAAATAAAATAAAATACTTTAAAAAAAAGAACTAGAAACATAAATTGAAACTCACTTCTCATAGAAGACCATTGTGAATGTAATAACATGGTTGCATTTCCCGTGATATTTTTCTCATGATATCACATATCACGGGTTGGGGTATGAGAAATTTGCCGAAGCTCCAAATTTGACAAGACGTGTATTTTGTTGTTGTGCTCGGCAAATTTATCACACTTATGTCATCTCGGCAAATTTGCCAGGCCAAAATCACAGAGAGAGAACAACCTTAATGCAAAGGCGCCGCAGTAACAAACTTTTTGTCAATACCCAAGGTTTATCCAAATAGAGGTGATATTACTTCCGTTTTTATGTGTGTGTTTTCTTTAAAAATGTCAATGTGAAAGAGAAGAGAAATGAATTTCAAGGTAAAATTTTTGCCAATTCGTTTTGTCTGACATTCGCACTTTTTAGTATACATACACAATTCCAATCAGCTCATCTACTGCGATATCCTTCTTTAGATAATTCTTGTCAATACCTTAATAATTTCAGCATTCGGGTTTGTTTTATTGGGGTGCGACGTCTTTACCTTTGGTGCCCTTTTTATGAAATTTTGATGAATTTTTGCTGTTGAGTTGTGCATCATATTTATAAGATGGTTATAGGTATGTTCAGAAATGCAGCATAAAGCGCAACAGCGGCAGTAAATATTTGTTTGATGATTGCGATGAGTTACGCTTAATGAAAAATTCAGCTCCAAATCCGATCTTTCCAATGATTTGAGACTTAGAGCCTATACACACTTGCCACTCAATCGATTTAGTCGAATTGAGCTGTTGTATTCACACTACGCCAACTATTTAGTCGAATCGGTGGCAGCTATTCACACTACAGACTAAATAGTCGGGCGATTGACAATAACATAGTGTTGCCAATGTTCACATTTTACACAGCAAATTTTACATTAGTGGTCTTCATATAAAGTGATGAAGTATTAAATTGCTAAAGTTTATCAGTTTATCTGCATTCTTACCTGAAAGCACCTTCTTGTCAGCTGTCAACTTGATTAATAAATAAAAAATAATAAAATAAACAAAAAGTGCATACATTGTTTGGCTTTGTTTCTTATTAAACTAGCAACTAGCTGTCAAGTAAATGAAAAGAGAAAAACGGAAGGAATTACGCTCATAAAAGCGAAACGAACAGAAGTACAAGAAACGGAAAAATAGTAAAAATTAGCCATTAATAATTTCCATGCAATTTCATTTTCATTATTTCTATTTTAAAATGCGAAGGGAACAACAATATCTAGAAACACATGAAAACGGAAGTAAATATCCTTAGTTAGATAATTCTTGTCTATAACTAGTTAATAAGAAACGAACCTTTTGTTTTTTTTAAACATTTTGAAAATATTAATTGAAATATTCAATCTCTGCAATTTACCAAAAGTGAAATAAAAGTAGTGCTGTCAGCATGGCAACTCTTTCCACTACGAATATCATTGTTGTTGTTGTAGTCGTTCGACTAAATTGTCTGTAGTGTAAATACGTAGAAGGGCGCCTTGCTGATCAAGCAGTTGGCCGACTGTTTCAGTTGGAATGGAATTGGGCTGCAAATCCAACTGTTTCAGTTGTTCGACTAATTAAATGTAGTGTGAATGCTTCCATACATTCCCATGCAAATCAAAGCCCGACTAAATCGATTGAGTCGCAAGTGTGTATAGGCTCTTAGCTCTCTCTGGGAAGAAAGGTTTAGCTACTTTGCTCTTAGCTCCGCTCCGAGACCCTGAATTGACCGTCTTCCGTTATTGCCATATCCTTTCAATAGTTGCTATAAAATGGCCTTGCACCATTGTGTTGCCAGACTCATGCTTAAAGTATACAATCCTTAAGATGACTGCACACGCTTCAAAAATGCTTGATGTTTACGTATGCTTGGAAGAAAATTGCTATAAAAAATTCAACTATGTAGTGCTAACTGCTGTCCAAAATTTTAAAAACTTTTACAATTTATTACCTTTAAATACACATTTTTATACATTCAGCTAAAAACGTGCAGACGTAAACTAAAACTTATAATAATTTATCTATTAAGTATTCACTTTTTCTTGTTTCAGCTTTAATTCTTTTCTTTATTTTCATATCAAAACCTGGATTGGAGTCATCAGCTTTTCTCTTCAAAGTCTAAGGCAAGCATACAAAAAACAAAAATATAAATAAATTAAAGAAAAATCGATATAGTATTCATGAATAGCTATGTACCTGTTCATGTTCTTCCACAGTTAAGGTTGTAAAAACAAATTTGCTGGGATTTATTGCTTTAACTCCGATTTTATCTGGCGATGTATTCATATCATTGTTGCCACTTTTAGTCGAGCAAATGGTTTTTGTCAGTGCTTTCTTATTTCTTAGTAAAAATGAGTTCCTAGCTTTCATATTTTCAGATCTAATAAGCTCTTTGGATATTAAAAACGGCGATTGCTCTTTTTCTTCAGATCCACCGATTTTCGTTTTCGCCACCGTAGTCACAATTGTCACATTTCTTGTATCACTTGATGCGCCTGGAGTTGTAATCAAAGTACCCGCTTCTAAGCTGATCTACAATAAGATAACAGTAAAATGATTGCAGATAATTTTTCACATTTTTATTTTTATATTAATGTAGTTTACCTCATTCAATGAATGATTTTTAATTGTTTGCTCACGTTCATATCGTATTTTCCGCCATAAATGCTCATTCTCTTCGTCACTACCATCTTCCGCTTGAACGTCTGTCGTTTGTTGTTGTTGATTTATGTCGAAGGAAGTATCGAAATTTTTCCACCGAAATTTGCGTTGCCTTTTAGCGGACTCGTCTTCTTCATCTTCAAGTAGCATTTCTTGCAATTTATTTACTTGTCGTATGTCCTCATCCAACATTTTGCGCCTTAAATATGATAATAGATAAATTTTTGTTCGATATTGATATACAAAGTTAGCTAAATGCATACTTACGCATGAATCTTTTCCAGTTGAGCTCTCACCTCCTCTTTATCGAATTCATCTTCGTCGCCTAACTCTATATCGTAATTATCTAAGTTCTTTTCGTCTTCATCAGCGCTACCCCATTCCGAATCCGAGAGTTCCGCTTCCTTTTCAAAAAAGTTTTCAGCACGCTTTAAACAGTCTTCTTTGGTCAATTCGACCGTTATTTCATTTTCTTCTGAATCATAGTCAATATACGTGGTAGGCTGATTATCGTCGTCCAATGCTTCGTCTTCTTCTTCTGCGTCGGCTAATACAAAATCTTCGTTTTCCGCAGCATCAGCTTCTTCGGACTTATCACAATTTTTCTTGGTTTTCTGATCGCCTTCGTCGTCCTCCTCATCATCCGAGAAACCTAATTTCATTTTTGATTTCTTTACTTTTTTCGTAAATCTTTTAGTTCTACTTTTATTGCTGCTTGAAAGCGGAGATTTCTCTTCATCTGATGATGAAATAATTTTGTTGCCAATTTTTTCATCATCATCACCCAACGCAACAGGTTCTGCTTGCTGAGTTTCAAATGTGCCAGAGCAGAAATTTATTAGCTGATCCTGTTCTGCTTCCCGATCGCCTAATTGTGTTTTAGTTATTTGACTTAAGGCACTTGTGGTGTTGAGAGGTTGAAGTTTCTCAGTTGTGTTGGTGAGGGGTTGAAGTTCCTCAGATTCGTCAAAGGAAGATAATCGTAATAGTTGGCTGATGCCTGCATCTGTTACTGTTTGTCCTGCTGAAATCTGTTGATCGTCATCAACTAAAACATGCTCTTCGCCGTTTTCATCGTCTAACTCATTTGCGGATTCTTCAGCGGATT
This sequence comes from Urophora cardui, assembly GCA_960531455.1. NCBI lineage: Eukaryota > Metazoa > Arthropoda > Insecta > Diptera > Tephritidae > Urophora > Urophora cardui. Next base: position 42,339,169 of record OY482673.1, read on the forward strand.
CTTCGGCATCTGAACTTTCACTACTTGTAAGCTATAACATTAGAAAATTAGCAAATAAAGGCCAAAAAGGAAATCAGAAAATAAGACATTATATTTATAGTTATGTATATAAATGTATTATTGTCACATACAACCGCTAAAATATTACCTCATCCTCCAATTCTTCCTCATCGATTTCATTCTGCTCATCAAAATCTGATTCATCAAGCTCCAGCTTTTTCTTTTCGTTTTCTTCTTCGCATCTCTTCATAATTTCTTCTCTACGCTTTTTCATTATAAGTGATTTCAAGTTGCCCTTTAGCTGCAGAAGGCTTTCTCCTGGCTTTTTATTTAAACAACCATCGTTTTTTTTAATCAGCGGTTTTGATATGCAATTGCAACCTAGCAGCCTAGAAGAGAGAGAGAGAGAGTTTGTAGACAGTGAATATATGCATATTATATATTTAGTGTTAATTTCTTTCTAAATCTTGTACTAACCCATTTTCTTCTTTTGGTTTCGATTTAAGTCCATTGTTCGTTTTCATAAGCCTTTCCAGCAAACTGTCAGCCCTGCTAATTGGTTTAGGAGTTTCTTTTTCATTTGTAAATAAATCGATGGTAATATCAAAGTCCCCTCTCAAAGTTGGACTTGTCATTAAGATATTAGGCTTGATGTTATTTGGCGATTTCAAAGAAAATAACGTTTTTGCTTTGGGCGATACCGATTGTTGTGCAATTTCTTTTAAATTCAATTCTGTAGCTACATTTTTCAAATCCAGTTTTGGTAGCTCTAGCACTTCTGTTATTATAACATTAGGAAAGCCGCTTTTTTCTTCGCCTTCCCCTCTATCAATTGTTTCTGTTACTTCTAATTGTTCATTGGTGTTGTTCACATGCATATTCTCTTTGTGGATTTGAGTTAAGGATTCAATGTTTTCGTTTTCGTTTTCTGCCTCTGCGGTTTTATTTGAATTTTCCTCATTTTCATCTCTGAAAAATTCAGATGCTTCTTTGGCTCTGTCTTCCATGAGTTTCCTTTATTTATAAAATGATTAAAATTAGTACCTACTTTAGCATGCAACGGTTAAAGATTTCGCCAGTAAAACTTACGAGTAAACTTCCAATTCTTCTTTCGTCATTTTCAGATTTTTCAATTTTGATTTTCCAACAAATTTTGAACAGAAGTTTTCTTCTTTCGGTTTCAATGGATTCATTATCGTACGGCGACTGAGAAACTCCTGCAGTGTGTACTTTTTTGGTTTATGATATGGAATGCTATTAAATTAAAGTTAAAGTGGTAGGTAAAGAGGATATATGTACACATGCACATGATGGTCAACACAACGTTCTTACCTGAATTGCGCTTCTCTTTGCAAGCGTTGTTGTTGACTTTGTAACGTTTGCATATCTTTTTTTGGTGAACGCTGTAAATAGAATAAGCCTATATTGTAGTTTTTTCCTAAAAGCATTAAGCACTTTATCTTCATTTTTTCACTTACTTCACGACTTTTTGCCGCCGAAATATGATTGTGTTCAAAACTCTCCTGTTCTTCATTATTAAAATGATTTTCGTCGTTATTGCTTTCATCATTCTCCTTCATGCGATCTTTACCTTCATCGTCATCTAAACTGCTTTTTATATCATTGTCATTTGTTGTTTCAGTTAAACTCATGCAGGGATTAAGGTCTTTTTCCTCGGTAAAACTATCATCCGAAACTCCTTCGTAGTCGAGACGAATTTCGTCTTCATTATCATTATCATTGGTCATTGCATTACCATTGTCATTCATGATTACCTCTTGTTGTTGCTGTTGTATAAGCATTTTCTCCTCATTACTGTTACTAGCATCCTCATCCCAGCTTTCATCTGAAACGCCATCGTAGTCCAAATGAATTTCGTCCTCATTATCGTTACAGCTGTCGTTTTCGTAAACACTATCGATGTTGGTACTTTGTTTAGCTTCACCTTCCCATGCTTTACAATCATCTGATTCCTTTAAACAAACTTACAATTAGTTAATATAGTTTTATTAGGACATCGGCAGAAAAATATACATACAACACAAAGCGTGACAAAACTATAAATCAACATATCGCCACCTGCTCTGAAATACATTGTACACAAACAAATTTGTGTTAACAGTTCCATAAATTAAAGTTTTCTCTTACCATGTTAATTGGTGTGCCACTTGATGCGTCTTCACTTACTTCAGTCTGTTCCATTTTGTATATTCTGATGTTGCAATTTAATTAATAATTATTTTTCTGCACGATCAGCAAATTTCCCGCTCATCATCAACACACATCAAAGGGATGCGTCAGACGGTCAATATAAATTGATGAAATCTATGGATCGCGATGCGGGATTTTGAAATCCTCGATCCAGATAAACGAATTGAAAGTGAAATTGTGAAAAGGACGGAAGTAAAATATTTTGAACCTCAGAGCGAGAAAAATATCGCAATATTCATATTGAACGTGTAGCACTAGTTTGCGAGTCATCAAACCATCAATCAGAAACGTGATTAAATCATTAGGTCCGTTTATTATTAGCTAGTTATGAATAGTTAGCCAAGTTTCGGCTGACAAATCGTTTCTTGAGTAAAAAAAATAGCAGAAGAGAGCCATTTACAACTCCAAATTTCAGCTAGTAAAATTTTCCCTAGCTGAAATTATTTGCTGCCAAAGCAAGAAACAGCTGTTGAAAAAATAAACACGCGAATATTTTGATTTTATTACTTTTGAAATTTTCTGAAATGGAAATAAAGAAAATTAAATGTTTTTTTTACAAAAAATCACCATTAACAGTCAAAAATAGCATTAAAATTACTAATCGCTAATTTTTACTATTATTCCGTTTCTTGATTTTCTGTTCGTTTTGCTCAGTTGACAGCTAGCTGCTAGTTTAATAAGAAACAAACCTATTGTGTTGTAGACAATGGATTAAATACTGCGATTCAGTGTATAATGTAGCGTATGCCAAAGCATAGAGCAAAACTTATCGATATAAAAAATATCGACTTAGGCACTCTGCACACGGATCGTACTGCTTTAGACGCGTATTAGATACTACAGACGAAAGCTGTACGCTTTGATGTCGCGCACGTATATTTCAATTGAGGGCTGCACACGAGTCGTCAGCTTCATGCATTCGTCAAAGTATGCTGGCTACATGTCGCTTGGCGTAAAGCAGTGCTGGTAGCTAGGCGTACTACGCTTAGAAAAGAGGAAGAAGAAGATGTTTGTTTACATTTTTCCACTTGGTGGAATTTATGAAAGCAGTAAAATTTGTGTAAAAAATCGGAAAAAATGAGTGTATAATTAAAGAAAATGGAAGATTCCGTAAAATTTTTTATCTTTTCTATTTAAAGCTTCGAAATTTAAAGCAAATACCGTATTATTAATTTGTTTGTTTGTTTTGTGCAGCGAAGTTTCATGTCGCTTCGTGTGCAGATCTTGAGGCGTAGAGAAATCGACGCTACATGAAATGTCTCGTACGCGTCTATGACGATACGCCTTGTGTGCAGAGTGCCTTAATAAAACTGCGCATAAGGGCCTTTTCACATTACTCGGTACGACATCGGATCGACATTTTTTGCTCGGTATTTCCAGCTTACCGAAACGATTCCGCGTTGTTGTGTTTTTCACACTTGTGGGAATACTTTCGGTGCGTAATCGGCAGAAAATAGGAAAACAAACATCGAAATTTGCAAAACAAAATTTTTAACTTCAACAAATCACTCAATAATAACAATAATGTCTTCTAGCGAAGACGAAGACATTATACCTTGCTACATTTAGGGCCGTTTACTCAAGCTCCGGTTAAGCACTTAACCACAGATTTTTGTCCGGTTAAGCAATTTATTTGACAGCTCACCATACAATTTACGTCAAACTAACCAGCGATTAAATTAATCAGATGTTGAGTAAACGGCCCTTATAGCCGAAACGAGTTTTTTACCGACTTTGTTCTTCTGCTTTTATTACGCCGCAAAAATGTCTGCAGTAATTCCTCAAATTTTACTGACCGGTCTTACCGCGTTGCGGTATGCCGAAATTAATCCGCTCCGATTTCATTTATGCAACACTAATGTGAAAGTGCCAATTGAAATACATGTGGTCGGTAAGGTTTCGGTATACTTTCGGTAAAAACCAAAAATGTCGATCCGATACCGCACCGAGTAATGTGAAAGCGCTCTAACCCAACCCTCCCAACAACATGAAAAATTTGTATGAACACGATTAAATAAAGTTTTTTACGAACTTTCTTCTACATAAAGCTTATGTCATAAGCTTATTCGCCTCAACAGAAATCGCTAAACTAAACAAAATTTTATCGGTTGGATACCTTAAGGTCGTTTAGACTGTTTGTTGCAAACAACTCCAAAATGGCAACTCATTTATTGCAACCTAGGTATTAGCTTTGGTTCGACTATAGTCGATGAAAATCGCACTGAATTATGATCGCAAACTAACGGTCCAGTAGTGCTACAGTTTATAAATGAAAATTGCGTTAAATTCAAGAAAAAAAATGGAAACCGAGGAATTTGAAATTGATTTGGCAAATACTAGTAGTGTGAGCCTGCCAAAGGATGTTGGCCTTTATTGGATTCATTGCAATCGGTGCTTTGAAATATATGTTCATAGACGAAGGCGAATTTTGCTATTGGCCTGTCTTCACACGATTTGCGAAAGTTGTGTTGGCACATCGCCCGCTGGCGCTTCAAGTGGATGCAATGAGGTTATATGTCCGTTATGTAAGAAAACGCAACGTTTTCGTGTATTATGCAATGTTATGCCGGCCCATTTCAAGGAGCTCTTAAATCCTGAACCGTGGCGTGAACCAAACGAACGTATTCTGAGGTTTCAAGCAAAACAACGCGAAAGTTTTAAAAAGGGAATGTTCCACAAGGTATGTATGTGCAAGCGTATGCGGCTTTATTAAATACGCACTTTGGGACAATTCATCTAAAAGAGTATTCAAAAATAAATTAATTTCCTCAAATTCTTTCAAGCTAATTGAGCTGGACAAAATTAGAAGGAAATGTAAAATGTTGGAAGTCAATTCCAAAAAGAAGTATGAAAGATACGAACAGTTACGAGTTGAACGTAGGCGATTGGAAAGGGAAGTGCGCAGTTTGAAGGAGCAGGAATCACAACAAAAAAGGTGTGTATAAAATGAAAATCACCCAGTAGTAATATAAAAAGGTATTTTCTCAAATCCGGTTAATTTTCGATTTCTTAAAAGTCGGGTATTTAAAACTCATATTTCGGGTAATGCTACTACGTATAATTAATTTCTGTATGTAAAGAATTTTTTTAAAATAATTTCTTTGCTTTTACAAATTTCAGTATGCGTATTCAGACAGCACAAAGAAACAACAAACGCTTTGCGACTAACGCTACTGGGTATAACCAATTTCCGAATATAAACAGAAAAAAATCCTTGTTGATAAATTTTTCTTGCTTCTATAAATTTCAGTATGCGTTTTCAAGCAGCACAAAGAAGTAACCAAAACAATCGCTTTTTTGATGCCAGTAACGCTACTGGGTATAGTAGATTTCCGCATATAAACAAAAAAAATTCATTGTTGATACATTTTTTGTTTGTTTCTTAAATTTCAGTATGCATCTTCAAGCACCACAAAGAAATAACCAAAACCAGCGCCTTTTTAGTGCCAATAACGCTACGGGGTATAATAAATTACTGCATGCAAACAGAAAATATCATTTTTGATAAATTTTTTTGTTTCTACAAATTTCAGTGCGCGTTTTCAAGCAGCACAAGGAAATAATCAACAAAATCGCTTCGTTGAATCTAATGCCTTCTTTGCAGCCAAACGAGCTGGAGCTGATGATCGTACACGTTCATGTAGTACTGGCAGCAACAGAACCCAACGATCTATGTCGAATAATTCATTTTCTTTCAGCTTAATGTGAAGAACTGTTTTCTAAAAACAAAAATAATACAAAAAAAACGTTAATTTGAGCAGACATGTTTGGTATTCCTTTCAATTCAAGTTTTGAATATTAATAAAATTAAATAAAAAGCTTGAATTAAAAAAAGAAAAATTGCGAGAATGTACCTACTTTCTGTTAAATTTGTTTTAAGATTAGGCCTTCGAATATACATAAGTAATATACATATATACATATATAATATAAATATTGGCTAATATCTGTATTGACTTGCGGATTTCTTTGGTACAATGCGAGTTTAGCGAAAACCGATTACTTACAATGCGTTTCATTTAAGCTTAGCTTAACACTTTATGTACATATATACATATGTACATATGTATGCATACTATAAGTATTTGGCTACAAATCTATGCATATTTGTTGGCAAGCAAACAGGTTTTTAATGCAATTTTTATTTGAAGCAAAAAGCTCCGAGTTGTACAAATGTATGGGTGTAGGTACATACCTATGTGGAGATCAGTTTTAAAGCGTAGGTTCTTTAAACTTGGCAATAATAAAAGCTTCAAGCTGAAATAATGGAGAAAATGGAGAATACCCAGTTTGTTTATGTATAACGAGAAAAGTAGATTCTGGCTTCGCGAAAAAATTTTAATTAATTACTAATAGTGTTCTTGTTTTTATTTTATAACTTTAATATTTATTAAATTAATTTCAAGTTTCAAATGCATTGAGCTATTCATGTAAATGTAGATAATCTTATACCTTAATGGCGAGTTGAAATAGTAATAATATAAGTGTTTATATTTTGAACCTCAAGTTTTTGTTGGTGCTATTTTAAGATTATTACGTAAGTACATACATATATCACACAAAAGTGAACTATTCATAAAAATATGCAAAAAATTATCTCAAAAAAGAAGATATGCACAAATGTGTACATAGATATGTATGTTTGTGAGTGCAAGCGAAAAACGATTCATATGTTCGCAATATTTATTATCTTTGTAACCTTTTCATGCACTTCAAGATGTGGGTAGAAAAAATAAGGTAAAAATGTTATACCTACCTAAATATTCATACATCGAAGTGTGTGTGTGTGCATTTCATTGTTAAGATGTGCGCGCATGTCTCCATAGTTAATTTTTTTTTGCTTAATAGGTGTGTAGTTTATTGCAGAGTATGTACCTACATCATTCTTCTGGGAAGTGTGCATTTTTGTGTTAAACACAATGAATTAATCAAATTCTTGTTTAATGCACCGTTTTTGGTTAATACCCACGTCTTCTACTAATACCAGTAGGCGCTAGCTATCCTCAAAACAAATATGTACGTACCTACATAAAATACAATGTTAATACGCACAAATTTATCTACTTAACAATCTTCATACAAATGCACATATTGCAAAAAATGATCTAGATACTAGAAGTCCATTAGCAATGTTCAGACTTTTGATTACAGGTCTTGGCACAGAGTAAAATGGATCCATTTACCTTTTAGTTTTTTAAACCTTTCATGGACAAGCAATAAGTTTGGTCTAAAACTGTGTTTGTTAATTCCAGTAGGCGCAGAGCTGGACCCTTACAAACATATACTGGCATGATTAGAAGAGCTGACACTATAAAACTAAGTTTCTCTGTTTGTTGTCAAGTGTGCAAATTTTTGTGGTAGGTACTCGTTATTTTCTTAAAAATCGGTAAACGAGTAAGCTTATGCTTTGATAAAAGTTGAAAAAGCGGTAAAAGCAGTCCCAAAGACAAAGATTTCCTTTGCTCCTGTACGTTAAATTTATTTTGAAAGCCATACATACGTATCTACATGCTAACTTCCAGCTCAGCTAATCCAGGTTCAGTTAATTCGAATTATAGCAAAATAAAACTCCAAATTTCTTTCCTTCAGAGCAGTTTTAGCCATATAATATTGTGTGATGCCAATTCAAAATACATTTGCCCTTTCGAATGATACTCCATTATTGGGGTTGAATCCATAAAAAATCATAAGAAGTGAGATTAACACAAAAATAGCGATTCAAAGCGATTCTCGGTTATATATATTCTTACATTTTGCTGCAACCCTTTTTCATTCCAGATTCCTATTAAACAATTGCTGACAATAAACGTGAAGGATTCTTCAAGCTAAAGATTTACAAAATGAGAAATATGCACGAGAGACGCGTAGAAAAGTAAGTGAATAATTGATAACATTTAAAATTTGTTTTTATTATGCGGATTAAACAAGTTCATACATGCATAATAAGTCTTTCTCTTTTGTTTTTTGTTTGATAGAGTTAAAGGTGCTCACTATGTTGCCACACATAGCCCGCCTACGGCAGGATATCCCGGATATTCGTCGCATTCCAATCGTGCTTACTCCACAGATGGTGAAGAATCACATACAGTGGCGCCAGATTACCCATACAGTTCGGCACGCAAAGGAAACTCCTCACACTATTCAAATCATCAAAGACCTGCTGCTGAGCAGAGTAGTGTGGTTTACAACCAGAAATGGTCGAATGGCTCACCACAAAATCGTGCATTATCTGTTTTAAGTTATGACCGCCAAGGTGGTGGCGGTGGAGATGTGAGTAGTGAAATCTATGTAACCAGCGCTGCATATAAGGAACCTTCGGAAATCAGGTACAAAATGAAAAAAAATTAAAAGTTGTATTTCTATTATACGTATTTATTTATAAGATAGCACAAAGAGCTGAAAGGAAAAGCAAGTACCTTGTTTAGAAAACGAAAAGGACTTCTCTCTCTTTTACTAATCAGAGTTATAATAGCGCCATTGTAGTATATATTATTATTACTCGATAGGCCAAATGTTATGATTATTATTAATAGTTTTTATTTTTTTTTTATTGTATTTTCAGTCGTTATAGCCATCGACCGCAATCACGAGGCGCAGCATCACATAGTGTCTATTCCGTTGCAAGCACAGCTAAAACTGGACAGAGCGCTCGTTCAACAACTAAACGTGGCGTAAAAGTTGATGCGATGTCAGCGCCAAATCCTTTTTGTCCTAATATAAAAGGAGTTTGTTGTCTAATGCTGCTACTTAATTTAGGTCTTATTCTTGTAACATTAGGCTTTGTTATCGTTATACAATTCTTCGAACCTCTATATGTTTGGTATGCACATTCATACATTAAGAAAAATCTATATTGATATCACATAAATTTCATATGCTGTGCTAAATTAAGCTTCGTATGGTGATTTCAACTAAAATATGGATATTTTAACAAATTCTTTTGAATATGACAACCATTATATTGATATGGTATTCAAATTGTATTGATCAGACGGTGTTATTAATTTAAATTTATGTGAAATCAATATACTTTTCTTCTCCAAGTATATATTTCAATTTAAATATTTCAATCAAAAGTTAATATTAATTTTTATATTTGCTTTTTTTTAAAGGATACTTGGCATCATATTTTTAGTATTTGGCTTTCTAACGCTCATTGGATGCATGATCTATTGTGTGCATGTTTGCAGAGATGCTAAAACACCCTCTCAAGTGCGCAACGAAAATTTATATTGGACCCGGCATTGGCAAAGTAATATTGGTTATGTACCTACCAAAGAGATATCTTATAAAGGAAATAAATACGACAATTATTCCGATCATTATTCAGTTGGCAAAGTTAGCGGAAAATATTCAGACCGTGGCAGTAATCATTATTAAGTGGAATACATTTATTTTTAACTAATATTTATAAACATACATACATATATAATCTATATAATCAACTGTAAATGCGTAAAATTATAAGTTTTATTATTTAAATTATACTCATATGCACACACATATGTATGTACTTTAATATTACTTAATTTGCGACATTAGCTGCTCGTAGATATTGTACTTACCAGTTAAAAAGTTTTCGTTTTTACATTTTTATATTATTTAACAAATAATTTTTTGTAATAACACAAAATATAAAACACTTATTAACATAGCACATTGAATAAGTTTATTCAATAAATGCTTGACATGTGAAAAGTAGTTAACAATTATGTAAAATTGGCAATAATGATAGAATTATTTAGTTGTATTTGTAAAAAAAAAGAAATAAATTTTACATAAAAATTATTTCCGTTACACTTCCTCACTATTACAATAGCTACAGACTACAGAGTTGGAATATTTGGCTAGCTTTCCTTTGCCGAACCGTGTTTGTCCCTTCTATAATACCAGGATTTTTTTGTATGAAATCCACAGTTAACGTTCAGTGAGGTCTGATAAACAAATATATATTTAATTTTTTACTCAGAAATTAATGGTTTACTAAATATTTGAGGTAGACGAACCACCCAATATTTTCTGAATTTTCCTAAATAATTAAAAAAAGGAAAATTTGGAATGAAGAATCGCGTCCACGCAAAAGTATTGGCGATGGGTCTATAGATTCTCCCTCAGAAAGTGAAGTCTGCCGACTGAGGTTTTTTTTAAGCGCAGAAAGGTGTTCTGTGGATGGGTACACACATAATATCCCAGAAAGAGAGTTATGTGTTCTTTTTCAACCAGTTATACACCAAAATAAAGATATTTTGAAAAAAGAAATATTTATATTTCGAAAACTATGGGCCGGCGGACGGTACCGGTACCATACCCCCTTGTAAAAACGGGTTTTACCCCTTCCTGGGTCGGTAAAGGAAAGCGTGACCGAATATTTATACAGCATTCAGATGTGTTTTCACAAGAAAATTGTTTATGCAGCACATTTCAGCAGTTGAGAGTATGCAGACCACTGCCAAAGCATAAACGCTAAGCTTTTCTTATATGCATTAATTATTGTTTTTCGCCCAGATCTGGCGTAAACTCAAGACCTTTGGCATGAGTCTGCCCACCCAACTATAAGCCTATTCAGATTGGCTATTAAATGTGTTCGCGGCGGCTTCTTAGGTATATTCTCATTGTATATTGCATTACCGATTCTTTAATTATAGAAAATGGGTGAATAGTTTTATTTGCATCAAATAAGAAAATAGATCAAACCAGCCTAGTTGCAAACCATATAATTAATCAAGCTGATCGAAAAAAGTTAAGAATAAAAAATTTAATTTATTTGGGAGTATTTTATTAATGATATTTTCATTTAAATTGACCAGGTAAAAATTTTTATTTGGCGCAGGATCAGAGTAACTGAAACACGACTAAAGTTAATTATTCAAAAACTTGTGTGAACGCGAGCGATTTCGGAAAGTAATTTCGACTAATCAATGTAATTTCAAATGCAATATGAATAGGCTTATAGCCAAGGTTGGTCCATGAGGCTACCGCAGTGCGGAAAAGCAACCCTGCAATACATTTTGCTGTTGCCCGTCTTGCTATCTCAATTGTCAAACGTCCATTTTCAATTGGCCAAGCAGCACATGCATACAAGAAACGCAACACATAAAGTTTGACAATTTATTTTATTTTATTTTTTTTTATTTTATTTATTTATTTAGTCTATGAACAATAATTCTTACAGACTATGGAAAAAGAGAAAAAGAAAGAAAAAATAATCTAAATACTTAATTTATGAGAGAGTTTAATATTCTCAAAAAAGAAAATTTCGACAGCGAAAAATCGAGCTCGACAGAATTAAGGACATTGTTAAGTTCACTCAATGCTCTGCTAAGGGGAGCATTACGCGCAAAGTTAGTCCGATAATTAGCTAAATAAAAAGTAGGTGTAAATCTAAGGGCTTTTCGTGGGATGTTAAAATTAATACGCTGTAGGAGGAAGGGACAGTCAATAGTTCCTTGAACAATGCTAAACACAAAAGTCAATGAAAGGACTATCTTCTTTGCTCCAGCGTCTTAAGACCAATTAGTAATGAGCGTGAAGTATAGGGCGGGGTAGGGTCCGAGAAACAAAGTGAGCGTAAAGCATGTTTGATAAAAACCTTTTGAACACGCTCAAGCCTATCAATTTTGTATTGATGATACGGACGCCAGATGAATGCAGCATATTCCAAGTGGGAGCGTACAAACGACGTAAACAACAGTTTCAACGTAAATTTAGGTAATGAAAAAATATAGTCAGCTGTTTCTACCAAGATAACCTTATGAATCAACCTTGCTTATAGCTATATATGTTACTAAATTAAAAATAAATCGCACATTTTAAAATTATCCCACTGTAGACACCAGTGTTGATTTGTTATTGATATTTGTTTGAAACAAAACTATCGACTATCTACAATCGATTTTTCACTCCAATACCTAATTTGAGTGGTGCATGTAAAAATTGTGGATTTGTGTTTTGGTTGCTGATAATAAACGCTTTTGTTTAATAATGGCGGCACCAATAGAAATTCCCTTGCGGGATACGGATGAAGTAAGGATTCGCACTTAACCGAATGCATAACTATTTTACAAATAATGATTTGTTTTGCGAATTTTGCAGGTTATCGAGGTCCACCCCGATCAATTGCCAGAATGCCAAGAAGTGTTGGCAATTTTGCGCCAGGAGCGATCTCAGCTCAATACGTGGGTCAATGTGGCGGTGAGTTTTCTATTACGTAGCATTTTAGAAGGAACTTGTAAACAGAAGTAGCAAATTGACTAGTTTTACAAAGTTAGCAAAAGTTACGTGGTCTCTGCGTGGCGCTTTCGTGTGCAAAACTGCCCTTTAAAAGCGGCATGCAGGGGTCGCGGTAAACAACAAATATATACATATGTATGTATGTATGTATGAATACCTGTTTAGCTATGACAATCTCATTTTAATTTTCTAAAAGAAATACTATATGCTATTACTTATGTATTTAGGATTTAGCGTTAAATATTATTATATACATGCATATATAGGTACATACGTTCTTGTTTAAGTATATGAAAATTTTCTAATAACCCCTACATTGTCTACTAGTTGGCGTATTACAAAGAAAGGAAAACGGCTGACTTCATAAAGCTATTGGAAACAGCTAGAACGGAGGGCAATATTGACTATCGGGATATGGAGAAGGATCAGATGCGGGCCTATGACATGCTGGCTGCGCATTATGTACAGGAAGCAAATCGTGAAAAATCCAAAGAGAAGAAAAGAGAGCTATTTATGAAGGCTACAAACTTATATACCACCGCAGACAAAATTATCATGTACGACCAAAATCATTTACTTGGCAGAGCTTATTTCTGTCTATTGGAAGGTGATAAAATGGAGCAAGCAGATGCCCAATTCAATTTTGTTCTCAATCAATCGCCAGCAAATATACCATCGCTTTTGGGTAAGGCCTGCATTGCGTTCAATAAGAAGGATTATCGCGGTGCCTTGGCTTTTTATAAGAAGGCTTTACGCACAAATCCCAATTGCCCAGCTAACGTACGCATGGGTATGGGTCATTGTTTTCTTAAAATGAATAATCAAGAGAAAGCGAAACAAGCTTTTGAACGCGCACTCGAATTAGACAACAATTGTGTTGGTGCACTTATTGGTTTGGCTATTTTAAAGCTTAATTTACATGAACCGGACTCCAATAAATTGGGAGTGCAAATGCTTTCCAGGGCATACACTATAGATTCGACCAGTCCGATGGTGTTAAATCATTTGGCAAATCATTTCTTCTTCAAAAAAGATTACCAAAAAGTACAACATTTGGCGCTGCATGCTTTTCACAATACGGAGAACGAAGCAATGCGCGCAGAGAGCTGTTACCAATTGGCAAGAAGTTTTCATGCGCAATGTGATTATGATCAGGCATTCCAGTACTATTACCAATCGACGCAGATAGCACCACCTAATTTTGTTTTGCCGCACTATGGTCTTGGTCAAATGTATATTTATCGTGGTGATACGGAAAACGTAAGTTACTTGCAATACATAGGTCCATTATGATGTATTGTGGAACGAATTTCCGTCCCTTGTCTAACGAATTTCGTTTTTCGTTCCACAATACATCGCAATCCTACCCTGTTGGAAAATCAAATAACAAAAAAGGAACAGGTCCATTATTTTACAGTTTTAAAACAAAATCGTTTCTCTTTCAGGCTGCACAATGTTTTGAAAAAGTACTAAAAATACAACCAGGCAATTATGAAACCATGAAAATATTGGGATCTCTTTACGCCAATTCCAATTCACAAGCCAAACGTGATATGGCAAAATCACATTTAAAAAAAGTTACAGAACAATTTCCCGACGATGTGGAAGCTTGGATAGAATTGGCTCAAATTTTGGAACAGAATGATTTGCAAGCATCGCTCAATGCTTATGCCACAGCATCGAATATACTTACGGAAAAAGTCAAAGTTGATATACCAGCGGAAATTTTAAACAATGTTGCCGCACTATATTATCGTATTGGCAATTTACAATTGGCAAAAGAGAAACTAAGCGAAGCACTGGAACGCGCTAAAATCGAAGCGGGCAAATCGAATGCAGATAAACAATATTATGATTCCATATCGGTAACGATGACTTATAATTTAGCGCGCTTAAACGAAGCCATGTGTAGTTATGATGTGGCAGATAAATTATTTAAAGACATATTGAAAGAACATCCCAACTATATTGATTGTTATTTACGCTTGGGCTGTATGGCTCGTGACAAGGGTCTCATCTTTGTGGCATCTGATTTCTTTAAGGATGCACTCAATATTAATAATGACAATCCCGATGCTAGGTAAATTGCAAACTTTATGAAAATATTATGAAATTTTTAATATAAAAACATTTTCTCATCACCAACAGGTCGTTGCTTGGTAATTTGCATTTAGCAAAAATGCAATTTGCTTTAGGACAAAAAAATTTCGAAACAATCTTAAAAAATCCTACAACTTCAACAGATGCATACTCTTTAATAGCGTTAGGCAACTTTTCGTTGCAAACACTGCATCAACCCATAAGGGACAAGGATAAGGAGCGCAAGCATCAGGAAAAGGCGTTATCCATATATAAGCAGGTATGCATAATTTCGTAGTAAGAAACTGACTGCAGAGCAAAAACGTAAGTGCAATTGTTTCGTTGTTTTTTTTTTTTTTATTTCGAATAGGTTTTACGTAATGACCCCCGTAATATTTGGGCCTCTAATGGCATTGGTGCTGTGTTGGCGCACAAGGGTTGTGTTATAGAAGCACGCGATATATTTGCACAGGTTCGCGAAGCAACTGCTGACTTTTCCGATGTCTGGCTTAATATTGCTCATATCTATGTTGAACAAAAGCAATATATAAGTGCAATACAAATGTATGAGAATTGCATGAAGAAATTTTATAAACATCATAATGTTGAGGTGATGCAGTATCTAGCACGTGCATATTTGCGTGCAGGTAAACTAAAGGAGGCAAAGACTGTCTTACTAAAAGCGAGAAAAGTGGCACCGCAAGATACGGTATAACTTTGTGTATTTTGAAAAAATGCTATATATACGAAGTCTCTTTTCTCCAAAAGGTATTGCTCTTCAATATTGCCGTAGTATTGCAACGTCTAGCAATGGCCATACTCAAAGATGAAAAGTCAACACTCGATGTGGTTTTGCAAGCTGTGCATGAATTAGAACTAGCTCAGAGGTAAGCAAATTTCCATTCAAATACGAATGCTAAATAGGCATTCATACAAGTAAAAGCGGAGAAAAACATAGAAAAATTCAGAAGTGGAATAACGAAACTAAAACGAAGACTCAATTTGGGAGGAAGAAAACCTCTTACAATTCCTTTAATTTACAGGTATTTTCAATACCTTTCTATTTGTGGCGACAAGACACGCTTCAACATCGACATAGCTGGCATGGAGGCTAATCAATGCCAAGATCTGCTCTCTCAAGCCCAATATCACGTTTCACGAGCTCGTCGCATAGACGAAGAGGAGAAGGCATTACGCCGCAAGCAAGAAGAGGAACGTCTGGCGTTCAAATTGAAGCAGGAGGAGGAAAGGAAACGCCGTGAAGAAGAACAGAAATTGTCACGAGAGCAAATGCTAGTAAAACGTCAAGAGTATGTGGAGAAAACCAAGAATATATTGGTGATAGCTGAACTTCCGCCAGTCTCTAAAGATCGTAAGAAAGGTATGTATATTCACTTATTTTGTTTCTATCCACGTCCAGCAAACGTAATCCTTAATCTTTCACCCCAAATTTCAGGCAGTGGTCGACCACGCAAAGATGGTTATGTCTCTGATTCGGGTAGTGAAGTGGGTGAAATAGATGGCGCCGAACGCGCTAAGAAGAAAACAAAAGAACGTAAAAAGGGTGGTGGGCGCAAACGGAAGTCAATGGCCAACAAATATGATAGTGACAGTGACGGCGACGACAATCGACCAAAAGAGAAGAGACAGAAAAAGCGAAAGGGCAAAGAGGTTAAGGATGTTCAATCCAAATTGTCAGCCAAACAACGTCTCAAAATCGTTTCAAAGGCTACGATATCGACTAGCGAATCGGACAGCGATGCTGGTGGACGCAAGCGAAAGCACAGTGGCAGCGGTAGTGATAGTGACGCTAGTGCACCATCAAAACGTGGTCGTCGCATATCAAGATCACCCTCGGAGGGACGTCCGCGTAGTGGCAGTCGTTCGAAATCACGATCACGCTCGCGATCAGGTTCGGGTTCGCGCTCACGTTCAGGTTCACGTTCCGTGTCCCGTTCTCGTTCGAGATCACGTTCTGGCAGCGGATCCGATAGGCGCTCTCGCTCAAAGTCACGTTCGAAATCACGCTCCCATTCGAAATCAGGCTCCCGTTCGAAATCACGCTCCCGTTCAAAGTCCGCATCAAAATCTAGGTCTGCATCGCGATCCAGGTCCGGATCACGTTCCAAATCTGCATCACGTTCGCCATCTTATTCTCCTTCGAGTGTAAAAAATAAGGGAAAATCAGGTTCAGCTTCAGATTCAGAATAAATTTTGTTTCTACTGATAATAATTTGGAGTTTAGCTTTAGAAAACTGTTTGTATATGAGTATGTATACTAAATAAAAACAAAATACATATTAAAGAAATCATCCAACTGGTAATTTGAATATGGGTTAATTTCACCAAAATTTGTATTTAAAAACATTCGAGGGAAGACACGAAAAGTGTATAATATCATTAGGTACATAGAAACTAAAAAGAGGTTTTATTAAAAAGATAACAGCACCCAAGTCAAAATTAAATCTTAAATATTTGTTTGGAAATATCGCTTAAAGTATTACATATTGCATTACTTATTTTAAAATATCGGAATGTTGCTTAATCATGTTGCTAATAATGCGTGCCATATCAACTGAATAACGTAAAACAAATGCATGATCAATGCCATCCTTGTCCAATTGTGCATCAATATCCGGTAATTGAGTGCACAATTCGCGGTAATATTCAACCGGTACCCAACCATCCGTTGTACCGTAAAACAGTTTTAGCAAAGGTAAATGTTTCTCGATTAATTTGTAGTCCATATCACGTACACGTTCCATTTCGTCTTTTGCCAAAAATACCACCTTCTCAACGACCGGCGCTTTCGAATATTCCAAAGCTGTATCTAAAAATGTTTTCGGAATATTCAAAAGCCAAAAATACATTTGTACACCAAATGTTTGTAAGAATTTCGGTAGACGATTAAATAGCGGTATTAGAAAGCCAAGTGTTGTGTACAGTGGAACACCGATTTTACTGAAATTCCAACCGTTCGAAGAAATGAGCATTCGCTCCAACGTAGGAAAGAGAAGATAGCACTTTTTTATTCGTTCACGTATGTAAGGATCTTCCAGTAATTGCACCACCATCCATGCACCAATCGAATGTCCAATGAGATGAATTTTTGTCGTTTCAGCTGGTGCATAACGTTTTATAAATTCCTTTTTATGCTCTAATTGCCCATCTAAGTCGAAAATTTTCTCATTTCCCTTAAGCTTTGGCACAGCAGGTTTTGCTCCTTTTTCGGGTTCTTCATGCCCTAAGTGACCTTTGAGATGTAAGAAAATCAATTTACATGTACATTTGTTTGTAAATGTATACGTATACTTACCAATTATCCAAATTGGAATTTTCTTCTCCAGTAGCTGGTACAAGCTTTCAAGGAATTCTCTGTAAAATCCAACTAAACCAGGATTACCTGGAATGCACAAAACAATTTCTGGCTCATCTATGGATTCTTCAATCCATCGACCCCATGTAATTATGTGGGTCGGAGCACCACTAATGTTTACAAAATCTTCCTTCATTTGCCGCTACTGTAATTAATTTTTTCATAGGCGATATAAAATGTGAAAGGCAGCATTTTTATCGTGTTTATTAATTTTTATCGATTTACATATGCTATGAAAAGTCTCCACAACTGGCTCTCATCTCAACGCTTGACCATACCACGCTCAAGACCAATCTATACAGGTCCTCATATGTGAAGCAAAATAGGTTATTACAGGTAGATGGCGTCTTTCAAGAATGTCAAAAGCAGAGAAAACGCGAGCGAACACACAACCGAACACACAAACACACAACCGAACACACAAGCTATTTCCACGAAAAACACGTGCAAGAATGCAAAATCGAAACAAAAGACAATAGTTTGACATAAGCTACAAACTCGCGTAAGAAGAGCTACTCTCCCTTGCATGGACCTTCTATAGTTAGGTTATGACCACGCTTAACATGAAAGTTGAAGATTTTCAGTATTTGAACTTATGAAATCAACAACTTCTAGATATTGTTTGAAATCAATCATTTAAAAATAAATCGGGATTTTATAGATAATATAAATTATTATTTTGAAAAAAATTTAATTTTGACTTAATGTACATAGATTCTATCCATTTCAAAATGCGCAAACTTGCTCCATTGTACTTTTGCATATTTTCCTCCCTTAAATGATGATCATCTAAGCACGGGTATATGTGTGTACATATGTAATAGGGCCCTTACATGATCAAATCATTTGATCAAATCGCCTGTCTGTGTAATTTGACGGTTTGACATACACACATCCAATCGGCATCAAATTTCATGCTACCTTTCTATTAATTTACAAAGGAAATTGTTAAAATTTAAGCGATTTGAAGCGCGATAAATGGCCGTAGCATGCACAATTAACAATATTTGAGTTTTTAAAACACCATAATTATAACTTTTTTGTCCCGATCCAAATTTAATTGTCTTTTTAATTTAATTTTGCGCCCTTGCCTACTCACACGTTTGTTTACATTTGAAATTTGCAACACACGTCAAATGCTAATTTGGCACTGAAATTTGATCAAACAGCAACTTGCACGCATCGGTCAAATCGGCATCAAACACGTACGTGTAAAAACACATAGACAATTTTACTACTACAGATACACGATTTGATCAAGTAATTGACCGTGTAAGGGCCCTATAAGTATGAATATGTATGCATTGGCTATTGTACGATCGCCGGCTGGGTTCTCTGTTTCTGTGTAGACTAAAAGGACATGTTTTTTTTTATTTTATTCATAACGGCATCTTCATCCATACAGCAAATAGTAGTATTTAATTAATTGCTTTTAAGTTCTCTAATATTTGTTTAATAAACAATAATTTATAATTTTAAATATTTAAAATGGTAAGTTCAAGTGTAATTAAATATTTTTAAAGCATTTCTAACTACATTT
Source organism: Urophora cardui (assembly GCA_960531455.1). Taxonomy (NCBI): domain Eukaryota; kingdom Metazoa; phylum Arthropoda; class Insecta; order Diptera; family Tephritidae; genus Urophora; species Urophora cardui. Next base: position 42,358,605 of record OY482673.1, read on the forward strand.
CCTTTTTATTTTTTCAATTAGCGTGAAGTAATATCAGTGCAAATTGGCCAAGGTGGAATACAAATCGGCAATGCATGTTGGGAATTGTATCTTTTAGAGCATGGCATCGATGTTGATGGTACTCTAAAAACAAATACAAGTGAAAATAATGAAAATGGTACCTCAAGTAATGATTCGGATAAAAAGGAGAATAAGAATTATGAAAAAACAAAACCAACAAACGACTGCAATACATTTTTCGCGGAAACAGGCGCAGGCAAACGTGTACCGCGTGCAGTTTTTGTTGATCTTGAGCCAACAGTTATCGATGATGTACGAACGGGTGAACTAAAAAATCTGTATCATCCCGAACAGCTAATATCTGGTAAGGAAGATGCAGCTAATAACTATGCACGTGGTCATTATTCAATTGGTAAAGAAGCCATCGATAGAGTTATGAATCGTTTACAAAAATTGGCTGAACAATGTGAAGGTCTGCAAGGATTTTTGATATTTCACAGTTTGGGCGGTGGCACTGGTTCGGGTTTTACATCACTGCTTTTGGAACGTTTGACAGCTGATTTTAGTAAAAAATGTAAATTGGATTTTGCCGTTTATCCATCACCAAAAGTGTCAACCGCTGTGGTAGAACCGTATAATGCCGTTCTCACCACCCATGCCACACTTGAGACATCCGACTGTGTATTCATTGTCGATAATGAAGCAATTTACGATATATGTCAGAATCATTTAAATGTCGATCGTCCAAATTATCGTAGTTTAAATCGTTTGATTGCACAAATAGTTAGCTCAACAACGGCTTCATTGCGCTTTGATGGTTCGATGAATGTTGATTTAAATGAGTTCCAAACAAATTTAGTACCATATCCCCGTATACATTTTCCGCTAGTCGCATATGCCCCATTGGTATCGTCGTCGAATGCATCGCATGAGCATAACGCGATTATGACCTTGACAAATTCATGTTTTGAAGCATCAAATATGATGGTGAAATGCGATCCACGCGCCGGCAAATATATGGCTTGTTGTATGCTGTATCGTGGCGATGTTGTACCCAAAGATGTTAATGCCGCAATATCGGCTATAAAATCTAAAAGGCATATACAATTTGTCGATTGGTGTCCTACTGGTTTTAAAATTGGTATAAATTATGAGAAGCCTGCATGCGTACCCGGTGGTGATTTAGCTCAAACATCTCGTGCGGTTTGTATGTTATCCAATACAACGGCCATTGCTGTGGCATTTAGCAATTTGGATTACAAATTTGATCTGATGTTTAAGAAACGTGCGTTCGTACATTGGTATGTTGGCGAAGGAATGGAAGAAGGTGAATTCACAGAGGCGCGTGAGGATTTGGCTACGCTAGAACGTGATTATGAAGAGGTTGGTACTGATGATCAGGATCACAGTGGTGATAACATGGATTACGAATTCTAATATGTATTTTTTGTTATATGAATGTTTGTAAGTCAAAATAAATTTGTTAATCATACATATGAATAAAATGCAAAAAAAAAAACTTGCACTTTGTTTTTTTAAATGAGACTGCAAAGGAAACATTCTGAAGGAAGAGGACGCCCAGCAGAATTTGAGGTAAGGAGGTGCATATTCAGTAGAATATTCATTATGAAAAATACCCTGAAACTAAGTTCAAAATTCATTGCTGAAAAAATAACTGAACACGCAGTGAAGACATCAGGTGTACTGAAATACATGCTATGGAAGTTCTCCCTTCGTATTCAGGCCTTTTTTCCTACAGAAACTCTCCCTTCTCGTTCGGCAGTTTTTAGGTAGTTGATTTTCGACGCCACCTCTATATAAAAACGAAAGGGAAAGTTCAGATATTAGAACTACATCTCTACTGAATATTCAGTAGGAAATATGTGCTGTTTTCCAGCTGATAAATACTGCTGGGCGGCTCATATAATATTAGGTAAAAGAATATGTGAATTTTACTGTGAATTTTCTGAAATTATTACTTTTTGGTTGCTTGCTTTCCGACAGGGTAGGAATCTGATGTTTTGTTGACCGATTTTCCGTCATCCCTTGTCAAGTTTTGTTTGGAGACAAACCAGTTCTCAGAAGCAGGGCGCCGGAGCAAAGGATTACGCTTACCTGAGGTATGTGATTTTTAGCTCCTGCTCCGCTCCTGCAAATGATTTGAGGTAGAGGAAAAATTCTTTGATCGCAATAGCATAAAATTGATCCTTTACAACTTTCCAATAGTTTGCTAGTTTATTGTAAATAAGTCTACAAAATAACTTCAATTTTGCAGCGTGTAGCATACACCTTATACCAGCTGTAATGCACTTTTATCAAATTAAGCTATACGTGTTCGCACTGGAAAAAAGTTATAGGTTGTCTTTTTATTCGATGGACAAGGGGTTATAGCATTATTTAACGTAAACAAAAATATATTTTTTTGTTTAATTTCAAAATGCTTCTTAATTTAAGTATATTGACTTTAAATGTGTGGTAAGAGGCAGCGAGGAAACGTAAATATTATTCTAATATGTATGCATGTAGCTACATATGTACATATATGTGTTTAATCAATTATTTCAGGGGCATTCCATTTCCGTTTGTGTCCAAAGATCGCGAGGCTCGTATCGCTGCTATTGGTGTAGAGTTGAGCACAGGCAAATACGATATAGTTTCCCTACAAGAAGTTTGGTCTCGCAAGGATCGTGATGAGTTGAAGAAGGCGACAGAAATGGTGCTTCCCTATTCACACTACTTCTATAGGTAATGCACATGCCAAATACTTATGTACATGTGAATATTGAAGCTGTAGATTGGTATGAACGTTAACCTATGTATAGTTATAACTAAATTTTATTCATGTTTCTTAGTGGTGTTGTCGGTTCTGGCTTACTGGTGCTATCTAAATACCCCATATTAAGCTCATTTTTCCATCCCTGGAGTGTTAATGGCTACTTCCATCGGATCCATCATGCGGATTGGTTTGGAGGCAAAGGGGTTGGCTTGTGTCGGATTTTAGTCGATAAACAGATTGTCCATCTGTATAATACACATGTAATACATACAACATACATTGTTCTATATAAATAAAAAATTAACATAATAATTTTATATATATATATTTAGCTCCACGCTGAATATAGCAATATTAATGATGATTACAAAACACATCGTGTAATACAAGCATTCGACACTGCTCAGTTTATACGTGCCACAAGAGGAGATTCCGTTTTGCAAGTGCTTGCCGGTGATTTAAATGCTCAACCGCATGACCTTACCTATAAGTATGTAATTATACAATAGTTAAGTGTAAGATATACAAGTATTTATTTTCTTTTCGTACATCTTCCAGACTTCTGCTCTACACATCAAAAATGCAAGACTGTTGCATTTCACGAAATATCTTTACAAGTGAATATCATAAAAACTCTTATACTTCGGCAACAGGAGCAGACAAAAAATCGCCTGGCATACATATTGATCATATATTCGCGCGTAGTGCTGAAAATATTAATTTAAACGTGTTCCATTATGGTTTGGCCTTAGCTGAACGGGTACCCAATCAAAATTTTAGCTATTCGGATCATGAAGCAGTATTAGCGCGTATAAATTTAAGTGCTTATGAATTGATTGAAACATGCACCCATGCTAACGGCGATACACTGCTGAATAATGTAAATGACAATCCAAAAACATGCGATATAATATTAAAATCCAACGATAATGGCGAATGTTTGATCTCAAGACGCGTTGTTGTGCTGCAAGAGGCTATATCCTTGTGCGAAATGTCACTAGATCAATTGAATGTTGATCGTATATTTTATTATAGTGTAGCTGCGATATTTGCATGCATTTTGGTTGCTTTTTTCGAATATCCAGCGCCTCAAGGTTTTAGAACGTTGTTTATAATTTTGGAATTCCTTGTATCGGGTGTATTATTATTCTGTACTTTTATGGGTTCTGTATGGAATTATATGGAATGTAATGGCATTTTATCGGGTAAGGTGGCAATGGAATTAATGTTGCGTTCAATTGCTGTATTCGAAGGTAATGGACAAAATGGTGCAGTGCCACAGCAGCAATGTATAGCGGTTGCTACTTAAATAAAGTGCATGTGCGTATGGACGAAGGTGTATGAGATGAATAAACTTAAAATATATTTACATATGTATGTAGGCATGTATCAGTAAATTTTATTAGCTCAATATGCAATTATAGAGTATTGTAATTTTGAATTCAGATGTAGTACAAAAATATTCACGTATGTATACAAATATGTATATGTACATTACAGTATATATTGTATGCATGTACATAGAATAATAAAGTATCAAATGTATAATAACAATTAGTAACATCTAAAGTTGTTGTAATGCATATTCTTATTTTTATATTCCCTTTCTATAGTCCAACATAATGGCCCTTACGCATAAAAACTGAGCTCTTTCTCAAGAGACTCAACTCAAACTTAATCCCGAGAAATAACCAATTAATTTATTTATTTATTGTATGCAGTTTTATAGTTTATGAATTTTTTAATGAGATAAACCTAATTTGTTTAAGAAAATCAAGAAATTTTAATAATTTTTTGTACAAATCCACATTTTACGAAAAAAATGAGTATGAGCTATAGCTCGATTTTTATGCATTAGGCCCAGTATGTGGTTATATCTGTGGTCACAAGTCATAACGTCCTAACTTGAGATAAGAAGTGTGTACTAAAAATATGTTTGCTTGCAATTCTTATAAACAAAACTTCAAAAATCGTTTGAAATTTTGTAATCGGGAACTGTTTCACAAATCTGTGGTTACAAGCTATAACGACCAAACTGAATTTAAGGTATGTGTACTGAATTTTTTTTTTGACCAATTTTTAACCACAAAATGAAGTACATTTATGAAGCAGCATTCGATTTTAAAACTCAAATCATTTTTCAAAGAGAAATACTTAAAATATTTCCCTTTGACGAAGTTTGGTTTATAAAAACTGCAAGCAAACAAATTTTTAGTACACATTTCTTATCTCGAGTTATTTATGTATGTAGGTCGTTATGACTTGTGACCACAGATATTAATTACTGCTGAAAGACGCTTTATTTTTTTTTTTTACTATAAAGACTCATTTAAATATTTTTTAGGAAAGAAAGACCTATTCAATTGTTTTTTCGTCAATATTAATGCTAATGCGTCTTTGTTCGCAGTTACTAATGCTAATGCGTCTTTCTTCGTCGATATGTTTTGTAAAGCGTCTTTTTTCCCCGACATATTTTAATGCGCCTTTTTTCGTCGACAAATTACTGGCATGCGACTTTCTTCTTCCGGAGGGACGATATATGTATGTAAAATTGGCTGCTGATTCTGAAAATCATTTTTAAATCTATAGGAAGGTTTTGGGGAAAACGGCAATTTACTTTTATTCGGTCAATGGCTCCACTTAATACCGTATATCTCTTGAACTACGTTGGAGTGATACCAGACGAAAGAAAATGAAATTTGCTATATATGGCTGCTATAAAATTTTTCTCTAGGTCTTATATGTATGTACATATCGACGCTTCCAAACAAAACTGTACTAAGTCTGAAAACTGTGTTTTGCAGGAGAAGCTCTCAAAGTTTAAACTCGATATGCAACTTCGGCTGTATGCTAAATATATTTTCACTTGTAACTTCTGTTTGGATTGAACGATCAACACCAAAACTCGACAACATCAAAGTCAGGGTACGCTTTATATAAAACCGTAAGAAAAAATAAAAATTTGCTACGTGGTTTTTCATGGCAAGCTCTCAAAGTTTTTATTCTCTAAAAATCTCGAGTTGTATTATATGTACACTTTTGCTTATAACTTTTGATTGGATTGTCCGATTGATACCAAAATTAGACAACATTTAAATTAAGACACGCTCTACTTGAAAACGCCAAAAACGGGAAAATGTACTAAGTCGACTTAGTTCAGTATTGTTTGGAAGCGTCGATATGTATGTAGGTATTTTCTGAAATATTGATGAGTTAATTTGAATTTTTTATGTAAAATTGACAAAAAACGAGAATCCCCATTCTATAGGCAAAAATATAATCTATCAACGAAGAAAATCAATGGTGAAATGGATAAGTTATTGACGATCACGTAAATTTATCCAAGTCGCGCAATGCCACTGCACTACTAAAGATCATGTGTAGCGACACTAATGCCTGAATCGCAATTTGGCGTCAGGTCGATCGCGCGTTGATCGTACCTCAAAGCCGCTTCACACTGACATTCGATATTAGATGTTGAATTGGAAACATGTTCACTGCCACTAATATATTTTCTTGAATTTTTTCATAAATTTCATAATTTTTCATCGAAAGAAAACAATTTGAATTTATTTAATGTCAAACGCCCGACTTAGTAGAGAAATGTTCAACTCAGGCGTTATACAGGGTTGCAATGAACATACGATATTACAAAAATTTTACGATCAAACGCTTGAAGTCACAATCAGGGATGCCACTTTTGGGCTTTTCCTACCAAAACTGGTAGGTTTTATACCTTTTGGTAGGTTGGTAGGACGATTTGAATTTTGGTAGGTTTTTGCCTTCGTTTAACTAACATCATTGATTTGCCACAACACTGTTGAGAAAACGTGTCTTTTCAGTAGAGCTTTGTCACAAAACTCTGCTAAATAGAAACGTTTTCTTAGAGCTTTTATACTTTCCGGATACTCATTGACTTTGTCCGAATATACATACATATCTCTTCTCAGCCGTCCCCACATTGGCCTCTAGCTGGCATAACAACAGACCACTGCCTCATGAGCATCCATGGAACGCGTATGTTTCTCCTTACAAACAATTTCTGTCGCATCTGCAGGGATGATGAAGTATAATGCGTAGGGCACTACCTATACTCTTGTCCCGCGCTGTCCAACTCCAGACACGCTTGCCTCCACAAACACAGCTTGAGGAGATTGAAAACAGAAAGGCATCTGATATTTTACGCTATGCGAAGCAAACCAGGTTGTTCGTATACATGGTGTGTAATGAATAAATGAATAGCTCCACGTGGTATCACAACAGGTCATCAGACCTACGTAGGTAGTAAATGTGTTTTCTGTACCAAGTGGAAGTAATGCCCGCTATTTCCTTCGATAAATCTTCTAACATTTCCTTGAGGATCAGTTGCTTGCCCTCATTATTTCTCTAATGTTATTCCACAAAATGTAAATCCTGATTTCCTCCAACCTGTCCGAGTATGGCTTTGTTCAGAAACTCAGTTTGAAGCGCAACCTGCATTTGTTGTACAAGCATAAAAGTAAATTTTTCAAAAAAAAAATAATAAACTTTTTTTATTTTAAGCGGTAAAAAAACAAGTGTCCGGTTACTGCGGGGTGGTCGGTTACTGGCACAGTTTCCCTAGATGAATTTGTTGAATATGGTTAAATCTCGCATTTAAAAAAAAAATTGGTAGGCTCGACGTCATTTTGGTAGGTTTTTGGTAGGAAAAAAAATTTCTTAGTGGCATCCCTGGTCACAATGCGATTTGCTCCATATATTTCCATACATTTCTACTCACTTGTCAGAAGCGCGACCGACCGAACGCCAAATTGCGATTCCGGCATAAAAATGTACATAAGTCTTCTATGATAATCTGAAATCTTTGACAATGTTACTACCGATTGAGGGGGCGATACAGTAAAATATGGTTAATTTGAATTTTAAAAGCACTCTAATGTACATGCATACATGTGTTTTCAAAAAATTATCAAAAGGAATTGTAATACGAGCTACAAAATAATCAGCTTCATTGTTCCACTGCATAAATTTGCATAGCAAAGGCGCTAAAACCTTTGGCCCCACACTAATACTAACATAGCCATAGTCATAGCCACCAGACAAAGTCAGAATGAAGCTTAAGAAGACGAAGTAAAAATGGCAAAGCAATATACATATGTACATATTTACATAAATAATACTGTGGCTATGCAAACTTATGTCAATTGTAAATTAAGCGTGGAAATGAGCAAAAAAAGAGGACTTGCGTATGCCGCATGCCACATGCAACATGATTCTGCTGAACAAATGGTGTCTAAGTTAACTTGCCAGCACGACGAACTAAAGATCTGAAACGGTGTTAAACAAAAGCGGCAACTGACTGTGCTCAAAACAATTTGTTTTTCTATTAAAAAAAAAGCATAAAACCAACTCTTAAAATAAAAGTGAAAAGTATGCTTTTATGTACATATGTACATATGTATGTATCTGCTCACCACCTGGGGGATAAAAGGCCTGGCTAAGCGATTGTTATACAGCAGGAAATGTGCAAATTTCCGGGTTAACTATGTTGAACTAACGATAAAGTATATGGCCGCACATGCGTGCGCTTGAATGTGTAGTCTAAGGGTTATAAATCCTTGCAGGAAATATTTAGAACAAACTGTAGTTGCCTAATACGATTAATGCAAATACGAATAAAACCTTAACAAATTGGGAGTTTGAAGTGGTGACTACAAAGTTTTTATTCTTCCTTCTTAAGTCCACTAAAACTTTCAAGGAGTTCAAGAAGCTATGTGTACCAATATCAAAATCCATTCTAAGCTTAATTTACCCCCTATTACTTATGTACATATGTATGTATGTCGATTATTTAATAACTTGAGAAATTGGTATAGTACTCTATCCTACGTAAATAATCTCTCATCTGCAATTTAGTACTTTCCTTGATAAGTGAAAGCTCTCCGCTTAAACCAATCACAATTCATTATATCATCGTCTTAATTGGCGCGTAACCATCTAGACGATTTTGGTCGACTCCAATAAAGCGCGCCAGTCGTTTCTGCTTTGTGATACTTGGCGCCAATTGGAAATACCAAGGGAGAACGAGTGAGTCTTCATATGATCTTCCCAACAGGAGGTACATACATCGTCTTGTCATCGTTAACCGCCAAACCCATTTTCTTAGCTTTTTATTCAGCTTGAAGAAGGGAAAACATATAGATTCATTTTATCTACTTTCCACTAATATTCGCTATTGATTCAATAGATTGCTATTGGGTTGTCTAACTCATTTGTACCGTATATAAAAGCTTAAAATTTAATTTTTCAAAGTTTATATTCATTTCACATTGGATGTGTGTAACTGGAGTTAAAGTTCAGCTAAATTTACTTTTGCAAAAGAAATATTTATTTGAATTGCATAAAAATTTGTTTTAAATTCAAGTAAATTGTAAATTGTAGAATGCTCGTATAAAGGTAGCGGTATTTGCATAGTTATTTCAATGACTTTAATGATGCGGGAAATGAAAAAAAGCTCTTGGTGTCAGCAGAGGATACTCAGCTCAGACTTGATTGAATTTGCAAAATATCCAAGTAACTTTAGTTAGACCAAACTTCCACACATTCCTCATTTCTGTACAGTCTGTTTGCTTTTGATTTCCTTCTGCTACTTAATAGTAGAGCATCCATTCAGAGTTTATGCTTAACAGAGACCATTTTCGGCTTTTATTGCTATTGTTAGCCTTTAATAATCGTCTAACACTTAAGGTATTTCTGAGCCTTGAATTAGATAATAATTTAACACTGAGCATTAAATAAGTTTAAGTTGCAAAGTTAAAGAAATTTTAAACCAATAATCTTCTTCGCATTTATGTCCAACTTATCAGATTATTGTCAAATATTCTGTTTTTTTCCAGAAAATAATACTTGAAATCGTTTGTATATATGTATAATTAGTATATATATATGTATGTATGTATGATAGCATGTAAAATATGCAGGAAAGCATTTCGTTTGAAGGCATTTCGAGTAATTGTTCCTCTTTTTTGTTTCAAAAAACAAAGTCTACTCAGCTGAAGGCAGTTTTGGCAGATTTTCCTTAGAACCAGCTGATTATTTTACATACATATGGGCTAATCCTGAAAAAGTCAACCAAGAGCATGAAATTTAAAATGGTCCGAACTTTTTTTTTGGTATTTATTAGTAAAGATAATACATGTATATCTTGGAAAAACATAAGCATTTTCTATTCGTTCTTAAACTCGAGCTGAGAAAAATCGCCAAAAAAATAATTTTCACTAAGGCTTTTTTATTAGCAAAGTATAATTTTTTTTCTTCGCGGGTTTAGTTTATTGAAAAGAGAGTTATATTATTGTTACACGCTCTAATCATTCTACATAGAACGTAATTTAATTTAAGAGTATAAAATTTGCGAAGCTAGTAAGAATAAAGGAGTTTTTTTACTTTAAAAATTCGCTTATCCTTTTGTCGCGTGCGTTACCAAAAAACTATATAAATAGTTATTAAATCTAGGAAACCACGTGAAATAAAAAGAAATTTCAGTGACAAAGTAAGCTTGTGTACCTTTTTCCAAAAACAAAGTCAGTGTTGTCCGAAAGCTGAATGTTACAACTTTATGTGGGTTTTAAATTTGTCGCGTGCGTTACCGTAAGTGAAAAAATTCAATCTATATATCTATATTATTAATACGCTAACATAAATTTTGTTCCATCTTCTCCGTCGAAACTACTGAACCGATTTTAAAACTAAGCACACCATTAGAAAGGTATTGCTCTCAAATAGAACTGCGCCAATTTTCATGGAAATTGGTTGGAAAATGCGTCCATAATCGTCGTTGGAAAATTGTCGTGTGGTTGTTGTTGCATGCTTTTGCACACAACAGAGCTGTATAAATGCGGCAGCATACCTGACTTTGTGCGTGCAATTGTGAACATGTTTGGCTGGATGTGGTGTGTAGTTTCAAAGAAGTAGACACGTAAAAAGGTAGCAAAAGCACTACAACAAAAACACAAAGTCAAGGACTAAAAAGGATAAGAAAGAATAATTAGGAAATAAATCGAGTAAAGAAAAGAGCAGAAATAGAAAGAAAGAAGTAGGTAGGAGAATTGTGAAGACGAGTAACGACAACAATACCAACAACAAAAACAACAAGAGAGTAGAAGTGACAGTAACAACAAAAGGAGCAGCATCAACAGGAACAACAACAAAATAGTAACAGTGACAATAAAAACAAACAATTATACAAAAACTATACATAGGTTCACCTTAGTCATAAGTAAACATCTAGAAAAACTGTCGAGTTTCGACAGTAGGCAGCACTCTAGTGTATATAAAAATGGATCACTAGTTCCTTGGTTATCGCATCACGCCTGAACGGATGGAACGATTTCGATAATTCTTTTTTTGTTGTGTTTAGTATTGTCTGGAGAAGGTTCTATTGGAAAATAATTTCAAAAAAGTTAAAAGGGCGTGGCACCTCCCATACAAACAAAACGTTTTATAATGTATACGTATTTCTGAAAATATTCTTTGTAAGGCTTAGAACTTGGGACGATATAATAACGTGATTCCAAGTTCACAAATAGAGATGAGCGTTATTACAAAAAGGGGCGTGGCACCTCCCATATACCCCAAATTTTTTATACTCAATATCTCTGGAAGTGTTCATGGTTGGACACTGGGAATTGGTACAGAGATAAACAATATCAATACCATACTTACGAAAGAAAAGGGGGCGTGGCATCTCCGATACAAACTTAATCTCTCTAAGTTATGGAAAAGTGTTCCAAACATTATCGGAATTAAAAGTTTGCATTGGGTTCATACATCGATGGCGACTTTATTGAGGTTGCTCGAACAGCTTATTCGCCGAAGAAGAAAATTAAAGTACAGCGTACCTAGTTTTAAGTTATCTTTTATTTATTCTATCAAAATACTTTAAATGTACTTTTTTACTCATTGTTTGCTAAAAATTCATTAAAAATGAGAATTTAAAAAAATGTGTTTTATATTTTTTTCATTGGGAAATTTTGTCGCGTGCGTTACTGTCGCGTGAGTACTACTATTATAGTTCATAAACAAAATTAGAGAAATACTTTTAAAATTTCGTAAATCTACGAACCTAGGGTATTCTTCGAACTTCATTTCCTCATTTTAAATAAATATGTTATCGTGCAAAATTCGCAAAATTTTGCATACTTCCAGACGCTTTAAAAAAAAGCTTCTATTTTTTGTCGCGTGCGTTACCGCTATAAATTTGCGTATATATCAGAACTTAACTGTTACTCCAGCATAAATTTTCTCGTGAATGTAGTACTCTGGTAGTGCTTTGCATTAAATAAAATAAACATGTAATCCTCTCGTTGTTTCCCTCCTTTAGCATTGATTATATGTATGCGTACGAATGTCGCGTGCGTTACCCAGGATTAGCCCATATGTACGTACATAAGTACTAACCTTTAAGATATGCAATTCTCAACTTTCTACACAAAGTGAACTTTACGAAACCACAGCCAACAAGGTGCTGCGTTACTTAATAAGATTTGATCATTTTCCCAGGAGTTTAACGCATACTTAAACACATAAAAAGAGAGGCAGCGCTATAGCCTTGAGCACATTATTGAAGTAAAATATGTATAAAAAAAAAATTTCGAGTTCGAATGGCAATAAAACTACTATATACCCAGTTTTGGTTTTTAAAATATAACTTTTTGGTCGGTTTTTATTGATGCCCATACTTTAATAAATCGAAAATCAGGAGACATCGTTTACTTTTGTTCTGCTGAATGGATATGTGGTCAGGAGTTTTTGATTTAATATGCATGTGTATATCCGGTTCACTCCGGTATGTCAACTTAACAGCCGGCGTTACCAACGTTATTTGATTTTTTAAACTTACGCAGTTGGCTATAAGAAAATAAATAAATGCAGTGAAGCTTGCCTGCTAGCAGTTATAAATATGCACTTATAAAAAGAAAGAAAAAAAAAAATAACGAAAACAATCATATAAATTTCAAAGAAAAACTTCGTCAAAATTTCACACCGCTTTGCGTTTGCTATGCCACCTTTCTAGTGTACTCATACATGTACTTACATACATACCTACATACATACATATGTATGCCCGAGTAATCGCACAATAGTAATCCTTGCTGCATCCTGTGGGAATTATTCGCTTGCTCGTTTACCATGCAGGCCAAAGTTTGCCACGCTGCTGCTGTTGTTGTTATTGTTGCTGGTGTGGCTGCTGTGGCTGGTGAATTCATGAATACCTACGCGAGTTGCATAGCGGCAGCATTGGAAAATAAAGAAATGCGCGGAAATTTGATTTAAATAATTTTTGTTCCTTCTTGTTGTTGTTCGTGTTAGTAGCTGGTGTTTGTGAACCTGTAACTTACACCAATTGTGGTTGTTCTTAGGGCACATAAACTGGGTGTTTGAGCTTGTGCTTTTTTTCGCATAAGGATATGATATGTTCACTCATCCAATCATAGAATACATAAATACATACATACATATTTCCATTCGCCACCTTGGATTAGCTTAACCAGCCTTAAATCTTGCATAAATCTCTTTCACATAAATAAAATATGATGCTGCCGCACACACTTTTTCAAAATTAATTTGGTTTCACTTGACTGATTGGTAAATGAGTTCGAATAAGCGCGAATGATGGGTGGGATGGCAGTGCGTGTGAATGACGTTTTTGAAGAAAAAGAACTTATGTTGTATGTACTTGCAGTAAAAAGGTGGAAATTTAAAATATCGTAACTAAAGTATTACGATTGGGAGAGCCAATTATATACATACATATGTACGTCTCGTGTAGACATGCTATAACGGTGTTAAGTCTGGCACTGTTATTTGAAAGAAAGATGTTGCTCAAATCGAAGATGAGTTTTGGAAATCAACAAAATCGAAACCAAGAAAGGTTTAATTGCGGGTTAAATTTGTATAATATCCACTAGAAATTTTAGCAGAGTAAGAAAGTTGAGTGCGCCATACAATTATGATCCAAATGTGTTTGCAAACTCATATGTATGTAGATATGTTTTTAAAGTTGTTAAGTTTTTTATACGTTTACGTATAAATACAAATTGGAGCTTCAGCAATTAGGAAAAAGTGTGTTTTACTCAGACCTGTTATTTAATGATTACACATTTTAATGATTATTAATTAAAGCATGTTTTGTTGTTGTAACTCTTTAATGATTAATTACGATTATTTTCACCTTTTTAATGATTAAAAGTTAATTAAATTATATAAAAAAAATAATTAATCGATTAATTATTTTTAATTGCATGATTATTTAGATTATTTTCAATTATTTTTAATTGCATGATTAACACAATTACTTGATTATTTTCAATTTGCGAGTGAGAAACACATATAGGTACGCGCATAAAAAGTATCATAAAACAATCAAGCGACGCATGATGTTGCTTCGCTGTTGTTTGTTAATCAACTGACTGCAAATGTTCTTTGTCCCATGGTAGCCACTTTACGCTCGCGGTTACCAATACATGCTTACATTTCATTTGCCCACCAATGGTTTATACCCGTATCGGATGAGGGCGCACTAGTAATTGCCAGTTATAGACTATAGACACCCTACTTAGCAAAAGAAGCTGCAATTATTGCACAGAACAATGTCGAGCGTTCCGTCGCGAGAGAGGCAAGCATGCATAGCTGGCAGCTTAGATGGGGTAACTCGACGAAGGGACGCTGGACCCATAGATGTATACCAGATTTGAGATGCTGGATGGAACGAGCACACGGCGAAGTCGATTTCTACCTGACGCAGTTCCTATCTCGACACGGTTGTTTCAAGTCCAATCTCTTTTGCTTTAAGCACGAGTCGAACCCAACGTGCGAACACTGCGGGAGGCAAGCAATAGACGATGCATACCACGTATTCTTTGAGCGTGCAAGATTTTACGAATCTAGAAACAAGCTCCGTAGAATATTTGGAGGATACTATACACCTGAGTCGTTCGTGAAGCAAATGCTAGAAAGCAAGGAAAAATGACCACCTCAAGTGGAACGGATACGTACAGGAGCTCGGCTTCCTGCATGCATCATTGCGCGTGGTACGGAATTTTGGCCTCCACAGACCACCTAACACTGACCACTTTTATAAAAAATAAATGGGTGAACCATTTTAAGGCAGACTGAAGGCAATAACGCGACTATTACGGACTTTCGAAACCTAGTGCTCAACCCAGCTCCCGACGGTAGCCTGACGGTAGTACCGCGGGGTTCGGTACGATGACAGTAGGAGGTTTAGTACGGTTGGAGTCCCGCACTGACGTGGTAAAGGCTTTCGATGCTTCCTCCTTGTTAAAAAAAAAAACAAAAAAAACATACATACATACACATTCATGCACACATACAACACACATACATGCATATATATGAACATATCTACACATACCTATTTTCAAAAATAATTTAAAATAATCATATCAAAAGAAATAATCGCACAATTGAAAAAAATCGAGCAATTAAAAATAATCGAGCAATTAAAAATAATCATACAATTAAAAATAATTGGGCAATTAAAAATAATCACGCAATTAAAAAAAATTTTGTGATTATATGATTATTTCCGATTATTTTTTTAATGGTTAGTAATCATGATTTTTTTACAATTTTTTTAATTTAATCGATTATTAATTGTCCGGTTAATGTAAGACAATTAAAATAATCATTAAAATTAAAAAATCCCAAAAAATTATTCATTATTAATTTTAATCGGAATTTAACAGGTCTGGTTTTACTTTTAATTGTTTATTTTTTCCTTTTGTCTTTCTTACGCTTGACTATTCTATGACTGTTATCATTGAAGTGTTATATTTGAAGTGACGAATAACTTACTTATATTGCAATGTGACGAGGTGGCCGAGTGGTTAAGGCGTTGGACTGCTAATCCAATGTGCTCTGCACGCGTGGGTTCGAATCCCATCCTCGTCGACATGATGCGAAATAAATATATGTATATATTTTTTTATTTGCAAAAAAGTTATTTTTATATTTGTAAGTACATTCACTTTTAGAAAAATTATTAACGTTTGTAAAATTTTTTGATTTACTGATAAGATATGGTTGTTTAGTTATGTGACAAAGAAGTAAGTTGATATGCAGCTATTTTTGGCACAAGTGTCGGTCGGCATTGGAGTAGACACTTAACATTTTAAATTTTTTATTTTTTTTCTTTATTATTACTGAATTGCTTATCAGTTATACTTACATACATACATACAATTTGCAAATTTATTTATTTTTTTAATTTAGATAATGAAAAGACTTTTATTTAAATAACAAAAAAAAATAAGAAAAGAAAAACTTATAAGCCAAAATTTTTGTAGTTATATTGCTTTACTGGTTTAGATATTAAATATCTTACTATCAATAACGCTTGGTTATCAATTATGTGTAGAGACTGGTTGTCTGACTGGAGAAGGCGACAACTCGACAAGGCCACTCCGACATATTCGGTTTAAGGGCTTGTTGAGGGGAATAACTGCAGCGTCTGTTCACCAGAAGGTGCGGCTGCGAGCGGGCGTCTGTCTTGGAGCAAGCGGCTCGCTATATAAACGTGTAACAATATACAACTCCCGCAGGGCGGGTTGTGCGTCGGGCTTGGGACCCACCACGTAAAAATCCTATCCAATGAAAACAACAACAAAGCCTCGGATGAGACCACCCCTTTCTGATGACAACCACGGCAAACGTTTAAAGGACTATGATTTGAGGGTAAGCACCTGGAACGTCCGGACCCTTAATTGGGAAGGTGCCTCTGCCCAGCTGGTTGATGTCCTCGAAAGAGTGAAAGCTGACATCACCGCCATACAAGAGATGCGGTGGAAGGGGCAAGGCAAGAAGAAATGTGGGCCTTGCGATATATATTACAGTGGCCATGCAGAGGAGCGTATATTTGGTGTTGGTTTTGTGGTGGGAAAGAGACTCAGCCGCCGAGTACTGTCGTTCACGCCAGTGAACGAGCGTCTAGCCACCATCCGCATCAAAGCGAGATTTTTCAACATATCTCTTATCTGCGCCCACGCCCCGACGGAAGAGAAGGACGATGCGATCAAAGACACTTTCTATGAGCAGTTAGAGCATGCCTACGACCGCTGCCCCCGTCACGACATTAAGATTGTGCTTGGCGATTTTAATGCCAGGGTGGGTAAGGAAGGTATCTTTGGCAGCACAGTCGGAAAATTCAGTCTCCACGACGTAACCAGTCCCAATGGGACGAGGCTGATCGACTTCGCCGGGTCACGAAACATGGTCATTAGCAGTACCAGATTCCAGCACAAAAAAAATACACCAAGCCACATGGCTGTCTCCTGATCGAA
The DNA here is from genome assembly GCA_960531455.1 of Urophora cardui. Lineage (NCBI taxonomy): Eukaryota > Metazoa > Arthropoda > Insecta > Diptera > Tephritidae > Urophora > Urophora cardui. The sequence goes on from OY482673.1 coordinate 42,375,720, forward strand.
AAACGCGAAATCAAATTGATCACGTCTTGATCGACGGCAGACACAGCTCCAGCATCCTAGATGTGCGCACAATCCGTGGTCCCAATGTCGACTCCGACCACTATCTTGTAGCAGCCAAGGTACGCACCCGCCTCTGTGCAGCAAAGAATGTGCCAGCAGGACAGCAAGGAAAGTTTGAAGTCGAAAGGCTGCACATGACGCAGACAGCCAATCAATACACCACTCGGCTCTCACTCCTGCTCTCTGAGAGCAACCCTTCACCAAACGATGTATCTGAGGAATGGGAACACATCGCTCGTTCACTTCGTATCGCCGCTGAGGAATCTATAGGATACAAGCGAGCCCACAAGAACACCTGGTACGACAAGGAATGTCGCGATGCCTCGGAAAGAAAGAACGCCGCCTACAGGGCTACATTGTGTGCGGGCGCAACGCGAAGCGTATGGGAGCGTTATCGAACGGCGAAGAAGGAAGAGAGGCGCCTTTTTCGAAAGAAGAAAAGGGAGGCTGAAAGGCGCGAGTGTGAAGAGCTTGAGATGCTGGCGGGTAGGAACGATGCTCGAAAATTCTATCAAAAAATCAGGCGGATGACTGAAGGTTTCAAGACCGGGGCAAATTCCTGCCGGAATGATAACGGTGATCTGGTAACTGATGTCCAGAGCATACTTAAGTTGTGGAGGGATCACTTCTCCTCCTTGCTAGATAATGGCAACAGTGAAAGTGCGGAAGGAGAAGATGTACGACCCGAATCCCCAATAGCAGATGATGGTAGGCATGTTCCACCACCTGATCATGACGAAGTGCGAATAGCAGTATCTAGGCTTAAGAATAACAAGGCCCCGGGCGCTGACGGCTTGCCAGCCGAGCTATTCAAACATGGTGGCGAAGAGTTGATAAGGAGCATGCATCAACTCCTATGCAGAATATGGTCGGACGAGCGCATGCCCGACGATTGGAACTTAAGTGTGCTCTGCCCAATCCACAAAAAAGGAGACTCCACAGTACGCGCCAATTATCGTGGGATAAGCCTCCTGAATATCGCATATAAGGTCTTAGCAAGTGTATTGTGCGAAAGACTGAAGCCTATCGTCAACAATCTGATTGGACCTTATCAGTGTGGCTTCAGACCTGGTAAATCTACCATCGACCAGATCTTCACAATACGACAAATATTGGAAAAAACCCATGAAAAAGGATCCGACACACACCATCTCTTTGTCGATTTTAAAGCCGCTTTTGATAGCACGAATAGGAATTGCCTGTATGCCGCAATGTCTGAATTTGGTTTCCCTGCTAAACTTATACGGCTATGCCAAATGACATTGACTAACACCACCAGCTCCGTCAGAATTGGGAAGGACCTCTCCGAGCCGTTCGAGACCAAACGAGGTTTCAGACAAGGTGACTCTCTTTCGTGCGACTTCTTCAATTTGATGCTGGAAAAGATAATACGAGCTGCAGAACTTAACCATACAGGAAGCATCTTATATCACAAGAGTGTGCAACTGCTGGCGTACGCCGATGACATCGACATCATTGGCACTAACACGCGCGCCGTATGTTCTGCCTTCTCCAAGCTGGATAAAGAGGCTAAGAAAATGGGTTTGGCGGTCAACGAGGACAAGACGAAGTACCTCCTGTCATCACACAAAGAAACAGCACGCCTTGGCAGCCACGTCAATGTTGATAGCTACAAATTCGAAACTGTTAAGGACTTCTTCTATCTGGGAACCAGCATTAACACCAAGAATGATGTCAGCACGGAGATCCAACGAAGAATCACGCTTGCCAATAAATGCTACTTCGGACTAAGTAGGCAACTGAAAAGTAAAGTCCTCTCTCGACAAACAAAAATCACACTCTACAGGACGCTCATCGTTCCAGTCCTCATGTACGGCGCAGAAGCATGGACAATTTCAAAATCAGATGAGATGGCACTTGGAGTATTCGAGAGAAAAGTTCTTCGTAAGATTTATGGACCTTTGCGCGTTGGCGTGGGCGAGTATCGACGGAGATTTAACGATGAGCTGTACGAGCTTTACACAGACATCGACATTGTTCAGCGAATAAAGATCCAGCGGCTGCGTTGGGCAGGTCATGTCGTGAGAATGGACGAAGGCGCTCCGGCCAAGAAAGCATTTCTATCGAAACCCGCTGAACGCAAAAGAAAAGGGAGACCTCCACTGCGTTGGGAAAATCAGGTGGACAGCGATGCTGCCTCCCTAGGTGTTCCCAAGTGGCGCCATGCTGCACGAAACAGAAGCAATTGGCGCGCTCTGTTGGACTCGGCCAGAATCGTCTAGACGGTTAAGCGCCAATCAAGAAGAAGAGAAGAAGACTGGTTGTCTGATGTGCACCAAATACTTTAATACTTTTTGTATGCGAATTTTATAAAATGAAATTCAAACAGAGGACAAAAAAATGCATAAAAACATAAGAGATCATATAAGTTGTAATATATCTAAAACTTTTAGAAAATGTTTGTTTGTCGTCAAGATAATGATAATGTATTAATATTCTAAGGCCTTACTAAGGCCTTTTTAAGACGTAAGAAAGTACGCAATATACTCATATTTAGGTGAAGCTCTCAATATTTTATATAATACTGAACTTCCTGCCTTGCATTAAATACAACGGAAGAAAATTGAACTCTCAAAATATTGTAATATTAATGGGATCTGAACACAGCTATCACATCTTTTGTAGTATTCTGTATGAACTGTATTAGGGCAATAAGTTTATGATGAAAGGAAGTACACGTCAAATTAAAAAAAAAAGATCGATGTTACGCCCATCTTAAAAAAGTTAAAGCAGTCTCATATTGATGTTTTTAAATTTGACTCTATTAAAGAAGCTTGCAACTGTTGAAAATGTATGTACATATGTATGAAAGTAGGAGTGCGGAGTATAGACTCATTTTCCAGTACAATCTATAGCTACATATTTGAACATTTTTTAGATGAAGACGGAAATTCTTTCACGTAACTGCGGATATATGTATGTATGTTCGTATGCTTCGTATCCACCTATCGATTTATAAAGCATTCCTATGTTTATATATACGATATATATGTATGTATATGAGTATGTGCAAGAAATGCGCCTTCCAATTGTAATTTCGCTATACATATCATTTGTTTTCATCTCATAGGAGTGATAAAAATACAATTTATATCGAGTTAACATTCGTATAAAGTATTCATTTCACTACCAACAACAGCTAACCGAACCACCGAAGCACCACAAAATTTGCAAATTCAAACGCGAAAGCCAAATAATAGATTCTTGTTTGCTTTGTATGCTCTTCTGTTTTTTTTTTGGTTTTTTTCTTTGGTAAAAGTGTGAGAAATGAAAAATGAGCAACAAGGTGTAAATAAACTATGTGGCATGCCACATACAAATTGATAGCGCGATATCCCTGCAAAAAATGCGATCACTCCGGGATACATCCGGGACAACTCGCAAGGGAGCATGCGATTACTACCCATTTGTATCTCTTTATATGGGTTGAAGTGTTCTCTTTTGTTTGAGCATGTCCTATGAAGAGACTAATTGTACCCAGTTTGTACCCGAACGGGTAGCAAAAGCGCACAATTGTACCCGTTTTGTACCCGAACAGGTAGCAAATGCGACACATCCATTTGTGCGACTAATTGTACCCGTTTGATACCCTTTCGGGTACAATTCGTCTACAATTAGTATACATATGTACCCGTTCGGGTACAATTGGGAACAATTGTAGACTAATTGTACCCGAAAGAGAGCGCTCCCGGACAAATCTTTTTAGAGACTCGTCGCACACTTTTTTACAGGGATATGCTGTACTGGAAGGATATATGTAGGTATGTACATATGTAAGTTTGCAGCCACTTAATGGTCGTTATGATGACAAACAACGGATGTAGAAGAAAGATGCATAGGCAGCGCATAATGAAAAATTTATAGCACCAAGTGAATGGGACTAAAGTGCAAAATAAATAATTTGAGCAATGAAATAATAAATAAGTGAATATAAATGTATGTATGTATATAAAATAAATAATATAATAATATATAATAAAGACAAATGTAGGTACACATCTAGCTTAATTGTATTTTTATGTGTTTTTTAAATGATCACTTCGAAGGATTTTCAAGTTATGACATGATATTTGCCTTTAACATTTAAAAGAAAATTCTTTATAGAGCAGTTGGCGCTATGCGATAATGGTTGATATACAAGCATATCTAATAGAGTCATTGCGTATTATATGGAATGCGTGTTCTTGCCTTCATTAGCCGTTTTATTTTGTATTGTGATGGTGAATCTACACTATCTACCTTAAATCGCATGATCTCCGTACATATGTACATAAATTAGTTATGTTATTCTTGACACTTTCTACGTCATCTTTGTACGTAACGATTGCACCTAGTGTGAGCTTAATTGAGGCTTGACAAGCACAGAGAATTATTTGACAGTAATTAATAGGCGAGAGTGAAGAAAAAAAGTGACAGATGGGAGAGAGAAGAACTTCCGGGAGTCGAGTTGTGGAGTTGGGGCGTGATAAGCTTGGTGTTGAGGTCTTCTTGGTCAGCTTGGCGAATTGATCGTGCGGTAAAGACGGAGATAAAATAATCGTATAGTTTATCTGTAATTATCAAATCAATCAAAGGCATTCTGCTTAAATTTTGTGAATAAAGTGAACTAAAAACGTCACTAGAATTCGATCGTGCAGTAGTGTCTTCAAAGCCAATCTAGTTTTGAGGAAAAATTGGCGTTTCCACCGAAACCATACTCGCCACGTGTGTGATTAATACCACCGCATATTTACACATATAGATCGTTACCTGAATTCAGCCCACGGTGCTATGAGCACATCCACAATCTGCATCGAAGAAAGTGAAGCTTCCCCAGGATCATTACCGAGAAATTAGCCTCCCTAACCTAGCAAGAAGTGAACGCGTGGTAATGAGTTTCAGCATGGAACCTTCTGCAGTCTTCTTTCATTAGAGAAGTATTGGAGCAGTGAAATAAGTATATAGTATATACATACATATATTTATGGTGCATATCATTAGAAAAAAAAAACTGAATTTTGTCTAGAAAAAAAAATTGAGAAAAATCTTTGCACTTGTAATAAAAAAGTCAGAATAGTCATTTGGGTATATGCATCTTTTCATATGCATATGTAATTTTACATACGTTCATTGATGTGTCATACGTACACCCCGCACACTTAAATCTAAGTTTTGTTTAATCGAGACAATACACTATTTTCATCTTAAGTGAATATTGGTCATAGCATAAAGTTTAACTACTTATTTAATTATTCAATCGTTTTGGTTATAAAGAAGAAGAAAGAAAAAAATCTAATTACTTACTAAAACAAAAAAAAAGGGAAGCGAAATTGGAACACCCTAATACATAAGTTCTTACACATGTACAAACATATATTGGAAATTACATTCAATCTTTTTAGTTAAGTTTAGGTTTGGTATTAGTTTTCTTTCACAGGTAGAATGTAATGAAAAAAACAACAAGAAGAAGAAGTCTCACCTCACTATTTGCGCAAATAAGGAGCGGGAGAAGAATACAACAACATTCAACCTACCAAGTAAGTCATTGTATAATTGTAATTTTGGTTGCTGTACATTCGACATACATATGTACGTATATGCTTAACTATAACGACAAGAGATTGTAAACAAAAGAATGTGTTGAATTGTTTCATTCATACCAATACAAAAATATTATCAATATGTTTCATTATATCTAAATTTCATTCATGAATCTTATGCCGTTTTCTTTTCTCGAAAAAATGTTGCCCTGTTTGATTTTCTTAGCCATTTTGTAAGCTTGTGTGGTGATTTCAACGAATATTGTCCTCTGACTAAGTAAGAGGGCACCATTAACTACAAATTCAGCCATTTTATAGAAAGTCATGTTACGTAATTTGATAATTGAGATATTAAAGGGCAACATTTTTTGTCAGAAAAGAAAACGCCATTAATATGAAGAGAGTTTGTTGTTATTGTTAAGGTTAATAATAATGTAAATAAATACATATGTGAATTGCCATATGAAGTCTTGTGAGTAAATTTGTGGTTGGCATAAGTTTGGAAGGGAATGGGAGAGCATCAGCGATCTCTCAATGATATGGCAGGGACGGGATTGAGATGGAACAAGGAGACGAAACTACACCACTAGTCTCCAATTGCTTTCAGTTGTTAGTGGCTATTACCATTGTGCATTAAGTTCCCATTGGTTTTTTTATTGTTTGTGGTTTTTCGTTGATACATAATATGTATGTATGTATATCAGGTACATAATTGTTTTGGGAGTTGAATGAGATAAATTTTTCAGTTCGTATAGTAGCAGATCGTCCGTCATTCTGTCCGCATTAGAAGTATGGAGTAGAAAATATTCCTTATTAAATATGTAATTTTTTTTTGCGCGAGTTTTATTCCCTTCCTTACGTGTATTTTGACCCTGTGCATGAATTTCTTTTGTATGTCACTCTGATAGTCTAACAAGACCATGGGCAAGCACCACGACCTCCCACTGAAACTAGACCAGGAACCGCTAGCATGCACAACCGCCTAAGTCGATTATCAGTTGGTTTATGACAGTATACGGCTTGTAAAGACACTCGTTTAAACTCAAAGTTCTACGAGCTGCTTCTGTTTCTTTACACTTTTGCCAAGAGTCTGTACAAAATTACGTTGGGAATTTTTGCGGCTCTACAAGTTGATCAGGAGCGTAATTAAATGTAAGAGAAAGTTAAAAATACTCTAGAAGATAGTATCTAGTACTTTTAGAAGTTGTTCACTCACCATTCAATCAACCATAAATATCAACACTCTTTTCGTCGTACAATCACTTCACTTTACGCTTACAGATTTTCTTACCTTTTCAATAAACCAAACAGAACTTAACAATTTCAACAATAAGCACAAATGTGAACAAAACGGACAAAAAACAACAGCAACAATAAAATTAACAACAACAAATATCAATCACAACCATTGCAAACAGTTATAAAGTGCTTACAAATTCGATTTCACTGTTGTGCCAAAGTATGAAGAGTGTACGCATGTAAGTTAAATTGTTGCAAGCGATTGAGTGTAGCAGAAGTGGAAAACTTATCAAGTGCACCAACATACTATAACAACAAACAATAGCAACAACAACAAATATGTACATAAAAGCATATTTTAAATGTATACAGCAGTGTGTGTATGTGTGATTTGAGAGTGTGGCAACAAGAATTGCTCAATTGCTACTACTAGAAAATAGATATCATTTCCAAAGTGCACTTGCCGCATTTTGTTGCACATATGAAGTATGTACATATAAACGTACACATGTATGTATTTATGTATATGCAGCTTACAATTTAGTGTGAGTAAAGTTTTTACTTTAATTCAAAATTTTCAACGCTCCCAACTGCATGACCAATGGACATATACATACATACATACATTCATCCACCTATAAAATCAGCAATTCGTAAATGTGCCTACAATTGAGTTATCATTTTTATTGACGAAGAAGAAAATTCGTAAAACGTAAATAAGTTAACTGTGAATTTCGTTTATTGCATTTCTCTCATGCCCATTTCTTGTCTTCCTTCCTTCCTTTCGTCTCAACTGCTCTGCACTTCATTACAATTCAATACCAATTAAGGTTGTTCTCTGTGTCTAATCTTTTTGCCGAGATATCATGATATCTTGAGAAATTTGCCACACAGAGAGAGCGCACCTTTAAGAAAATAAAATTCTAACTGACTTCATTGTGAACTAGCATGTTAGTCATATTCTTTCCACTCATTATACGACTGTTGTCGCTTTGCTTTGCTTGCTTCAATTTCGAATTTATTAATTTTTTATCTGAATAAAATAAAATACTTAAAAAAAAGAACTAGAAACATAAATTCAAACTCACTTCTCATAGAAGACTATTGTGAATGTAATAACATGGTTGCATTCCCCGTGATATTTTTCTCATGATATCAAATATCACGGGTTGAGGTATGAGAAATTTGCCGAACCTCCAAATTTGACAAGACGTGTATTTTGTTGTTGTGCTCGGCAAATTTATCACACTTATGTCATCTCGGCAAATTTGCCAGGCCAAAATCACAGAGAGAGAACAACCTTATTATTGTATTTATGGGAGTTGTGTGTGCTATTTAAGGCAGAACTTATGATGGCGGGCGAAATGGCAATAAATCGACAAGTTGCTGGCAAAGGACAAAGTACAATCAGCCAGCTGGACAACACTCAGCAAAGAAAAAGTAAACGACAACTTCTATACACACAACTGTTCGTATAAATCAGCAAACAGTATGATTGCCCAAATTCAGTGTGGATAATCAGATAAAATATTTCTTGATGAGTTCCATGTACAAACTCGTATGTGTTTATGTATTGTGGTATGTACTGCTGAGTATGAAAACAAAATGTGAACGATTCATAGGTGTACTTGTTATGATTTTTAGGGCTTTTATGCTTTTGTTTATTGTTGTTGTTGTTTAACTATCCTACTATTTTGTCGTACTTGTTTGTCACCACAGAGCATAAGTCACAATAATTTCGCTCGTAGTTTTTGTCGTATGTACTCGTACTATGTACTTACCCTTGTAGGGAACTCAATAACTAGTGAACAAAATTTCTAGTTCCGAACTAGCGAAAAGGTGTTAAAAGGGAACTAGATCAATTGTAGTTAGAGGGTCTAACCAGTTCAGAAGGAGTGAATTGAGTGACCATTATAATACACACTTTGATTTGTATGCAATTTCGAAGTGACAAAAATTCTATGAAAATTTTTCGTTCGTTCAATTGCCGTCAGCTTTGTATATTTCTGCAATTCTCAGATGTTTAGTGAAGCATTTTATATAAAGAGTTTTCTATTTGCATCTTGTATAAAATGAAATTTTCCCCTAATTGTGCTTTTCCGATCCCTCAGGCTTACTTTTAATTTTTTTTATTTGATTACTTTTTAATTGTAAATTTTTATTAAATAAATAAATAAAAAAAATATTAGCTAAAAAAAAAATTAAAAAAAGTTATCATCCACCTTGACACCAACAGGATTCGAACCCGCGCCCCTCAGATTAAAAGGCACACGCCAGTCGGTTGCACTTAAGCGGCAGATGTAAAATTGTAGAATTATTAGGTACTCGTAGCTAGTTCAGAACTGTCGATATTGTGCCAATAGACGAACTAGTGTAAACTGTAGAATTTAGTACTAGTTCGGAGCTATCGAAAATATAGTGCAGAGAGTGACAATTGACACCGCCTATGACATCGCGGTGTTAAATTTGCCAGTTGTTAACATGCAAAAGAGATTTGGCTCGCACTAGTAGTGTAGAAAAATGCAATAGAAGCGACCTAGTTCGGAACTAGAGTTTTTCCCTACAGGGTATGTCTCCAAATACGGGTATGTGCTTATGTATGTTCTTATTTTCTGATCTGTGACATTCAATGTCGTTGTTGTTGTTGTTGTTGCACCTTAAGCAAATTGCGTTTATTTCAAATAAAACACATAAATATGATAACGCAATTATGGCAATTCACAATTGTGTTCTGCTTTTGCTGGGGATTGGCTTTTGATGTGTTTATTCTAAGGAAGCGAGTGCCTGATTTTGGCTGCAAAGCACTTTTTGGTTGTACATAATATGTATGAACTTTAGGGTGGGGCGATTTGTATGGAGGGAAATTAATCGATACCGCGCCATCGAAATTCGGATTCCTCTCATCTTTCTGAGTAGAAAACGCCTCTACGACATTTTTCTAAAACTAATTTTGATGTTCCGGAATTTGGTTTTTATTAACCAAGACGAATTTTTGAAAATAAAAATTGGACAAAAATCGACAAAAAAATATCCAGGCCAATATGCACATCGAATTGAAGCAGAATTTTATGCTGAATCCAGATATCAAATCGAAACTAAAATCGGATGATCCATTTTCGAGATATAGCCTGATTTCCGGTTATGGAGGCTGAATGCCGTAAATCGCATATTTTCGCGATTATCTCTTGCTGTGTACAATATATCTAAAATTTTTTTTGCAAATTTCTTAAAGATAGGTAAATACAATATATGAGCAATATTTTAAAATATTAATTTATCTTCCTGTATGGGAAAACTACAATAAATGCTCTAAATAAAAAATTTCAGAATTTTAGCTGCAAAAATTGAGGAGTTATAACCCAAAACGTAGACGTATGCTGTTTGGGACTTGTTTTTTTACTTTAGTCAACTCTAAAAAAAACTCAAGGTTACTCATACGCCATAGCGTACTATTGGAAGCAAAAAACAAATTTCAGAAACATAAGTCTACGTTTTAGGGAATAACTCTTCAATTTTTGCAGCTAAAATTCTGAAATTTTTTATTTAGAGCATTTATTCTACACAAAGCGCTGTCGGCGAAAATCATCGGTATCGCATGACTATAACATAGAGAACCCATACCGCGCTTTTGGGCCAAGGAAAAAAGAGTGCATTCTAGTTTTCCTATACCGGAAGATAAATTAATATTTTAAAGTACTGTTCATATATTGTATTGACTTATCTGTAAAAAGTTTGCAAACAAAATTAAGATGTATTGTACACAACAAGAGATAATCGCGAAAATATGCTATTTTCGGCATTCAGCCTCCATAACCGGAAATCACGCTATATCTCGAAAATGGATCATCCGATTTTAGTTTCGATTTCATATCTGGATTCAGCATAGATTTCTGCTTCAAATCGATGTGCCTATTGGCTTGGATATTTTTTTGTCGATTTTTGCCAAATTTTTATTTTCAAAAATTCGTCTTGGTTCATAAAAACCAAATGCCGGAACATCAAAATTAATTTTAGACAAATGTCGTGGAGGAGTTTTCTACTCAGAAAAATGAGAGGAATCCAAATTTCGATCGCGCGATATAGGTTAGTAAATCGCCCCACCCTAATGAACATATGTATTTACTGTGTGCCACTTGCGATTTGGAGGCAGATTTTTCTTTCCCCTTAAATTAGAAGACTGGCTAGTTTACAGCTGCTCTTGAAGGCTATGGAGGAAAACGTAAGCTTATTGTTTATAGAACAACTAGCAAATACCCGTTGCTTCGCAATGAGGAATATAGTTAACCAAAGTCAAGTCAAGTCAATTCAAATCAAATCAAGCGAAGTCAACTCAAGTCAATTCAAGTCAATTCAACTCAAGTCAATTCAAGTCAACTCAAGTCAGTTCAAGTCAATTAAAGTCAATTCAACTCAAGTCAATTCAAGTCAAGTCAAGTCAAGTCAAATCAATTCAAGTCAATTCAAGTCAATTCAAGTCAAGTCAAGTCAAGTCAAGTCAAGTCAAGTCAAGTCAAGTCAAGTCAAGTCAATTCAAGTCAATTCAAACCAAGTCACGTCAAGTCAACTCAATTCAATTCAAGTCAAGTCAACTCAAGTCAATTCAAGTCAAGTCAATTCAAGTCAAGTCAAGTCAAGTCAAGTCAAGTCAAGTCAAGTCAAGTCAAGTCAAATCAATTCAATTCAAGTCAAGTCAAGTCAAGTCAAGTCAAGTCAAGTCAAGTCAAGTCAAGTCAAGTCAAATCAAGTCAAGTCAAGTCAAGTCAAGTCAAGTCAACTCAAGTCAATTCAAGTCAACTCAAGTCAATTCAAGTCAATTCAAGTCAATTCAGCTCAAGTCAATTCAAGTCAAGTCAAGTCAAATCAATTCAAGTCAATTCAAGTCAATTCAAGTCAAGTCAAGTCAAGTCAAGTCAAGTCAAGTCAAGTCAAGTCAATTCAAGTCAATTCAAGTCAATTCAAACCAAGTCAATTCAAACCAAGTCACGTCAAGTCAAGTCAATTCAATTCAAGTCAAGTCAACTCAAGTCAATTCAAGTCAAGTCAAGTCAGGTCAAGTCAAGTCAAGTCAAGTCAAGTCAAGTCAAGTCAAGTCAAGTCAAATCAAGTCAAATCAAGTCAAGTCAATTCAAGTCAATTCAAGTCAATTCAAGTCAATTTAGGGCAAGTCAAGTCAAGTCAATTCAAGTCAAGTCAACTCAAATCAAATCAAGCCAAGTCAACTCAAATCAATTCAAGTCAATTCAAGTCAAGTCAAGTCAAATCAAGTCAAGTCAAGTCAAGTCAAGTCAAGTCAAATCAAGTCAAGTCAAGTCAAGTTAAGTCAATTCAAGTCAATTCAAATCAAGTCAAGTCAATTCAAGTCAATTCAAGTCAAATCAAATCAAGTCAAGTCAAATCAAGTCAAGTCAATTCAAGTCCATTCAAATCAAGCCAAGTCAAGGTCTAGGAATCATTATAAATATAACTCCATGTAAAAGCCTTGTTCAAAAGCTTTCATTTCATACTAATATTGCTCTGAAATATTCCGGGTTAATCCGGGGTCACATTTTGACCCATATTTGGGGACTCGGCCCAGGTATCACAAATAACATAATTCTACGTCGAAGTCCTCATCAAGACCTTTCATTTGGTAGCAATATCGCTCAGAAATATTCGAGGGCCATCCGGTTCCACGTTTTGACCCATATCAGAAGACCCGTCATGGAAATCACAATGAAAATAGGTCTGTATTAAAGCCCAGCTCAATACCTTTAATTTCATACCAATATCGTTCAAAAACACTCCGGAGTAATCCGGTCCCACATTTCAGCCCATACCTGGGGAGGATGTCTAGGCATCACAATGAAAATAACTATGCTGAAGTCCTGCTCAACACCTTTCATTTGATACCAATATCGCAGGTGTAGGTGCAGGCGTTCTTGAGTTATAGCATAGTATGCATGTGTAAACAGGTTTTTGATTGCCACCGAGACAAAGAACAAACCGTGCAGAAACAAACATATGAGTCGCCTGGGCTGCGCTGCCTGGCACGACTGCGACGCCTCCACTGAACACGGCAAATGACCAAACGAATCCGTCTATGCTTGCGCTTTTTTGAGTTTTTCGAAATTTAAAACCGGGAAAAAGGTATTAAAGTCTTAGAAATGCGCAAAAAACACATGGTTCTCGAGAATTTACCATTTGTGACATTTTAAAAAAAAAGAATTATTAAAATCGGTGCAGTACTTTTTGAGTTATCGCGTTACATACATTTTCCATACAATCAATTTTATATAATTAGTATATAGATGTATTATGAGTTATAAATATGTGCATATGTATGTACGTATACTGTATATATGTATAGATAAACATATATTTTTTGTACAGGACCAATGGTAGGTTTACGCAGTAGGTACACACATGCATTTTACATGTCCTGTTTTACCTTTCATATCTACTCGTATACAAACATACTTACATTTGTATGTACATACATACCCAGCCAGCAAAATCATCGTAAATGAGCTCGTAAACAGATGTTTTCTCGAAGAAAACTCTAATAAAATATCGTTTAGGAAATCCGTTTACGATTCGCCTACGAATACTGTTTCGCTTTAAAATGTTCAGTGCCTACGAGTGTCTGTATCGAAAAAGCACTCATATATGAATCTTTTTACGTCCGTTTTTTATCGTAAATGTAGAAATTTTACAAACATACTTACAGCCAGTTTCACGAAAGAATTTAAGTTTAATTTAATTTTTTTTACTGGAATTTTATATGAAATCTGACAGGGAAAAAATTAAATTTTCACTTAAATATTTTCGTGAAACTGGCTGTTACTTTTAAAATATTGAGTTTGAAATTTTTCGTTTTCTTTTTTTTTTTTTTGACATGATAGAAAAAAGTTTCTTTTGTTATTGTTTTCCGATGCGAGAATAGCTCGTAAATCGCAATGTTCGTAAAATGTACGGTACCTTGCTGACTGGGTACCTTTAATTCATACATGTCATAAATGGAATTTGCGAAATTGTCATAAAATCATTATTGCATTTGTGCTTGATTTTATTTCCGTTTCCGTTGTTGACGAAAATTATGATTGCTATTTGACAACAAAAAACGACAGTCGCCCTTAGCTTACAAATATGATGAACTACATACCTACATACATACATATGTACATATATGTATACAATGGGCGTATCTTATAAGCTGATATATTCATATGTACATTAGACCGTGTCGCAAAAAAAAAGTTCGCGGTATGCCCCCATATTATGCCTTCTTTGAAACATTTCTGGAATATTTTTTTTTGATACCGCATTTCCATTTCCATTTATTGCGATAAGATTTCTCTTCATATCTTCAGTATATATAGACAGATCTTAATGTTTAATATACCAAGCAATTTTAATAATTTTGTATTGAGAGGGTGGTTTTACCACGTAATTGTAACTATGTACGCCATTGAATCATTAACCACCCAAAACCTAGTTCCTACTACCCTAATGTACTTTCCTTTTGGTTGCTTGCTTTTCTGACAGCATAGGAATATGATAAAGGTCGTTCAAGGTCATTAATCTTTTACGAAAGAATTATTTCTATCGCTTCAGTACAACCAGAAATAAAATTAACATTCCGAGGGATATACTTATGTGTTTTCCTTTCTATTGTCTTTTAGGTTCTTTTACAAAGATTATTTATGAGGAGACCCCTATAGCAAATAATTCTCTAGAACATTTGAACCCTCTAACACCCACACGAAAAGGTGATTTTGACTCCCTTTTTAGAAAGTTAGGAAAATAGAATTTTTGGGTCCCGTACGGCAGACGTTAATTTCGGTGCTTCTAATTCGAGACGGTACACATCGTAGATGCCTTTGCATGGCAGCCCATCGAACGCTTGCAAAACTGCCTAATTTTACATTTGTGGCAAAAATGAGATTTGGAAACCCTGAGCTTCAGACATCGATGACAACACATGCAAATCGTAAAGAATTTGTTTAAATAACAAGTTTTTAAAATACCGATTAATTAAATACCAACTATCTCACCATATCTACGGCAAAGCAAGCACATCTTTTCGCTCTCCTGTAAAATTTGGGTTTTGGTAAATGAGCGGTTTGCAATTTTTCGATGGGCAGTTTTGCAAAGGCATACACGATACATACATGTATATCGGGTGTCTTATGCACAGAAAGACATTCAATTAATTGCATTATAAATCAATTTTTATTATAGAATATGATTAATTTACCTTTAAAGGATATACATACATACATATGTACACATTTTTATACCAGTTTAATTCTTAACAAAGGCGACTCGTCTCTCTTTCTCTCCACTAATTCTTCAATCTGGAGCACAGCCTTACGTAGGAAGGGAACTGTGTAAATATCGAAACCATATCACTGACAGCGCTCTTAGCACAACCACCATATTCACCAGGTGTAGCTGACAATTTCTTTGACAACTGAACCGCTTTGGACACTTGACCCTTCAGAGACCATATTCTAAAGAATAATTTAAAGAAACAGTTGGTTGGTGTGGTTTTCTTAGCATCGGCAGCATCGTTGAGTGCACCATTATTGCAAACATTCGTATTCAAATGGATAATGTCATTGGAGGTTTTTATCACAGTTTGTACTTGATTTAGTAACGTATTCAATTCCTTCAGAGCATCAGCATTGCAGCCTTTAACGCCATTCACGAAATCTACACCAGCATCACGGGTGGTGATTACATGTCGTATAGAGCAATTGACACCTTTCAGGGTGCGCAGACTGACCATAAGGGCAAAGTATAATATGCCGAGGAGGCTGAAATCTTCATCGATGTCACCTTCGGCAACGCCCAACGGAACGTATTCCATTAGATCATTGTCGTCAAAATCATTGGCGACTTCATTGTCGACTTCATAATCGATGTTGGCCTGTGGAGGGTAAGGAAATTAAAAAAAAAGTAAAATAAAATTTTAACCCATTACAGTCAATGTGTCCATGTGGATATAGTGTGTTTTTTAATGAAATAGAAACATATTTTTTATATATATATTTTTTTGTGATTCCTTTGTTACTTCTGTCACTAGTCCTTCAAGGACCTACGATCCGAAAGACGAAAATAATGTCATACTCACACAATTCACTACCAAGCAAAGTCCTAAGACCGTAGCAAGCACAGCTAATTTCATTTTAGTATTATTTGATTAATTTTTCATTGTCGAATGCCGATCGGAGCGCACTTTTATATCGCTAAAAAATTTTTGGCTGTCGATCGATCACAGGATTATTTTTTGCTTGGCAGTGATAACTGATAACCTTAAGTACATATGTAGATATTATTGACCGACTGAGCTTTTGCATTTTTTTAGAAAGTTTGTTTATCAACAAAAGGTATTGATTATTTTATTATTTTAAATATACACGTGTCAACTAATAAAAAAAGAGGTACTTATAGATAATTATGTAATTGCCAGGTGTAATTAATCAATTTTTGTTGATAGGAGATACATACATACATGGTACAAAATGTGCAAAAAATTACTCAGACATTTATTTCATTGTTTTCTTTGTGATTTTTAATTCACTGCTTCGGATTATGGCGATTTCTTTCAAGTAACATTTTCCCACAAATTTGAAAATTCTTTTCTATAACATTACAATTTTTCCACGTTAGAATATAGTTTTATATCAACAGTCTTCTTTTCCGTGTACCTACATATAGCCAGAATAGGAACTAAATGAGATTGTTTCTTAAATTAAAATTCTTTCTTTCAGACATACTAGTATTACGATTGAGTCTGCAAAAAACGGATCTCAAAATGTCTAACATTCCCAAACAACAAAACAGATCTAGATACAGAAATTCAATATAAAATAAATAATTTTATTGCTTCTGGTTCATATCCGATTCACATACACATATGTAAAAGACTTTTATTAGCGATTATTGTGGTCACTTTGTTATTCGTCTCTTCCATTGCTCTTTACCTAAGTAAGTTATTTAATTGTATCCCATTATAAATGACGTTAAGTGTGTGAATGAACAAAAGCAGAAAAGTCAATTATCACAAAAAGCATGAAAGATCGACTTATAAGACTGCAGATATACTACGAGTATACATACATACATATATACACACATAGTAGGTACATAGTCGCCGCACACTGGGTGATAGCGGCCAAAAATAAAATCGAAATTAAAGTATTAGCAAATCAAATTTTTTTGAAAGTGATTGACAGATATAACAATTTGTAAAAAAAAAGCTTATATAAAATTTTTTGAGTCTCGTTTTGTTTAGCCGTACAGGGTGTTAAAAACTGAGCAAAAAATAGGTCCTTTTATTTCTCAACAATTACACCTTATACAAAATGCTGTAACTCATTCAATTATTAACGTATGTAATCGAGTGATACATCATTACATAGATATTGATTTGGCCTTTTAGAAACAATAAGCCTTTTGTAACCAGCGGTAACTCTTAGATTTATATGAACTTTCAAATATTGACAAAAAAAGTCGTAAAAAAAAAATTTTGCTCAACTTTAAACAAAAAAATAAAAAAAATAAAAAATATGACCTCCCCAATTTTTTCATATGTTTTGAAATGATATATTTTTAATCAAACTGCATTTTAATTCTTGAAATCAACCTGCGCTTTTCGCTTAAATAATCTTTTTCCCATTTGACTAAAAGTGCCTTTTTCAAAACGCAATAATTAGGCTACTTTTATGAAAGACATTATGAAAAATCTTATTCTTAGGCGACTAATCGAATAGTTTGTTCACCGTGTTGTAGGCAATGGTTCACACTTTCAAATTATGAAAGAATTTTTTTTATCAGCGTCATCATTATTTTTTTGCAGCCTTTTTCTTTTCGAACAGAAAAAAAAATTGTGTAAAAATTGGAAAATTTCAACATGAAATAAAAAAAAAATACAAAATATGACCTCTCCAAATTTTTAATATTTGGTGCTAGTGAACGTGCTTTATAAACAGGTGAAGAAATCTTAAAAATTCGTTTGCGCTTTTTTGTTTTATGAACTTTTTTATGGAGTGAGTTTTTCTAAGTTTTCATACATTTTTCCCATACAAAATCCCCAAAAGTATGCTTCAAAAAGTATTAATAATTTTGTATGGGGAAAATTTGCCAAGTTAATGAAACTTAAACAACAATTTCTCCAATTCTAATAAAGATATCTGAAAAATTTAAACGCCATATTCAGGGGGATGGTTTATGCTTTCTAACGGTGTATTTGATTTTGAATAAAAAAATATTACATACAAGATATTAAGCAGGGAATATAGTCAAAAACGTGTTTTTTTGCCTAATTGGACATGAATATCTCAAAAACTAGAACCAATTTGAAAATTCTGACTTCAGATTCAGATTCAGCACACTGAAATCCTTTAGAAAAGTATAGTTTCATTTGTGGTATAAAAATTTTTTTAAATGTGATTTTTTTGAAGGAAAATTTTATGATGAATGCTTATAAAATGCTCAAAAGTGCATATATTTTTAATTTGAAAACCATGGAATACTTTGCGCTTTTTCCAAAATGATTACTGTATATTATTTATATTTAAAAAATGTGTGCTCTTATTAAAATTGAGCATTTTAGCTATAATAGTTAACAAAATATTGAAATTTCAAAAATACCGTTATATGGGAGGGGGGTGTATTTGTGGGCCGATTTTGTTCAAATTTTCACAGTTTACTATCTTCAATCAAGAAAGCTTAAGTTCCGAGTTTAAAGTTTCTAGCTCAATTATTACTATTTTTGGCCGCGTTTGTATGGAGGTGCCCCCACTGTGCGCCGCTGTGGTGCAGTGGGTAGAGTGCTCGCCTGCTATGCCAGAGGTCTCGGGTTCAAACCACGGTCCGAGCCAAACACCAAAACAATTTTTCTAATTAGTAAAAATCCAATTATTGGGTTTTTTTTAAGAGCAGCGGTCACCTCTCGGCAGTGGACGGCATACCCTCCGAGAGTATTTCTGCCATGAAAAAGCTTCTCACAAAAAATGCATTCGCCGTTCGGAGCCGGCATAAAACTGTAGGTCCACCCAATTAGTAGGAAAAACAAAAAAGGAGAACACCTCGAATTGGGAGAGAAGCTCGGCCATAAAACTCGTCAGAGTTATAATAGCGCCATTGTATTATATTATTATTATAGTAGGTACGATACTCTTTATCTATTATACCCAGTGAACAAATCCATGACTACAATACTATGAACATTATAAGTATGACCATAAATTATAAAATGGCTCAATTCAAAATTCCAAAATTTTCAGGAGAGCCAAAAAAACTTTGTTTATTTACAAGCAATTATACAACAAAAGGCCACGTATAATGGTTACTTTTCAGTCAAAAGAGACACTTAGTCTTAGTCTTAGTCTTAGTCTTAGTCTTAGTCTTAGTCTTAGTCTTAGTATTAGTCTTAGTCTTAGTCTTAGTCTTAGTCTTAGTCTTAGTCTTAGTCTTAATCTTAGTCTTAATCTTAGTCTTAGTCTTAGTCTTGGTCTTAGTCTTAGTATTAGTGATGGGCGAGTCCGAGATGTTTAGACAATCGAGAGAATCGCCATCGTTGCAAAATCACAATCGAGTCAAAAGTTGACTCGCTCCTCGACTACACAATCGAGATGTTTTTGCGATTGTTCCGAGTCGGCGAGTCTGAGGTTGTTTCGATGACATCTCGACTACACAAGCGAGATGTTTTTGCGATTGTCCGAGTCGGCGGGCCGGCTGTTGTTTTGATGATATGTTTTAGTTGATAAAATAAACTGAATGAGGTTTGTTGATAAAGAAAGTAGGATTTTTAATGGAAGTGAGGCAAATACATAAATAAATTAACCAAATTGAAAAATGCTATACATAGACGCTGCATTATTGCAATCACAAGTAAAGAGTGTCGTGCATAATAATAATAATTAATTATTTAAACATTAATAAATTTTATGAAGTGAGACGCTTATGAAACAAATGAATTTTACGAGTAGCAAAAACGGCAATAGATTTGTACCACTCTGTATGTTTTTTAAAGCAATTTTAATATTCAAGCGGCAACAACAAATATGTATTTTTTGCAGCGAGTCCGAGATGTTGTAGGGTTGCTTTGAAAACGAGAGGAATCGTTGGCGAGTCCGAGATGTTTTAGCGATTGTTTCGACTGACGGCCATTTACGACTAGACTCGAATACGAATGAAAACCATCGAGAGCATTCGAGATGTTTCAACAATCGCGAGAATCGAATAAAGCATTTCGGACTCGCCCATCACTACTTAGTATTCGTCTTGGTCTTAGTATTGGCCTTGGTCTTGGTCTTGCCCTTGGTCTTGGTCTTGTTCTTGATCTTGATCTTGGTCTTGGTCTTGGTCTTGGACTTGGTCTTGATCTTGGTCATCGTCTTGGTCTTGTTCTTGATCTTGATATTGATCTTGGTCTTGGTCTTGGTTTTGGTCGTGGTCTTGGTCTTGGCCTTGGTCTTGGTCTTGGTCTTGATCTTGGTCTTGTTCTTGGACTTGGGCTTGGTCTTTGTCTTGGTCTTGGTCTTGAACTTGAACTTGGACTTGGGTTTGGTTTTGGTCTTGGTCTTGATCTTGGTCGTGATCTTGTTCTTAGTCTTGGTCTTGGTATTGGTCTTGGTCTTGGTCTTGGGCTTGGGCTTGGTCTTGTTCTTGGTCTTGGTCTTGGTCTAGGACTTGGGCTTGGCCTTGGTCTTGGTCTTGTTCTTGATCTTGATCTTGTTCTGGGTCTTGGTGTTGGTCTTGTTCTTGATCTTGGTCTTGGTCTTGGACTTGGGCTTGGTCTTGTTCTTGGTCTTGATCTTGTTCTGGGTCTTCGTCTTGGCCTTGACCTTGATCTTGGTCTTGGTATTGGTCTTCGTCTTGTTCTTGGTCTTGGACTTGGGCTTTGTCTTGGTCTTGGTCTTGTTCTTGATGTTGATCTTGATCTTGGTCTTGGCCTTGATCTTGGTCTTGGTCTTGGTCTGCGTCCTCGCTTTCTTCTCCTTCTTCTTCTTCTTCTTCTTCTTCTTCTTCTTCTTCTTCTATGTAATAGTAATTGTCATCGTATTCGTATTCGTATAAGATATTCGGTATTCATATTTCTAGTTGCATTCTGCTTGCATGTGCTTTTTGGATAAGCTGAGACTAGTTATTACTTCGAAATCTCTAATCTAAAACCATTCCCTTTAAGCTCTCAATTACCCCAATAAGTTCAAACTCCCACAAATATTTTCGCCTCATCTTCTCACACCCTTTTTTTCTCCACTTCACACAATTCTTTATCTTCGTCACTTGCACCCACCTTAACTATCGCATCATTGCACTGAGCTAATTTTCAATGGTTGGTCGCTATACTTGATGGTCGCGCAAATGGCTAAAGATATAAAATGCGCTTTCTTAGCTAATTGGAATTGAAACATAAATTAAAAGTCGGAAACAGAAACACATTCGCTAACATTAACAACAACAAAAAACAAAAATATAAAAATAGAAAATAAAAAATACTCGTAATAATAAAAAAATCCAAGCCACAAGTAAATATATCAACGCTGAAGTGCAACTAAAACTATAAGAGAACTGCTGATTGCATTGGGTGTGGGTGTACTATGTCTGCCTCTGTATGTCAGCAGGATGTTACGAAATGTCTCAGTTTACTGTTTAAGTCACTTGTAGACAGGCGTCTTTACGCCTTCGCCGCGTCTTCGCCTCTTGGCTTTTCTGATAGTAGTAATGAACGTCACGTTGCAAGTTTTGTGGTAATGTGCGAACATTACTACATATTTACTATTGTTGTTGCTGTTGTGGCTGCACAACAAACTGCCCGTTGTTGTGGTCTTTCTGCCTTTCTGCTTTCCTGCCTTTCTTGCCATGTCGCTGCTGGCCGTCTTGCGTTTTCTTCATTTGCTGTTTCGGTGTTGTCAGAAGATTAACTGTTAGCAATAATTTTGTTTCGCTTTGGTGGCTCACATTTTATTGTTGCATACTTTAAGGCGTTCTAGTCGCGCATATGGATGTGTATATCGTTAATACTTCATTTAGTAGTTGGTTTAGTTGGGAATTGTTTTCGATTTTTATACACAGTTGATGGTTTCTAACAATATCGTCCAAAAGCAAACAATTCACAATAAATGCGGTGTATGGGATACATACTTGTTGTAAAGAATATTACTATATATCGACGGCTGAGAATAAGATCGCCCTATTTGAAAAATTATTTCTATAACGTCATATTTCAGATTTTACTTCAAAAACGCCCTATTTCAGAGAAAATTCCATGTATATTTCTCTGAAATAGCGCGTTTTTGAATAATTTTCTGAAATAGGACGTTATTGAAACAAATTCTGAAATAGGGTTTTTGAAGCAAAATTTGAAATAGGACGTTATTCAAACAATTTTTGGAATAGGGCGTTTTTGAAACAATTTTAAGTGGTTGAAAAACTTCAGAAATGCGAAATATACGCCATATTAACTTGAAAAAAAAAAAACTGAAAGTGAAGCTGACAGCATCTTCTTTCTACAAAAACTACAATAGGGTATACATTGAAAGCTTTCCATCGAAGTTATACATATGTATGTATGTACTTATATGTATTTTATATAACGTGTGTTCTCGTTATATTGCGACTGTCAAAGATGAATGTGGGAGCAATAAGCCTTTGATTGGTTTCGATATAAAAATTTAGTGCTCAAGTGTTTTATGCCAACTTGGAATTGGTAAATACTCGTACATACATACATATGTGAAATTTTTCGTTGAATCTTGGCGAAAAGGATTGCAAGTTGAATTATACAAGAAGAAGTAGAACAGGAATTGAAAAAGAAAATTGTGACTCAAAAATATATTCGTTTGAACTTCTTAGAATAGATACTAAACACTTTTTTTTACAAAAAGTCCTTTTCTTGAGCTCAATGGACAGATCGTTGGATCTGATAGTATTCAGTTCTGCTATTCAATTCTAGATGTGTACCGAATTCACTTTGGAAATCAGTCACAAGTATTTTGTTAAGGGTTTAAGCGAGTTTAAGTATAGCTTCCTTTTTCTGCTGCTACCTTACACTTAGTTAGCTAAGCTAAGCTAAGGAGTCGAAGTGATCTCATTGTATAACTAAAAGTTCTATTTATTTCTTTACTGGGTTATTTTACGCTATACGTGAGTATTAGAAAATTTTCGTTTATTTATGACTTCTAAGCAATTTTAATTCCTTTTACGTTTTACGACAGCAACACTCGGTTTATTTAAGTTCAGAAGTGTAAAATCAATGATTTTTTTTATTACATTGTTAATAACAATAAATCGTATTGGTTGGTCACTCAGCAATAAATACTTCGAATGCAGGACTTTTTCTTTGAAACACATTATATGTTTGGAGTTGTAAATCTCTGTAAAACTGAACGGATAATTCGATATGATACAAGAGAGCTAGTAAATATTATATGCATTAACTAATGGGAGGTAATAATTGTCGTCATAATAGCTGAGTTCCCGTGGCAGTGATCCAGATCCGGATACGAATTTTGCAAACAAATGCAACAACAATTTTGCGATCCTGATATTTATCTGTATCAAAAATATCTATTACAATCTATACGGATCCGAAATTGATCCAGATAAATATCAGGATCACAAAATTGTTGTTGCATTTGGTTGCAAAATTCGGATCCGGATCTGGATCACTGCCACGGGAACTCAGCTATTGGGATTTTTGTCAGCAGTGATGTCATTTTCACTTCGATCGAAGTATTTCACTTCACTTTTAAGCCCGTCACTTCGACACTTCCTCTTTCCACAAATCACTTCGATTTTGACCAATCAGAATTTGTTTACTCTTTATTGTTCATTTTACGTAGTTGCGCGAAATCGCTAATATAAATGTAGATAAACAAAGAATACACACACATATGAATTAATGTATGCATGTATATAATTTTATTTCTTTTGAATTTTCAAAATAGAAATAATGAATATGAAATGTTTTGTTTTTTTTTTTTTAGAAAAAAAAAAATAACCCTTAACAGCCAAAAATAGTATTCAAATAACTATTTGCTAATTTTTACCATTTTTCCGTTTCTTGATTTCCTCGTCGTTTTGCGTAATTCATTTTTTCTTTTCTTTCACTTGACACAAGCCTAAAATGTTGAACCTAAATGTTGTGCTAAACAAGTTTTGAAAGTTTATTTTCTTCTGCAATTTTTTTTTAAAGAAAGCATTAACTTTGTCATCCTCAAGCTATCCGAAAAGGTATACCAATCGAAAAAATTCGAACTGTGGCGGATATTAGATTCCGCCAAAACATGAAATATATAAAATCGCGGTTTTCTCAAAAAGTTACTATTGGGCGATTTTGTGTTTGACAGATACTTGTTAGTGAAGCATTGAACTTTGATATTCTGCAATGGCCTGCCCTTCGTATTAAAATTTGTTCTACCCTACCGTGTGGTATTTAAGTATAAGTTTAATTTTTTTTACATTGCATGAATTATAACCAGTACCTGTTATACTTAAATAAAATATAATTTTACAAGTACATAGTTAAGTATACAAAAGAATACTTAGTACATTCTCGTTATCCAATGCCCTCACTCTGTAGTTCGATTCGCTTAACTTCGATTTACTTCGATTTTTCAGCCGCTTCACTTCCTTTAAAATTTGGCGGTGACAACACCGGTTGTCAGATCTAAAAATGTTGAAAAGCAATACTAATGGCAGAGGCATAATTGAGATACAATAATAGATCCCTAAACATACACTGAGAGAAAAAAAATATATGGAGGGGTTAAAGAAATTGTTTACCTATTTTGAACACTACTTTGTTTGTTTTGAGTAAATTTTCCTTAAAACATGTTAAAAGGTTTATAAAATATTGTTGTTACATGCGTTACCATGGTTTCATATACTTGTTTTGAAAAAATTCATACATTAAAATAATGAAAAATTCTTTAAGCGCCATTCCATTCCCAACTTTCCTTGTTTTGAAGACTTGATTTCTTTAATTTTGAGAAATTAAATTCCCATACAAATCCCCATGGCAACGAATTTGTTTGAATGTTTTTTTATGTTTTATCCACATTTTTGAGAAAATTTACACAAAACAAAGAAAATTTTGTATTGGGACGCGTGTTCAAAATAAGGAAAATTATGTCTTTGATCGAGAGAAATTTTTTTTTTGAGTGTACCTATTCTGAAATGAGAGGTCAGACAGTACTGTCAGATATTACTATAGCCATATATGTATGTATGTATGTATGTACATTACTGCACTACTTAGATCATACATGGCCACCCAATGGCTCCAGTGACTCCGTTTGTCTCCCAACAACATCGCTGTGGCTCCGAGTGGCTCCCAACAACAAGCAAATCAATTTCGACAGAATAACGCACATTTATTTTTTTCACAGAAATCGTCGTCGCGGTGAGCACTCAAACCTAACGGTCCAGCTTCGACCGCCATTCATTGTGTAGTTACGCCTTCATACATACATACATATGTACATATGGTTGTACATTTATATCTGCTACCTCGTTCATGTTGTTTAGCAAAATATTTGAATGCCTAGCTGCAGCATATATATACATATGTATGTATGTAGGTACATTGTACATTTGTTCTTTTCAAAATGACACCTAAGAATAGAAAGTGCTCATGGTATGATTTTTTTATGTATGTTGTTGCAATAAACCGTTATTTGGCAAAATAATATTTTTATAACTCCGAGAAGAAGGTTGTTGCAATTTTTATTGATGTTGTTGTCGTGTGGCTCCCTTATGCTTAATTTGTAGCCACCTATGACTTAGATAATAATGATATTTCACAGTCCGAGTAAACTTTCCATGAGTCGCTAACTGCTCCACATATTTGGTTTGCGCATAAATGAAGTGAAACTTAAAAAACAAACAACAAGAATAAATGATGGAACAAAAAAAAAAACTAGAAAATAAAACTATTATTACAAAAAACGTAACAATATTGCAAATAAAGTATTTTCTTTTTTCAACGCTTAGCACAAGTTTCACAATTTACAAATTGCTTTTAAATGGGCTGTGAAAAAGTTTTAATGAGTTTTCGACGGACGCGAAATGAGCGGCTGACTCGGCTTAAAAAAAAAAACTATATAACAACAAAAATGGAATGAGCGATGACGTACTTGTAACTTGAGAAGCAAAAACAAAATGGAATGCAGTGGGTGTGAGGGTGGCTTGCGTATACTTGTTGTTAATATGTAATATGCATTTTTATTGTGATTTCTATATTTTGTTCTTTTTAAAAGCAAACACAACAATTGCATAATTTTGCATACTTAAAAAAAAAATATGAACAACTGCTCCCGGGAAAATGCAATAAAATAAAGTTCCCTTAAAAGAAATTAAACTTTGTGAGAAGTTCTAGAAAAAAATAATATGTAAAAAAAAAAAAATAAAAAATTATGCATAATTTGGGATGTTTTCTTTTCTAAAAATAATGTTGGCTCATTTAGTTTTTTTTAGTCAACCTACAAGTTTGTGCGGTAATTTCGCCAAATATTGTCGTCAAAGGTAAGTAAGAGGGTTCCATTATCTGTACAAATACAGCTATGTATTTGATAGATAGTCAATTTACGTAATTCGATAATAAGGATATATCGTTCTTAGAAGGGCAACACTTTTTCCAGAAAAGAAGACGCCATTAAGTTTCTTGGGTGGCTGGCCTGCCATGCCAGAAGTCCTGCCTTCGAGTTGAGCCCAAGTTAACATTAAAATTAATATTTTTTTTTAATTAATTATATGTAACTCAATTAATGCGTTTTTTTTTTCAAAAAAAAAAAAAGAAAAAAAAGTAGTCACCAATTGACAGTGATATGCATCGATATGCTTACTAGTCAACAGACCACTACCAGCCAGATATCCCTGCTTAAAATATGCTGAAAATTGACCAAGAGTCGTAAAAATTGGTAGTAAGATTGTGTTGGTTCATTTTAAAAAAATTTTATCTGAGGGGATCCCCACTAAACTTTATGGCCAGTAATTTTCTGGAACATTTTAACCCTTCATCACTTCCACGAAAGGGTTATTTTGACCCCTTTTAGATAGTCTGAAAAAAATGGAGTTTTAAGGTCGCTAGAGGGTTAAAAGATGCTAGAAAATTATTCGCCATAAAATTTCAGTGGGGGTCTCCTCAGAAAAAATCTTTGTAAAATGGACGTAAACACTGCAGAAAGCAACAAAAACATAAATTCCTCGCAATGTTGAATATGCTTTATTTCGTGTTCTACTGAAGAGATCGCAATACTTCTTTTTCAAAAGAACATGTTGGCAAAAAAAAGATACATCATGGTGGTATAAAATAAGTAATGGGTGACGCCAATGGCGCACATAGGGTTAATGTGATTATATAGTCACTTCAAGCCAAAGTCACTGGTGTATTAAACTTGCAGATCAGACTATAAACACTAGAGTTATGAAAAACAATGTATTTGGGCGACATCTAGCGGCGTAAAAAGATAAATAAAAAATTTTCCGGAAATATGTATTTTCCAAAAAGGCATCATATGGGGGGCGTACGCTGCACTTCTTTTATGAGGCGATACAGCCTAATACAGAATTGTAGCACAGAATCCGACTCTTCAAGGAAGTTAACTAGAAAACTAAAAGAAAACAACAACAAACAATTGTTACAAATGAAAATGAATTTATTGAAATTGTGCATTAGAATAATAAAAAATGAACAATAAAACGAACAACAAATAAAAAAAATAAAATAAAAAGTTGAAAAAGTAATCATAACAATAACAACATCATTATCGACTAAATGAATTTGTAAGCAGAAAATTAAAGAAGCAAAAATTGGATGGTAGCTGAACGGCAAAGCAAAATTAAGTGACGTATAATGAAATTGTCACAAAAAAATATGTAAAATGAAAAACAGTGAAAATAAGAAAAAATGTAGAAAAAAATAAAAATGCTGACAGAAGAAGCATAGCAAACTTTCAACACGAGCACTCACACACCACATAGCACGTTTCCTGTTTCCTGCTTGCTTGTGGGAAAATTAATTTCACCCTCGCCACCCCATACACACAAAAATCACATGAAATTGCGCATACTTACTTATTATGTACGTCACCTTTACTTTTCCTATCTTTTTCACGCCCACTGTTTTCTTGTTTATAAGAAAAAAAAAAAACACACAAGCAACATTTAATAAAATTTTATGCGGCAGGAGTTGTTAAAAAATGAAAATGAAAATTTGTGATTATTACAAGTCAAGGTTTAATTCTTATACAAAAAAAAGAAATTATCACGATTAAAATGTTTCTACGTTTTGTTTGTGCAAAAAAAAAAATAAAAAACAGTCATTCAAAATCACTAAAGTGTAAATGTTTTGTTTTTCAACATTTGCCACTTTAAAGTCTTAACCACTCACTTCACCAAAAAGAAAAAAAAAAAAATTCTGTGCGCGTCAATCCACAAATATGTAATACAATAGCTAATAATATAAAAAGCCATATACATACATATGTACATACGTATGCACATATATTTTATATCGATGGAGGTGTAGGAAAATAATAATAATAATAATAGCTATTGTACTAGCATAACGTACGACGGCTATATGTATGCGCATTAGTTAGCACACCCTGTAGGAAAAGTCAGCACAAAGACAAACTCAGCTGAAAATGCTGTAATGGCATGTAAGTTGAAGTTTTGTTTGCAAACCTTGTTTACGAGAGTGTCAAACTCGGAAAAGGCTAATCTTGGAATAGAATGGAATGTAATTGTGGTAAGCTGGGAAAACTATGCCTTTCCCAAGCACTCAGGCATATTTGAAAACTATACTTAAGGCCTTTAGAAAGGATCAGGATGTAGGAAAAAGGGTGGAATATTGGAATCAGAGTTTCTCTACATACTTCCCAGATTCTTTAATAAATTTGAGAAGTTTGTCGATTGGTAGAGAATGTGCATCCGCCATTCTCAATACATCCGACCTGAGAATGCGCATTCTTAGTCTAGCGAAGGCCGGATAGGCAAATGCTATGTGCTGTCGTCGTCCTCCTCCAGACAAGGTAGGCATAATGAGCTCTCGATGATGCTTATGGTGGCCATGTGCTGTCCCCATGGATTACGTCACAAGGGCCCATATCTGCCACCTTATCTGCTTGAGGAGGAAGTTTGTTACCTCCTTCTTAGGATTTTTTCAGAAAAAACTTTGTAATTTTACAGGAATCTGTAGAGTTTCAGCGTCTCCCGTGAGTTTCCCTAATGGAGTCCCTGATTTACTTCACAGTGCCCGCTATATTTGGTCCTATTATTGGCTGTGGTCCCGTTGGGTGTTACACAATTTGCCAATTCATCCGCCAATTCGTTACCTTGAGCTCCGCAGTGTCCGTGTACCCACATAATTTGAAGTTTATTCCATATTTCTACGGAGCTAAGCTTCAACTAACATTCGTGAATAATTTTTGAAGAGGTTCGCGCAGTTTCCAGTGCCTTCAGTGCAGTCTGGCTGTCACTGCAGATACAAATTTGGTGTCCACGGCGCCTCTTTTAGTGTGGCATAAATCTCGGATTTTACCTGAAGCATAATGGAACCTAAAGTTAGCCTGTAGATGCCAGCCGGATCCAGTACCATATTCTGTTTTTGATCCGGCGTGTAGATGATTTTCCTCAATCCTGTCAGTAGAGTTTCTGGATCTCTCCACTGATCTCTTGTGGGAAAATCGACAGTGTATCGTTTATCAACTGCATAATTATCGTCAGGCCTTGTGAGTTGATTAATAATTATATTTTGACGTCTCTCTATATAAAAAATTTCTTCCAAATATTTAGGCTATTTGCTATACCTTTTACTTTTATCTACATTACAATCTTCTGCGAACATTTTCCTACTGGGCCTAGTTCGCCTTCTACAATTTCGCAACAATTGCAATCAAATAGGAGTAGTATATAGTATCCAATTCTCTCATCAAATTAAATCAAGCGAGGTAATGGTATCGCTGTTATTCTCCCGCATGGATAATAAAACAAAACTCCACACATTCGTATGAAATAATATAGTTAATGTAAGACGTGGTATGAGAAAGCATAAATGTGTATTTCCACTAAAGGAACACAATACAAAGCATACATATGTAGTACATACATACGTACGCAATCTTACAAGACTCTATTCCCTTACAAGTAAATTGTATTTTATTTCTAGTTCGTATTTAATTGGTTATTTGAGGGAAAGCTTTAAAGCGAGATGAATGCACCAAATATTGGTTATTTTTAAATTGGTAAAAAAGAACAAAGCAGTATTAGTTCTTTAAGGGTAGGCAATAAAATTAATATGGGAATGGAAATGTCATATTTTTTACTGAATTATATACATAGTAGTACATGGTTGCACTCTCTTTGCCCTGATTTAGGTACATGAAAACTACCATGAAAACTATTTATTTACTACTCTTTTTGAATTCAGTTAAAGCACATAATAAAGTTCATTTTGAACTTAACTACACAGTAAAAATTTTAGTTTAATTTTAATTCCATTTTAGTATTTATATATAACAATGCCAAAAAGCATTAAATTAAAACCATTCTGGTTTAAAAAAAGGAAGAGAATATTAAGAGACAGAAATTATCCTTGGTGTCAAATTAATAATTTCTTGGAATGAAATCAAAACCAAATTTTGATTATTTTTATAATATTTTTGGTAATAAAAATATCTGAAATGGTATACGATCTATCCGCAAATTTAAATAATTTTTTTTACTTTTTTGGATTTAACTATTAAAAAAAAGAGCCTTAAAGAACTACAATGTCGGCGGCTTGTAGACGAGGCGCTTGATTTAGTTTTAGGGAAGTAACCTTACCGCGATATAAGGTGTAGAAGTAATCCAATACTGAGAAATTACGAATGATTTTATCCCCTTCTAGTTTCCTTTCATTTATACATACTTACATAGTGAATGAAGTAAGTGTATTTTGTATTGCTTTCGGAATTGCTAAAAATGTTTTAAGTTATTTTTAGGTGGTAAAGTCTAGAGCTTACGATTTCTCGAGTTCGAGCAAGACGAGATTTCTCGTGAGACTCGAGTTCTCGCGAGATTCTCGAATCTCGAAAATCTCGAAAGGCTCGCGAGCTTCTCGACATTCAACTACATCGCAGAAATAACGGTATAAGCATACTATGCTGTTTCGTAGCTTGTTCTGCTTGTATGTACTTACATGTGATGAATATGTGCCATTTACGCCTTTCCCAGGTGTGTTTCACAAAATTCCGAGTGAAATACAATTAAAATTTCATAATATAAATTTTTTTCTTTCCAATGACATATGAGAAATTTTTGATATTCATACTTTTTTGATACAATACACATAATATGTTATCAAGAAATCCGAGAAACGAGATTTAATCGATATCCCGAGTCTCGGTTTTCTCGATCCTCGAATTTCTCGACACTGCTCGAGATCGAAAAAGTTAGTTACTTTGTAATAAAACAAACTAGTAAACCCTGCCACGCGATGCTGTGGCTTTAGATTACACTGTGAGACAATTTGAGGGTGGAAGACCACATATTACCGCATTTGACAATTTTTTTGATTGTCATTTTAAATTTTACTTCCCCTTAAAATTGGCAGAATATGAATGGGCTGTAAGCCCATAGAATCTTATTAATAAAATATAAAATGAGGCATATACATATGTACCTAGATAGTTACTGGTTATTTTTATTTTCTGTGGACCTAGATTTTTTATACAGATTTTGTGCGAGGAGCCCCATAGTGAAGTTTTATGCCGAATAATTTTCTAGAATATGTTAATTTTAAAGCGACCTCCAAAAGGTCATTTGTCGCAGTCCTCTTTCTCTTTCTAGTTTTCTTTCATATGATACCTCAAATTTAAGAATCAAACAAACTATAGCGTAGAACTGAAATTTTGAACAGGTGGCAACCCTTTTTGTAAAAATTACAATAAATTACTAATTTTAACGTGAAGCCCTTTCATATGACACCTCAAATTTAAAAATCGAACAAACTATAGCGAAAAACTGAATTTTTGAACAGGTGGCAACCCTTTGGGTACATTTTTTTTATAAATTACTCATTTTCAGCTCAAGCCCTTTCATATGGTACCTGAAATTTAAAAATTGATCAAACTATACAGGAGAATTAAATTTTTAAGCAGGTGGCAACCCTTTTCAGAAATATTAAACCTTCCTGCACATCTACAGCTCAAGCCCTTTCATTTGACACTCCATTTTCGAAAATCGGTATAAAGGTGTAAAAGTTATGGAGCGTACAAAAAATCGCTTAGCGTAATATATATGTATAAAGATATGTATGTGTGTCAGTGGCGGATTATCGAACAAATTTTGGGACCATTGCCCCAGGGCCCCGGACTCAAGGGGGCCCATGAAAAAAAATATTCATATGTAAATATGATAGATTTTTATTTACATATTTGCCCAACAAAATTAAACCACAACTTGTCTGCACTTGAGTGTTACGAACTTATCAATAATTTCATCAAAGTTTAATTCATCCAACAAGTTATTTTCAATGGAAAGAACTGATAGACTGTTCAAACGATCATCTCCCATAGTGTTACGCAAACAATTTTTTATCAATTTCAATTTTGAAAATGATCTTTCATCTGTAACATTAGTGACAAACATGCATAAATAAATGCGTTATAAAATGTCTAAATGCCAATCACGTTCGGTCTGTGTTCCATTTGGTAAAACCCGATGCAAATGATATTCAGAAAAGTTTCTTTGTCCAGATTTCTTTGCGATCAAATCAATATTGCGACGCGACGAGGGACCTAAATAAGAGTATTCTGTGTTAATTTTTTACTCTTATATTGAAATACCAACGATAGCATACCCTTCTTAATCCAATAAGTTTGAACGATTGATTGATTGAATTGAATAGGCCACAAACCTGGGTCATTTGAAAACACATTGGTGGAACTTTCATCAATTTTTGATACATTCACCGAACTTTCGACATCGTCTGGATTTTGCACACCTTCGATCGTGCTGTCAACATGTTGGAAATTAACCTCCTTTCACGTTGATGGAATTGAAAAAGTATCAGAAGTAGATTCACAAAACTCAGGATTGTCACAATTTGCTTCGTTTACAGTTGTCGTCGCATTAGCGAAGTGGCTTGTTAATTTCGGTATTTTAGAAAGCAGTTGCCTATCGCGTTCGTCTTTATTTTTTTTTTTATTTGCGCTTTTCAGCTCCACTCTTATATTTTCTAGACTTATCCATGTTTACGAAATGACTATAACCAGTGTTTAAAAAACTTGAGTCGAAGTAGCAAAAGTCGTGAAAATGTTGATTATTTTTGATTTTACTTATCGTCGCTTTTTAAAATGAGTAATTGCGTGTGCTGAAGTTTGATTTTCATATTTCACGACTGCTTCTGAATACAACGTGCAAAAGCAAACCTTACTTATAGCGTTTTCTTTTCTACACAAAAATGTCGCACTCATGTAGTGCCTTCAAAAAGTTGTGTTCTTTTGTTAAATGAGTGCAATCATCGCAGTCCACATCGCTATCTTTTCTCAAAGGGCAATCCTAAAAAAATTCGAAAGGGCAAGATTTCTTGCCCTCTGTGCTATCGACGGGGCATACAATGACCCTGTCAAACAGCTGATCAATAACAATAACGAATAAAAGTATACCTTTTATGTCTCTTTCTAGCACACATAATATGTATTATATAGATTGCGTCATACCAGAACAGCTAAAGTATACACAATTGTGACATTTAGAGTGTATTCTATTGTACATACATATGTGAAGGGCTGCACTGAATATGAAGAGGACGGCAATTCGACAGGGTGTAGTGCAAATCTGAGCTATTATTGCGCTTCGCCATGACAACCCTTTTGTGTAGAAAAGAAAACGCTATTACTTACTTTGACTTGTTGCGCTGACGAAATCAAAATCAAGTCAAAATCAAAATTTTTAAAAGGCACTACAAACACTACGACTGCTTTGTTGTTCAGAGCAGTAAGTTTAAGTGATAGCAAATGAAATCGACGCTTCCAAACAAAACTGTACTAAGTCTGAAAACTGTGTTTTGCAGGAGAAGCTCTCAAAGTTTAAACTCAGATATGAAACTTCAGTTATATGCTAAGTATATTTTCACTTGTAAAACTCGACAATATCAAAGCTAGGGTACGCTTCATATAAAACCGTAAGAAAAAATAAAAATTTGCTGCGTGGTTTTTCATGGCAAGCTCTCAAAGCTTTTATTCTGTAAAAATCTCGAGTTGTATTATATGTACACTTTTGCTCATAACTTTTGATTGGATTGTCCGATTGATACCAAAATTAGATAGCATCTAAATTAAGACACGTAATACTTGTAAACGCCAAAAACGGGAAAATGTACTAAGTCGACTTAGTACAGTATTGTTTGTAAGCATCGAAATGAAAGTTATTGCAATTTTTTAAACACTGACTATAACAATAACCAAAAAATGTCAATATAAAATGACATCAATATTATGGAGTAGTGCGTTTAATGCACAGAGAAAAACAACGTCCAATGATCAATTATGTTACATGAACCGCAATTTAAATTTATAACGATCAAACTGTATTCTAATCGCAAAATATTTATATGGAAAAGGGCCCCCCAAAAAATTTCGCCCCAGGGCCCACCAGATTGTTAATCCGCCACTGATGTGTGTATGTATATTTTGTATAATATTTTACACCTCATATTCAATTGCCTCGACACCTTTACGGAATATTGATATTTTGCAAATATTAAAGCACATAAAAATGTGCAACAATAGCGAATGACAGATGTAAATTTAAAAGGAAATTCATAGTGAATGTATAAGTTGCCTCCCAGCAGTATTTATCAGCTGGAAAACAGCACATATTTCCTACTGAATATTCAGTAGAGATGTAGTTCTAATATCTGAACTTTCCCTTTCGTTTTTATATAGAGGTGGCGTCGAAAATCAACTACCTAAAAACTGCCGAACGAGAAGGGAGAGTTTCTGTAGGAACAAAGGCCTGAATACGCAGGGAGAACTTCCATAGCATGTATTTCAGTACACCTGATGTCTTCACTGCGTGTTCAGTTATTTTTTCAGCAATGAATTTTGAACTTACTTTCAGGCTATTTTTCATAATGAATATTCTATTGAATATGCACCTCCTTACCTCAAATACTGCTGGGCTATTTTGTAAAAAAGTACCTACATATGTATGGAAATAAAAAGGCATATGTTTGCTTTGAAGTATAGCCAGTAGTGAATTTTGTAGAATACAATAAGCGGATATTCCGGTTCGCCACATCATTTATTAGTTCAGATCATATCACTTGATAATATCAAGTTGATATCACAAGGCAAAATATTACAGAACATCACCATCTTTTTTTGTCAAATATGGTTTTGTCGCTGTCTCTACCTCTTCCCATAATTCCCCAGATACATTATCTTACGAATAAAGGCACACTGAGATATTTTCGCATGTGAGTTTTGATGATTTTGGCACCTATTCGAATTTCTATGCTCTGATAAATCTTATCAATGTGTTTCAACTAGAAAGTCTTAAAGCCCGTCTCCACATAACTTGATTCACCAGAGAAACATGTAGCAAAACATCTCGCTCAATAACCCGTCTCCACGTGGCTAATCATGATTCAGTTTGACATTTCTCCTTCTTGTTCTTCTTAAATGTTTGTATGTTTGCTTATTTTTGCGTTTTTGTTTTGGTCTGTGTGAGATTTCGATAGATTTTCGATACAAAATTAGAGAAGATATCGATATCATCGAGGTTGGCAAGATGATTCAGAATGAAACAGTGTTTAAATCTTCACTCGCTCTCAGAAATTTTTGTATGGAAATTGGCGAGTTTCGGCACTGGTTTCCGTGTCGAAACGAGATTGAGAGAGAAAATGCAAAAAAAAGAGCGAAAAACGTTATGTGGAGACATGGTATTATACAAAAGTGGAATACAATTTAATCTTTTTAAAATTTTTGTTTCTGCTTAAAAGTTTGGCAAAAATTTTAGTTTTGAGAATTTTTCCTTATTAGTCCGAAGCTTTTCGACTCCAATACTTTTTTTATGCTAACCTTGTGATAGACACACATAAATTTTTATAATCCATAGCACTGTGCGGTATAAGAATCATAGGAAATATATTGAAGCTCGCGTAAGCGCAACATTAATTATTAGCTGGGGTCTTACTCAAAGTCATTTGTCAAAAAAAAAAAAAATGATTAGCAATGGATAATGTACATATCTACTGGGGTTGTTTGATAAGTTCGTGACATTTTGACTAAGAAACTTTTTTTTTCGGCAAAAATGCATTTTATTTTTTCCAACAAAATCTCCTTTTCGCTCGATACAATTAGTACAGCGTTTTTTCAATTTTTTCATAGGATTTTTCAGGGCACTCAAAATAGGCATTTGTTTCTGCGATGAGCTCTTCATTTCACTCGAATCTCTTACCACCGATCCATTTATTCAAGTTTGGAAAGAGGAAGTAATCGGGTGGGACTAAATCTGGAGAATATGGTGGGTGAGCTAGAAATTCGTAAACTAATTTATGAACTTTTGGGTGAAACAGAATTTTTTTCTTGCCAAATCCGTTCGTTTTGGCTTCAAATGAAAATCAAATCTGTCCAAAAGCTCCGAGTAATATTCGTCGGTAATTGCTTTACCTTTTCAAGATAATAGATGTACATATGTACATAAATGATACCTCGTGCATTTCAAAAAATTGTGCCCATAACGCTATTGGCCAAAAGACCCACTTTGGCCTACTTTGGAGCACGTACACCCGGAGAAAACCGCTGAAAACCGTTTGTTTGTTCCTTGGTTTCTGGTGTATGGTGATGGATCCAAGTTTTATCTACGGTAAGTGTGTGTAAGCAATCGCGGCAGCCATCGCGCGGATTGGGCAGAGTTTCTGTATATTTATCAAGCCTTTTCTTGGTTCCCTTCATGGGGTTTTTACGAAGAAAATAACGTTATGTTCAGACACAACCTTAATTGAACATGAAGAGCCTTCATTCAATTTTCAAGCCTAATGATTCTCAATTTACCATACAAAAATTGACTAAATTAATGCTTCATTAGAAATTAATGAGTTCTTAATGTAGAACAATTCTGCATGCAATCCTGTTGAAAAGCTTGCTTCAAAAGCAAAATGAAATGTCATGATGAGAGAAATGTCATTAGCGTCAGAGTCCACTAAACAGGTTGGTTCGTCAGATCAGCTGAATTCTTGTTCTTCTTCATCACCTATCAAATTTGTTTTTATTTCTGCTTATTCTATACATGCAGTCGTGTTTACGATTGGTAAAAGTTGTGAGCTGAATGTCAAATTATTTCGTCCTCCTTGCAGTTTTGACATTTAGGTCACGAGAGTTTGATATTCAGCTCACGGCGCACACTGGGTGATAGCGGCCAAAAATAAAATCGAAATTAAAGTATTAGCAAATCAAATTTTTTTGAAAGTGATTGACAGATATAACAATTTGTAAAAAAAAAGCTTATATAAAATTTTTTGAGTCTCGTTTTGTTTAGCCGTACAGGGTGTTAAAAACTGAGCAAAAAATAGGTCCTTTTATTTCTCAACAATTACACCTTATACAAAATGCTGTAACTCATTCAATTATTAACGTATGTAATCGAGTGATACATCATTACATAGATATTGATTTGGCCTTTTAGAAACAATAAGCCTTTTGTAACCAGCGGTAACTCTTAGATTTATATGAACTTTCAAATATTGACAAAAAAAGTCGTAAAAAAAAATTTTGCTCAACTTTAAACAAAAAAATAAAAAAAATAAAAAATACGACCTCCCCAATTTTTTCATATGTTTTGAAATGATATATTTTTAATCAAACTGCATTTTAATTCTTGAAATCCACCTGCGCTTTTCGCTTAAATAATCTTTTTCCCATTTGACTAAAAGTGCCTTTTTCAAAACGCAATAATTAGGCTACTTTTGACATTATGAAAAATCTTATTCTTAGGCGACTAATCGAATAGTTTGTTCACCGTGTTGTAGGCAATGGTTCACACTTTCAAATTATGAAAGATTTTTTTTTATCAGCGTTATCATTATTTTTTTGCAGCCTTTTTCTTTTCGAACAGAAAAAAAAATTGTGTAAAAATTGGAAAATTTCAACATGAAATAAAAAAAAAATACAAAATATGACCTCTCCAAATTTTTAATATTTGGTGCTAGTGAACGTGCTTTATAAACAGGTGAAGAAATCTTAAAAATTCGTTTGCGCTTTTTTGTTTTATGAACTTTTTTATGGAGTGAGTTTTTCTAAGTTTTCATACATTTTTCCCATACAAAATCCCCAAAAGTATGCTTCAAAAAGTATTAATAATTTTGTATGGGGAAAATTTGCCAAGTTAATGAAACTTAAACAACAATTTCTCCAATTCTAATGAAGATATCTGAAAAATTTAAACGCCATATTCAGGGGGATGGTTTATGCTTTCTAACGGTGTATTTGATTTTGAATAAAAAAATATTACATACAAGATATTAAGCAGGGAATATAGTCAAAAACGTGTTTTTTTGCCTAATTGGACATGAATATCTCGAAAACTAGAACCAATTTGAAAATTCTGACTTCAGATTCAGCACACTGAAATCCTTTAGAAAAGTATAGTTTCATTTGTGGTATAAAAATTTTTTTAAATGTGATTTTTTTGAAGGAAAATTTTATGATGAATGCTTATAAAATGCTCAAAAGTGCATATATTTTTAATTTGAAAACCATGGAATACTTTGCGCTTTTTCCAAAATGATTACTGTATATTATTTATATTTAAAAAATGTGTGCTCTTATTAAAATTGAGCATTTTAGCTATAATAGTTAACAAAATATTGAAATTTCAAAAATACCGTTATATCGGAGGGGGGTGTATTTGTGGGCCGATTTTGTTCAAATTTTCACAGTTTACTATCTTCAATGAAGAAAGCTTAAGTTCCGAGTTTAAAGTTTCTAGCTCAATTATTACTATTTTTGGCCGCGTTTGTATGGAGGTGCCCCCACTGTGCGGCGTGTATGTGTGTATGTATCTTGAGCCGCCCTGTTAAATGGGCCAAGTAAATTAATTATGTCTGAACACTAAATCTAGAGATTTTCAATCAAGCCCAATTGACTTAATTAAATTTTATGTCTGAACATGATATAATGCTTAATCAACATACGAAA
Source organism: Urophora cardui (assembly GCA_960531455.1). Lineage (NCBI taxonomy): Eukaryota > Metazoa > Arthropoda > Insecta > Diptera > Tephritidae > Urophora > Urophora cardui. Next base: position 42,414,739 of record OY482673.1, read on the forward strand.
TCAACTTTTTTCAATTTTTGTTAAAACACGCGAGCTTTAAATAGCTCTCAGACACAAACTAAATTGCGCTGGTTGCTCAAACTTTTACAGTAGTCATTTAAGAGATGGTAGTTGTTGTGGGCAGTGTTGAATTCAAGACTACTACTCGCCAAGATCAAAATGTCGTGGACTTATCAAACAACTCTCGTACATATTTTTATTACTTTTAAACAGTCATTCAATTTGCTTTCATTATATGCAATGCAAGTAAGCCGAATTGTGGAACAATACCAACGAGCTAAGCGCCAACCTCAACCTCTAGCCCGCGTAAGACAATACAAGAACTGATCGATTGTAAGCGTGACCGTGATCGTGGCGCGATCGGTGGTATGTTTTGTAGGTGGAAGAAAAATTGATTAGTAATGCTGCTGCTGCGGCGGCGGCAGGCCAAATGACGTGTACATATATAGTATTTTGTAGACAAATGATTATTGCAGACAAACGAGGATAATACAAGCGGTAATGGTAACAAAAAAAAAAACGAAAAATAAATGAGCATAATAAATGAAATGGATTCTGTTTGATTGCAGCTCATTTCATTGATATAATGTTTAACATTGAAAATAATACTGTTTTGAATTGATTTATTTGCTTTATTTGCTAGCGTGCCATTGAATAAATAAATGGATGAAAATAAATATTTGGCAAATTCAAAAGTAAGCAAATATTTTTTTGTTTGAAATGTTGCTTTTTTTTGCATTCAACTCTTTTTTGCACTTCAACTTTGGCCCATTTTTATTTAACTATAAATTGCACCCTACGCATTTGCTTAGAGTAACAGTATCAATTTCAACTTCACAGCGTTTACAAGCTTAGAGAATTGCGGAAACAATTTTGCTTTAAAGAAAAAAAAATTGCAACTAATACTCATTTCAAATGGCTTTTAAATTCATCGCACTTTCCGCTCTCTTGGCTGTAGCCAGCGCTGGAGTCCACCACCACGACCACCACCAGTATCCAGGAACTTTACATACGCATGTGATCGCTAGTCCAGCTGAAGATGCTATTGCCTCGACACATCAGAATGTCGTACGCACACACGACGGCACTGTTTCCGAGTATTCAAAGACCGTGGAGACACCGTATTACAGTGTCCACAAAACCGATAAACGTATCAGTAATAATAATGTTTACAATGCGCCCAAAACTGTGGTGAGCACATCGCCTGCTGAAGCTGTTTATGAATATCACGAGAGTAAACCCAACACGATGTCGTCCTATGTTCATCACGCCTCAGAGCCACAGCATTCGGCACACTCTATATACACGATTCATGGCGCTCCGGTGCATACGACAAAGACTCATGTGCATCATGTAGCTGCTCCAGCGATGGCTAAAACTGAATATCACTATCAGCATCATGATGAGCCAGAGAAGAAAGTAATTAAATATTCTGCTGCTCCAGCGGCGCACCTGTATCAGCATTCTGCTCCGACATCTGCATACCATCATTCTGCTCCAGCACCTGTATACCATCATGCTACCCGGAAAGCTCATGTGTACCATCATGCTGCCCCAGAAGCTCACGTGTACCAACATTCTGTCCCAGAAGCCCATGTGTACCATCATTCTGCTCCATCAGCTCACGTGTACCAACATTCTGCTCCAGAAGCTCATGTATACCAGCATTCCACTCCAGCTCCTGCATATCATCATCAGCATGCTCCAGCAGCTCACGTATATCATCATGCTTCTGCTGCCACTCCAGTTGCCACCACCAGCACCAGCACTTACAATCACGGACCCGCTGCCTCAACCTACAGCCATAAATCTCCAGATCATTCTGCTTACAGTGCCAGCCAGACTGCGCATCACTATTCGCCCGCTGATATGGTCTCACATGTGAGTTTTGATGGCTTTGGCACTCATTGGGATTTCTAAGTTCTAAGCTTTAAGCTCTAACTGAACTTGTTGCGTACTACAAATTGAAATGAGTTTGAAATTTATTTTGAATTTTTTATTGTTATTATTTCTTTTTTACTTTCTACACGAAAATGTATCGCGAATTTATTAACTCTCATTTCCTCATTAAATTCACAGTGTTCTATTTTATATACATTTATTTTGTTTTTGTCTGGAACAAAGTATTAGCGAATAAACACATTTTAAGCGTAAAAATTACTATGCTCTCTAAAGATATTATTTTTTAACTATGTATGATTATGTGCTGCAACCAAAAGCAAATATGCAATCAGCTATAAACAAATCATAAAAATTACATTTGCCTTGGGAGCAACAAAAAGCAAAAAAGAAAAGAGAAAAAACAGCGAAAATATCATCAAATCCTTTTTAGCTATTCTGGTAAACCATCTACAAATAGGTTAAGTGCTACAGTGGCTCTCTAACTAATTTTTTTTGTATGTGTTTTTACAGCGTACGGTGTGTAAAAATGACAAAAGGAATTGTAGAAAATGCATTCTTCTAAAAAACATTTTCCGAAATCTCCATTTGTCTGTGTATTAAACGAAAGACTAGCCAAAAAGACTTATAAATTGGACAGTGAAAAAGTAGACAGAAAAAATGATGTTCTGTTAGGAATAGACACTTCAATGCTGCTCAGTATCTATGAAGTCGACAGTTTTAGTTAAAAGCAGAGATCTACAATATTAGAAATTATATTGAAATTATATTGAATTATAAACAGGGACCCATAATAATCATTATTCTTTATATTTTCAGTGAAAAAAATCAAATACTTGAAAACATCGTAGAAGAGTATTGAGTTTGTGTGTGTGCATGTCTGAAAGAGCACTATCTGAATCCACTATGATCGAAAAATTTTAAGCGATATCCATAAAAATCAGAAATAATGATTATTTTTTGAGTTTTATTTTTTTGATCAAAAATAAAACTTATTCCTTGAGTGATATATTTATCGCTTATAAATAAAAATGATTCTTTGAGTTTTATTTGTTTGCTTAGGCCGAAAAACTCAAATCGCCTCTGAAGTGCTCTGGAACATAATTACTAAAAAATTCCCATCGATATAACTTCGTGAATGAGTGATATTTTTGATCGAAAAAAAATAAAACTCACACAATAATGATTATTTCTGAACGATAAATATATCACTCAAGGAATAAGTGTTATTTCTGATAAAAAAAATAAAACTCACAAATAATGATTATTTTTGATAAAATATAAAAAAACTAAACATATAATGATTAAATGGCGATTTTTATTATAAAACTCATAATGATTACGGTCCCTGATTATAAAGAAATATAAGGCGAAAGAATGTTAAAAGATTACAAACAGTTTGGGCCTCCCCGACTCTTTCTTTTTAGGCATACTTTTTCGGGCTATCGTGACAACTTTTCAAAATATTTCCTCTCTCGGAACTTCTTCCATTCGGGCCCCTCCCCGTAATTAGATAGATATGTATGCCATAATAACATATATATGTATTTGTAGAGTACTCCATCTTCTACTCTCCAAGCCGACAAAGGATTTTTCAACATCCATTCAACCATTCCATTTACCCAAGGTCCAACGTAGAAATTTTTGAAACAACAGAGACATTTCACGACAACAAATCTGGAACCACGTGTTCCCTTCCTTTCCGATGAACAATCTCAAAATCGTATTGCTGAAGCTTCAATGCGCAACGAGCCTATTTACCGCAAGGATCCTTCAACCTGTTCAACGACACCAGGTAATAATGGTCCGTAATAATCTTGAACTTCGTCCCTTTGATGTATGCTCGTAATTTTTCGACCGCCCGCAGAACCGCCAAGCTCTCCTTCTCTATGGTGGACTAATTTTTCTCACCCTTATTCAGATATCTACTCAGATATGCTATCACCTTCTCACCATCTTTCAAACAATGACTTTCCTTTATTAAATCCAGAGCTGACCCAATTTCCATTAGAAAATTACTTCGCTAAAACTCGAACCCATATTACAATTTAAATAATGGTCCTAAAATGAAGAGGTTATCGGAATACTTTTGCTACTGGACCTTAATTATCACTTAAACTGCTCAAAGGACTATTAGATACGTGTTATCGTCAGTCTGAGCGTCACATTACTTTGTATAATTCGTATCATATAATAAAACCCGACGTACTGTGGGATCGCCTTTTTTGTGAATTGGACAGAGCATACTTAAGTTCCAACAAGAAGGAGAACTGCTTCCTCCACAACCCAAGTACGCTCTGTATGTCAGCCATCTGGTTGCCGTTATAATTTCGGCAGTAATTTACCCCGGTCTCTAAACCTTCAGTCATCCGCCAGACTTTATGATACAGTTTCCGGAACATTCCATCCACCAACATCTCAAGCTCCCAACACTTGCGCTTTACGCCGATGACAACGTTTCAGGCCCGGCGGAGTCGATCAGCCCTAAGGTCTATTATTCTTCCTCTAAAAACTATTCTCAACCATTCGCAAACCACTCCACTGTACCGAATAAAATGCACTTGCCCAGATAATGCAATTCCATATTCCGTATTCTCTCTGCAATTTTCTGCAAAAATCTCAACCCAAATCATCGACATTATATTTACCCAACGAATATGTGGACGAAGGAAGCAAAAGCAAAAGCAAAGCAAAGCAAACACTGCGGCTACGTGATTTCTGTTGCAAACAACTTAAAAATCGGACATTGTCAGCGACGTGATGAGCATACAAAAGGACGAGCGTAAGTATGTACAAAGCAACAGCCTTAAGGAATAATGAAGCAAAGACAAGCAATGCACACGCACAAAAAAACAAGCAACACATAAGAAGAAGTATGAGAAGAGGAAGCCGGAAGCAAGAAAAAGTCGCAGAAGTACATACGAAGAAGCATGCAACACTTCATTGTGCATTGTTGGTAAGTGCCAAAGGGCAAAGCGGCAAGCGGCGGCAAACGTCATAAAGGCATTCCATACCATTCCATTGGCGCTGTTGCACGAAGTGCTCATAAAAAATGTGCAATGCAATACCATCATCATCATCATCATCATCAGCAGCAACAGCAGCGTGGGTGATTGCATTAAAACACTAAAGGCTAAATGGAACTGCGGGGAGTGAGGTGAGTGTGAATTGTTGTAGGAAATAATCGAAGACGATTTTCATGCGTGCAATATGACACACACAAACACCGCCCAATTGCCCGTTCGGGCACACCTTTGAGATAGTTCTCTCCTGCAATTGTCATCACTGCTTTTTTGTTGTTACTGTTGCCCATTTGTTTGTTGTTGTTTTTGCTGTCAAAAATGTTCGAATTTGATTTCCAAGAGAATGGTTTTCAATTTCCAATAAAGACATTGCACTTCTTTTTCGTTTTTTTTTGTCTTAGAAAAATTCCAAATTGATTTAAAGAATTTTGGTAATTGAATTTTGGAATATTTAATGTAAATGGCATGCGGAGCAGTAAATCATTTTCTACCACCTTTTGCTGGTTCTTCACTCTTTTCTTTATATTGTTTGCGAGCGATAATGTCCCATCGATTATGTTAAGTTATAATTTATGCAATTTTTTCTTTGCGGAAATTTTATTTTCTTCCTTTTTTTGGGTCATTAATTTTAATATTTTTTAATACTTTTTTACGTTTTGGTACACACAAGTTTTGTTGTCGCTTCTACTGCTGACTCCGCTTTACAATTCCTTTCTCATATGTATTTGAGATGGAGTCGCCGTTTTGTATGATTTTATCGTTTTAATGGGAAATCAATGAAAGTAAATGGTTCGACCTTTCAATTGTAAAATATGAATTTGTAGTTGAAAGTTGGTATACCTTACTTGAACGAAAGAGTGTATGGTATTCCATTTCTACAAAACTAACCTCAAAGTAAAGTAGATAGCGTTCTAAGCTCAAATTTATGGCTTCTATTGCTCTTGGCAGTTCTGGAATCTTTCTCCTTAACTATAAGAATTTAAAATTCCTAGAATGTACCGGCTTGCGATACGTGTTCCCGATTCATAACCAATATTCTATTGATCTCGGTTCTGATATTGTTAACTACATCCTTTGTTCGACATCGAATCTGATAACGTATAGAAGTGGATCCAACTAACAAGTTTCTTATATAAATCTGAGAAGTTTGGCGAGTGATAGAGAATGTGCATCCACCATTCTCAGTACATCTGACCCGAGAATGCGCAATCTTAGTCTAGCGAAAGTCGGACAGGTGCAGAGAAAATGCTCTGTGCCATCGTCGTCGTGCTCCAGACCAGACAGGCATAATGAGCTCTCGATGATACCTATGATGATCATACACTAAAAAAAAAAATTTCTCTCGATCAAAGACATAATTTTCCTTATTTTGAACACGCGTCCCAATACAAAATTTTCTTTGTTTTGTGTAAATTTTCTCAAAAATGTGGAAAAAACATAAAAAAACATTCAAACAAATTCGTTGCCATGGGGATTTGTATGGGAATTTAATTTCTCAAAATTAAAGAAATCAAGTCTTCAAAACAAGGAAAGTTGGGAATGGAATAGCGCTTAAAGAATTTTTCATTATTTTAATGTATGATTTTTTTCAAAACAAGTATATGAAACCATGGTAACGCATGTAGCAACAATATTTTATAAACCTTTTAACATGTTTTAAGGAAAATTTACTCAAAACAAAGAAAGTAGTGTTCAAAATAGGTAAACAATTTCTTTGACCCCTCCATATATTTTTTTTCTCTCAGTGTATGCTTTCCCCATGGATTGTGTCCTATAATCAACCCCACAAGGCCCCGAAGCTCCCTCCTTCTTTGATTGATCAGGAAATTTGTTAGCTTCCTGTTAGGATTTTTTAGAAAGCACTTTGTAATTTTACAGGAATGTGTAGGGTTCCAACGTCTCCCGTGAGCATCCCACTTAGAGTCCTTGATGTACTTCATAGTGCCCGCTTTACTTGATCCTGCGGTCCAGTTGGGTATTCCAGAGATCGGAAAGTTGCCGAATCATTGGCCAGTTCGGTACCTTGAACACCACAGTTTCCGGGTACCCACATAATTTGAAATGTATTCCATTTTACTACGGAGCCAAGCTTCAACTTACATTCGTGAACAATGAATGAACGAATGAATGAATTTTTGAAGAGTTTCGCGCAGTTTCCAGTGCCTTCAGTGCAGCCCGGCTATCACTGCAGATACAAATTTGGTGGAGTCGGCCTCCAGGTGATATCCAGATCCAGTACCATGTTCTATTTTTGATCCGTCAATGTAGATGATTTTCCTCGGTGTTCCCAGTTGAGTTTCTAGATCTCTCCATTGATGATGCATTCGTTGGTCGATCGATCATCAGCTATGCATCGCCATTATGGTAACTGTGGACTTGTAGGACGCAGTAGTCGCAACTCCAGTTCTGCCGAAACTTCGTCCTTAGCATACTCTGCAGATAATGCTGCAATACCATTCCCATCACAAAGCTTCCAGATGCTCCCAGTAAAGGAACACATTTTCATGCTAAACAAGCAGTTGCTATAAGGATGCTACAGCAGAGGCCACTCTAGTAGCCATTTGGTCAAGTCTGCACCACCATCGGCCTATCAGGAGCCACATACTCCAACTCAGAAACAAGTCAAAAAATAAATGCTATAATTGCAACATACAAGTAGACCTTAAACGCAATACATAAAGAAAGAATCAACACCTGCATTAGGTGATGAATTAACCCTTAGTAGTTGTGGAGAAGTAACTGCAGGAAACCTTCGTGACACTGACGTAACTTCTATCAGTGTATTACAACCGTTTCAATCTTTACAGAGCCAGAATCAACTCGACATAACAAATGTCTGCGCTTCCATTCAAAGAAATACCCCACGAGATTCAGCTTCTCTTCGCAAGCTCACTCAAATCCACCCATCTAACACTCTTGTCCTTACTGTCAGATTTCCTGGGGCTCCCGTTAGGTGAGGCAGAAGACTATCTTTAGATAGAGCTTAGTACTGCAACTACAACAACTGCCACTATAAAAACATGCTCGCCCCATCAACAGCGATGCCACAATTTTTTTTCTTTTTCTCGAAGAAGCCTAAAATATTTTCTAATATTTCAAATTAAGAAATCATAATGCAAGCACGTACGTAAATATAATTAGTAGAGTTACATAAATGCAATCAAAAGAAAATAAAAATTACATACATACATACATACATACATATGTACATACATACCTACTATACAACCACTGGCCTCTTTCTTTTATTTGTGTATTCGCTTTTGCTCATTTTCAAATTATGAATGGTGCTTTGCGTAGGCCCCACCACACTCACTTAATCATTCAAGCAGCGCTTTTTCTCATTTTCCACTTGTCACTGAGTTGTGAAATGTAATCATCGGAAAAATTAAAAAAAGAGAGAAAATGCATAAAAAATTAATCGCGTTATATCATTCCTTTACTCTTTTTGTTGTATCATTTTGCCGCTTGCAATGTGATTACTTCTGCTTCTTCTTTTCTGTTGCCACTCGCTACCACAGCTGCTCTCTAGTATTTTGCGCTAGTTTTGCGGCTTTTGCGGTTTAAAAAGCCATTAAAAATGTAATTATGTTGATAAATACCTCTTTATTTTGCACAACTTCCGGCCTTCCGCTCTCTATTGCCCTACGGCTACATCTACATATCTACTCATTTCAGCCACTATGAATCTTCCAGCAAACAACTAACCAAACAACCAACCAACCAACCAAACGTCCAACCGACTTTAACATGCCATACTCTAATAACCATTCTTCCAATTTGTTGGCCACTTTGGCCTTCTGGGCAGTGTTGCCGCTCAAAAATTTCAAAAGGTGGCCCAAAAAATTTAAAAAAGTGGCCCCAATTTTTTTTTAGCTAAAACACATTTTTATATATTTTTGTGGTTTATTTAATACTTAAAGAAAATGGAATTTAAAATATTCTCTACACCAAGGCAAATTCATGCATATGGTAATAGTAAGTGAACAGCTGACTTCTTCTTCTCGTTTTTAACTCGCCGTGTACAGAAGAATACAGGAGAATGTCAAACAAAGAAAAATTTTACTTTGAGTTTGACATTCTGCTGGACAAAAACTTAAAGCGAATCGAGGCGAATATTTCCGAATTCGCCCTGCCATTACCATAATGAATTTGCCTTGTTCTACACTAACGCAGCGTTAATATGATCGTTCGTTGACCAGACGGAATAACCCGAGAAAGGCAAGGAATTAAAAAAAACTGTTATAGCTTTCGTTGAGCCGTAGGAAAGTGCAAGAACCGTTGGAATTTTACCAATAAAGAGCGAATATGAGTGCAAAGAATGTAAATTGTGAAAGTAGGAAAGGACCAAAAGTGGCCCAAATTTTTAAAAAGGTTCAAATATTGCATATTTTCAAAAAGTTGGGGCCTGGCTTTAAAAAATGTTCAAATTGCCACTTTAGTGGCCCAAACGGCAACGCTGCTTCTGGGCATTCTCAGCTTTTATTCAGCCTCTTTTTCTATGTTTTTGTTTCTTTTTTTTTGTTTTTTATTAGTTACATTTCTTTTCGCCACTTGCATTTCACTCCAATTTTTGCCACTACAATTTTGTGGTTTCATTTACTGTTTGTTGTTTTTTGTTCTTATTATCGTTGTTGTTTTTGTTGCTTTGTTGTCGTTGATAGCCACTTTTATGCCGACACTCTGGCTCTTTGAATGCCACTGATTCAATAAGAGTCACTTTTCAACGAAATGCAGCTCCGCTGTAGGGGGAATTGTTGCATAAAAGATGAAAAAAAAAAGAATAAATTCATATTTCACAAATATTTGTCATTTAAATAGGGAATAAGTATACTCTTCGTTCAGCTGAATGAATTTTTAAGCGCATTGGGAGCAAGAAATTTTCTTTTGGCTTATAAAAGGCTTTAGGCTCACTTAGCATATGAATTGCACTTTAATTTCTAAGAATTAATAAACTTGAAGTTATTTTTATAAATGAAAATTTAAGAAGTTTTTGGAGCGTATTAAAAGAATACGTTTGTGGGCAGTTCTTTAAATTGGGCTATTCTTCTTCTTCCCCGCCACCCTTTTAAACTTCGTACTAACTGGCTCCGGACCAGAAAGAATTTCTATCGAAACCCGCTAAAGGCAGCAGAAAAACGAGACCTCCACTGCGTTGGGAAGATCAAGTGAAGAGTGACTCGTTGTCCATTGGTATTCCGAATTGGCGCCAGGAAGCACGAAACAGAAATGTCTCGGTCAAAATATTCTAGACGGTTACGAGCCAATAAAGGAGACGAAGAATAACTGGCGTCAATTAGAAACACCAATGGAGGTTAAGGCATTTTTCACTTGCCTGTTTTTCTGTTGTCACCGGTGGGTTCCAATACAAATACTTTCTGGGTGTGAACAACTTCATTCAATTTTATAACATAATCTATTCAATGCAGCCATGGCATTTTTATTCGATAAACTATGTCGATGGGCCTGCTTAAAGTTCGTTACTCGCTGTTGCTGGAGCATAATACCAAGTGCCACCATATCTCATATTGATATAATTCATGCCTTAGTACCGCATATCAGGACGGGAACGATGAGCGACTTGTAGAGGGTAATTTTTGTTCGTCGAAAGAGGACTTCACTTTTCAATTGTATACTTAGCACAAAGTAGCACTTGTTGGCAAGAGTTATTCTGTACAGGGATTCTGTAACTTATTTTGCGACCAAAAATTGGAAAGTCTACAGACACAAAAATTTCCCTCGATACCTCGGAAAGCAACTGCCAAAATATGCAATAGAATTCGACCGAAAAATCGTACAGAATAGCATAACCATAAAACTGATCGCAAAATTTACGATATCCATGCGAAAATTGTCGCAAATTGGTTACAGAATCCCTGCACCGGACTGGATTTGTAGTTCCGAGGGTCCCAGTACGTTGGAGGGCTGAAAGTGAGGACATTGCCAACCTCTCATAAAAGGCAGGTTCGCAGTCCACAGTGGAATGGAAACTCAACTTGAAGTACTCTAGTACGACATCCTATAAGAGATTAAATCTGGTACTATGGGCAAACAGGAAGCCCTTGAGCTTGCTTGTTGGCTCTTCTCACTGTTGTCTAATGCTCAAATCGGGTGCTTGACCCGGAGAAAAGTAGATGTTTTAGATAGGCTTCGACCCAATCAGGGTGGATAACGTTACCATTCCATATTGCCTATTGATACAACCAGGTAGGTGATCAATGAATTAATTGGATCCATGTTGAAAAGCGAGTGCAAAGACCACAGGGCTGGTATGCACATTAAACCATAAATATTCGAATATTCTCGTTTACCCTCAATCCAATTCTCTACGCTTCTTTATCGAGATTTGAGAAGGCAGATTGTGTTAGGGTATAAATAGTGGCCGCTGTGGTGCAGTGGGTAGAGTGCTCGCCTGCTATGCCAGAGGTCTCGGGTTCAAACCACGGTCCGAGCCAAACACCAAAACAATTTTTCTAATTAGTAAAAATCCAATTATTGGGTTTTTTTAAGAGCAGCGGTCACCTCTCGGCAGTGGGCGGCATACCCTCCGAGTTTATTTCTGTCATGAAAAAGCTTCTCACAAAAAATGCATTCGCCGTTCGGAGCCGGCATAAAACTGTAGGTCCACCCAATTAGTAGGAAAAACAAAAAGGAGCACAGCTCGAATTGGGAGAGAAGCTCGGCCATAAAACTCGTCAGAGTTATAATAGCGCCATTGTATTATATTATATTATTATTATAAATATATATCGTTTAAAATCTTAATTCTGCACGGATCCGACTTTGTTGTGAAACCAATCCGAATATCTGTATATTAATAGGCTAACATTTTTCCCATACAAACAATTGCCAGGCTGTTTAGCACATTTAACGTACTCATATCCACATAAAATTGATATGGATGTGTTCGTATGAGTGAGGAGCAGTGCATAGGCATATAATTTTTTCTATAAATTATTTAATTTGTTTATAATTAACAAATACAATTTTTAGTTAAGAGAAATAGATATCGTAAACGTGTTTACAAATATCGTAAACACAGTTGAAAAGTCGCTTTAATTTAAAAGCGCTCTATTTTATATGCATTGGCCCAGTTTACGCTGAGATCAAAATCAAGGCAGCCAAATATCTCCTATTGCTTTTCCATTAAAGCGAAAAATGAGAGAGAGGGCGGGAGAGCACACTGAGTAATTTTAATTTTGACCAAGGCATATCTAACAGGTAGGCTCGGCGGCGAATTGAAAAACTTCTTTTTTTTATTTACAAAGGTAGAGTGTAATGTCAAAATCAAAGCGAATTCACATCATGGCCAATGGGAATGGACGAGCCCCAAGCGAATTCAGATTTTAACCACGGCGAAATATCATTTTGACATTACACTCTACCAATTACAATAACAAAATACATGGGAAATTTCTGAATTCGCCACCGGGCCTACCTTCCTAGATCTGCCTTGATTTTGACCATGATTTCGCGTCGGATCGTGATCAAAAGGGCAAATCAGTGTTGCGGTACAACTGGAATTTGGAAAGTGTTGCTTATCTCCGCGAAAAGGAATAATTTTTGTACCAATACAAAGTTGAAAAAATAAATTGCATGGTCGAATTTCGAGCACCGGCGATACTAGTTTATCTTAATCTCCGTATATTTAACCACCGGATTGCAGTTGTTCTAAATACAAATATCCTAGCCTTATCGAAAACCCTTCATGTGGGTACTTTCATGATTCTACACTTTGCTCGTTCACGCCTGAAAGCATTTGCAATATAATTTGAAGTATATATGTATCTACGTAGTACCTACAAATTGGATTAACCCAAAAAATGTCTACGAAACCTTTTTTGTTTTCTCTCGTGTTCATTCTATCGGAAAATTTTACTTGTAACTGCATGCTTTGTTTGAATATTCCAAGTAAAGTCAACGAATTCCTATCCACAAAATCTGTCCTTCAGTAAGAAATTTAATGAGAAAGTCACTTTAATCCAATATACTGTTGCAGTGAAGGATTATAGCTTCAAATTTACAGAATTATACATATTTACCTACATGCATGCATAAATGTGCATACATTCTCATACGAACATAAATGAAATGAAAGATCTCGCCATCGCGTGCTCTGAATTTTAATTTAATTTTTATCATTCCCTCCTTAAATACCTGAATAAATTGAAAATTGAAATTATTACGATTGCAAAAACAATAACAACAATAAAACCATGTGACAGCAACAAGTGTTTGTATGTAATTTTATAGCGATTTTCACATACATACATATTACAACCATACATATTTCTATTGTTATTGTTGTTGTGTGGGCTCAAGCCTTGCCTGCCTATCAAGCATCAACATCGCCCATTCAAGCGAGAGATATGCATAACGATTTGGGACGTTGTTGCTGTTGTTGTTTTTTGATATAGCCATAGCCACTTGAGCCGTACAAACAACCACCCACTGAAAAAAAAATAAAAAAAAAGACAATTTGACTGACAAATGACCACTTTACGCCGAACGTAATCGCATTACGAACTCCAAATAGAGCAATGCCAACGACGAAAAGAAAATAAAAAAAATAAGAGAATGAAAAAATGTACAAATTAAAAAAAAAAATCTGTGAAAAATGGTTTTTTGAGCAAAAACGGGCTATTTCAAAAATCATGCAAGCATTTTATACCCAGTTGTGCAAGCAAATATTCCAAGAATTGCTCTATATCGATGCTGTCCCTATTTTTGTTTTGTTTTATCGGAATTCAAACGTAATTTAATAGACGTGCCGAAACAAATAAACAAAATATAAGAAGAAGATGAACAAGAATTGGAATTAGAGCTGACAATCTGAATATTGAATGACCGTGTGAGATGGGTTAAACTCGCAACACTTTTCGAATTATTTACAGACAATTAACATCCACTGTAAGAAAGAAAAGCACAACTCGGTATTAAAACCAAACTTAAGACTGTCTTAATAACAAAATAGTTATTCAGTCGCTCGCTCCATGCACTGATTGCACCTGCTGCCCTATTGCTCATATCACTAATAAAATTCATTTCTGCAACCAATCATGACTCTCACTCGATGTTGGCCATCAGTTCATTCATACTTATCGTCCAGTGTTTCCAAAACAAGCCGACGCGGTCATGTCGTCATAAGGTTAGCTAGCCTTGTGCTGTTAAATTGCTTTCCTTTATGCTATTGTTGTTGTTGTTGTTGTTGTTGTTGTTGAGTGTGTTAATTAGATTTCATAATAAAAACGTTCCCGGCAGGCGTCTGTAATGGTCATGAAAAGCTGCCTGCCGCCTGCTGCTCAGCTCGAGCTCGAGCTCGTATTTTAATTTCCGTTCGTGCTTGTCCAACGGAAATGGGCATAAAAATGTTATTTTGTTTCTGTTAATGTTTATATATTTTTTTTTAAGTTTTCTTTAAGTGCTAAAGTAAATTGCAAAAACGAGCGAGTGAAATTGTTATAAAAGTTCAGTTGGTTTAAAAAGTTTTGATCGTTCTTGTACAAATTAGTAGTTAGTGGTTTTGTTTTGCTTTTAAAGGTATATAAACACTTTTGGGGGGAGATATTGATTTGAGTGCTTGTGAATTTCTTATAATTTTCTAAAGAAGTATGTACACAAAATCATTGAAATCAATTGAAATAGGTACTAAATGTTAACACCAACTGGCAGTTGACTCAGACTCTTAAGCTGGAGTTATAGGTACTTAACGTAGCATGAACAAACTCACTCAAAATTTCTGTTCCAGGGGGTTTGAGTACATTTAATTACGCACACTTAGCGTAACATAGAAGTCAGATCAATTTAGATTTTTACGGAGCGCGCATAAAGCGTCCCGTTTCTCAACTTGTTCCATGCTACGTTAAGTATCTATAACCCCAGCTTTAGACGACAAAAACTTTTTTCTGAGTTCGTTTTAATAGCCGGAACGTTCCGCTCTCTTTTTTCCTTTTTTTTTTCTTTCTTCTTTTTTCTTTTTGCTTTTTTCTTGTTTTTTCTTTTTGGAACAATGCCTTCCAAACTTTCCCTCTGCGACTGGCCTGAAACGGGTTAAACAGAATGTAATATATTTCTCGCTGCCGAGGATTCTCTCCGTGAAGAAAATTTTTAGTTAAAAACTGATTCGCTTCTAGTTTATTTTTCGCCACTACATGACAGGTATCGTAACGGTCATGACTTTTATCAATAACTCTTAAATTGTCAATATTGCCAAATTCATCGTCTCACCACTTTAGGACACGTTCACCAGCCCCACTAATTCACCTCCAATTCATCTATGTACATGGTCGAACTGCGGCTCCACCAATATACAGAATATGCAACAGCTCCACTATTTCACCGCATACAACGGTTGTGTCGTGCTCACCGGCTCCATCGTTTTAGAATACATCCACCAGTTACGATAATTAACGGTTTTATCGATTTTTTTGCATTCACCAGTTGCACCAATTGCGATAGTTCACTGGTTTTAACGTTTTTATTGCATTCACCGGTTCCACCATTGGCGATAATCTACTGGTATCATTGTTTTTGTTGCATTCACCGATTCCACCAATTATGAGCCTTGCCACCAATTGCGATAATTCAACGATTTCATCATTTTTGTTGCATTCACCGCTTCCATCAATTATGAGCCTTTCCAACAATTGCGATAATGCACCGGTTCCATCGATTTTGTTGCATTCATCGATTCCACCAAATGTGAGCACTTTAAGCAATTGCGATAATTCACCGGTCTCATAGTGTTTGTTACATTCACCGGTTCCATCAAATTGGAGCACTTTCACCAATTGCTATAATTCACCGGTTTCATCGTTTTTGTTGCATTCACCAGTTCCACCAAATATGAGCACTTCTACAAATTACGACAATTCACCGATTTCATCGATTTTGTTCCATTCATCGTTTCCACCAATTATGAGCATTTCCACCAATTGCGATAGTTCAACGGTTTTATAGATTTTGTTGTACTTAGAGAATCGATTAGCGTTCGTAATCGGTATTCCTATTAAGATTCGATAATCGGTATTAATATTCGATATGCGGTATTTCGGAATTTTAGTATGCGGTATTACAAAATTCTATTCGTATTCGGTATTAATTTTCGGCATTCGGAATTGGTATTTGGTATTCGTATACGTTATCCGATACTGGTATTCGGTATTCATATGCGGTAATCGCTATTCGTATTCGCCTTCACCCACTTTTCGTATTCATATTCGGTATTCGTTCGCCTTGTAATTTGGTGGTTTCGGTTCGAACCCCAACAGAAGTGATAGAATATTTTAATATCGTTTATTTGTTATCAAACTAATTTTTTTTTTTTAAATGAAAGTCGAGTCAACTAGTTAAGAGCTGCAAGAGATATATGTGCGTATATAAAATTCTAAATTAATATTCTGATAATTGCAGAAATATGCAATTCCAAAGAGAAAAATACATAGAATTTATATCATTTCGAAATTTCATACAAATTGTTTACGCCAACTCTCACTCCGAGATGTCGCTGGTAGGAGTCATGATGGACCAAGGCTAATTTATAGAAGGTTAACCTACTAAACAGCTGATTGCAAACTTTTTTCTATTTTTTTTATTCATATTGTGATGCTTATGTCAAACTTATGTCAATTTTGATCTTGACGCAATATGTTTTCCACAATGGCGGGCTATGATTTTGACAGAAGCATCACAGAATACACAAACAATTTACATGGACTGTGTATGTATGTATGTAAGTATATCGTACTGCAAAAACCTTCTATAATTGAACCATGTGATGGACAGATCATGGTGAATGGTCAATCAGCTGACAGGACTCGTTACTTCATCTCGCTTTGGTATGAGTCCTGTTAGCTGATCCCGTTGTTTGTGGCTCCACCTTCTGTGGTGCCTATAAAAGGGGTGGAAACCAAATAGTTTTTCTTCTTTTGATCATCAGATTTCATCAGCGACATCTCAGGTGAGTACAACCCCCATATGTATATATGTATATAAATAAATACAGTGTAGTGTAGTGTATCATACACAAATATATACTTAAGTGCTCAAATCTATAAGTGAAGTGTAAAGATTGATATTTTTGAATAGAAATTAAATGAATTAATTATTAATTGATTTCTGCGCATTCATTTTCCACATTTTGTTCATATAAGTGAAGCTACCTTGAGAACCGGCTGCCTCTTGTTCCCCGTTTCCGAAATTCATGAGGAATTCCGGCCCCAAAATTTCCCCGCTCGAACACAAATTAAAGAATGTCTTGCGATGGTCACTCAATTGAATCCTTACGAACTGTTGACGATGTAACTACAATTGAATTAATGCCTTTTTGCCCTTTTTGAGCCAGTTCTGCACTAGAAAATTTACTCACTAGTTTTTGATTTGCTTGCTGGGTTAATACTAAAACAGTTACTTACATATTAAGATCATTTTGACGTCGCCCAAGTTGGCGTAATTGAAGACAAGCATGTTTTGGTAATACTTTCTTGGCCAAAATAGTTACAAGCTTTGTTTATGCAAACACTATTACACAGTATTTATCTCGCTTGCACCTTAATAAGCAGCTCATCAACACTTTCACACACCTTTCGTACAACAACTGGTTAATCTGCAAACAAAGCAAGATCTGCAAGTAAAAAGAAACCAACAAAAACAAAAAAAAAAAGAACAAGTAAGGAAGCCTTAGTTCGAGTGGAATCGAACATTAGATACTCAGCTGTATGCTTTCATAATTTGTTTGCGTTTGATGGAAACACGGTGTACTTTATATAAAGCGAGTGCTGCATAAAGTGGGCGTAGCCACGCCCATTTTCAACATTTTTATCAGTCATCCAACTAAGCATATGAATATTAAGTTTTGTGCAAAATTTCATTCCTTTATGACTTCTAGTTACAAATATGCACGTTACAAATTCCCAAAGGGTGTTCCAGAAATATCTTTGTTAAAAAGTAGGCGTGGTTATAAAACGATTTGAATAAATTTTTGCGTGTCTATTAACACAAGTTATAAAAGTATATAAACCAAGTTTCGTCATAATATCTCAATTATTTGTCGAGTTTTGGGCTCCGAAATCTCGTATATTCCTTTGTCTAAAAAGAGGTGGTGCCACGCCCATTTTCCAAAATTTTTCTATTTTATTGTTGCCGGTCTATTGTGGAACTCATGCCACAAAATTTCAATGAATTATCTTTATATTTCACAAAGATATCGCTTAAAATGTTTTTATTAGGTCACTTTATAATACACATATATAAGAGTGGGCGTGGCCGTCAACCGATTTTAACAATTTTCCTTCAAAATGTTTGCCTAGGTAAGTAAATCATGCGTACCAAATTTCATCGATATATCTGCAACGGTTTCTGAGTTATGGCATATAAAACTTGCAATGTTTGACCCTTAATAAGTGGGCGTGGCACCGCCCATTTTCCAAAATTTCATCAAATTTCTTCATAGGGGCCTGAGCTCAACACGTGCGTAAAATTTCATCGCTCCAGCTATATTAGTGACTGAGATACCAAATTTCCGATTTTTTCTATATAGGAAAAGTGGGCGTGGTCATGGTCCGATTTCGCCCATTTTCAATACCAACCGTCCCAGTCTCCATACCAACTTGCATTCCAAATTTCATCAAAATATCTAAATTTTTGCGCGAGTTAGAGTGTTTACAGACGGACAGACGGACGGACGGATGGACGGACGGACATGGCTCAATCGATTTCTCTTTTCACCCTGATCATTTTGATATATATAAGTCTATATCTATCTCGATTATTTCATTCTGTTACAATTCACCGTTATGTGATTAAAACTATAATACTCTGTATACTAGTACAGCTGAGTATAAAAATCAGTCGACCAAATCCAGAAAAATAGTGTAATAGTGGTAAAGTTGTTCGTCAAGTCACAAAAAAAAAGCAAGTCACTTGTCGGCACTACAGATAAATTCATTATCTTTCATTGAGTAAAAAATTACGCGTAGAAATATGCAAACTCACATAGCGAGAGTTAGATAGTTTTTTTTTTTCGAAATGTACAAACAGAGAAAGGTGGGAAAATCGCAAATTTTTGCAGCTCCGTAAAGCCAACAACGGCAGCTGAGCATGCGGCTAGTAATTCGAGTACCAGCAACGTTACGAAAGCTCCAGATACTGAGGCAAACTGCCAACATTCCAACGCTGAGCGCTGGGCATGCGTAGCTTTTGCTTGATCGCCACAGTCTTTACCCAGCCACAGCAGCTGGCAGCCGGTTTAGTTTGTTAGGCGGCTTCGTTTACGCTTAAATTTTCACATTTTCACATAGAAATTTTCTTGTTTTTTCTTTTAACTAATTGCAATGATTATCATTTGTATATTCATTTCATTAACCATCATATCAGCTTTGAATTATATGAAAACGCGTAGAAAACGTGCGCTGATCACCAATCTGAGTGGACCGTTGGCTTTACCATTAATTGGATCGATACATAAATTCTTGTTGCTTACGCCACAAAGTGAGTTGTTTACTGACTTTTTTTGTGGTTTGGTTGCTAAATGAAATTTAATAGTAGTGATAAAGTGATCTGCTAATGTTTGTGAAGTAAAAAAAACCCTCTTTGCAAAAAAATTGAAACGTTAGTCTAATTTGTATGTATGTCACGAAGTTTGTTATCAGTGATCTTATCGTAAGTGCTACACAATTTCTATTGCATTCTCCAAGAACAATTCGACTTTCGCGCGAGTGTAATCTGCAAGCGTTCTCTTGCTCTCTGAGCCTGGGAAGTAAGACTATGTTGAGAATCGAGTCAGTTTGAAACTGTAAAAAAGCTTACAAAGGTCGAATACGAATGTGCTAGTTGAAGACTAGGCTTTGGTTTAACAAGAGAGGTTTGTAGACCACTATTGCTCTTTGGCATATTAAGGGTGTAGAAGTTATACGTACGTCCACAGTTGTTGGTTGGTTGGTTTGAGTGGCGAGTCACGCAGACTACAATTAGCGTCGGAGCGCCGTTTTGATACCACAACTCTTGACTAAAGAACCAGAAACTAGTAGAATAGAGTAAACGAGCATATCAATACGGAAACCACGACAGGTCCTATGCCCTCCAATCCATTGTGTTGAGTTTAGGTATTTAAGAAGTCAGAGTGTTATCATCCAACCCCAATCGGGTCGCGTATCTACCAATAACCCAATTTCCCGTGTATACCGCAGTTAAGCGTGAAATGTCTCCCCTATCCATCTTTAACATACCTGAGGAACGTATCTCACTGTACGAAGGCCACAGACTTCTGCAGCAGAAGCTGCAGGTCCGCAACTGCTTCCAACTGGTTGCTGCCTCCTCGCGTACCGAGTGTGATTCGGCGCTTGATGAAGCCCAGGTGCGCAAGAACCGCCCGCGCCTCTGCACTATCAAGTGCCGAGCCATGCCTGACCAGTTAATCAGCCATTTCGTTTCCCTTGACGTCGCGATGTGCCGCCACCCAGATCACAGAGACACTATGAGGACTTGCTAGGCCCAAGATCCACCCTCTTCACTGCTCGACCAGTCTTGATGAAACCGTTGCAGATGCCAGAGCCTTCAGAGCCGCCTGACTATCCGAGAAAATTCCTATCCTTTTTGCCAACACCGACAATTTCCGTTGCAAGTATAATCTTGCAGGTCTCCTGTATGGCAAAAACTTCTGATTGAAAAACGCCGTGTCCGGTAGCCTTAATTATATGGATGTGTCGGGCTTAGTTGAGAAGATATCCGCACCCACAACGCATGTCATTTTTGACCCGTCTGTAAAAACATTGAACATCTGAGCTATTTTACCAGCTCGAGAGTCTTTTCTGTACAGTTGTACTTGACCTTAATTTAGAATGATTAAAATTTTTCGAGGAGCGCGTTCGAGATTATCTCAACTGTTCTTGATAATTTTCAGGCGCGGATCCAGGATTTCGGCAAGGGGGGTTTTGAACATTTCTTTTTTTGGAAGATGTTTTTTAAGGGCAGACGCTGGTGAAAATATGGACTAATACCACCTACTATTATTATTCTATATACTAGTTGCGCCATTTCCCGCACCTTAAAAACACCAAACTCAAAACCCTCCAAATTAACAATATGTATGTCATCACATAAAGTGCAGGAGATTTCAATTGAAGTTCTAAATAACATGTAACGTATGTATTAGACATATACGCCACCGATTGACGCCGCCGCCGCCGCGCCGATTACCTTCATAATCGGCCGCCGCCGCCATAATCCGTGAAATCGGCGTATCGGCGCGGCGGCGTGCGCTGGCGCGCCATACCCGTATGGAGCGAGATGTTGACATATTTTACTAGTTTTGCTAACTGCTAAAGTTCTTCAAAATTAAAAAAAGGAACCAATCGACGTGTTTTGACCTCAGGAACACGAAGCTGAATGCGGAAATGTTTTATTTTTTGCCGGTTAAAAGTTATTAACAAAAACTTTGGCTGTTCCCTACTTTACTAGCCTCAGTCCTAAAGAATTTAAGCTACTGGAAAATTTCAGTTCGTTGGCTTACATAATTTTTTCTCAGATACGGAACTTTTCTGGGATCTCTTCCATTTAGTCCTACTTATCGAGGTCTGTTGCTAATTGTTCTACTCAAAACTGCACCATTTCAACCCTCCTTGATATCATTAGATGCCGAAAATGATCCCAAACATGCCTCCAGAATCGAAAACTCATAGTTTGAACGTAAGAAAGTTGCTGTTCTTGAGTAGCCCTCACAGTTGTCGAACCTCAGCCCTATAGGGAATATTAAAGAAGACGATGGGGGATCAAAAATGGAAAAATAAGCAAGAGTTATGGAAAAAAAATTAAAGAAGCTTGGTACTTAATACCAGTTGCAAATTGCGCTGATTTGGTCAACCCTATGCCACGAAGAAGTAAGGAAGTTATAAAAAATAAAGGAGCTTCAACTAAACATTAGTTTAAATCTAGCTGCAGCAGTAATATTGTAGCTTATTTGAAAAAATAATCGAATTTAAAGTTTGTCCCTATTATTATTTCCAACTTAAATTATACATTTCATTATTTTTATTCATAAAAATTAAATTATTATACAAAAACCACCCCAGAGTCATTGAAGCATGTCCTCTCCGTGTAAGCATCAATATATGGTAATTATTATTTGGTCTTAAAATGAAATAAATGGAGAATTGCAAAATTTTGTCCCTATTATTTTTTCCAACACTGTATATACATATATTTATTTTAAAGTGCCTTATATATATATAAATATGTACATATGTAAATATATGTATGCATGTTTATTATCATACAAAATAAGCAAATTAATTTAAATTTACCCTTACATATGGATTTGTGTATATTCTTTAATATTTATTTTCTTTATTTTATATTTTAGTTTATGTAACAATTGTTTTTTGCTGTTAATAAAAAGTTTCACCAATTTAAGGTGGAAATTAGTTTATTTATTCCATTCAGCCAGCGATATTAAGGTAACTAAATAAAATTAATATTTGAATAAGGATTGTGATTTGTAGATTTGGGGCAGGCCGGAATCACTGTCGGCGTATATGTCTAGTATGTATGTATATTTTTGCATTGGTACGTGCGAGTGAGTATCGTATGGTATTGGTGGCAAATTGATCATCAATTTCACTTACCCTTGCATTTAAAGCCAAAATAAATAAGAATATAATATATATATATTATGTATGTAGTACTTTTTGGTTATATTTATATTTTTAATAGAATTTTTACTTTATTTAAGTTCTTGTTTTTATATACTCAAATTTTTAAAAGGTTAATTTAAACAAGAATTGCGAAATGCCTCTGAAAAAGGCAATTTCTCCAACGATTCAGACATTTCTGACCAAATTAATTCTGCCCAATCCCGATAAAAATAGGTTTAAGAAAGAAAAGAAAATAAATTTGCGATTTGGCAATTTGCGAATAGCATTTGACAAATTTGATTTTATGCACGTCTTATGTGGTGTGCCCAGTAGAAGAATAAAAAATATATATTTTTTTATTAATTTTTAAATATTTTTTTAATTTTTAAATAAATAAAAACAAAAAAAAAAAATACAAGCCACAGGCGAATCAAAGGCGCTACAGCTACGCCAACGAGCCATTTACATTGTGCATGTCAAACAATATAGTACGCGCTTACTGTATTAGATTTAATTCCTCTAAATTTCGGGTATTTTCTATTTAACTATAAGTTGTAATTGTATGTTATTATTGCCTCCAAGGACAACTATTTTAATGAACTGATTCAATTGTACCTGTTTCACCTTGTGAATATGTGCATATAAAATATAATCTGAAAATAAATGAAAATAAATGTCGAGTTTTGCCTTTTGACAGCTAAACCCATCCAACCATTGCTTTTGGAATGATAGAGTTTTCCTTGATCAGTTTGGGAAATTTGGGCGCAGAATCTATAAAGGCATTAATTTGGGATCTATGATAAACCACAAGCGGGGGGAGGGGGGTTTGAACCCCCAAAACCCCCCCGTGGATCCGCCACTGATAATTTTCTTTGGAATTCGTCGCGAAAAGTCCTATTCTGCATATAAAAAAGTTATCGACTAATCATCGAATTGTTAAACTAAGTCACCGACTCGAAATAAACGTAGAACATCTCGATTTTGCAGTCTAGAAGCGAGTCAACTTTTGATTCGATTGTTCTTTTGCAACGGTGGCGATTGTCTTAATCGTCTCCAAAGAAATAAAAAACTACATTTCACCAATAAATTTCTTGCATAAATTTTCTATTTATTTCCAATCACTTAACGAATTGCTTACCTCCTCTTAAACAGCCAACAAAAAATAATAATAATAATAAATAAGTGAATATTTTAAAAATATAAATACACGCGCGCCATCTGTTGGAAAATAGCGGTGGTTGTAACCTAATCTCATTAGTAAATATGTTGCA
Source organism: Urophora cardui (assembly GCA_960531455.1). NCBI lineage: Eukaryota > Metazoa > Arthropoda > Insecta > Diptera > Tephritidae > Urophora > Urophora cardui. The sequence goes on from OY482673.1 coordinate 42,438,559, forward strand.
TATATTTAGGCAGCAGCTAGAAGTTACATACCCACATACATACAGGTGAAACTAATAAAAGCGTGTTAAAAAAAAAACATGTTTAATGAGCATCACTTTCGCTTCTTTTATTTTTTATTTTTATTACC